>VDFB02000008.1:23571480-24191057 GCA_007258455.2 Sequoia sempervirens | reverse complement strand
TACAAAGACATATGAGTCTTTTTCCATAGTAGGCCAATAATAACCCAGTCTCATAATCTTTTGGCTAAGGTAGGACCGCTAGAATGGGAACCACATATACCCTCATGCACCCCACGCAAGGTTGCTTGTGCTTCAGTAGAATCAAGACATCTCAGTAAGGTATTGTCTAAAGCGCGTCTATATAGGGTGTCTCCGATGATGGTATATTTGGCTGACTTGCAGAGGAATGTTCTACGTTGGTTATTGGATAGGCCAATGGGTATGACTTCAGCATGAAGGTAATCATAGATTTCTTTGTACCATGGGGAATCGGGACCAACGATGTCACACACCATTTCAGAATCCGGGATATCGTAGGCTGGGATCAAAAGTTGTTCTACCAAGAACTCAAACTTAGGCACGTTGTTAGGAATGTCAAGAAGTGATGCAATTGTAGCCATAACATCTGCTGCCCTATTTAAAACATGAGGTATTTGATGAAATTCGACTTTGTCAAAGTACTCTTTAAAACTATCTGCCATGCGCTTGTATGGAGTAAGCTTCTCATCCTTAGTCTCATAATCATCATTTACCTACCTAATTACTAGTTGAGAATCACCATAAACCTGCAAAACCTTAATTTTCCACTTGACCGCCATGCGTAACCCTGTCACTAGAGCTTCATACTCTGCCATGTTGTTAGTGCATGGGAATGCAATCCTGAATGACTTAGGGATGGAATCACCTTGTGGTGTGATAAACAGTATCCCAGCCCCTGAACCATGATTTGTATGTGAACCATCAAAGTACAGTTTCCATGTTATGTTTGTATCAAATGTGAATATGAACTCATCAGGAAAGTCTGCCACTAATGGGTGATCTGCCTGTATGGGTACATCAGCTAACTAATCATCAATGACCTGTCCTTTAATAGCCTTTCTTTCTACATACTGTATATCATACTCACTAAGTATCATAACCCACTTGGCCAGTCGCCCTGTTAATGCTGCCTTGCTAAGGAGATATTTCAAAGGGTCTATTTTAGCAACCAGCATTGTTTGATGGTTTAACATGTAGTGCCTCAATTTTTGGGTAGCAAATACTACTGCAAGACAGGCATGTTCAATGTTACTATAATTGAGCTCATAACCAACCAAAGTCCGGCTGATATAATAGACTGCCCTTTCATGACCTTCATCGTCATTCTGTGCAAGCAATGCTCCGAGTGATGAATGGGTTGTTGTGATATAAAGAATCAATGGTCTCCCTTCAACAGGTGGCATTAAGACAGGTGGTGTAAGTAAATATTCTTTAATCAGTTGAAAAGCCTCCTCGCACCTAGGTGTCCATGCAAAGGGTACTCCTTTCTTAAGTAGATGTTGAAAAGGGTGTGTCTTGTTTGCTAATTGCACTATAAATCTTCTGATAGATTGCAACCTTCCCTGTAATGTCCTTAGTTGACTGAGATTGTTGGGTGGTGGCATGTCCATGATTGCTTTTACCTTAGCAAGATCTACTTCAATGCCTTGTCTAGAAATGATATAACCTAACAGCTTTCCTGACTTGACTCCAAACACACATTTCTTTGGATTGAGTCTCACATTATACTTCTCCAGCCTCTGAAATACCTTGTCTAAAACTTGTAAATGTTCTGCCCTTGTCTTGGATTTGACAATAAGGTCATCGACATAATCCTCCATACAAGTGTGTACTAAATCATGAAAGATAGTAGTCATGGCACGTTGATAGGTTGCTCCTGCATTCTTGAGTCCGAAGGGCATAACATTCCAGCAATACGTTCCCCAAGGACAAGTGAAGGTTGTCTTAGGTTGGTCTTCAGTTGCAATTCTAATCTGGTTATATCCTAAGAATCCATCCATAAGGGACAACATCTCATATCCTATTGTCATGTCAACTATCATGCCTATGTTAGGCAAAGGAAAGTCATCCTTAGGACAGGCTTTGTTGATATCTCGTCGGTGGTCACGGATGCTGACTGGTTTGGTAAACGGTACAAGATTAAATCAATTTTTCATAGTCAATAGAGTGCGATGAAATAGCGTCCAAGAGTTTCTTGAGTTACTTGACTAATAAACCCAATTGTGGATGCATTTTTCTCAACCACCTTTCTTGGTTTGACACGGTTGTAAAGGCAAGTGATGTAGAATTAAGTGGGGATCTAACTTGACGTAACCGACATATGACCAAGCAGTATCATCTCTGTTCAAAAGTCATGGAACTGATTTCTCTTGTGTTGTGTAATAACGCCAAATAAATCAATCGAGGATTCTCTTTTGTGCCCATGTTGACTTCTACTGATTCTTCACGAGCATGGGTGACTTTTCCTATGCAATGGGGAGAATGTTCAAACCTCCATCCTTAGGCGCCTCAGAGAGGTTTTCACCTTCGGATGCGTCCTTTCTTTTTACTTTTTCATTGTCTAGAGGTGCCTTTCGGTTTTCACCTAGAGACTCATCCTTTTTATCTTGTTGATTCTTTTTCTCATTTTTGCGACTGGAGGGTTGAACAGATTCCCCAAAATATGCTTTATTGTCCAAGTCAATGGTAAAACCAGCTTTATGATCCCCATTAGGTATGCCTTCACGTAATCCCCGGAACTCAGCAATTGCTTCGTCGTTCTCAAAAGTGTCTAAAACAGGTGTATCTTGTTGATCCCAATCTATGAGTTGGGGATAAACTAAGGGCATGTCATCATCGGAGTTATCAAAGTCTAATGGTGTCAAGGTAAAGATTGAATTATTCATGTCATTACAAAAGTCCTGTACCAAGTCCGTTTTTCTCTTGGGTTTAGGTCTAGGTGGATGAATAGGTGGGCCTAATGCCAAGGTTTGACAATTGGAAACATGTGGCTGAGGTTGCCAATAGGTACGATCAAGTGATTCCCAATAGTAGTGTTTAAACCACTCCTCTTTTGTCATTTTCTTTGGTGGACAGGAATTTAAAGGATTGGGTGAGGAACTTAACATCAAGTCAAGTTCTCCAAACAACTTTTCAAGGTCCATGGAAGAAGTAGAGGATAAGGAGTCCCAATCATAATCATTAGAATCGGGGGAGTCACAATGATGTTGGTCTACAGGTTCGTGAGATGTCTTGGTATCTTCTGAAGCACGTACTTCCTCAAGTAAGGGTAATGGAGTACTAGGAACGCCAATCTGGATCGGTTGAAACCCTAGCCCTACTCCTTTTGGCCATTGAGAAACAAATATTGGTTCCACTCTACCATCTTGGTTTAAACCTAAACCACTTTGTCCGTCATATCCTTTGCTTTGCATGATTTTGAAACCCTTTCCATATAGACTTGTAGGAATATGAGCAAGTAAAAGGGATTCTTGATTATCTTCCTTGTACAGCCAGGAAGTGACATCTTTTGTATCTACAGCCTCTTTGCTTAATTCACGCCATTTAGTGAAAGTTGTTGTGGGGGGAACATGTATAGTGATCATAGATTGTCCCCTACCTGCTATAGGTAAACCATATGACTTAGGAGGAACCAAATGGCTAACACAATATGAAGTCTTCATGTAGTACTCTCCACAACCCTTGTCTTGGATCTCGACCCTAGGAGTGGTAGGAAGTGAGGGTGAAACAAATGTTCGAGTGAGCGTGGATGGGTCAACATAAGAAGATGGTTTAGACGGTGAGGCCTCTTGGTTGACTGGCACTTGACATTGAGGGATCTCCTTTAGATTGGTGCAATACTGGAAAGGATCGGGATCACCATCTATAGTTATTTCAGTGCCATTGTAAGGGAATTTAAGACACTGATGATATGTGGAAGGGACCGCCTTCATGGCATGAATCCATGGTCTACCTAGCAGAAGGTTATAAGGGAGGGTGAGATCCAAGACCTGGAACTTTGTCTCCATTACCGCAGGACCAATTCTGATAGGAAGTGTTACCACCCCCTTTGATTTGTGTTCTTCATCATCATAAGCCTTAATGACAATACTCGTAGTGGTGTCCACGCATGCTTCTGAGATACCTAATGCCTTAATTAGTTTTAAAGTGCATAGATTTAACCCTGCTCCTCCATCTACCAAAACTCGTCTAACCTTGGCGTCATCGACAAGGACTTCTAGATGTAAAGGGTCATTGTGGTTCGTCTTATCTGCGACATAGTCTTGTTCGGAAAATGTGGCATGATGATTATTGGTCAAGTAGCCCACCATTTCCTGGAAACGATTGACATCAAGGTCATTAGGGACCGTGGTGTTCTGTAAAGCCTTATCAAGGATAGACCAATGCTCAGGAGAGATACACAACAATTCCAAGATTGAGATTTGGGCTGGGGTCTTCCCCAACTGATCAAGTAGGTTATATTGTAACTTGGAAGGTTGAGGTGTTTGCTGTGATGGAGGGCCTGGGATAGTAAACTTAGTACGACGAGTATTGACTGCACACTCAGGATTAGCATTGATATTAATGGTATTGATGTTTTGATCAGCGGCGCGAAGGCAATGAATGATTTTGCCACTATCATAATCATGTTTGATACTCGCATAATTGGCGGACATATTGGTCTTAGTACTCGAGCTGGGGACAGTTCCTTTCCCATGGTCATGTAGTGGGTCTGAGAAGACTTGATGGTCAGTGTTAGATGTCTTTTGTTTTTGTCCACTAACCTCAATAATTCTCTTATCAACAAGATCCTGTATGATATTCTTCAGTTGTCGACAGTTTTGTAGGTTATGCCCCTTTGTCCTATGATAATCACAGAAGGCATTGTCATCCCACCAAGTTGGTTTAAACTGTCCTGGATCGTATTGTCTTGGTTCCTGCAGCTGTATGAGGTTGTGTTGTAACAATTGTTTGAACACCGACTCAATGGGTTCCCCTAAGGGAGTGAACTCACGTTTCTGGAATCTCCTTGGTTGTGGACGTTGAGTATTTGAGACCGTGTTAGGAGGTTGATTGACAGCATTAAGCGTGTTGGCAAAAGTATGAGGTCCTTGTAATGTGAGGAGGGGTCTTGCTTGTAATGTTTTAGCATCCACCACCCCATCATTGGTGACATTTTTGTTGCGAGACCAGAATCTGTTTCTGTCAGTGGGGGTGTTTTGTACGATTGGGTTTCTATTTGATGTTGTCATTTTGATTTCACCCTTTTCAATGAGGTCCTTCTCTATTATCACCCCTTTTTCTACTAGTTCTGAAAAAGATATGCAACAATGTACCCTTAAGTTACTCCTGAGTTTTGGATGAAGGTTTTCTTGAAACATTGTAACCTTTTGTTTTTTAGGTATCTCGACAGGACACCTACTTGCAATAGTTCTCCAATGTTGGAAGAAAGAAATGAATGTTTCACCTTCGTCTTGTGTTGTGTGGCACAAGGTTGCTATATTTATCTCATGGTCAATGTGGAAGGAGAATTGTTCCACAAATTTCTCGACTAGTTCGCCCCAAGATCTAATGCCAGAATCTAAACCTGAAAACCATTCTAGTGCCACTCCTACAAGACTTCGTGGAAATAGCCTCATAAGATACGTGGGATCGTAAGCGACATCTATGCATATGGTAGAAAATTCCCTGATATGTTCTATTGGATTGCGTTTGCCATTGTACTTAGGAAGATTCGGTATGACATATCCGTGAGGGAAAGGTGTCATGTACAATGATCTATCAAAAGGGAATGGGCATATGTCCTTTGGTGAAAATGATTTCTTAGTTGAGACCGACATGTTATCCATTTGCGTTTGTAATGCGTGCATTTGTGTTTGCAAGACGTCGACTTGGGTCAAAGATGTGCTAGGAGGATTATGCGGATCCATGTATGTATTCTGAAATCCAAAGTCTCGTGATGGGTTTTGATTGAACGTTGGCATCTGAGGTGGATTTGGATTCGGAATATTGGTAAATGTATTCTGGTCTGGTATCTGCATAAATCGGTGTTGACCTGGGTTCTGTGTAAACGGATTTTGAGTACCACTCTGTGACAAGGGATTATGATTCAGAATCGGTGTGAATTGGTTTTGACTTGGAATCTGTGTGGACGGATTCTGACTACCAATCTGTGCAAAGGGATTCTGATTCGGAACCGATGTAAATTGGTTTTGGCGTGGAATCTGTATGGACGGATTCTGATTACCAATCTGTGAAAAGGGATTCTGATTCGGAACCGATGTAAGTGGATTTTGTGTACCAGTTTGGGAGAGTAAATTTTGACTCGAAAACTGTGTGAATGGATTCTGATTGCCATATTGGAAGGAGGGAATGCCCCCTGTTTGTGTAATACGCGGTATAGTACTAGTGACTTGAGCACTAGGTATGGCAATTGACTGTGGTATGGTACTTGTGATACTAGCATTAGGTATAACCGTTGACTGTAAACTTGTGGCACCGACATAAGGTGTGGAGGCTAAGGTTTTAGACCTTTTATTCCCAACAAGAGGACCGAAGGGAGTAGATGATGAAGCCCCTGTAGTGAAATTAAATCCCGACGTCATGCTAGGTGTACCAAATGGGGATGTATGGACTGTCGTACTCTGTGTAGACGTGCTAGATGGCATAGTCGTGCTGACCTGAGGTATAGTAGTACTAGCAGAAGTGGTATTTGTCCCTTGTGTAGGTTGAGTTTGTAAGGTGCTAATGTCAAATCCTGGAGGTAAGGTAGCACCTTCAGTTAGCAATTTTCCTAAAAACCGTTGACGATCATTTGCTAGGTACTCATCTACAAAAGAGGCAAACTCAGGGTCCTGTGCGGCAGCCTCTATGTCCTCTACTACAATGTGTCCTTGAGTGTTTCTAGTGGTGAATTTGTCTAATAAAGTCTTATGAGGTCTTGAAGAAAATGGATTGATGAACTCGTTTGGGTTCGACATGTTTTCTCTCTCTCTTCTCTTAGACCTAGTTTCAACCATGTAAGACAAGCTCAATATGTGGGAAATGCAAGACTATATCTAGAAACTGTATGACTCTATTCTATGTTTTTGGGGTTTTCTTATGCAAATAATGAATGTTCTAGGATGACACTAGTCTAGACTCTAAAGATGCAAAGTCTAAGCAAGACCCTAAAGTGATCAACTCTATAAACCCAAGATGAAGGGACCAACTACCTAAAGTCAAACCAAGGTGTCAATTTAGTTAAGTCAAGGAACCAATGTAGGACGAAGATCAAAGACAAGCTGAGTTTCCTAACTAGACTGATGAGCTAGGATGACTCTCTGTAGGACAAAGTTATAAGATGATAAGACTAGGTTCAATGACAGATTTCGTTGACACTATGACCTTTCTAGAGTATAGATGGTGGACTACTCCTAAAGTTTGTAAAAGTGACCTTTCTAGAAGTCTAATGCAAGCTGATATATACCCTAAGATGAAGGTAAACTCTAACTGAAGACAACTATGGTAATGACTAAATGAACCTAAAGGATGCAAAATTGAGCAAATCGTTTCAGGTTTCTTTTCAAAGACTGTTTGTGTGAAGACCACTGAAACTGGTATAGTGTTGGTGACGGTGTTGTAAATTTTAGGTTTTCGGTAATCAGACAGATCGTCGTTTAATTTTCGATTGCGGCTCAAATTAACTTGCGGTTCAAACTGACAGATGCGACTTAGAATATACGAGATCGACTCAAATTCAGATTGCGACTCAAAATATAATGCATCTGCGGTTTCTGGCGAGATGCGAGCCAAACTGACAGATCGACTCAGATTAACAGATCGACTCGGGATTCCACCGATTGCGACTCAAAAATAACAGATGCGACTCTAAAAATCAGATGTGTGTTTCTGGTGAACAGTTGCGACTCTCTGTGAATTTTCAGTGACATGAAATTTAAACTGACTCCGTTTTCCGTGATCAAATTCAACAATCAAAGACAATCGTAAGACAAAGTGTTTTCAGTTTCAATTTTGGACTCAAAGAACGTTTAAAGTGATAACAGACAAGCACATCCTAATAGGCCAAAGGCCTAGGGTTTTATACTTGGTATAGCCCACCTATTATACCCCAGATTGGTGATGAACACCTTTCCTTCTCGAGAGCGGATAGCTTAGGAATTTGGTGGCATTGGCTCCCCTCCACGGCTCATTAACGTCTTTCGAGCACACCAATTCCGAATTCTTTGGGCAATGACCTCCCAAGAACTGCTATCTCTACTCAAGGGGATCAGTAGTGAGTATCTTCGGGCATGATACTGTACCCTGCACTAATACCAAGCAACGGCCACAAATAGGTTGGTCTCTACAACAAAGGGTATTTAATTTGGGCATTCCGTTCGTGGGGTGTGATCCATACGGCGCGAGTCCCCTTTCGGATCCATCTCGTCGAACCACACTCGTGATTCTTGGGGTTTCCCAAGAACCCACTTTTATATACAGCTGAAGTCCCTCGGGTTCAGGGTGCTACCGGTCTGAGTTGTCCTGGGGTGAGTACTTTTTCCCACCAGAACAGGCCCAAGTTCTAGAGTTGGTAACCGTTTCTCTAACACCCAGGATCGCACAGATGCGCAAGGGGAGAGGATACTTCGATATACCAAATCGTAAGGGTAACCAGACTTGTGCTTTCGCACCAAACACAATAGACACTTGTTAATTTTAACCAAATGAAAGATTTGCTACGCTACCAAACAATCTGTTTCAAAATTTAACTAGGGTCTTCGACAAGCGTCCTGCAGAAGATATCATTAGTAATTTTCAATTTTGTCTTCGTCAATCGTCTTGCAAAAGCTTGTTAACTCCAAATGGCCACACACTGAAAATCAAATATCAGTAACACGAAAATCAATTGAAAATTCCAGATTGTCGAAAGCAGAAATAAAATGTTTACCAGTCAATTGCGTCGTTTCGTTACCAGTCAGATGCGTCGTTTATTTTTCAGTTGCGGCTCGAGATACTAGTTGCGGTTTAGGAATTGCCAGATGCGTCGTTTATCTGTCAGATGCGGTTCATAAAACCAATTGCGGTGCATAAACTTCACATGCGGTTCATAAAAGTCAATTGCGGTGCAGAAACTTCACATGTGTCGTTCCGTACGAAAATCTGCAAAAATGAAAATTAAAAGATCTACGGATTCGCGAAGATGGTGTCTTCACGTCGGGTTCACCAAAATGTAACGCCTGAAAATGAAACAAGCTTTTGCACAATAGACAACAAGGAAGATTAGTAGATTAAAAGCACACATGCAATACAATACTAGATCTAGAATGCAAATTCATATGTTAAGCAACAAAGAGCATGGGAAAGTAAAAACGTAATTAAAACTAGAACAATCTCACCAATTCCAAACGTATTTCCATGATTCATCTCGATTGCCCTTCTCCATTTTTCTTGTGTAGTATAATTGCCCTCAGATTTTCAAGTTCGTGCAAGTATAGCCTAAGATAGTGATTAGCAAAATATCGAAGATTCAAGATAAATGTGCTCTCCAAAAGTCATAAGATTTTGCGAGAGAGATTGGAATGAAGAATGACAAATCAATTTATAGAAAATTGATTATTCGAACGACAAGTCAAGATTGAAAGATCAACGGACGATTGAGATTGACTGATTAGTCATGCATTCTGTTAACTGACAGTGATGACATGAGTGATTCGAATTAGAAATAGAATTAAAGATTAAATAGATGATTCAATCTTCAGTTCGGTATTCGAAAACATTAGAAATATCTTTGCATGACAAAGATAAAGATTGATTATAGCAACTCTCTGTTTGAACGCACGCACAACACTTAATTAATTAAATAATAATATTTAATTAATATGCATGTGCACGCAAATAAGTTAGAACTGGACAATTGAATGGTTAGATGAGGAGATTACTCGAGAATGCCACTCAGACATCAAATGAATAGTTAACTGAACGATTAAAATAAATGTCGAGTTGAGTAAAAGTGAATACTTAGATAACTCACATAATTATCTAAAATATAGAAGAATGTGTTAAAATAGAGTTTATGAATTAAATAATTCATTTAATTCAAGAGACAATATTCGAAGGATAATTAAATAAATAATATTTATTTAACTAAGTGATGAAGGGATTTAAACGAATAATTAAATAAATAAATGAATTTATTTAATTATAGTTGAAGTATGATAAAGAATAAATTAAATAAGGATTTATTTAATTTAACAAGAAAGATAAGGTTAATTAGTAACATAATTAAATAAAAAGCGTTTATTTAATTAATCAGGTATAATAAAGAAAAGTGAATTAATTAAATAATTAATATTATTTAATTAATAGAAGAATTAATGTTAAGATGACTTAATTAAATAATTAAGATTATTTAATCAATAGAAGAATTAATAGAAGATGAATTAATTAAATAATTGACATTATTTAATTAATAGAAGAATTAATGTTAAGATGAATAATTAAATAATTGACATTATTTAATCATGACCATGAAGTATGAAGAATATGGAAGTCGCAGGCTTAAACCAGATTTCGGTGTCTACAACAAGGATAGGGGTTCTTAGAAAAGAAAGGTTCCTAGGTGAATGTGACATCCACCCCTCTTCAAGGTTAAGTTAGCTCAACTTAATTAAACAAGTTTGGGTATTCTATTGTAATTACATTTTCACCTTCGCAGGTGGATCTTTGTTCCCAATATTAGTCCTAAGGGACCTTAACTTGTTGGATGCTCTAATTGAAAAATTGTAGGTTGTGCTTTTCTATGATTGAAAATAGTTTAAGGTAGACATCTTTGGCATCTTCTACCTATAGTGATTTTCAATCAATTATATGGTAGGTTCAACAATATATTGCTTGAATAAGAATGCATGGAACACATTATGAATACAAGAGAGAGATGGTGGGAGATCCACTCAATAATCTACATGTTGCTAATGTTTTCAAGTATCTTGAAAGGTCTAATGAATCATGGAGCTAATTTGGTAACCTTGCCAAATTTTATTGATATTTTTTGAGGTATCACATGAAGAAACACCCTATCACCTACTAAAAATTCCTTTGGTATTTTCTTTGCATCTACATGACTCTTTTAATGATTTGAAGCTTCCTTTAGTCTCTCCATTTTAATTTTTACTTTATTTTCATACTCATGGAGCAATTCTATTCCAATAGTGACATGATTGTCTAAATCACCTAGCCCTATAGGGGTCTTTATATGTCCTTCTATATAGTGCTTTGAAAGGCACCATTTTAATAGAGGATTACCAAGAGTTTTTATATGAAAACTTGACCAAAATCATATACTCTTCCCACTTAGTGGGCTATCCATTTCCTAAATTTGAAGCATATCATCCATGATTTGGTACTCTCTTTGTTTGGCCATTTATCCCTATTGGAAATACTCACCTTAGTCATCCCATGCAATATGAATATTTTTTTTATGAATATTTTAGCCAAAAATGGAGCATCATCATTAATTTCATCTAATATGAAGTGTACTACCTAGGTCAACTTATCAAAAACCACCAAAATACTATCATGTTGATTTTGGTTTTTGGGTAAAAAAAGCACAAAATTTGTGGACATAAGTAGCCATTTTTGCCAAGGTAAATTGTGAGAATATAAAGTTCTTATAGGGTGACACTATTTTTCCTCAATTCATTGGCATTCTAGATATTTTTTAGTATAATTAGTCACTTCCCTCTTCATTCCTAGCCAAGAGTAGGAAATTTGTAAATCCATCTACATCTTGGGTAACCAAATATGTGCTTGACAAGGCATATCATGGCTTTCTGTGAGGATATTCAATCTTAAACCTCATTATTTAAGTACATAAATTTGGAATTGAAAACAAATAATGTTGGATCACTTCCCATATGGTAGTCTATGGGGCTAGACGCTTTTAGTTCTAGCCTTGTTTGTTAACAAAAGGGATCACATGCCTACATTTGTTTGATATTTTATAGTATGCAAAATCTTAGTTGCATGATTGTTCCTAATTTAGCCCCATGACTTAAGGAATTTGGTACCCAATTTTCCTTTCCTTTAACATACAAAATAACTAAGATTTGGATTTATATAATTATGTATTTATTTAAGTATCGATTCGTAAATAATATTATTTAAGTTTTTTTTATCTTTATTTGGTAAATATCCTTTAAGGTTATGTGTCAACCATTTCATTATGTTTCCTTCTTGGTATATTTGTTTTGCTATATTTTATTTGTATATTTGTTATACATTTTAATGATTTTATTATTAATCAACACCTAAGGTAGATCGACACTCAAGTTAGTTATCATCGATGCTACCAAGGCATGATTGGAAATGAGTGATCACTTAAAATTGAATAAGTACATGGGTTCCTAAGGTCATGCATGATAATTTAGACAATCCCTATAGACTCAATATTTTGATAAAAGAATCATTTAAATGTGATTGTGCATACTTGATACCATGTTGGGTGAATTTATGGCTTAGGTAGAATGCATTAAAGTATTGACACTTGGTTGAAATCATGATCCTTTTGTCTCTCTTTACAAGACCATAAAATCTACTTCACATTGCATCCTAGGTACCTACAATCAAACAACGTTCCTCACATAGTTCCACCAATTATAGATTAGTTTGATTTAGTCAAAAATATAATCAATCCATCAAATGTAACACATAACAAAACTAATATTCATATTCATTAATAGTAGTCATGAATGGATCAATAAAACACATGCACACACACAAATCTATTAACATATTATGATTAGAAGTTCCCACCCTTAGTACAAATTGCAACAAGGATAGAGGTCTTAGAGAAAAAGGTTCCTAGGTGGATGTGACATCATCCCCTCCTTAAGGTTAAGTTCCTCCCCTCCTTAAGGTTAAGTTAGCTCAACTTAATTAAACAAGCTTGGATATTCTATTGTAATTACGTTTTCATCTTTTAGGGTGGATCTTTGTTCCCTATATTAGTCCTAAGGGGTTTTAACTTGTTTGATGGACTAATTTTACAATTTTAGGTTGTGCTTGTCTATGATTGAAAATAGTACAAGGTGAAAATATTTGATCTCTTATACCTATAGTTCTTGTCAATTAATTACATGGGTGGGGTCAACGATATGTTTCTTGAATAAGTGTAATGCCTGCCACGAAACCCTAGAGAATGTCACACACATAACGAAAGCGAACAATTTTTTTTTTTAAAGTGTAATTAAAAAAGTAAAGTAAATTACACTTACACATACATTTTCTAGGGTACGTGACAATGCTTACTTACAATACCCATTACTAACAAAAGTTACTAAGCATAACATAAGATTATTACTCATGAATTAAAGATCATATATCTATTAACATTAAAATACATCACATAAATATAAAGTACAATAATGATCCATTCATACATTTCATCCATTCAGTAATACCATTACAACTCTCATTTCCAAATGAGATAGTTTATACAAAAATGTTACAATTACAAATTACAAAGATTCTCCTCGAATATAGTTGAGGAGTGATACAATTACAAATTACGAGATATCCAACAGATACAAGTGAGAACATGATAGAATTACAAATTCACTGGTACACACAGCTTTCCAATCATGAAGTACTCGTTATCACGAACAAGAACTGGGGACCCAACGGTGTAAGGTGCACGTTCCACCCAACCATGTGGTACCCGAAGGACCAACCCCTGTGCTAGGAGATAGTAAAAGAGCTTCCTAGGAAAAACCTACAACCTCTAGACATAGGAAAAACAATAAAAAACTACACAAGTACAAAACTTACAAAATGGTTACAATGCTTCCAGATAACAATGATCAACCGCACAATACAACAAATTGACTCATGGTTGTCATAGGAGGAGTGTCATCACAAAGTTGCATGGGTTACCCTGGTGAATCTTCCTAGGCTCCGACCCCCATCTTGGGTTACTCTGGTGACCTCTTACGAAACCCGGCCCCACATGCAATCCAATGCAGAATCGATTACCTTTCAGAGAAATAAGATATCGATCTTTCCATTCTAGGCCTTCTCATCTCATCCCAAGTCTTTACTAGCCCTTGAGTCCATGAGCGAGACATTAACAAAAGTTAAGTGTTTAAACTACCCTTTTCCCCTAACATATTTCTTTAATTTTCATTGATTAGACTAACTCTGCATGAGTTACCCTGACACCACTTTGTGTGTCAGCTCTCATGAAAAGCCACTCCCCTATTAAGAACCTAAGGGATCAATTTCACTAACATAGGGTAAACTAGGTGCACATAACCAATTACAAATACCAACTTAATTACAATGTACAACATAACCTGTTCGTAGAACCAGGTGACCATACTTGATAAAATATCATGTGCACTACCCAAGTTATTTCTAAGCTAAACCAACATAAGTTACAATCCCCATCTCAAGAAAACACATCTGGAAGTCTTACATAAACAAATAACTCAATTCGCCCAACAACGAGAATGCGAGAGATAACATAACAAAAGACTATTTAGGAAAATTAATAACCTACTTTAGGATTTCCTAAATCCAAGTCAAGCAATAACATTTTGCATGTAATCAATCAGAATAATTAATATTTCTTTTTTAAAAAAAAAAATAAAAAAAAATAAGAAACTTAAACTAATTGTTTTCTTACAACTTCCTCGATTACAACTAATGTTAAAAGTCAATTTTCTAATAACATCATTCTCTTATAAAACCAATATTTGCATCACTATAATAAAATAACCTTAAAATAATTATATTTAAATTTAAATTAAACATATATATATATATAATTATATATTTAATGTATATACAATTATATATATTTATATTTAAATATATATTAAAAAAAAAACTATTTAAATTCCAATTCATAAATATATTCCAATTATTTAGAGGAATTGTGCAAAGATGGCGAGAAGAAGAAATGTTAGAGGAGATGGAGCGCATGGAAATGCAGACCAAGCTATGATGGAGATGTTGAGAGGAATTGTTGCTAGATTAGTTGTAGTTGAAATGGCCCAAAGGAGAGGTCGACCAGTTGATGATGTGAGTGATGAAGAAGTAGAAGCATAGGAAGAAAGAGGAAGAGAAGAGCAACTTGGCTTGGATCAGGGAGAAGAGAGGTTCATAAGAGCCCTAACTAAAGTGAATACAAGACCACATTTCAATCCAACGGATTATAATGGTAAGTTGGATTCAGAAGAATTACTTGATTGGATTATAGAGATGGAAAAGTATTTTGAATTTGAAGGTACCACTGAAGATAAGAAGGTGAAATATGCTTGTACAAAGTTGAGAGGACATGCATCCCTTGGTGGGAACATTTGCAGACAAATAGGGAAAGAAGAGGAAAATAAAAGATAAAATCATGGGATCGGATGGTGAACGAGTTGAAAAAAAAGTTTATGGCTATAGATTATCAGATTAGTTTGTTCAAGAAGTTGCAAAACTTGAAGCATAAAGAATCTAGTGTGACAGAGTATATTGAGGGATTTTATAAGTTGAATATCAGATCTGGACATTCAGAGGATGAGATTGAACAAGTAGCTAGATATGTGAATTGTTTGAGGTCATCTATATAAGATGAGATCAATTTTATTAAGTTGCAGAGTGTTGAGGAAGCATATCAGTGTGCCCTAAATGTAGAGGAGAAGTTGAATAAAAGACATGAGCAGAGACAAAGAGGAAGAGGTGGAAGATTTCAAAAAGGAATAACTTTTATTGGAGGAGGAAGAGGATCTTTTCCAGATCAGAATAAGGATAAGGAGGTTAGTAAGAATGACCATTCATATCAGAGAGGTGATGGAAACTCTTATAGAAGAGGAGGTTATGGTGGTTACCGAAATGAAGGTTACAAAAGAGATGATAGAGGACATGAGAAAAGAATATTCAAGGGAACTTGTTATAAATGTGGCTGAGAAGGACATAGAGCATTTGAATGTAATCAGGGAGAGACAAGCAATAAGACATAGAACAATAGAAAGAAAAAAAATTGTTGAGGAAGAACATACTGGATCATCTAATAAACTAAAAGATGGAGAAGTGTTGGTGAATAGAAGAGTATTATGTCAAAGTGAGTTGGAAAAGGAGCCATTGCAAAGAAATAATTTTTTTCAGAAAAGATGCAAGGTAGCTAGTAAATGTTGCAAAGTGATTGTTGATAGTGGAAGCTCTGAGAACCTGGTTTCTGAAGAGATGGTGACTAAATTGAAGTTTGAAAGGTTGAAACACCGGAAACCCTATTAGATTGCTTGAATTCAGGATGAGCATAAGATACTGGTAAGTGAACAATGTTTGGTGAAATTAAAGATAGGGAATTACCATGATGAAGTTTTGTGTGATATCATGCCTATGGATATATGCCATGTTTTGTTGGGAAGGCCTTGGTAGTATGATAGACAAGCTATTCATGATGGAAAGAAGAACATATACACCATTGTTGCTAATGGGATGAATCAAACCTTGTTGTTGTTGGAAGATGTTCCTAAAGTTGAAGTTTGTATGAATGCTAGGGTTTTTTTGGTTGATGGAAGGAGATTCCTTGATGGATTGAGACACAAGAATGTGTGTTATTCCTTGGTTCCTAGGAAGGCTGAAGACTTGTAGCATGCAGAAGAACACCCGAAAGACATAAAGGAGATACTGGCAGAATATGAGGAGATCATTTTCGATAATGTACCCGATGGATTGCCACCTGTAAGGAGTATTAGCCACTGTGTGGATCTGATTCTTGGAGCTAGTTTTCCTAATAAAGAAGTACACTAGATGACACCGACAGAGAATGAGGAGTTGAATAGGCAAGTGCAAGAGTTGTTGAGGAAGGGTTTGATCAGAAAAAACTTAATTCCATGTGCAGTACCCGCTATGTTAGCACCTAGGAAGGATGGAGAATGGAGGATGTGTATAGATTCTAGAGCCATAAACAAGATTACGATGAAGTATAGATTTCCTTTGCCCCGAATGGATGACATTATGGACTGCTTGAGTGGAGCTAAGTACTTTACAAAGATAGATTTGAAGAGTGGATATAATCAGATCAGAATCAAAGAAAGGGATGAGTGGAAAACAACATTCAAGACAAATGAAGGATTATATGAATGGTTGGTGATGCCTTTTGGACTGACAAATGCCCCGAGTACTTTCATGAGGTTGATGAATGAGGTATTAAAGAAATTATTGGGTAAGTTTGTGATTGTGTATTTGGATGACATCTTGATTTTCAGTAAGAGTAGGGAAGAACATTTGTTGCATATAAGACAAGTTTTGTAGAGGTTGAGAGAAGAGCAGTTGTTGATAAACATTAAGAAGTGTAGTTTTATGAAGGAGGAGTTGGTATATCTGAGATTTGTGATATCTATGGATGGATTGAAGATGGATCCTGAGAAGGTAAGAGCAATTGTTGAGTGGCCTACACCAGATAGTATTGGAGAGGTAAGATCATTTCATGGATTGGCTAGTTTCTACCAAAATTTCATTAGAAATTTTAGTTCTATTTGTAGTCCTATAACAAAAACAATGAGAGGAGATAGGAAGGATTTTAGGTGGACGTCTGGAGCAGATCAAAGTTTTGAATTGTTGAAGCAAAAGGTGACTGAGCAGCCTGTGTTGGGTTTACCAGATTTCAATAAGGTATTTCAAGTAGATTGTGATGCAAGTGGAAATGCAATCAGAGTAGTATTGAGTCAAGAAGGGAGACCTGTAGCTTATTTTAGTGAGAAATTGAATGATGATAGGAGAATATATTCAATGTATGATCAATATTTTTATGGTATAGTTCAAGCCTTGAAGAAATGGAGACATTACTTGTTGCCTAAGGAGTTTGTGTTGTATACAGATTATCAAGCATTGCAATATTTGAATAGTCAGGGTAAGTTGAATCAAAGACACACGAGATGGGTAGAATTGTTGCAAAGCTATACATTTGTTTTGAAGCATAGGAGTGGAAAATCAAATAGAATTGCTGATGCTTTGAGTAGGAGAAGGAATTTATTGATAGAGATGAGAGTAGAGGTATTAGGCTTTGATGAATTGAAGAACTTATATGAGGAAGACCCGGATTTTGTAGAACCTTGGAGAGCTTGCAAAGAGCCCGTTTCAGAGGATATAAGTCAATGGCTAGATTATTTCATTCAGGAGGATATGTTGTTCAGAGGAAATTAGTTGTGTATACCTCAGAGTTCAATGAGGGATAAGTTGGTGAAGGAGAAGCATAGTGGAGGAATGTCAGACACTTTGGAGTTGATAAGACAGTAGCATTGGTAAGTGAAAATTACTTTTGACCATAGATTCATAAGGATTTTAGGATATTCATGTAGAGTTGTAGAGTTTGTCAAGTTGCAAAAGGAAGTAGTCAGAATGTAGGCTTGTATAAGCCTTTGATAGTTCCAGAGAGACCTTGGGAAGATATAAGCATGGATTTTATACTTGGTTTACTGAAGACACAAAGAGGTAATGATTCTGTATTTGTGGTGGTAGATAGATTTTCTAAGATGGCACATTTCATACCTTGTAAGAAGACAATAGATGTAGTACATGTAGCAGACTTTTTTTTCAAAGAAGTGGTCAGATTGCATAGATTACCTAGGAGTATTGTTTCAGACAGAGATGTAAAGTTTGTTGGTTACTTTTGGAGGACACTTTGGAAGAAGTTGAAGACAGATTTGAAGTTTAGTTCTACTTTTCACCCATAGACTGATGGAAAAACATAGGTAGTGAACAAGAGTTTAGGGAATTTGTTGAGATGTTTGGTTGGAGAGAAGATTGGAAGTTGGGATTTAGTCCTTGCTCAAGCAGAGTTTGCTTACAATAATTCAGTAAACAGGAGTACAAGAAAGACGCCTTTTGAGATTGTTACAAGAGTTCATCCTTGAGGTATATCAGAATTGAGAGACATTAGTATGGAAGATAAGAGGAGTGCAGAAGCAGAAGAATTTGCAGAGCACATGAAGAAATTGCATACTCAAGTGAAACAACAATTGGAAGATATGAACCGGAAGTACAAGGAGAAAGCAGATGAAAAGAGGAGACATAAGGAATATGAAGTTGGAGATGAAATGATGGTATACTTGAGGAAGGAAAGATTTCTAGTTGGCACATACAACAAGCTAAAGATGAGGAAGTTTGGACCTTATAAGATCTTGAAGAGATTTGATTTAGTAAATGCATATGAAGTGGAGTTACCAGAAGGTATGGGAATATCACCCATATTCAACATTGAAGATCTCTATCAGTATCATGAGGTAGAATTCAGTGAATACAGCGAAGAAAAATTGGAGAATCAATTTCCTAAGCAACAATCGAATGAGATTTAAGAGATTTTGGATGTCAGAGATGGAAGGAAGACTCGTGGAAGATAGTACAAAGAATATCTTGTGAAGTGGAAAGGTAGACCAGTTGAGGATTCTTCTTGGATTTCTCAAGCAGAGGTAGACCATCTTGGTTTTCCTTTAGCCCCAACAAAGTGAGAGACTTAATTTTCAATAACCCTGGATGTTTGATGCAAGAGCATCCTTGGTTCTTGGCAATCTTGCATCAACCAAAAATATTTTCTTTCATTTTTTTGTTCTTGTTCTGTTCTTTCTTAATTCATGTTGGTGGATTCGTCATCTTTGCTCACCAGAACCTGTGGATCTTCATGTACATCGTCGACATGTTCATTTTACTTTTTCCAAGATTTGAGCGCGATTGGATCTTTTTCCAGCAAGTTAACGCTTCCAGATTTCATGGCAGTTTCTGGAACTGGCACTGGAATAATTTCAAACTTTTCAGCTAGTTCAATTGTTGTGGATCATTCTCGTGACTTGCAGATCTAAATGGTGTGATTTTAATTATTTCGTGGAGTGTCCCTGACCTTCATTATAGGTCCACACTTCATCTTATGCACCTGTTGGAGAGTAATTCAAATTTGAGGCCGACCTATTCTTGCACACGCTACATTTTCTTTCCTTGGATAATGTAATGATCTTTGGTCGACACAGATGTTTCCAGAATTGCAGATATGATATAAAGCTTGTAATTGATCATTAGAAGGGAGTAGTCAAATAGTAGTAGATTGAGTAGATTAAGATAGATTTGAACTATAAAATTTTGCTCCCATATAAGAGCATGTTAGAATATTGTATTCTTGAGCATGTTGTATCAGGCCTGTGAGCCAAATCTGTAAGCCCAGATGTTTTCGGCCGAATGTAACTAAGATTTTGTTAATGAGAATATTCGCATATGCATTTTCCTCCATATTTTGTGTTTCTTTCGTTGTGTTACTCTTGCTGCATGGTCTAGATTATTCTCTTTGAGGACCCTCCTACCATGGTTGTGCCAGGAACCCTCGTACTATATCTCATGGAAACAACACAACACATCGATCTCCACTTGATGATCCATGTTTGTTAAACACAAATGAGATATTTAGTACAAATCCCTCTGATGACTATGAGGAGTTAGTTAATCATGTCCAAAGGCACACAAAATGTATCGAGGGAACATGCCTACGTTAGAAGGGGAAAAAATAGAATGTCGATACAAAGCTCCATGGAAAGAACAAATTATCTCTACATTATCATGTGACAATGATGGTAAAAAAAATGAACCAAGAAGAAATTATGATAGGTTAAACATACATAACCCAAAAATGATTTCAATATGGAGAGAAAATATAGATTGCCAACCTGTCATCTCACAAACACTTGTTCTCAAATACATTGCCAAGTATGCATCAAAATTAGAGAAAAAATCAGAGAGTTGTGTTAATATGCTTACAAGAATAGCTACAAATCAAAAACCTGAAGACAAAGATTTAACAACATACCAAAAATTCATGATAGAACTTGTGGTTGAACGTGATATTGGAGCACAAGAAACATGTCATATGCTCCAAAAATTGCCCCTTGTCATCTGTAACTGATCATTTATGTCATTGAATGCTGTTTGAAAAGTATTCCACCGCTTCACAAGAACAACAAATGACAAAAAACTCCAATCAATCTACTTACATTCTTATATGCAACATCCTCCACAACTAGAAACAATAACATTACTTGAATTTGCAAGATCCTTCTCCTATTCTTCATGTTGCAAAGGATGTAAATGGAAAGAGAGGAAACAAAAAGCAATCTTCAATGTTTTCTCAAAGTTCTATACTATTCCAAAGCAAGATTCAAAACATTATGAAACATTTTGTTGGAGTGAATTACTCTTATACAATACTTTTCATGACATACAAAATGGCATAGGCCTTACTAAAGATGCAATAATAACAAATTGGAACCAAATGAATACAAACACATATGATGTATGGCACGTTAATCACACAATTGACATGGAAGAAAATAGTGAAGAGGAAGAAGATAGTGGTAATGAGGAAAACATAACATATACATTACAATTGAATGAATGGGAATTGTTGTCACAAATGGGACATACTAATAATTTCAATCTAGATGAGCTCCAAATACTCGATAGGCATGATTTTGATAACAACAATGAATGGGATCAACATAGTGTACAACCATATTTACATGCCACTGCAATTGACTTCATAAAGATGAATAAAGTTTGCAACCAAAATGAAAACATGGCCATTAGCTTTGATGTCCCAAATTATACATTATCACCAAAAAAAAAAGTAGCACTCACAATAATTACAAACCACTACAAAGATCAATCCTTAAACAAACCCTTGCATATGATCATTCAAGGAACTGTAGGAATTGGAAAATCATAACTTATTTCTTGCATAAGAAATGCATTTCAAAGTAAGCTACCACAACAAAAGAGCCAACTACTTGCTTTAGCTCCCATAGGAATTGCTACATTTAATATACATGCATCAACCATACATTCAACACTTAGGATTCCAATAAAATAAATGAAACCATTGCAAGGAAAAACACTAACATTTCAAGAAGAAATGAAACACATAAGGTACATCCTCATAGATGAAATGAGTTTCATAGGCCCAAAGCTACTATTAAAGATAGATAGTAGACTACATGAAGTATTTCCCCAAACAAAAAACCTCAGCTTCGGTGGTGTATCTATAATTCTAATAGGTGACCTAGCATAACTACCACCTGTCATGGATAAACCCATCTATGCATTACACTCCAATGCCAAATTGCTATGGGAACAATTTAATATGGTTGTTACATTACAAACAATGTTTCATCAACAAGGTGACGATCCAACTCAAACACACTTTTGTGAAACATTAAAAAAATTACACAATGCAAAACCAACACACCAAGATTAGGAGATGTTAATGACCTGCATAAACAAACTACTTACAGCTACTGAAAAGCAAGAATTTGACAACTCCATTCACCTTTTTGCAACAAATGACTTAGTGAGACTACACAACAAAAGAATGCTAAAACAACTAAACCTTCTAGTTGCAATAAGTATTGCAACAAACACAAAAAATAAATCAAACATTGATGCTCGAGATAACCAGCTTGAAAAAGAACTCCTATTATGCAAAGGCCAACAAATAATGCTAACAACAAACTTATGGACTCAAGCAGGACTTGTAAATGGATTCCTTGGGGAGGTTGTTGATATTGTTTACAATCTAGGCTCAAAACCACTAGATGTTCCAATGTACATTGTAGTAAGAATCAATAACTACACTGGGCCACCTTGGAACCAAAATGATCCAAAGGCTATACCTATAATACCTATATCACTAAGTAATCATAGGAAAATTCCATTGTACGTTATAGTAAGAATCAATAACTACATTGGGCCACCTTGGAACCAAAATGATCCAAAGGCTATACTTATGATACCTATATCACTAAGTAATCATAGGAAAATTCCATTAACAATAGCATGGGAAATTGCTATACATAAATCCCAAGGCCTGGCCCTACAAAGAGTAACAATTGATATTGGTAAAATAGAAAGACAAGGACTAACATTTACAACTATATCAAGAGTAAAATCATTAAATGGACTTCGTATTCAACCAATGTTCTCTTTTGAGCGGTACTCTAGAGTGCAAAACAATCCATACACAATTATCAGAAAAAAAGGAGGAAAGCTTACAATTACTCTCACTATGAAAAAATGAGGTATACATTTGCCAGTTCAATCTCTTTCACATTGACTTTCAAATTATTGTACACTACACAGTTGAAAAAATATGTCTTTACAAATTATTCTCCCCTTCACTAACTCATTGAAACCTTTTTGGTATGTAGGTTGACACTAAGCAAAATAAAACATATTCTCTAAACAAAATTTCCAACATCTTAGTCCAATACAAGTTGAAATGGAAAAAGATAAGGTGATACATGAAATGTGCAAGATTGGTTCCTCCTCAACATCAACTACATGTATGTATAACACTCCCTTCTCTACTCAAACTCTATATTACTTATTATTTCACTACAAACAACAACTCACCCTCAATTACAATTCTCAATAGTAATGGCAACATCAAGCTATTTATGTAAAAGAAAATTGACTTCTGTTGATGTTGGATGTGTTTGCTTAATAGGGTCGGGCTTTGCTTCAAGAATAAGTATCTTTTCAGAAACACTATCATGCAAATCAAGCTGGTTCCTCGAGAATCTACTGGCAATCTGACTGCTTATTATGTATGTATTTTAAATTACAATCTCAAATCAATTCATAGAGATACAAAACAAAACAATTGCATGTTGTAAAAAATGTCACTTTAGCTAAATTGCCTCATAATTCAAGAATGTCTTTTAAGCTAATCTGGTCATAGCTGCATGTGAGTTAAAAACTCATACCTTATACTCATTAATTTTTCCAGCCTAAACTATCTCATTTTTAGATGTGTAACACTGTAGTAAAAATCACATCAACCAGCTTCATGGAGAATCTACTAGCACTATAATTGCTTATTATGTATGTATTTGAAATTACAGTCTTACTTCAATTCATAGAGATAGATTTATCATTTCATTTCTTAGTTCTTCATGAACTGTATTGCAACTTTCTTTTGAGGAATCAAACCATGATGAATTGAGCTTTCAGTTTCTTTCGAATTAGTGGTAGAAGTGAAAATATGTCCCTTTTGGATGTTCCTTTTGCAGTTATAGTTATTAAAGTATCTACTTTTAATATTGGTGCATGTTACATATTAGGCAGATCAATTCCTTGATAAGAACAAAATTGGGGAATAGGCCCTTCAAATTTTTTTATGTCTTCCTACCTCATTTTCTCTAATCCTATGTGTTGGGGGTATGCAACATTTCTTACAAATGCAAAAGACAGAAGAGACATAGCCAATGATTATATCATGTAGGGATTTTCTTGTCCTAAGCAAGCACATAGGATTATTATTTAAGCCTGATAAAGGTTAATTTCTACTTTCAGAAATTTTGCATGATGCGATTAATTTATACGTATCATTCAGAGTTAGTGTTCATGAAATGTTGATTCTCAAGTTACATCTCTCTTTCTCTCTCTAGAATGTGTATGTGTATATATATATTATAAGGCTTTACAATTTTTCAAACGTGAAGAATGACATACTTATTTCTAGCCATTTTGCTATTTGACTTTCATAGATAAGGAATTATGCAACATATAGATGAAGAGCTCTCTGTTATGAGTCGGTCGGATCGGAACCAATGGCAAGGGATTCTATTTATTCAGCTGATCTTGGTGGGTACGATCGGCACAAATCATCACTCGGATTGGAGCATTGGCGGAACACACACATACCAGGGATGGAACCAGAGACGTGGGATACCGATAGCTCTTGGCCGAGAGACACGGACCGGTAGGACTCGGAACTGCTGGTATATTCCGTTCGACAGGGCGGATTTCCATGTCTACTCTCCCTTCCCACCCGCCCGCAATGATCGATGCATCGAGTCCATCCGGGGGCATTGAGCGCGGTACGGACGACTTGGACACGCAAAGCTTCTCGTTCGTGAGTGAGGAGAAGATGTTGGTTTCTCCATATCGAGTCCGCCCACGGGCATCAGCGTGAGAAGTGGCACCGGGTAGGTAGGTCTGATTCATCGAGAAAGGGCGATCGAGCCACTTATTCATACAGGTATTATCAATCGAAGCTCGCATCCACACCGGGTGGTTCTTCCCCAGCAGCATCCGACCCACCCGCTAGCCTAGCTACGTCTCGGCTGCTCCAGCATCCGGGGTCTCGACCAATCTCATTGGAGGATACAGCTTACAGTAGCCCCTATTGTTTTTTTAGGCGGGCATTAATCGATAGCCCGGTGGGCGAACCACCTCGATAGGCAGAGGCAAGCAAGCCGGGTGGGAGGGCCCCTAAAATTATATGGGCCGGGCGATCGAGGAGCGAGAGACCAATCCTCCGTGCCAGTTATCGTCCCAACGACCTTGGTCCGCTCGAGCTACGATTCAAACAGGGATTAAGACCCGACCCCCTTAGAATAGTAGGGGCCTATAGAATAGTAGGGGCCTTAAGCACACCCGGAACTAAGAACCCTAACCGAACCTAGTCAGTCCATTGCTCCAACCCCTCGCATGAGAACCAATGGTCTTCCTACCGCCCCTACCACACTTTCATCGGCACTCTCATAGGCCATAATGCCCTATCATATTAGTCGGTCTCAATTCTAGTTATAGTTGTGAGCAAGGGTTCTCGGCCAGTTGACCAAACACTCCTCCAACGCCCGAGGACCGCTCACTCGAATGTATGTCTTCTAATAGTGAGCCATTAGAGTTACCTGTGGACCGGCTTTCAAACAAGCCTCTTCCGATAACACATACATGAGAAACTACCTCCCCCCGCTGAAGAGACCCTTTTGAGTACCCAAAATGAGAGGGAGGAGGTGCCCCCCACTAAACTTAATGAGAGGGAGGAGGGGCCCCCTGTAGTTGACGATAGTAGGGGCCCCCCCTTCTATAGTTGTAAACTATGGATAGTAGGGGAAAGCATGGATAGTAGGGGAAGCGGATAGGGATGGGGATAGTCGATGGCAAGTTACTACTATCTACGTAACATGGTCCATACTATCGACGTAACATGAGTGGGGTGGTTTGACATCTCACTCTTGATTACTCTCGTCTCCCATCACTACTGAACAGGAAAAGATAGTAGGGCGCAGTCTGAAGCGCGCTGGCCTTATCAATTACCTCGAAGACTGCCCCACAACAGTAGCAACCCGTCATGGGAAGTCCAACCCCAATGAGCCCATCACTTAGCCCCAGAAGGATTATGTTGGATGGGTATCTATCCGAGTCAATGGGTCATGCTTTCGGATCTGGCCCGGGGAACATCTGGCTCGACCACTAAACAGGAATCTGGCTCGAACGCCTTAAGATGAAAAGGGAAACTAAATAATCTGGCTCAATGGTGATCCGTAATCCGTAATCTGGTGGTAATCTGGCTCGACTTCGAGTATATGGTGATCCGTTTACTAATAGAATGACCTATCACAAAAACCTTTTTCATTTGGAAAAAACTACACATATTTGTTTGCTTTGTTACTCATGTTCGTGATGTTCAAAATTCCTCTCTCCTAATTGTGCTTTTGATTTATGATACCACCCACCTTTGTTTTTGTATTCCTTAAAGAAATCCTTCATTTATTTCTTCTGATTAATTTCTTTTGTATTCCTTCAAGAAGACTTTCATTGTTGTCTTCTGATTGGTTTCTTTTGTATTCCTTGAAGCAGTCTTTCATTTCTGATCATATACTGCATTATGATGTTTTTCACTTCCACATAAGTTCCAACATATACAACCAACTCACGTGCACATGGAAGAGATAAAATTATATTTCAAACCCTTCTACAAAAATTAAGTTACATAAATAGTGAATTCTAATTTATTCACTGTTAAATTAAAAAGATTATTAAATTTTAAGTCTTTTGGGTTTTGGTACACAAATTATTATCATCTCAAATATAAATTATAAAAAATATAATCAGCGTAACCATTGCACCTCCTCTGGTGCAACTGCTAGTTATATAGTTAAGGATAAATAATAAAATAATACAAAATTATTAATATAATTAGAATAAATACATATATGTAGTTAAAATCATTTAAGAGATCATATTTGTATATGTAATATATATAATTAGAACATAGTCAATAAGTTGTTAGTAATCATAGAATTAAAATATGAATATATATTTGTATAATATTTTAAATATATATTAGATTAATTGATTTTGATATGTAAATTAAAATATTGATATTAATTGATTTTTATATAAGTAGAATATGTGATCAAAATAAATTATTATTTAAAGTTAGACTAATTGATTGTATTTGGTATGAGTTGAATATGTGATAAAATTAATTATTATTTAAAGTTAGAATAATTGATTTAAATTATTTTTTGTATAAATTAAATATGCGATCAATTAAGTTAGATTAATTGATCTATAAGTCTAGGGTTACATATAATTTGGATTTAAAATTGCTTTCTTTATATAAAATAGATTCCTTGGTTTGAACATATTGAATCTTTGATTATGATTAATTTTATATATAGTTATGAAAATTGAATAATAAAATTTAAATTTGAATAAACTATGGATTATTGCTCATGTTTTGCTTGTCATCAAAATACAATTATTAGTCTTGAATCATGTAGATTAATATATCTATTTAATTAATATTCAAATAATAACTAGTTTTATACATAACCATTACAAACCAAAACAAATCACAACACTTGGTATACATGATGCCTTTAGTTCAATGTTTATGGGAAAAGTTGTTGCAATTAAACTACTACATCTAGTATCGAATACAGTTGCAATAATGATGTTTGTAACTTCATGTATATAAATTAGTGGGTATAAATAATATCTTATCTTTTGTTTAAGTTTCAAGTGAAACAAAAAATCTTCCTTGGAGACAATTATTTTTCTTTTAAAATTTTAAATTGTATATAAACCAAAACTTGTAATGAAAATGGGACCTAAATGTAATGCCCCAAGATTTCACTCAAGACGTTAGTAGACAAAAGATGTTTGAACAATTTTTTTGTGATACAAAGGTGGCATTAAGCAAGCCACACAACACAACTACATGCTTAAAGTTCATAACTACATGTGGTGACACACTTGACATGCATGCCAATGCGTAAGACATGGTGACACAAGAGGAAGACTCAACTCTAGACCTTGGAACAAGATACCAAGGTTGACATGGAAAATGAAGCATGAAAGAGAAACATGGTTCCTAAAACTATTTGAACACCCTACTAACATCTCTACTAGACCAACCTCAAAATTCTATTGGATTATGATGACCAAAAAATCCAAAACAATCATTTTGGAATTTAGAGGGAAACTATCTACAAGCCGAACTTCGAAATCCAACATGGACTTGGAACTTATTTTTGAGTCCCAATTCCCTTCCAACATCTGTCCTCCATTAAAAATAAATATTAGACCCAACTACATGCAGACCCTAAGCCCTCTCTTGAAATTTAGACTTGTTCCAAGTTTAAGGTTTTGTTTGATCTTGTGTCCCTAACAACACTAAAACATACCTTCATGGTCCCCAAGTTTGCATATAAACTTGATACATGTTCCCAAGTTCTTAGTTCCTTTCACCTTCAATTACTTGTAGTCAACATGAGGCACCTTCAAACTTGCAGGTGTCTAATCTCCATCGAGACATGGAACCTTAGGTTCCAAGTCCCTAATTTGACCTAGTCCTTGCAACCCATCACACCAACCCATTTTTAACACACATACTAAGGACACCATGCACAATGGAACATGTTCTCAAGTCCCAATTCTGTCTGAACTTCCATGACCCACTGAGCAACTTCACAAAGCAATATTTTGACTTAAACCCATAACCTATACATCATTTGAAGTTTGAAGTTCACTTTGACACCCATGACCCAACAACACAAAACTCTTTAAAAGGGAGGTCCTGTTATGCCTTGCATAACCACCCCATTTTAAACGTGTTTAAAATAGGTCCCCCCTTTTTTTTGTTGTTTGTTTGTTTGTTTTGTTTTGTTTCCTTTGGCCTTTTGTTTTCTGCCTTAGGCATTTTCTGTGTTGTTCTGGCGGATGCAGAACTGAGACCGAAACTGAACTTTGGAATTTCTTCCAAGTTCTGGTTTTCGTTCCGTTTCGGTTCCGGTTCCGCCAGTTTCCTTTGTTTTGTTTGTTTTGTCGTCTTTTGTTCTAGCGGATGCGAAACGAAATTGAACTTCAGAACTTTTTCTAAGTTCCAGTTATGTTTTCCCTTCCAGTTCTGGTTCCGCCAATTTTCGGCATTTGTTTCCTTGTTGTTCTGGCAGATGCGGAACCGGGACCGAAACTAAACTTTGGAATTTCTTCCAAGTTCTGGTTTCCGTTCTGTTCTCGGTTCCTGGTTCCGCCAGTTCTTTGTTTATTTTGGCGGAAGCGGGACGTGGACCAAAACTGAACTTTGGAACTTTTTTGAAGTTCTAGGTTCCAGTTCCATTCCCAGTTCTGGTTCCGCCAGTTCTTTATTTGTTTTGGCGGAAGCGGGACGCGAACCGAAACCGAACTCTAGAACTTTTCTGATGTTCCAGGTTCTGGTTCGGTTCTGGTCTCGGTTCCGCTGAGCTCATTTTTTGGTTGTCTTTTTTTTCTGATCATTTGGTCATGGGGTGTTTTCTTCCCTTCCCTTTTCCTTTTTTCATCCTTTTTCGTCGGTTCTTTGTGTGTTGTCAGAGGCGGATCCAGAACGGAATCAGAACCTGAAACTTTGAAAAGTTTCAGTGTCAGATTTGGTTCCGTTCCCACCCCCATTGCGGTTCACTCGGGATCGGTTTTTGCTCCAATCCCGCTTGCGTTTATTTTCGTGTTTGTTCCTTGTGTTTGGTATCTTTTGCGGGGCTGGGTTCAGAATGGATTTGGGATTTGGTTCTTTGTAAATTTTTTGTTTCCCCATTCGGTTTCGACTCCACCCCTGCCCTGCTGTGGTCCCCGATTACTTTGCTTTTTGTGGACGCGAAGCCGGAATGTGGGCTGAACTTGAAAATGTTGGTTATTTCCATGTTTTGTTCCCGTTCCAACTCCTATCCTGGTTCCAATTTCATTCTGGCTCCGCCCCTGCCGGTATTAAAGGTACGTATGTTTCTGGTTCGAATTTGGTTCCGCCTCCGCTAGAGTTGAGTTTATTTTTGCTAAGAATAATTGAATGAAGGATATATGAAAGGTAGGATGAATGATGATATTTTTTATGCTTTAGAGGACTAATGAAGGCATTATTTTGCAAGGTTAAAGCAGGTCGAGAACATGATCTGATGTTGTTTCTCAAGGAATTCAACCCGCGAAGGTTCTAGGCCGAGAGGAAAGCGTAAAAAGAGGAAGTCGCGAGTCTTAATGACCACTAGTACAAAAACAACAATATATGACTAAATAAACTACTAAAAATTGCATATAAATGACTAATTTTGGTCACATGACCATTAATAGTTTATTCCCGGTCATTTATAACGTGACCAAATTTATGACTAAATTGTTTTAGTCATTTATCTAGTCATTGATTTAGTCATTGATTTGGTCATTGATTTAGTCATTGATTTAGTCGTTAATTTAGTCATTTATTATTGTTAACTAGTCATTTATTTAGTCATGGTAGTGATTTATTTAGTCATATATTTAGTCATTAATTTAGTCATATATTTAGTCATTAATCTAGTCATTGATTGTTGTTAACTGGTCATTTATTTAGTCATGGTAGTCATTTATTTAGTCATTACTTTAGTCATTTATTTAGTCATTAATTTCGTCACATATTTAGTCATTAATTTAGTCATTACTTTAGTCATATATTTAATCATTATTTTAGTCAAGGTAGTCATATATTTAGCCATTGTAGTCATATATTTAGTCATTGTAGTCATATATTTGGTCATTGTATTCATTTATTTTAGTCATAGTAGTCATTTATTTAGTCATGGTTTAGTCATTTATTTGAGTGAATCAATGATTCAAGTTATAAATCAAATCTAACTTAATTAATTCTCACAAATTTATGCATATAAACTTCAAATATCATAGATATTCAAATGTTTTTTTTGTATTGGATTAACATGAAAAAAAAAATACAATCAACAAACAACTTTATGCATATAAAGCTCAAATATCATAGATATTCAAATATTTTGTTTGTATTGCATGAGAAAAAAAGAATATACAAACAACAAACAACTGCATAACCAAAGGAATTACAAACAACATACAGTTGCATAAACAAAGATCCAAGAAATACATCCTTCACTGCACTCTTGGTTGCCATGGAAGACAAATCCAAGATACGATACAAATGCTACAAAAATTGAAGGGAGAAAAGACATGAAAATATATAGTAAATGTAGTTATATTATTTGTGGTGCATATATTGTTCGATTCAGAGCAACCTTGCCCTCCCATTCCAACCGGACAACCCTTGAGAGAAGATTGGAAGGATTCAAATGAGAAGGATGGTAACTTCCTATCTAGAAATCTCACTGGTCGTGGTCAGATGAAAGTAAAGAGTGCATGTTCACCTCTCCAATTTGATGAGCTACAACCTGAAAATAAGATTTCAACGAGGGTTTTATTATACGTTTATTAAAATGAAAATGCAGTTATTAAAATGAAAATACAGCCAAGATCTAATAATGAGCACATTTAGATTTTTACAATATGTCATCCTTTACCTATTTCAATGGTTCTATGAGATTTCCCATTACAGTGACTATGGTAGAACACCAATCTACAGTATGACTGTGAAGTTGCTCACTAATGGATTCAATGGTGATAAGACTAAAACGTGCAGCATCAACAACACTGCCACTTGATACAATTATATTTGATAAGGCACATTCAAAAGCTATCTAAATGTTTATCTAGGAGGAAGTTCATGTGGACTTATGATAAAACTGGAACAATTCCTTCAACTGTCATTTCTCCATTATACAACTCTTCCCATGTGAAACAAAGAGCTTCTAACAACCACATTTTATCCTTTATGATCCTCCATATCTTGCAATGATACTGTTTGATGACGCATAATTCTTACAACTAGAACAAAAGAACGAGGGTCATATGCTTTCAATGATATTCTATTTGTTCCTTCTTTTATTCATGTTGTTATCTACAATAGGTTAAAACAAACTAGGTTACAAATTGAAAAGAAAAAAAATGGATATGAACATAAAATAGTAAGGCACTGGGCATTTCAAGAATTATGCTAAGAATGAACACAAAATGACTACAAAGAATAAGACAATGCACCACTATGAAGAGTATGCAAAATGAACAGAAACTGCTTAGAGCTTTAGTTGCTAGGAGTGTTAGAAAATGAGATGAGTGAAAAACAATTAGTACAATGTAGCATCTTAAGATGTTAAAAGGAACCCACCCCAAGACCATCGTCACAACCAATGGCTCCCAATATTTGAGCACTCGGTTTGTTTGTAACCTTAATTGATATTCATGTACCAAAAGACAAAGCTCATATAAGACTTTGGCATGTCCATATAAGAACAAAAAATTAAAAAAATATCATAACTCTACATCTTCTCTTTCATGCCCACCATGTTATAGTTTCTCTATTTTTTTTTAGTTTATACCTAAATCTCTATATACTACAAAGTACAAACAACCCTTTAAAAGAAAATACAACAAACATTCAAGTGGCCTGAGAATTGAAAAAAAAAGATCAACTGGTGACTTCTTCCTATATTTTAGATTCTTTTTGCTTCCTTAAACTGAGCATCATATACAACAATAAAAAACATTAGACAATAGAGTATGCACCATAAACATATAATCCTTTAATATAGTAGAAATTTAGAGGGTTTTTCAATATATTCACAAGAAAAATATTAAAATGAACTTTGTACAACACAATTGCATGTATCACAACCACTAAGCAGAGAGATAATGAAGCATTCTCCAAGTTCTCTTATTATAACGAGAGATCATAACCTCCCAGTTCCTTCAACAACTATAAATGCAAGGCCACGCCCAACTAAATTCTGCCTCAAAATGCCGTGGCATTACAGAAGCATTGTTAAGTAACATACAAAAATAACAGGTTGAAAGTTCATATCTCTAAGAAGAAATCAATATAAGAAAATCAGTCATGACATATAATGCATGAGTGTGAATAATCAACACTGGATTACCTCACCACCAAATATCCTAGGACAAGCTCTCTTATTGACCATAGTTGTTATCGTCACATCATTAAGTGAGAAAATGAATGCATCTGGCTACAGTGATCATTACACAAATTTAGTTTCAAAAAACAAGCATAACAACCTAAACTGAATCCACAAAATATCCAACTTAAGATCAACTTGTTGTCAAAACATAAATAAAAGTTACCTGACAAATAATTTCTCCATTGAAAGTGGCTAGGTCAATCTAGAAAATTTTCCACAAATTAGAAATTAAAGTTTATTCACTGCTAATAGAATTCAACTCAGATCTAAGAAAAAATAAGCATTGCACTCCCTACTCTGGGGAGAACAAGTATAGATGCAGGTAGGTTAAGATCACATACCCGAAGAATTCTAGAAAGAGATGGTGCTACCACTCTAGCAAAGCCATCTTGGGATTCCACATTAATGAATTCTATATTTGCAACACTCTTTCCAAAAACCCATTGCCACATGCCACCACCATTCTCAGGAGGTAAGACATTTTCCATCTGAATGGATCCAGACATATAGCACATTGTACCTGCATTGTATCTTGTTTCAATCCTTAAATGGAAGGATAACCTATATTCTCTACTGAAGCATCCAAAAAACAAGAAAACTATGTTCAATTCTTAAACCTCAACACAATATAAATAAGTAATTTTGCAACATAGGAGAAAATAGACAAAAGACAACTATTAGAGCTTGAAACTGCATGAAAATAGAAAAACCAGAGTAATAGTTTTCCAGCATTGGTATCTAATAAAGCTCAAAGCAAGACATCCTAGGGTTGAGCCAAACCCCATCAACCCTTGAATCAAAGGAAATAGGAAAAGAAGATGGAAGGTTTTTCAAGACACTGACAGTGACAAGGATCTCCACTTAATGAAAATGTCTATAGTCAAACGAAAGTAAAAGAAGTCCAAAATTACAATAAAATAATGGCATTGGTTGTGAAACAATACCAACCTTGGTTAGAACTTTCTCCTGTGGTTTCAACATTATTTGCATAACAAAGGTACCCCTTTTAATATAGCTAGCATAAAACAAGAAACTCATGCGAATTACAAGAGAAATACATAGATAATAGAATGCTTCCAAGTTTAGACCTGCACTATTTGATAAACTTGATCAATTGGAATGACTGTTAGTCAATAGCATGAGAGTAGGGTGATTAAATGGGATGATTACAACAAAGCTAAGGTGACAAATTTTAGGAATCTACAATAGATATGCACAAAATGAATTTGGTGGAAAGGATTTAAAAACTTTCAAGTGAATACAATTCGCAGGTGTAAAGCCAAATTCCACAACCTTTTCCAACATCCTCCCTGCCTATGCCAAAATGGGAGCTTTGAAACAAGATATGAATATCCATCAATGCATAGACAATACATGATAGTATTCGTATAAGAAATGTGGTCTATGGATTGCATTATTGCAGGATATGCACAAAATGGATTTGTTGAAAAGGATTTAGAAACTTTCAAGCAAATGCAATTGGACATCCATCAAAGCATTAAGGATAGAGGAATTTTGTCAGATATTGTAGTTGTAACTGCTCTTGTAGACATGTATGCTAAATGTGGGATCATAGACAAGGCACTTGAAGTGTTTGAAAAAATGCCTCAAAGAAATGTGGTCTCATGGACTGTAATAATTGCAAGATATACACAAATTAGATATGTTGAAAAGGCTTTAGAAACTTTCAAGCAAATGCAATTTGTAGGTTTAAAGCCAGACTCCTCAAACTTTTCTAGCATCCTCTCTGCCTGTTCCAAAATGGAAGCTTTGGAACATGGTATGGACATCCATCAAAGCATAATAGAAGGGGGATTTTCGTCTGATATTATAGTGGGAAATTCTTTGCTCAACATGTATGCAAAATGTGGAAGCATAGAGAAAGCATGTGAAGTTTTTGACAGAATGCCTCGAAGAGATGTCATCTCTTGGACTGCAATTATTGTTGGATATGCACAAAATAGATTTGTTGGAAACACTTTAGAAACTTTCAAGCAAATGCAATTGGCAAGTATAACGCCAAATTTGACAACCTTTTCCAACATCTTTCCTTCCTATGCCAAAATGGGGCTTTGGAACAAGGTATGAACATCCGTCAAACCATAAAGAATAGAGGAATTTTTTTAGATGTTGTAGTTGCAACTGCCCTAGTAGACATGTATGAAAAATGTGGAAGCAAAGACAAGGCATGTGAACTATTTGACAGAATTCCTGAAAGAGATACCATCTCATAGAATACGATGATTGCGGGATATGCACAAAATGGATTTGCTGAAAAGGCTTTAGAAACTTTCAAGCAAATGCAATTAGTAGGTCTAAAGCCAAATTCCACAACCTATGCCAACATCCTCCCTGCCTATGCCAAAATGGGAGCTTTGGAGCAAGGTATGAACATGATGCAAGGGAGAATGGTCTTCACCTTAACAACACAAAATTTTTATTTAAAAGGCTGCAAAAAACTTGTCCCAAGCTCAAGAATTTAGTAGCTCTAAACCCCGATATTTTTAGATCTAGTTTTCGTTTATTATGAATAGATTGAAGTGGTAGCTGTATGTAGACTCATTTTGGCTCATCTCATTTTTTCTTAAATTCATCTCATCTCATTGTATAGAAATGCCACTGGAATGCTGCTGAAATTTCTCTAAGATTTCCATTTGATGTGAAATCAGCGTTGGTGATCATCTGATATGTTTGGAAGCACACCTTGGTGTTAATATAGTGAAACTGATTTTTTGGATGGGGTTTTCTTCCTCCAAAGGAATTTCCCTGGGAAAACATCGAGTTATGGTGTTTCTCTTTTCTATGTGTTATCTTTCCATTTTGTATTGTTGTCATAAATCAATTTTATATCAATCCTATTATTGTTCTAAATCACTTTCAATCAGATTCTGAAACCCTTTATAATGCTCCTTTAGATATATCTCTAGTTTTTCAACACTTGGTATTAGAACTTGGTATTGGCCTGATGAGGAGATGCTCTCCTTGTGTGGTTTTCTTTGGTTGCAGTGGGAGTTGTGTGAAGTTCAAATATGCTTTTGCAGGAGTCATGGCAAGTCCATAAAGGATTGATATTGAAAAATTCAATGGATAGAGTTTTGAGTTGTGGAAATTTAAAATGGAGGATCTCTTGGTTGTGGAGATTAGTGGTTAGCTATGACATGAAATGAAATTTTTGATATCAATCAAGATGATTGAGATGAATTAAATAGGAAGGAAAGGAGCACTATGTTGATCTGATTTTGTGTTAACGAATGTGTATAGTGAGGGCACTACAAATAAATTGTGGGATAAAAATTGCAACATTGTTTCAAACTAAGTCTCTAGTCAATAAACATTTCTTGAAAAGAAATTTGTATTCATTGAAAATGAATGATGGGGACTCTATTTTTGATCATTTATAGGCATTCATTATCACTGTTAGTCAATAACAGCCTATTGATGTTAGTGGATGCAAAGGATAAATGCGTAAATTTGTTTTCTTCATTACCCAATTCATGGGACAATCTTCTTAGGACAATTAGTAGTACATCTTCTAAGTTAAACACTTGAAGAAGTTGTTGTAGCCCTACTAAAGAAATAATTAAGAAGAAACCTATAGGATTTCTCTAAAGGTGCTCTCTTTGCAAAAGGTCAGTCCAAAGACAAAGAGGGGTAAGAAAAATCCAGAGATAAGAAGAAATATAAATCAAAAGGTAAGTCCAAATCTAGGTAAATTATACTGGCTCTTGTACTTCAAAGACAAAATGTTACAAGGCAAAGGATTGGCATGACACAAACAACTAAAGTTTTAAAATATTATATTCATAAGTGACAAACAACTTGGTTTTCGAAATGGATACATCCTCTCACATTTGATGAATAAGTGACAAACATCTTGGTTTTCCAAATGGATACATCATCTCACATGGTTGGTTAGGACTGAGTGGTCCAATTTGGTACCAATATACTTTTTGATATTATTATATTCTTTTCTGAAACCACATGTCTGTTACTTCAAAAAACTAGGGGTGCTACATATGAGAGATCATATTCCCATAGACAAAAGAGCTAGCATCCCTGTATTACATCAATTTGCAATAATTCAACATCCTCTAATTGCAATAGGTGTTGAGTGAACCATTCATTATGAGAGCTGGGTTCTTGTGAACCACTACTCATGAAACATGGGTCAATGAGTTTGACTCAAAAAACTACATGGTTGAATATGGTTGAATCCTGATAGCAATATCACTGTGGAAAATGCCTCCTTATCAATCAAACTGCAGGCATACAGGCTGTAGGAATACAAGTTACAGTATTGTAAATCCAACGGTATCCCAACTAGAAAAGAATCGCATAAAAAGAAGTAACCCTACGAGTTGTAAGGGTTGCAGAACTGTCACCAACCCTCACTGCATAATCTAAAAGAATAAGAAGTTACATACTTTAAGGATAATGGAATTAAAAGTCAATTGCGACTGACGAAGCAACAAGGTATACACATACATACATACATACATATATATATATATATATATATATATATATATATATAGATTTCCTATCAAACATATTTACAGGACAATGTACATGCACTCAAGCTCTTTGAAATGAATTTGCACCATACACCATTTTGAGGGAATGTTTTGATTAGCCAATAAGGCTACATTTATTAGCACCTTTCACCTAGAGAGTTGTCTCACACCAAAAAAAACTTCCAGACAGTTGAAACATTCTTCACCTCACATCTGAAAATAGATTTCAACTCGCAACCAATATTTTTATTTAAAAGGATACAAAAATCTTGTCCCAAGCTCAAGAATTTAGTAGCTCTAAAGCCCAATATTTTTAGACCTAATTTTCATTTATTATGAATAGATTGAAGCGGCAACTATATGGAGAGTCATTTTGGTTCATCTCATTTTTTCTTAAATTCTGCTTTGGCAGTGTTTTGTAAATTTTTTTCCTGCAAACTCTAACCATTTTTCTCATCGGCATCATTGACAGCACAACACGACTTGTGCAAAATCATGAGGTAACTCACTTGCCATGATTTCAATGAATTTTTTTAGAAATTTGTACACAGCCAGATCACTTTTAGTTTTTGTTGTGTTTTATTTCATTCTAAAACAAGTCTATTGTTATCTAGTAAATGAAGGCATTGGTTTTGTGGTTTTATCTGTGGATGTTTTCATATATAAAATTATTGTAATACAAAGTGTTAGACCCTTTCTTTCTTTTCTTCACATGGAGATAATTACATTTCAACTACAAAAAAATGCAAATTCCTACTATCTTGGAGGAAAAAAGATAACAAGGTGCCCTCTAATACTCAGAATGAAGTGGAGTCTTTGCCAAATGTTAGTGGTACAGGTGAACCTTCCTCAATTTGTGCCCCACTTGGCACAGTTGATCAGGTTTCAGAGGTAACTGGGAGGGTTCAGATTGTCCTGGATCGGATTGAAGAGCATTGGATTGAACAAACTCTCAGTGAGGTCCAACAATTGTCCAACAACTAGCCTCTTCTAGTTTGGATAAAAGAAAAATGGATTTAGATGTAAGTCTTCATCATGGATTTGATTTTGGGTCGACATTGAAAAAAGGGATATCAATTAGGAAAGATTGTTGCCTCAATGATTATGGAAGCAAATTAATTGGTAGTTTCCAAAGCTCTCTGGAGCACTTTGGTTTCAAACTTCTTTGGGATGGTTGGTCTTTTGTTGTTCATGCCCTTCCTAGGTTTTAATGTAATTGTTGTTGGTTGTTTTCGGCCCCTGGGTGAATTTCTTTTGTTGTCTGATGGACTTCATTGATAGATCTATTATTCAATAGATTTGCAGAGATATTTAGTTAAAAATATATAACAAAAAAAATACAGAATTCTAATGTATATAGTATTTATTTCTTATAAAATATACAAATGCATTTTTTCATTTTGGAATATTTCATTCACAATATTTGATTACTCATATACTTTAGGAAAAATGATGTAGGAAACATATTACCACAGACATTGAATCATTATTGAGGGATATACTCTCATCAAATGATACTCTGTTATTCTTGAATTGCAACTTTTGGTAGATTCATTGTTTTCCCAATTGCAATTGTTATACCTGCAAAAAACAATAAGATTAATGGATTTTAGGACTATTCTTTGTACTCAAGTAGTAATCAACAAAACATGCCATTTAACTTACCTTCATCACGAAGTGTAAACCTTCCAAGTTGTGGAACATCAAAGAACTTTTCAACACAAATTGAAGCATTGACCTGAAAGTTTTCTTCTTTTCCAAAACAATAAATAAATTTATACTATATTGCATCAAAGAAACCTCTTCTAGCCATAATAGGAACTGGCATGAACACTTGAAATACATTAATTGTAGTTCTTAAATTTCTTTTTGGAAATTTTTATATTTCAAATAACAAAATACAAAATTCTTCCACACATAGTGGGTGTAATGTACAAATGTGAGATCTTAAGTTTTTTCCTTTGTTATTATAAAGAACCAATAAAATTGAGGGCACAAGAATGAACAAATTAATAGTATTCAGCAAGCCTCCAGGTCGGATAATTGTGTAAATTAATCCACTTGATGTCAAAGCTTCTTCAACCTCCTTAGCTTCTAGAACTATGCTTAGTGTTTCTAATGTCTGCAATTTAGACACAAGGACCATAAAATATTCTATAAAATATTAGATGGCTGCCTGTAGCAAAAATAATGGTTTGTAAAAAAATAAATTAAGAAAAAGATATTCGATGCAGCATAAGAATATACCATCATGAAATAGTTTATTTCAATACAGCGACCATAAGCAATCATTGAACTTATCAAAATCAGGAAAAATTACAATGTTCCAAAAACAACATGATACAATATGATCAACAGATTCAACCAACAACGTTGACTGTAGATCTACATTATCTACAAAAAAGTTAACAATCCTCCAGAATCAACTGATCTACATTCTCTACAAAATAAAAATAAAAAAATTTGACAATCCTCCAGAATCAACTTAGAAACTCGTACAAATTTCTGAAACGAATGAATGCAATCCCATAGAAAAAAATTCTCACATTTAAAATTTTCCTTTCAAGATGCATCATATCAATTAAGTAGTATCATTTAATTATAATATTTATATATTACTTCCTAATAGTCCAACAGTCAGAAATTTCATGACATTTTAGGAGAAAAATGATAGAATTTTATTAAACATGTAAAACCTAACATTAGAAAAATGCTCAAATAATAATATTATCTTATTGAACAACTAAATACTGATAAGTATCCTTTAACAAGAAAACAAAAGTATATTTAAAACAAAACAAATGACATTCTAATTTATTTTACTATTTGAGGCAGGCATACTCCTTTAAATTGTCTACGTTCAATACACGTACATCTTTCTTTTTTCAGTATAGAGCATCACATAGATAGTGTGAATTGGTAGCATAAAAAATTAGGAACCTCATAAGCACAATATCCAAAATAAATAAATGACCATAAACAATAATACAAGATACAACCCAAACCTTTCCCTAGATTACAATCAACTTCTACTCTCAAGAAATAACCAATTGTTATGTACCCCATTCTATTTTATGATAATCAATATTAATTGGGCACATGTGCTTTGTAAGTCACCCTTGGGTAGCATTAACAAAGGGATGCATATTCTCTGGAAGTCATCCCACTAGTTGTTAAAATAAAGTATTTACCCCACATGCATGGGATCGTGGTAGTTGCCTTTGGAGAAACTCTATATATTGTAATGAGTTCTCATTTGGAGAGACATCTTGGAAAATTTATATTTGGAGGGTATGCTTTATTTGGAAGTTTCCCCCTCAAAGTGGCATTAAAAAGATACTAAAAGCATTTCTATTTCTCTCATTTATGCAATATTTCTACGTGATGAGCATATTTTGTGTTGCAAGTTCATTACAAGTGGTATCAGAGCTCTTTCCAAGGTTATTTTTGCAAGTAGCTTTACCAATTTAAGGTTGTCTATAATAGTTGACTGTATGATTTCACCTTGCCCTAGAGTGATCTTGGTGATAAAAAAGTGGGCACAGCCAAAGTAGCATTATATATGTTTACCCATGCTTTTGCCAAAAACATATTTCCCTTGCAATTAGTTGTCATTTTTGGCTAAGTTGGATTCCCCATAAAGGATTTGGTGAAGTGAGGGGTATTTTGGATCCAATACTCAAGCACCAAACAACCTCTATATACTGTTGTGAGCTTCCATGTACCTACAGGTATATCATAAGACCCCCTAGGATTTATTTCTGTCGAATCCTAGGTAACCATTGGCCTTATGTATTATGTGATGCACCAATAAGCAGTTAGTCTTAAGAAGTTACTCATTGCATACCTTGGAGACAAAATAGTGGATTATGGGTACAATCTTAACCCTTTGTAGTTAGCATTCTGAAATATTGGTCTAACACTATTTATGAATGGGATAAGTACATTGGTGAGCTCATAGACCAAACACACCCAATAGTGCCTTCCCTTTTTATCCCCACCTGTGTGCTATCTACCCTGAATACAACTATGTCAAATTCTTCTTGACAATTAGGTATTTATCACGTGTTCTACAATTATGAGTGTTCTCTTTGCATAACAACCACTCTTCAATTTTTAGAATATTCTTCTAGATCTACAGTTAATAATCAAAATTTCAATAAAGAAATGATAATAAATAGCATGTTACTTGACTGAAAAAATTAAGTACCTGAACACGACACACCACTTATTGGTTTTTTGGTCTTTTGATCAATTTGATGTAGCAATTCCATAATCTCACATTCCTCCACAATGGAGTGTATATGCAATACAACTTTATAGCCAGGAGTGAATATCGCATGGAAAATCATATTTCAAAATACCAGACCGAGACGATATAAAATCAACATAGAATTCATTGAACAAACATACGTCAATAACTATAAACACAACAAAACAATATTTCATTGATCATAGTGAGGAAATTTGAGTTTATATACATTTAATACATTAGAGATAAAATCATAAATATTTATGTCAAAGTAAATTATATAAAATTTTGTGTACCTTATGGTCCAGTAGTTCCAGTATCTGTAATTGAGCATCAAACTTGACAACAACAGGGATGGGTCTTGCTGCAACATGCAACAATGTCTTCAATAAAAATGAATTCACCATCCATACATTACACTCTTCTAGAAACTAATTATCAATAAAATTACTTTGAAAAGAAATTCCTTACTATGCTTCTTAATGTAGAAAAATCCAATAGTAAACAAACTTATGATAGACATGACACATATCATATTGGGCTTCAAACAAAAATGAAAAGTTATGAAATTTTATGGGATGAAAAAATTGTTAACACACTCTTTAGTAAAAGATAATGTGTGCTTAACATAGATTGGTAATTGCATTTATGATTTCATAAATAATCTTCAGAAGAAACTTATTAGATAACAATAATGACTAAATATACTTTATCTACCAAAATGAAAACTGCATATTGCCAACACTCAAACCTCTTAAATCATGTATGAACACAAGATTTATGTCTTATAAATACCATTCATAAAGACAATGATATCAAGAACCATCTTGGCAAGAAGTTTCACCCTTCATGCAAAGCAATTTTCTTTAGATTGAAAACATTTCAATTCATTTTTGTTCCAAATCAAAGCATTTTCATCACAGGATCTTATATAAAGGAAATTTTACACATTAAACTTTTTATTCAAAGAAGAAAGGCTTGCAGCAGACAAAGGTCTGGCCATTGATTGTATTTTAAATATCTTTTCATTAGAATTAGCCATTTGAATATATAGAACATTGTATATCCCTTCACCCTCACACCCATGTTCAATATATTATGTGATGATGTCTATCTCACCTTTCACAAGTTTGATGTTTCATTACATTTACTGTGTACCCAAATTTTTGAAGTGTTCACACTTTATATCCAACCCCCTTGAACATGTAACCTTGGTTGCCACTATTCCAGTGTGCAACACAATCCCTACCCTTATGATTTCATAAGGACATGAATAAGATGTCCCCTTGCATTGCCTTTTTCTCTACGAATCCAACAGAGGTTCAATATCTTTTTTACATATCCAAGATGTTCCTTGTTATAAGGGGGGAACTTTGGGACCCAATCTATTGGGAACCCAACAAGAACTTCTTTCCATCCACATGAATCATTTTTTTGAACATATTTGCAGAAGAAAAAACAAAATAGGTACCTTTTATTTCCAAGATCATTGATAATCTTAATATAACAATCAGATTACCACTTCAAGTTTTCTAAGTTTGAATTCTAACACTTCTAAAATAACCTTTGCAATGTTTTTCACATACAATAATGTCCCTGTGTTCAGTGAGAACACATACCATACTACCTTTGAGGCTATCTTGAATGTCCAAGATGTTATTGGACACAAAGAGGATGTCCCCCCATTTCACCTTTTTTATGAATTTTTTCTACATCTAGTGTACATTTAAATATTTTTTTGGCATCCTCAAGCTCTTCCTTGCTTTTAGATGGGGGCTTGGGGACTGCTGTGGATTTCAAAAAAGGCTCACCAGATATAATCATACATCCACTTGTATTGATCGAGTAACTATATTTATCAACAAGATAATTAATAATAAATGATAGATTAGTTGTTTTTCAGCATGACATCCCACTTGTGACACGAAGGAGAAATATTGGTTCAGGTAACCACATAACATATATATATTATTTTAAGAGTATGAGTTACAATATAAATTTTATGAGATCATGTGTATATATCTAACTTCAAAGTTTAAATAACTCCAAAAATATAGCTATAACCCTAAAAGGAGAAAATATAAGTATACATTTATATGGTAAAGTGTGCATATAAAGGATAAATGTATGTTCATTTCACAAATGATAATAAACGTAGCTGAATAAATGATTAAATTTAATGTAGTGTAAACATTTAACATTTACCACCTATTAGGAGGGTACAAGGTAGAGAGTAAAAGCTACCACAACTCATTGCAAAGGACTTGTAGAGCATCAGGCCAACAAGGAAGATAGACGAAGGGGTACCCTATAAGGGTCACATCTCTATAAGAAACTAAGTAGTGATATATGTATGTAATAGGCGACGGATTAGGAAGACATCAGATCATATAGAAATATAGAAATGAATTATAATACAAAATAGAGACTAAGACCTACTAATGTAATGGTTATTTGAATATCTATATATATATGGAGTTACAAGAATTCAATGAGTACATGTGTTATGAATGATTGCTCTTCTTGGGTAAGCTATACACAATGTTTTGTTAGATATAGAATCTTACTCTATTCTATCACTATACCCTTGAGTATAAAATGGCTACAAAAGGGATACTGGAGTTATAAGGATTCAATGGTTATCTAAAATATATATATATATATATATACATGGAGTTACAAGGATTCAATGGGTACATGTGTTATGAATTATTGCTCTTCTTGGGTAAGCTATACACAATGTTTTGTTAGATATAGATTCTTGAATCTTACTCTATTCTATCACTGTACCCTCAGATGTAAACTGGCTACAAAGGGATACCAGGGTACAAATCTTCAAACTGTAATTCCCCATTTCCTCTTACTAACACCACCTTTTAATAAATATAACCCATAATACAAATGCAATGGAATCTTAAAGGTGTTAAGAAGTAAAGCATATGTCATTGTTAGTAAAGTGGAACCAGTAATTATTGTTTTCTATAGAAAAATGAAGCAGGTAATACAACAAGGTTTTCCCATAAAACAACAAGCCATAACTGTTTAAATCACCCAACAATAGTACAAATACTCAAACTCAAAAAAGAAAACGATAGAAGTAAAAAATCAGCATAAACACATAAAACAGCTATGGCACTAGCAATAATAACACCAGCACTAAAATACCATCATTTTCTTGCTCATGATCATTAGTCGTCATTGGACATAAAACTAAGAAGAGGAGAAGCCAGGGAATGTTGGCCTTCTTACCACATTGTTATTTGCTTCCTAACTGTAACGAAACCATTTGTACAAGTATTTGACCATTAATAGAGAAATGATGTATATAGCTATGAGCTACAGGTGCATTTTATTTGTTATTTCCATGAAATGTGACAATAAAAATAAAAAATGAGTGTAAAGAAAAGAAAAGAAAACTTGCAATTTGCAGAGGGTTTTCTCTAGATGTGGGACATGGACCCTAGACTTGCCTTATTGCATCCATGGATATACACAATCAAATCTAGGCCAAACTCAATGCCCTGCCTACACCCAGAGCATACTGGACTGTGACCTCCAATCTGGGGGTTTTATTGAGTGAATTGGAAACATAAAAAAATCAATATATTACAAAACTGACACTTAGGAGGAAAAATAGATGAAAAGAAATACAATCAATTTAAGTTTCATAATATTTTACATTTTTATGAAGATGTGTGTTTCTAGTTTCACAGGTTCAATATTTCACCAGTATTAATGAAAAAAAATCCCTAACTTACTCGGATCAGTAGGAGTAATCATGGAAATCCTGTTGAAAGAACAAGACCCAGTTTGCATGCCCATCTTTTGATAATAGTTGTTGAAGGCATAAGATGCATGGTCTGCAACTGTATTAGGCTCATAGAAAGTTTCGCCGACCTGAATAGCCTGGCAATCTGCTCAACCGCTCCCACTGGCCCAATCTAATGCCGCTTGAAGAAGCTTGGTATATTCCCCTGCTATGGCAACATAGAAGCTCTCGACAGTGGTGTTTTTGGCCAGAATCAAAACAATACTAGTGAGAGAGTAGATGGGTGTGCTATTGGTTGAGAAAAGCCCCAATTTTTTTTTGATATCGGGTCGTGTCTGAGGTCCTCATTGAAGCTCGTGGAGGGAAAAAGAAAATGCAAGTCAAATGAGAGAGGGAAAATGAATGAGGGGAGGGAAATAAATTTTCTTTTGGGAAAAGTATTTTTGTTATTGTCTTAATATAAGACAATTAAAAAATTAAAAATATATATTTAAGACAAAATTAATATTTTGTCTTAAATTAATGTCTTAAACCTTCTTGTTATATAGTAGTGTTAGAGGAGGGATGTGACAATTATCTTATGTGATAATTATATGGGATTTCTTTTTATAATTATTGTAAGCATAAGGCTTTGAGGATCTTATTATATTGCATGGTAACAAGGCTCTTCAATAAGACAATAGCTAAATATCAATATATAATATATGTGCTACCCAGAAACTTAATTTCATATTTGGTTAACCATGGGAAAGAATAGAGTAATAAATAAACACAATGACTTCATGCAAGAAATTCCATAAACGAACTACTCTCTTCCCTTTCCAGCTTGATTCCCTCAAGCCTTAACCATAATTTGTATAGGGTACAGTTCATAACATTTATTTAACTCCTATCCAATATTTTCTCTTCTCATATGCTTTGGTTCTATGTAGATATTTCTAAAGTCGAATTTATTTACTTAAGTCCATTGATAGTATGACCATTAAAATCTATTGTCTTTCCATTCACTATTTGATATAAGAGTAATTTTATATTATAAGCATTATCACATGGTTTAAAATGGCCGTAGGGGTCCCATGAGCGGGGCTTAAGCTCTATGGATTATGATCAATTTTGAAAGAAAAAAAAAATAGAGGAGTAATAGTTATTTATTTAGTCATTTTTATTTGTTTGATATTAGTCATTTATTTAGCTATTTTTATTTGTTTGATATTAGTCATTTATTTAGTCATTTAGTTGTTATTTTACCCAATGCCCAAATTCGTCACTTATGATGATCAAATTAGTCATTTATTTGCAAAATTCTACTAGTGTTAGTCATGTGACTAAAACTTTTAGTCACGTGACTAAAAATTTTAGTCACATAGTCATTTATTTGTCAAATTCTACTAGTGGATAGACGGGACATTCACTGGCCGAAGTAGGTGGGAATGAATGGAAATACCCCCAGAGCACTCAAGCCACTCTGCGGAGCAGTTTTCAAGGTCAAGGACAAAACACGTGAAGTCTTAATGGCAGACGCGAAGGCTGTGAGTTAATGATGATGGTTGTAAAAGATCTGGAAACCATGCCTGAGAGCGATCTTTCACCGACATAAATAGAGCATATGCATTTAATGCATCATTGACTTTGTTCCAAACTCTTCTAGAGCCAACTCTTTCAGTGACCGACTTATTTTATAAACCTAAAAACGAGACCAACTCATTTTGGACACGTGTGTATAAATATGGCGCTTTCGCCTCTTTGTGAGAGATTGACACATCTCTCTCTTTTCTTTGTAATTGGATCTTTTCTTTTAAAAACATCTTGATCTTCTTCTTTTTAGTTAAGAAAGAATTAGCAAGTTAGGGTTAGAAGGTAGATAAAATCGAGAGCAGAAGTAGAGTAGGAGTTAAGTTCAGCAGGAGGAGGTGGTGTATCTTCCAAATTTTCTTAGTATAGATGGAGATAATTCGAGGAAATGGGTTTTCTGTACACTGGTGATCTTGCCAGATTTGTAAATGTTGTTTATCTGTTTCACCAATAGTAGAAGCAACCAGATTTAAATCTACTTCATATTGTGCTCCAAAATGGTATTTATCTTGGGTTAATTATTTGATTTGGAAAGCTTTCAAGGAATGAAATTTTATCTTATGTTTTGTTTAAATGATGATTTGCAATCTACTTTTAAAATTTGCATTGTGAATGAATGAAACTTTGTATTAATTACAAGTTAACTTTATTTTGCAGTTTTAGTTTAAGAATTTCTTGGAAGGCAACAAGTCTGATTAGTTGGATGAATCAACATTCTCATCAGTTTAAAAGCTTTAATCTATCTTTTTTTGTTTCTTTAAAACCACCGGTTAAAGTAGGTTTAAATATATGTTTGATCTTATAACAATCCAGAATCTCAAAACCAGCAGGCCCCTTGAACATTACAGCCATATTGACCACTTCGTGAAACAACAACGTTGTGAACCAACATCAAAGACCTTGGGAGGTGATTAGTTTGATTGCTGATTGTCTTTTTCAGGAGAGGTGAGATATTTCACTTTTATCTTACCTACATGTTGTAAGTCAACTTGGCACCATCAACAGATCTGGTGCTAGAAGGAGGGCCAGAAGAGCAAACTGGATAATATTGGGTTTTTCTCACCAGAGAGGTCCCATAGAGTTCTTCGATCAACCGAAAACCCACCACCTTTGATAGAATTCAAGACCCCAACAAGACACAAGATTCACAAGACTAGGGAAACCATTATACCAAATCCATCTCAAGTGCCATTATAGCTGGTTCAGCCCATCCAACAGTTGGCTCAACCCCCACCACCGCAACCAATGGAATTTTTATGAATAATCCATCTCCATTGGGGATTATTCCTGGAGGCTTTCATGATATGCCTAAGAATCCTGAGAGATTCTGTCCCAAATACATTCATGGTGAATCAAGGAGTGCTGAAGAGCACATACAAGCTTTTAAGGACGCTTGTACCAGAGCCTAGATAGCTCACCATGATGTGGTTTGTAGGTTGTTCCCTTATTCCTTAGGGGATATGGCGTACAACTGGTACCTAAATCTTCCACAAGGTTCTATTCTGAGCTGGATAGACTTGGAGAATGCTTTCGTCAATCAGTTCAGAGTTTATGTGGATCCAGCCATTTTGTTCCACCAATTTGCTACCATTAGGAAGGAGCCATGTGAATCCCTTCCCTTGTTTAATACCAGGTTTCAACGAATGTATAGGAGACTGCAGGACCCCTATCTAGTTGCTGAAAATAGTGCCATTCACGCATATTTTAGAGTTATAGACCCTTTGCTTGGCCTGTTCCTACAAAGGAATTATCACCCGGTGGATATTGATTCCCTGTCTAAAGTTTATCATCTAGACATTAAGCTGCAACAACAAACTAGTTCTCAACAAGGAAACTTGGGAGGAGGTTTTCCTTCAATGGGGTATCAGATGCCTAACCCAACCCATTCATTCAATATTGTCCCAGGGATGTCTCCTTCCCATTATGGACCTATATCTAAGTTGCAGACTCAATCTCCTGTTCCATTCTTTGCCAATGGAGCTCCTGACTTCTTTCAACAATCACAGGCTCATCACAGTCCAAATGGTCATCATAACCAAGCTGGAATACCAAATCTCGTCGGTCAGCCACCTGTTGCTAAGAGTGCCGAGAGTGAAAAGACAGTTCAACTCACAAATGAGGTGGAGACCTTAAAGAATACTCCGTCTCAAATCACAAATGATATGACTCAGCTTAAACTGAACCCCTCTTAGAACCAAGGTAATTACCCCAATCAGAGCAATAACAATCAGGGTAATTATCTGAACAACTACAATCATAGCAAGAGGAATTATCAAGGACAAAACTCCCCTAACCAAGGCTATCAAAATCAAAATAGAGGATATAACCAGAGGTCGAATAACAACCGACAATGGAATACCGGGCCAAATAACGGTGGGGTTCCTCACAATTATCAAGCTAATGAGGACAGGCCACATGTTGCGAATGTGGCTGACCTCAATTTTATGACTAACTGGTGTAGGTTGCATGATATTGCAACTCATTCTGAGGTAAACTGCCCTGAAATGGAGAAGGTCATGAAGATGGCACAGGCAGATGCCCAAACATTCCAAGGGAATTCAAACAAAGGAGGTGGCTCAGTGGATACAACTATGACTTATGACCTCTTTGAAGAAGAACTTTCATTCCCAATGTAGAATGAAAATGAACTAGAGGAAGATGCGTATGATGCCCAAGCCTTTCAGACAAAGGGAGGACACTTCCTAAGAAAATAGAACAAGTGTCTATTCACTACATCAACACCACCTAGCCATATGGTGCCTCTGAATCAGAGTGCCGATAACAACCCTCCTCCACCGAAAGGTCCACCTGATTCCCATAACAAAGGTAATTCATCTGGTGTTTTCAAATGTAATGCAAGCTATAACATAGAATTTTATATTGTTTCTGAGATGCAAAAATAGAAAACCTCTTTATCATACTTTGACATCCTAAAGTGGTGCCCTGCCCAATGAGAGATAGTGCTAAAAGCTTTGGAAGAAGCTGATAAATCAAAAGGGAAAACCAAGGTGGCACCCACTGCAGACATGAACACAACTTTGTACAGAAGCAAGGTAGGTACCCCACCATTTCTTTTAAGTTTGAGAATCTATGGGAAGAATCTACACAATTGTCTGCTAGATTCAGGGTCTTCTGGCAATGTTATGCCATTTTCTATATGCAAGAAATTGGGATTGAAACCTGTCCAAACAAACAAGAAGGTCATCCAACTCGATAAAACAGAGGTTAATCTAGTTGGAGAATTGAGAAATATAAATGTGCAAGTAGGGTCTAACCCTAGGATTTTAACCAATATGGATATTCAAGTAGCAGACATTCCTAAGACTTATGGTATGTTGTTGAGCAAAGATTTAATGAAAAGTATAGGGGGTATCTCTCCCTCGACTTTTCACACATGTGGCTACCATGGAGGGGAATGCCTACCCAGATTAGGATTGAGAGTGAACCTTGCCTCAAACATATAATCACTGAATATGACTATCCCAACGAGGTAGCTTATTTTGAAACCAAGATAGGGGTTTATAAAAGAGAGGAAATTCTGACCTTTTCGGTTCTTGATTCTAAGGATTTGTCAATGCAAAAATTCCTTGATCCCATGATTAATGTAAACCAACAAGTATTGATCAGGAAGTTGCAACAGGATCAACTGGTCTTAGGGGAAGATATCGATTTGTAGAGTCTTCTACTCCCTAATTGGTGCAGGGTGCATTACCAAGATCATTCGGAACTGACATGCCAACCTTGCATTGGTGTTTTAAATCATGTTTCCCAAACTAAAGAGACCCGCCCAAGTCACCTTGAGGCCACTTCAGATCACTTCTCATTTGAAGCCAAAAATGCAATAATGTTAACCAGTGATAATATACCTTCAAAGGAAGTCCCCCTTCGAATTGAACCTACCCCGGTCATAATATCGGACCAACGTAGTTACGATGAACAACCCCAAGGTTTGTTTGATACCCCTGCACTCACAAGTATATCGAAACCCAAGGGATTAATCAAAGATACAAGTGACTGTCAGAAAGATATCCCAGGAGTACATGATATATCTGATCGGGAATCAGAAATTGCACCTGAGGAACCTATTAAACACCCATTCCCAATATTTGATGCAAAAAATCAAGCGGCCTCACCTATGGTTCATCTTATCCAAGCACCCATAACAACCTCAAAGGAATCAACCTCAGCTCATGATCAACTATGGACCCTCACGTTTGATGGATCCAAATCCAAAACAGGGTGTGGTGTTGGAATTGAATTAACCAGCCCGAAAGGGATAACATTTTTTGCTTCTTACAGGCTGCAGTTTGGATGCACTAACAATATAGCAGAATATGAAGCATTAGCTCGGAGACTGATGTTTGCACATCGTAAAAAGGTCACTGCCTTGGTGGCTAAAGGAGATTCAGAAGTGATTATCAAGCAAGTACATAGCCAGTACACATGTCATAACAAAAGGTTGGCAGCTTATAGAAATTGGGTATGGAACCTGATTGAAGACTTTGATGCTTTTGGGATTAGTTTAATTCCTAGAGAGGAGAATCAAATAACTGATTCATTAGCTATTGCCGCAAGTACCCTGGAACCCATGTAAGGCTCCAAGCTTAAGATATTTTTAGTAGAATTGATATCCACCCCGGCTGTTCCTGATAATGTCAGGAACTTTCAAGTCTTTGACGATGATCAACAGATCCTTTCTTTTCTAGCAAGCTCAGATTTTTTTGAAGGACAAATCATCGATGAGTCCAATAGGGATCAAGGAGACTGGGACCCCGAAAACTGTGATACAGAAGGTGTCCTCAATTTAAAAGGTAATAGCATTCCCAAGGGAATGGTGGCCTTAGAAGGAATTTTTGATTCATACCCAAGGGCTTGGGAAAATGTATCAACCGAAGATAAAGGAGGTGAATATGAAACTGTTAACTTAGCTAATTTTGGCCCTAAAAGAAATGTTTACATAGGGAAAGCCTGCCCTGAAGCAATTAGAAAAGATATACTGAGGGCACTGAAGAAGGATATTGCTACAATAGCTTGGGGGTATGAAGGTTTAAAAACATTTGATGCTTCTATGATAACTCATACTATTCCTTTGAAACCTGAAGCTAGACCATTTTGGCAGAAACAACGTCCTGTCAATGCCCTAATTGAACCACTGATCTTTAAAGAAGTTCAGAAATTGCTTTCTGCAAGAATAATCTTCCCTGTACGACATTCAACATGGGTGGCTAACTTGGTTCCAGTTCGTAAGAAGAATAGAGAGATCGGGCTATGTGTAGATTTTAGGAATCTGAATAGAGCTTCGGAAAAAGACAACTACCCACTCCCTTCTCCGGATGAAGTCTTGCAAACTGTCAATGGGTCTCAGATGATGTCATTCCTAGATGGTTATTCCGGGTACAATCAGGTGCTCGTTAATTATGAAGATAGAATGAAGACAACCTTCACTACTAAGTGGGGAACATTTGTTTACAGGAGGATGCCATTTGGTTTGATAAACACCAAAGCAACCTTTCAACATGCCATGGATGTAGTGTTCAAAGATTTGATTGGTAAGTGTATCATCGTCTATATGGATGACCTGATAGTATTCTCTAAAGATAGACTAAACCATGCTCCAGACTTGGCTAAAGTTCTTGAAAGATGTATCTGATATGGTGTCTCTCTGAATTCTAAAAAGTGTGTGTTCGGGGTTTTTGAAGGGAAACTTTTGGGACACATAATCTTGGAAAGAGAGATATCGATAGATCCAGACCGAGTTGAGTCTATTTTAAAGTTAACCATTCCAGTAAGTAAGAAGGAGATGAGATCTTTCTTTGGAAAGATCAACTTTGTGAGAAAGTTTATCACAGGTTTTGTAGAAATTGTTAAACCTTTGAACGAAATGATGAAGAAAGATGCTAGAATGGAATGGAGTAATGAGGCCAAGGCTGCCTTTTCTCAGATTAAGCAATCCATTTTAGAGGCGCCAGTCCTCACTAGTCCTAACTACTTGAAGCCATTTTATGTTTATTCTTTTGCCTATGAACACTCATGTGCAGCTGTCCTGACACAACGAAGAGAGGAGGGGGATGAGAGGCCAATTGCCTTCATGAGCTCTTTGTTTAAGAATGTTGAAGTGAAGTACCCACCTCTTGAGAAACAAGCTTTTGTGCTGGTTAGAGCTGTCAAGAAGTTTAGGAACTATATCCTTCGAAGTCAGATCATTGTTGTGGTTCCTGATGCTGCTGTGAAGTCTCTACTTATGCAAAGCGAGTTGGGAGAATGAAGGGGGAAATGAATGGCTATTATGTAGGAGTTCAATCTGGAGATTCGCCCTATGAAACTTGTATAAGGTCAAGACCCTTCTAAATCAATGGAAGATGTTGGTGAGAACATTATTTGTCAGCAATACACAACACAGTCCTTTTCAAATGACCCTTGGTATGTTGATATTATTTATTTCATGCTCAATAATTGGTGCCCAAAGGGAATGAATACAACTCAGAGGAGAGCACTGAGAATGAAAAGCTCCCATTATATGCTCAAAGGAGGATTGTTATATAGAAATAATTTTGAGGGAGTTTATCTACGATGCCTTGATCAACAAGAAGCTAAGTATGCAATCACTGAATTTCATGGGAAACATGGCACAGGACACAGATCAACAGATTCTTTGGCTCATCAAATCCTCAGGTCAGGATATTATTGGCCCCATGTGTTCAAGGATGCACATCAACATGTCCATACATGCCATACATGTCAGACTTCTGCATCAAAGGAGCGTAATTCAGAAATGCCTCTACAACCAGTATATGACGTAAGACCATTTTCCCAATGGGCACTGGATTTTGTTAGGGTAATTAATCCTAATTATTCTACAAGACAAAAATTTATTTTGACTGCCACAGATTACTACACGAGATGGACAAAAGCTATACCTTGCAACAATAGCACAACAAAAGTGGTAATCAAGTTCCTCACTAAATGCATCACAACCAGGTTTGGAGTACCCTTTGCATTAGTATGTGATAATGGTCCTGCCTTTTCTTCTGCCGAGTTCATTTCCTGGGCTTATGATCATAAGATTGTTTTAAAGTATTCCTCCAACTATTATCTGCAAGGAAATGGAGTTGCAGAATCAACTAATAAGAATCTCCTTGGAGTAATAAAAATTTTGTTAGAGAACAATCCTAGGGACTGGCATACCCAGTTAAGATTTGCTTTATGGGCAGATAGGACTAGGATCAAGGCTACTTTAAAGACTTCACCATTTAATCTAGTGTATGGCCAAGAGCCTGTGTTCCCTATTCACTTGCAAATACCTACCCTTAAGTTTATGCAGGAATTTTACTCTAGTGATGATAGGATTGAAGTAAGGTTAGCTGGCTTGCTGAGATTAGAAGAGCAGAGAGATGCTGCTTTGCAGCAATTCTTTAAGCACCAGGCTGTTGTCAAACGTTGGTTTGACAAAAGAGCCAAAATCAAGGCTTTCAGAATATCAGACATTTTGCTGCTGTGGGATAAAGCTAATGAAAAGAAGGGCGATCACCAGAAATTTGATAAGCTTTGGTTGGGTCCCTATCAAATTGCTGAAATCCTAGGAGAAAATGCTTTCTAGCTGAGTAGTTTAACAGGAGAGCCTATTCCATTGCCTGTCAATGGACAGTTTCTTAAACATTATTTTGAGTCGTAAAGCTTGATATTTTTGTTGGGTTGTGTATATGTAAATAGTTTGTTGTTTTGCTTGTTTGTCGTTTTGTTGTTTTCCTTGTTTGCCTTTTTCTTTTGTTCCTTTGCTTGTTGTTCCTTTTTTTTTCTATGTGGGGACCTTCATTTTATGCAGTTGTAAGGGGGTTGTTATCTGAAGTATACTTTGGTTATTAGGAGAGAAGTTGGTTTAGATATTTTCAAGTTTTCTGGTCGAATGATTTTGTTCTCAATTCATTATTTTATGTCCATTGTCAATGAAAGTTATGGAAAGTTACTAAGGACAAGGTGTAAAGTAAGCACTCTTCACTAGCTACGATTGAATTTGTCACAAATCATCAAAAACATCTCCTTTTGTAATGGTATATATGTCTTAGGGCGATGGTGTTGTAAGATTTGAGTGAAAAATCTGATTCCCAAGATGTTGTTATGAGGTCCATGGTAGTTTTCAACCCATAATAGATGTCAGACATCTGACATATTGAGAAAGAATTGAATGAAATATCTGAAACTCCAAGAGAAAAAAAAGGAGAGAACTATCTAAGAAAAGAAAACTCAATATGAATGGGTGATTCCAGTATCTCTATCGGGGCTATGGACGCCTGACTAGCAGTAGAGCAATGCTATGAGAAAACTAGAGGTATCTCCATCGGGGCTATAGACGCTTGACTGGTAGTGGAGCAATGCCCATGATATCATTGCACAACAACTAAAGGGAATCAACTCATGTAGTTCAAATCTTGCATGTTATTGTTCAAAAGATGAGGAAAACTTTGTAAAAGGGTGATGCACCATCAAGCACACACATAGATTCAGGGGTAGCCAGTGTTGATTTACATTTGAGATTCTAACTCAACCTTGTTTATTGAAAATGACCTGACTCGAGTTGTGATGTCCATAAACCAAAAGTTCTGGGTACCTGAATCCTCCAGTTTCTTGAGAATGGTTAAACCATTTTCCCAGCCAAGTCGCCAATTGTTATGCCTTGCATAACCACCCCATTTTAAACTTGTTTAAAATAGGTCCCCCCTTTTTTTGTTGTTTGTTTGTTTTGTTTTGTTTGCTTTGGCCTTTTGTTTTCTACCTTAGGCATTTTCTGTGTTGTTATGTGGACACGGAACCGGGACCGAAACCAAACTTTGGAATTTCTTCCAAGTTCTGGTTTCCGTTTCATTCTGGTTCCAGTTCTGCCAGTTTCCTTTGTTTTGTCGTCTTTTGTTCTGGCGGACGTGGAACGAAAATGAACTTCAGAACTTTTTCTAAGTTCCAGTTCTGTTTCCCCTTTTGGTTTTGGTTCCACCAATTTTTGGCGTTTGTTTCCTTGTTGTTCTAGCGGACGCAGAACCGAGACCGAAACCGAACTTTGGAATTTCTTCCAAGTTCTGGTTTTCGTTCCATTCCCGGTTCCGGTTCCGCAGTCCTTTGTTTGTTTTGGCAGAAGCGGGACACGGACCGAAATTGAACTCTAGAACTTTTCTGAAGTTCCAGGTTCCGGTTCCGGTTTCACTAGTTCTTTTTCGTTGTTCCAGGTTTCGGTTCCGCCAGTTCTTTTCTGAAGTTCCAGGTTCCGATTTCGTTCCGGTTCTGGTTCTGCCAAGCTCATTTTTTGGTTGTCTTTTGTTCTGATCATTTGGTCATGGGGTGTTTTCTTCCCTTCCCTTTTCCTTTTTTCGTCCTTTTTTGTCATTTCTTTGTGTGTTGTCGAAGGGGGATCCAGAATGAAATCTGAACCTGAAACATTGAAAAGTTTTAGTGTCGGATTTGGTTCCATTCCTGCCCCCATTATGGTTCGCCCGGGATCGGTTTTTGCTCTGATCCCGCTTGTGTTTGTTTTCGTGTTTGTTCCTTGTGTTTGGTCTCTTCTGTGGGGCCGAGTTCAGAATGGATTTTGGATTTGGTTCTTTGTAAAGTTTTTGTTTCCTCATTCGGTTCCGACTCCGCCCCCCCTTGCTACGGTCCCTGGTTACTCTGCTTTTTGTGGACGCATAGCTGGAATGTGGGCTGAACTTTGAAATGTTGGTTATTTCCATGTTTTATTCCCGTTCTGACTTTGGTCCCGGTTCCGATTTCATTTTGGCTCTGCCCTTGCCGGTATTAGAGGTAAGTATGTTTTTGGTTCGAATTTGGTTCTGCCTCCGCCAAAGTTGAGTTTCATTTTGCTACGAATAATTGAATGAAGGATATATGAAAGGGAGGATGAATGATGATATTTTCTATGCTTTAGAGGACTAATGAAGGCATTGTTTTGCAAGGTTAAAGCAGATCGAGAACATCTGATGTTGTTTCTCAAGGAAGTCAACCTGTGAAGGTTCCAGGCCGAGAGGAAAGCGTAAAAAGAGGAAGTCACGAGTCTTAATGACGGACGAGATGTTCACTGGCCAAAGTAGGTGGGCATGAATGGAAATACCCCTGGAGCACTCAAGCCACTATGTGGAGCAGTTTTCGAGGTTGAGGACGAAACGCGTGAAGTCTTAATGGCAGACACAAAGGCTGCGAGTTAATGATGATGGTTGTAAAAGATCTGGAAACCATGCCTGAGAGTGATCTTTCATTGACATAAACAGAGTTTATGCATTTAATGCATCCTTGAATTTTTTCCAAACTCTTCTAGAGCCGACTCTTTCGATGACCGACTTATTTTGTAAACCTAAAAATGGGGCCGACTCATTTTGGACGCGTGTGTATAAATATGGCACTTTCGCCTCTTTGTGAGAGATCGACACATCTCTCTCTTTTCTTTGTAATTGGATCTTTTCTTTTAAAAACATCTTGATCTTCTTCTTTTTGGTGAAGAAAGAATTAGCAAGTTAGTGTTAGAAGGTAGATAAACTCGAGAGCAAAAGTAGAGTAGGAATTAAGTTCAGCAGGAGGAGGTGATGTATCTTCTAGATTTTCTTAGTATAGATGGAGATAATTCGAGGACATGGGTTTTCTGTACACTGGCGATCTTGCCAGATTTGTAAATGTTGTTTATCTGTTTCACCAATAGTAGAAGCAGCCAGATTTAAATCTACTTCATATTGTGCTCCAGAATGGTATTTATCTTGGGTTAATTATTTGATTTGGAAAGCTTTCAAGGAATGATATTTTATCTTATGTTTTGTTTAAATGATGATTTGCAATCTACTGTTAAAGTTTGCACCGTGAATGAATGAAACTTTGTATTAATTACAAGTTAACTTTATTCTACAGTTTTAGTTTAAGAATTTCTTGGAAGGCGACAAGTCTGATTAGTTGGATGAATCAACATTCTCGTTAGTTTAAAAGCTTTAATCTATCTTTTTCTGTTTCTTTAAAACCACCGGTTAAAGTAGGTTTAAATATATGTTTCTCAAAACCAGCAGTCCCCTTGAACATTACAACCATATTGACCACTTCGTGAAATAGCAACGTTGTGAACCAACATCAAAGACCTTGGGAGGTGATCAGTTTGATTGCTGATTGTCTTTTTCAGGAGAGGTGAGATATTTCACTTTTATCTTACCTACATGTTGTGGGTCAACTTGGCACCATCAACAGGTCCAAAATTCCTTATGGACTTGGAAATTTTTAAGTTCCAAGTATTGATTCTGCCCCAAAACCTTGTTCCCACTAGGAAAAAAAAAGAAAGAAAACTAAGACAAAAACTAGCAAGGACTAGTTTCTTCACTTAGTGAGAAAAATTTTCTTAGTATATGAGTTGTTTAGAAATGATCCAGGCTTAACACTCAAGGGATCATGGGAATTGGAACTTGGCCACATGAGAGCCTTCTGAAGGACCCATTTTCCAAGGGATGAGGAAAAAATTAATAGTAGCTCCTTAACACAAGAAAAATGTCTATAAATCACAACATGATAAAAGTGCTAGAAAAAGATGTGCATGTTCAACACCAATGTTGACACATGATAAAAGATGGAAATTTTTTTTGGAATATGGCTTCTAGTGTTGTCATTGATGACAACCTAAGTCATTATTCCGGTCCGTAGATCAGGATTTGTTCATACCGATAGGTAGAGTAAAGAACAAAGTATTATCAGAAGAGAAAATGAAGAACAAGGTATTAGGTTAGTATGTCGATCTGTATGCTTCACCAGATTATCATTATGAGTTGTGGATCTCGGGGAAGGTTGTTAAGTATCTATATTATCTTATTGTTATGTTTTGTGATGTCATATTAATCGGTGTATAAGTTAGGAGATCCGACAGGATGATTTTATGTTTATTAGCTCACGGTGACCGACTTAGTGAATATGGCATGTCACAGATATTCGAGGTATAATTAATTAAGGTATTCTATGCTTGAATATTTTGTTTTGGGTCCTAGCTATGTCGTGCATGACTTTGATGGGTACACATCGAATAATAAATGTGGATTAAGCCGACTATTGGAAAATATTTTTATTTTGCTGAAGCTGACATGAAGCGACTAAATCTTTGATAGCAAATATATATAAGAGATCAGTTAATTCATTAAAAAAGAGGGAAGGTGAGTGTGTGAAGTATATTTTAGATGTCAAAAGGGTTGTTGAGTGATTTGGCATAGTTTCACTTGTGCAAAAGAGGATTGTTGTGAAGTGAATTAAGGAAGAGCAGAGCGAAGTGCAGAATTAGAAAGGTCCAGAGTCTGATCTATAAGCCTCACTGGAACTGAAACCAGGCATTTGTAGATGTTGCTTTATCAGTTCAACTCTTTTTTGTAATCCAAATATGTTGTAAGTCAATGAGCCTTCCTGATTTTGAGCAATGAGCTCTAGGCAGTGTGCCTGAATGTATGTGCATTCCCCTTTTTCTTCATACTTTTAATAGCGTATAAATTGTGGATTAACCTCCACTATGGTTTTTCCCCTAACAAGGTTTCCACATAAAAATCTTGGTGTTATGGTGTTTTGATTGTTTCCTTCATGTGCTTACATCTTTACTTTTGTTTAAATGTTGTAAATGGTTTAAGATCTGGATTGTAATTTAAATATTGCTAAACATTGATTCACCCCCCCTCTTAGTGTTCCTTGAGTCCAACAATTGGTATCAAAGCAAGGTTCCTTTGCAAAAGTTTAAAAGCTTGAGGTGGATCTTGGAATGCAATGGACCTTGGTGGTCTTCAACAACAGCTTTTGGTGGAACTTGATGATCTTGATCAGTCTAAAGCAAAAGTCCTAGAATTAAAAGAAAATCTAGAGGATGCTAAAAAATTCATTCAATCATTGAAGGATATAATCAATGAGTCAAGAGAAAAGAGGAAGGAACTATGTGATCAGATGAAGTAGAAAGAAAGTAAATTCTTGGAAGATGTTAACCTAAATCAGACCCTAAAAGAAATAACTAAAGAATGTGAAAAGCTTGCTAGAGACAATGCTACTCTAAAGCTTGAGATGGAATCTATGGTGATGAAGCTAAGGAGATTGAAGAAAGGAAGAATAATGAGGAAAATCTGGCCCAGTCCTTAAATGAAATATCTAAAGAATGCAATAGAGTTAATAGTGGATTCATTTAGCTAGAGATTGAACTGCAACAATCCATAAATAATGAACAAGAGCTTGAAAGACAGATAGTTATTCTCAGAGATGAAATCACTACTACAAATGAATACAAGGAGAAGTTTAGGATCGATTATGCTAAGCTTGATGAGCTAACTAAAGGATAGAAGGATGCAAATGACAAGCGAGGTATTGGATATGAGAAGGGAGAAAGCTCCAGATCTAAACATAAGGATTCCAGACAAAGAAATCAGATGAACAAAGGCAGAAGGTATCCGGTAAGACAACCCAGTGCTCAAAAGTTTAATGGTCACTGCCTTGTTTGTAATAAATTTGGTCATATGGCTTCTTAGTGTAGAAGTAAAATAAATTCAAGAAGTCCATCATTTCCTGGTTAGTGTTTTAGTTGTAATAAGTTTGGTCATAAGTCAATTGAATGTAGAAGTATGTATGTCAGTGTAAGAAATGTTAAATGCTACACCTGTGGAAGATTTGGGCATATTGCTAATCAATGCAGATCAAGAGGAAATCAATGGAATGAATGGTCTAAACAAAGAAATCTCGTGTGTTACAATTGCAATAGATTTGGTTACATTGCATGATTATGCAGGAACAAAAACATGGATAGAAGAGGTTCGGTATACAAAGGTAGAATTTCACAGAAAGACGATAAAGGAAAAGGGAAAGTGACTATGGAAGAAATAAGAGATCAGATGAAGAAAAAATGGGTAAGGAAGAGTGAGTCTGATGAAGAAAATAATCCTGCACCAGAATCTGCTTCTGGTAATTCCTCCATAAATTGATCTTAGGCCATTCGCCTAGGGGGAGTTTTTAAAGAAAATCCTTTGTCCCCCTGTTGATAGTTGGCACCAAAATGCACAAAATTGTCAGTAGTTGTGCTAATAGTTTACAAATGTATCGGTGATCACTTGTGCAGAAATTTGAGAAGTAGAAGGTCTGCAGATGAATCCTTCTTTTGTTGTCTGAGAAAATAGATTATCCAGAACACCTAGGGAAAATCATTTAATGTGGTAAAAAGGTTAGGTGTCTAAGTTATAAAAGGGTATTTGGAACCCTCATTTGCCACCTTGCATTGAAGAAGAATAGAAGGAGAGCCTCTCTAGTAGAATTTCAAAGGAGTAAAGTTTATTCGGCGGCGAATTCATCAGGTATTTCAGTTGCTTGTAGAATTCTCGCTTAATTTGGTGCTCGATAGAAACTTGTTTGGTACGAAAAGGAAAATGAAGCAAATCAAAGGAATGGTGAATTTAGATGAATATAGCAGTGAGACGATTAGGGATGTGAGAAATATGTTTCCAACCAATGAATTGAAATGGCTTGAAGGTGTGAAACACAAAAGTTTAGACATTTGGAGTGAATTTCCCTATTTTGATAATGCGGAAGTCATTAGGTTTATCCTAAATAGATTGAATGATGACATTCTAACTCTGGATAAACCCTATCTCATTTTGAAAGAGGTGATTAGGAATCTAACTGGATTATGCAATGTTGGGGATATACCAAAAAAAAAAGTTGATTCAGAACAAATAAGTCAAAAGCCTAACCGGAGTAACTGCAGATCAAAGGGCTTTGATAATTTCAACAATCAAAGATCCGATAACAAGGTACATTGCACATGGAATCTCATACAAAATATTTTTCAGAAACAGGGAAGGCACAACTTCTGCAGGGGCAGTTTACATCTCTCATAAAATTATAATGGAGGATCAAGATTTTGACCTGTGTGGATTGCTAAAAGATCAATTGATGGAAAATGTGCAACTAACAAAGGAGGCAGATTACCCCTTTAGAATTGCTAGGGAATTTTGGAGCAATTAGGGTTTCCATTCCGATAAGAGCACTTGAAGTTGGATCCTCTTCTGGTGAGATGGAGAGGAAGAAGAAAAGAGCACAAGAGATTGCTGATTACACTCCCCCAACACACAAGACTCCAAAAATTGAAGGAAAAGATAAAGAACAAGTGATTGTGGACATACCAGATGAGGAATCTTATGAGTACACTCCAAGGGAAGAACAAAAATTAGTTGAACTAGATGTAGTAATGGCAGAAGGAAGCGAAGAAGAAGGTGTTTTATCCAAAGTAAAGATATTGTAGCTTGCTCAGGAGAAATTTGGGATGCATAAAATTGCTGACATATGGTCTGATAGACCCTCATATGAGCAGGACTTGATCGAGAGCACACTAAATACTTATTTTGTGCACAATAACATTGGATTGGAGAGTTTGCAGAATGTGTTTCCTGAAGAGATGATTGAATTCATTAAGGAAGCCATGGCCTCTGAGTCCCAAGACAAGAAAGAGGGAGAAATAATTCTACATTTGAAGGAGAAGTTTAGGTCGTCTCTTACCAAACTAAAAAGGAAAATGAATGTGTTGAGGCAATGCATAAATACAACAAATAACATCTACAATTATTGTCTTCGTTGGCCTCATGCAGTTGGGAGATACAAAGATAAGCTAGAGAAAATTGAAACTAAGTTGAACAAGATTGGTCTGGATTATAACATGTTTTAGGATCAGGATGGTGTAGTCAAGAAAAGGATTCAAGAGTTTTAGTTTGACCATACAAAAGTTCAATTCACCAGAAACAACCTTGTGGACACCTTTTGGAAAGTGAAGGATTTAACTGAATGCAGACTGGAGCAATTAATTGAGGTTCTGAGGAAAGGAGAGAAATTAGAAGAGACAATCACAATTCCAGAATCTCTCATCCAAATTATCAACCAGACTTCTGAGAACAACAACTTGATCTTAATCATTGGGATTTCAGTAGAAGCTTGGAGGAAATTTCTTTTAGAAATGAAAGATAAGTACAAGATAATTTTATGACTCAAGTAGCAGTTGTATTTCTTCAAATTTTGATTCAATTTTTGAATTAGTAAGGGGGGAGATCCAAAATATGTTTGTCATTGATGTCAAAGGGGGAGAGAGAGTAGTGTAAAATTCCTTATCATTCTAAGGGGGAGTTGTGTTTTAAAATTTTGAGCTCTGGCAGCATAATCATATTGGTTCTGACACTTAGTCATTTTTCACTAAGTGTTGCCATCAATGCCAAAGGGGGAGATTGTTGGAATATTGCTTCTAGTGTTGTCATTGATGGTAACCTAAGTCATTATTCCGGTACGCATATCAAGATTTGTTCATACTGGCAGGCAGAGTAAAGAACATAGTATTACCGAAAGAGAGAATGAAAAATAGGGTATTCGGTTAGTATGTCGATATGTATGCTTCACCAGATTATCATTTTGAGTTGTGGATCTTGGGGAAGGTTGTTAAGTATCTATATTATCTTATTGTTAAGTTTTGTGATGTTGCATTAATTGGTGTATAAGTTAGGAGATCCGGCAGGATGATTTTATGTTTATTAGCTCACGGTGGCCGACTTAGTGAATATGGCATGTCGTGGATATTCGAGGTATAATTAATTAAGGTATTCAATGCTTGAAGATTTTTTTTGGGTCCTAGCTATGTCATGGCCGACTTTGATGGGTACGCATCAAATAATAAATGTGGATTGAGCCGACTATTGGAAAATATTTTTATTTTGCTGTAGCCGACATGAAGCAACTAAATCTTTGATAGCAGATATATATAAGAGATCAGTTAATTCATTAAAAAAGAGAGAAGGTGAGTGTGCGAAGCATATTGTGAATTTTAGAAGGGTTGTTGAGCGATTTGGCACAGTTTCACTTGTGCAGAAGAGGATTGTTGTGAGGCAAATTAAGGAAGAGTAGAGCGAAGTGCAGAATTAGACAGAAGGTCCAAAATCTGATCTATAAGCCTCACTAGAACTGAAACTGGGAATTTGTAGATGCTACTTTCTTAGTTCAACTCTTTGTTGTAATCCAAATATGTTGTAAGGAAGTGAGCCTTCCCGATTTTGAGCAGTGAGCTCTAGGCAGTGTGCCTAAATGCATGTGCATTCCCCTTTTTCTTCATACTTTTAACAAAGTATAAATTGTGGATTAACCTCCACCGTGGTTTTTCCCCTAATATGGTTTCCATGTAAAATTTTTGGTGTTATGGTGTTTTTATTGTTTCCTTCATGTGCTTGCATCTTTACTTTTGTTTAAATGTTGTAAATGGTTTAAGATCTGGATTGTAATTTAAATATTGTTGAACACTGATTCACCCCCCCTCTCAATGTTCCTTGAGTCCAACACAATCATCCATTATGATAATACAATGTAGATTCACCTATAAAAATCCATAATCATAAATATAACCTTAAATAATATAATCCAAACATACACTATTATCATGATTTCAGCCTTACAAACATGCAAACACCTTCACAAGGTGAGGAGGTGAAAAAATACCAATTGATAGGAATAATTGATTTCCTTTCAGGGGTTTCATCCTAGAAATGAATGTATCATAACTCACATCATAAATTATATCAAAGAAACATTATGCAATAAATACAAAGGTCACACATACCCTATTTACAAATATTATAATAATCGATTAAATGAGATCAAAACATAATAACCAAGTAGAGGTTACTTCCCAAACATGGAAGCATCACATTCCAATGCATAAATGATATAATAAATATTATTACATCAATAATGAGCCACATCCAAGTTGCTCCAATAATCACAAAGCATAACATAAAATGTTGAACCAAGAACTCTTCTAACTCCCAAGAGATCTTCCATAATGGACCAATGGAGGAATATTACCCAGATCCCACTATATTACCATTTTTGAGTGCAATAGATGTCTATTCCACTCTAGGAAATCCTTGAGCTATGGATAAGAGATCATAGATACACCAATATTAAGGCCAAGGCTCACACACATACAAAGCATACATGACAACACTCACACTAGATCAAAGCACACAACCTCATGCGTGAAAACCCACAAAAAAATGAGCATAAATAAATACATGACACACACAATATTTAATGCACATACATGAATGATAAAAATCATGTCAAATACTAAAATAAAACATTAAGGGAAGGACACGAATCATAGGCATAAGCCAAGGAGTGTCAACACAATTTCCCAATGGTGTTGTGAATATTTTGGGGGTAAAGATTCCTCAATTAAGATACTTGTTGTGTCTCAAACACAAATGCCTCATTTTACTCCAATAACATAGGGACCCCCTTCTCTTTTTTATTTTTCCTCAAGATTGTTTTTTTTCTTTCCTATCCTTTGTACTTGATTTCATTTTTTTAATTCCCCCCATGGTTTTATTTTAGGTATTTTACCTTTACAATACTTTTAGAGCTGGTCATCTTGGTAATATTTGATGGGCAAGGTTGTTGATGTCACAAATTGCATAATTTAGTCAATTAATTATCGAACCGGGTGTGTCTCAGAGCTATATGCAATAAAGATGTTTGTCACAGATTTTTGGGTAGTTTTGCACTATAAAAAGTGACTTCAGGTGTCGGTTTGCTTACTTCAGGAGCTTTCAGGAGCTCTTAGAAGTTGAACTTCAATGACTAATTCCTAAGGATTAATTCTATCTTATTTCCTAACTTAAAGTTCTGTCGACTTATTTTTGACTTCACTTGACTTGATTGAGACCGGTTCATGGAAAAGACTAACATTTATCTTAATCCTTAATCTAGAATTCGAAATCCAAATTTAATTCTAATTCACTTCAAAAGAAATCTATCTTAAGATTTGCTGGAAAATAAATGTTATTTTAAAGAACATAAATAAAGTGTTGGGAAATAATGATTAATCTAGAAAGCATAAATACTAATTTCCATGAACAGATTCCAAACAAATTTTAGTTTCATCTTTCCATAAGTTCCCATCATTGCTTCAATTAAACTTAACAGTTAATTACCAAACTTAATTCCTACAAACAACATCTAAATATGATTATCTCAATAAACCTATAACGAATCTAACAAACCATTCTAACCATGATGAACTAAACTTAAAATTGATTTAAACACAATTTCTAAGAACAATTTAAACAAAATTAACATTCCAGATTTTAACATCCAAAGAACTGAAAATGATTCAAACATCTTAACATTCTAGATTCGAATATTAATGAATAGAAATAAATAAACTTAGAAGAATACCAAACAAGATCAATTCCTTTGGTTGAGTAGGCCCTGCTCTTCCTCCAGGAAGATCTCTTAACACAGTAATTCGAGTTAACTTCTTATATTCATTCAAATTGATCAAATAGGGACGCCAAACAGAGTATTGTAGCCATTACAAAATTATAGTTGAAAATTATCTAACTCCTTTCTAAATCCTAAACATGTATATTTATAACTATATCCTTATTGAATTCAAAACATGGTGTCAACTGCCAAGATTCAAGGCGTCTAAACTAGAGATTTAAATAAAACTAAAGCAAAATTAAAACAGGACTAAGAATAGACATAGAGAGAAATGCCAGATTAGCGTTGGGACTAGAAGTTCCTAAACTGACTAAAAGAAGCTGATTTAGACTTTAGTGATTCATCATCCAACTGGGCTGATCATTAGCGTGATTGTATTCATTTGATTAAATAGGGAGTTTAACTTTATCATCAGTCATCAGTCTTTTAAATACCCTAAATAAAACCCTTAAGAAAAGGATACCAACTATGACAATAAAAGATTAAAACCGCATAATTAACTCATCAATATCATCACAAAAGCAACACATTTAATATAAAGCATTACCTCAAATATCTCTACCAAATTACCCAAACATAAAGCAAAGTAAATATATTAGTCTATAGTCTACCGCTAGTCATGTTAATTAATAAAATAAACAAGTCTATTAAAAATAAAATGACTATATGAAAGTATCTCGGAGCCCCTCATCATTCTTCACCACTTGTTTTGAACCATGTCCTCATGGTTCTTTGTCAAGAATTATGGTGGTTTCTTTGTCCTTGTTCACTGCTTCCATCCAAATACAATGGAACACTCCTTCCCTGTATTGCGGTGGCAGTCTAGTATTGAGTGCAAAGCCATAGTTTTCCTTTAGCTTCTCAAACCAGGGTTTTATCACCTCTGGAATATTGGCTGGTGCCATGAGTTTTGGAGCTGGCATGATGATAATTGACATTCTGAACCACATACCGACACAAAATTCCTATTGTTGTTCAATCAAGGTGATCACGTCCCTAACTCTTATCAAGCTCCATCTGAGGTTGTTTGGGATAATAGGCTCTCTTCTTCTCAATGACTTAGGAATGGTGAAATATCTTTCCTCACATGAATTTATTGCCAATGGAGGAAGTGTCCCTTCTACATTCTAGAAAGTAGATATACTATTCAACAAATTTGAAACATAGAGAGGATTGATGTGATTTTTCCTTACAACTAATCAAACCATTTTAATATAATTCTGTGCATGAGGCATTTCGGGCCTCATTGGTAAACTATACCTTTTTTGAGCCTCTTTGTATTTTTCCATCCTTTTTGACCATTCAACCTGATTTTGCATTAAGGAGACAAAGGACCTAATTTGTAGCTCACTGACATAAACATTTAACAAAGAATCATCATTATCTCCCATTAAAAACCCATGCTAGAAAAACTCACACATCTGGTTTTGAATATCAGGGTGGCTATGGAAGTAATCTTGTAGAAAATCTTTGTTATTATGATAATCAAGGATTCTCCTTAAAAATAATTGATTAAGCTTCCATTGCAAAAACTTCTCCTTGAGAAGTAAAGCATATATTTATGATGGTCTTCTCATTGACAGCATTGCAGAACTTATCTCTATTGCCTGCTCTAGTCTTCTTTCAACTTCATTCATTTCTTCCTCTAATTTCTGTACTTGCTTTTTCAGCTGATCATTTTCATGCTTGAATTTCAAGGCTGCTAAAGAGAGATATCTTGGTTGAGTCCTTTGTGGAACATCTGATGGAATATCAGATGGAATGGGAGGCAGAGCAAGGTAATGTTGCGGGGCCATAGAAGTAGAAGCTTCTTGTGAATAAAACCTCATGGACTGTTGTTTTAATTGCTCTTCTTTTAACTGCAATTCCTCTTTTAATTTTGTGATTTCCTTCATGCTTGCGCACTAGCTTGTTTCAACACCTCTTCGGTGTTATTCAACTTCTCTTTGTACCTTGCTTCCCTTTCTTCTATCTCTTTTTCCATTTCTTGAGTTTTATTGAGGGATTGTTGTAACTCTTCCTCTTTTCTTTTCAATTTTTCTTCAAGAAATTGCATATTTCTTCTCTCTTGTTCCAGTTCAACTTCAATTCTTGAAAATTTCATTGCTCTTAGTAATTCCTTTGTTTCTAATTCTTCCTCATTCTATTTTTCATGGATTTCTTCTTCAACTATTGGCTCTTTTCCCTTTCTCCTCTCAATAGTTGGGGAAGGTGTAGGAGATCTTTCGACTTCCTCTTCCTCAAATTCTTCAGAGGCTTCCACTTCTTCTGACTGTGTTTTAGATTCTTCAACATATTCATGAACCTCAGTTATCGGGGTTCTTTCAGGAGATGGCATTGGACCTTTAGGAGGGTTGTGGGGTTGCTCAGGGGAATACACTGGTGTTTGGGTTTCTTCATGGGCTACAAAAGTTTCTTTGGGGATTTCAGAGACAGGGGTTTCAAATTTAGGTGTTTCTTTAGGAGTTGACACAATGGTGACCTCAACATTACTAGGGATCTCTTCATTCAAGTCTTTTTTTCTCTTTTTGGAGGCACTACGGGTTACCCTAGAGGAATCTTGTAGCTTTCTTTTACCCTTTTTCTGCTCTCCTTGGAAGATTCACCTTTTTCTACTTTTGACCTTTTTGCCGCGAGCCCCTTTGTGGGTTTTCCTTTTTGTTTTTCTATGGGTGCATACAAAAATTCTAGCCAACCTTGTTTCCCAGACTCTTTCTTTAAGAAATGATGCTTAATTATTAGATGAATTAACCCATGGTATTTTATGGAAGATTCTCCTCTAGATTTAACCTGGGAAATCATTGAAGCAATTTTCCAAAACAAAAAATGATGGAAAATTGATTGTAGCCAAGGGTTTTGTGTCTCCATACCTCAAATGTATTAATAGCTGCATTCCTGGCCACAATATAGTGTCGTATTGTCCTTCACATGTGAAGAATTTCATGACCCACATTGCAACCATTCTCCAAGGTTCTTCTAAACTATTTCGAGTTATTCCTCACTGGTCTCCTTTATGCATGAGAATCAATGGCTTTTGCTCTAGTTCTTGGTGAAATGCCGCCACCAATTTATCAAACTTTACTCGACCCTTATTAATTGGTTTTCCTTTAGCAGGAATTCCTGAAATTTCACTTATAATTTTAGGAGTAACTTTAATAATTTCTCCTCCGACTCTTGCGACATTTATGTGAAAATTCCTCATGAATTCCTCCATGATTTCTTCCTAAAAACCCTCACACTTCAGAATAAAATTCAACCATCCTACTTCACTCAGTATCCTCCTGGTTTCAAAATCAATAGTAAAGTTTTTTGGCTTTGCATTTCTTTTGTTCCCCATCTTTTCTATCAAAAAATGGCAGACTTCCACTGGTAGACTGAGCTTTTTACACAATATCCAAAATGATATTTTTTTGATTTTGAAGCAACTAAATTTGAAAAATGACACGACGTGTCATTAATTCCTTGCATTAGATTCCTTTACTACTCCGCACAATTCACATGCCACAATTTGTAGTTGCAATTCAATTTACAAAGTTGGCAGCGTTCCTTACACATGTCAGCTTTTATTTTGAAAGATTTTTGAAAAGATAGGTGAATCTCAACATGACCCACAATCATTACGAACATCATTTGAATGTCACATCACATTTATACCAAGTTCTCCACCACTTTTTGAAATGATTAAAAGAAATTTATTATATTTATTAATAACAATATGGTAGAGATTTCTGAACTCGTATACATTTACCTATTTTACATTAGTTTAACTACTTTAGAAAATAATATGCGAGAATAATATTCACATTAAATGCACACCTTTATTTATTGCAAGCCTTTGAGATCTTGAGGAGCCTTCAAGAGTTCTTCAAGAGCCTTCATGAGTCTTCAGGAGCTATCAAGCCAAATGGAGTCTTCAGAGTCTTTAGTATTCAGGATCTTTAGGATCTTCAGGAGCTTTTAGGAGTTAACTCAGATAGACCACCATTGCTGGTTTTTAGTCATCTTTTTTTTTTCAAAAGCAAACCACCATTTACTGGTTTTCAATTTACTTTTTTTTTTCCCAAGGTAAACCGCCATTTGTTGGTTTTCAATTTACCTTGTTTATTCATACCTTCCTCAAAGGTTCAAAGATCTTCTCTCATGGAAGAGATATCTTCCATGAGAAAATGTTCAATTCTATGTTGTAGATCATCTAAAAATTCCTCCTTTGATGTTGGCTTATAATATGTTTTCAATCGATGACCATTAACTAGCATAACTCTCTTTTCTCCATCAATTGGTACTAATTGAACAAATTCATTTTCAAATACTTGATCTATCTCATAGGGTCCTAACCATCTTGTATGGAATTTCCCTTTAAACTCTTCAAATATGGAGTCAAATAATAATGCCCAATCTCCTTCTTTGAACTTCCTAGACACAATATGCTTATCGTGCCATTCTTTTCTTTGCTTATGAATTACCTCTGTATGCTGAAGAGCCTCCATTCTCATCTCATCAAGTATGTTGAGCTGCAAAATTCTACTTTTCTTGGACTCTAGTAAATCAATTCCAACTTCTACTGCATTTTTCAATGTTCTTAATTCAAATTCTATTGGCATGACTGGTTTTTTCCCATACACAAGTTCATATGGAGAAAATCTAGTTGTTGTTTTCCATGTGGTATTATAAGCCCATACTACTTCATCTAACCTCTCTGCCCAGTTTGTTTTCCTTAAAGAAATAGTTTTTGTCAAGATGTTCTCCAATTCTCGGTTAGTGACTTCAACTTGTCCATTCACCTGAGGATGATATGGCTAAGATTTCCTATGGGTCATATGATATCTTTGCAAAAAGGCTTCCATCATTATTGATACAAACTGTGGTCCTTGGTCTGAAACAATTTCTCTTGGTGCACCAAATCTCTGAAGAATTTGCTTATACAGAAAATCCACAACTTTATCCTCTCTTGCTACTAGTAATGCTTTCACCTCAGCCTATTTTGTTGCATAATCAATACAAACAAGTATATAATGTTGATCTTTAGAAGGTGGATCAATAGATCCCACAAAATTGATTCCCCACTTTTCAAATGGTTCTAAAGCTATTTGTGGCTGAAATGACATCTCCATTGTTGGGGTGGGTCTTCCCATCCGCTGACATTCAGCACAGTGCTTTACAAAGAATGTAACATACTTTATCATTGATAGCCAATAGTAACCAACTTCTAAGATTTTATGAACTGTTCTTACCACCGAATAGTGTCCTCCTTCTGGCTCATTATGGCAGGCGTGTACTACATTATAGACATCTAACTTGGCTACACATCTGCGAAGAACATGATTAGGGAATATTTTAAATAAAAGACCATTAATCCACTGAAATTTGGAACTTTCACGAAATAACCTTCTTTTTTGTTTATGATTGATCCGGTGGATATTTTCGGTGAAAATTGAAGTATCTCATTTTTCTCCAGAATCTGCAGCATCAGGAAGAGCTCAGCGTCTTGGTTCCAACGCAACTTGAATGGAGCGAAAAGGAGTCCGTTTGTGCAAGTTATGGTCAGTCAAACCTTGGGTCAAACTGGGATCAGGGGGCGTCCAGGTAGCGAAAAAAATGATGTCAGCAAAATTTGTCAAAGATGGTGTCATCGCCTAGAGCTTGTCGCAAGCTTTCCAACGCAACTCGTTTCGTCGAAATCCGACATCGTATGCTCAAGACACAGCTGGTCAAAGCTCTCGGTTGACTTGGTGACTAAAATGTACAATGATGACGTCATCATCCGTACAAGATGACGTCAGCAGTCAGACCGTACTGTACAGAATCCAAGTGGAAAAATCTGGGTGTGACACGTGGCAGCAGAGTCATCGTACGGAACCAATCGGATCGTGACACGTGTCCTTCCGTACACACAGTCAACATTTGCGTGCGGTTGAGTCAGCATACGGCGGCAGTGACGTGTCTCCTCCAGGCAGTCAGATTTTTCCACGTGGCATTTTTGCAGCGTGGCACGTTCCATCTTTCTCTGTCAGTATCGATGTGGGTGGAGTTAATTGTTTCAACAAAAAAGTTTTGTTAGCGGACGGATTTGAACCCGTGACTTCAAAGTTAACGGCCGCCTCTTCTACCGTTGCACCGTCCGCGTGCATTTAATATATAATGACAAGAGTTTTGTTTTGTGGTTTGAATTTTCGGTGATTCGTTTGAAAACGTGGCCGGTGGGATTTGAACCACCGACCACCGGTTCAACAAAGGGATTAACTACCGCCAGACCACCGAAAATAGCTTTAGCCTATATGGTGTTAGTTTACTTTTGTCATGTATTTTAGCCTGAAGCCTTAACAAATGGGCTATTTTTGTTGTAAAAAACAACCCCACATTAAATAACCAAAATACCAAAAGACAAAAGGGGTTAGAGAGGATGTTGTAAACGAAATCCCAAGGGGGTTATGATTGTTATTTCATTAATTATGGTGGTTTTTGGCCATTTTAGCCAAATTATGTATTTAAGGGGGTGTGAGGTGAGAGTGGAGTTAAGTTTTTTTTCAGGTGTTGAAGTCTTGAAGCTGAGGACACGAAAGAGAGGTGCTGGAGATTTTTCAAGCCATTGTTGTATGTTGGAGCCTTGTTATGCTGCCGAACTGATGGTCTTGGTGCATCATTTGTAATTGATTTTTGGAGTTAATCGGATCAGTCTCTCTATTGGAGTGGACCCGGAGACGTAGTCACGTTTGTGATGAACTCCATTACCAATTCATTTGCACTTCTTCTCTCCTCTCTCATGTTCTGATTTTCACCTTACGTTTTCAGTTTTGATACATAATTTCATTGATGTATGCTTGAATTTGTAATTCCTTTAAGTTGTTGAAATTAAGCATTCAATACTGCATATAGTCTAGATCTGTATACAGATGAAGTGGTATTAGAGCTTTTGGGTGACTATTATTGCAATTATTTGTTTTTGAATGCTAACGAGATCCAGGATTCAAAAGGGTGAAGGCAAGCTCGAAGACTTTAATCCTGAGATCGGGAAACGAAGAACATTTCCAAAGATGTCAATCTCTGGAATGGAGGTTCCTGAAGAAATCAGTGAGCAGGAATTTCAAAGAGCATTCCTTGAGATGAAGGCTAAGGTGGACATTCTTTTTCAGGAGAGACAAGAACGGAAGGAACGTGAAGAAGGTTCGTCGAAGCAAGATGCTCGTGAAGAGAAGAAAGGGAAACATCATGGAGATGGTGGCAAGCAACCAGATCACCCCTTTTCTTCTTCTCCTCCCTCTTCTCCTTCTCCTTCTTGTCCATCTTCTCCTCATTCTATTTCTTCTAATCCTTTCAAGAGTGGGTATAAGCCTAAAATTAAATTGGATGTAAAATTTGACTTGCCTAAATATTGTGGTGAACTTAATGCTAAAAAATTGGATGATTGGATTCAGCAAGTAGAAGTCTACTGTAGAGTCCAGAACCTATTAGATGATGTTGATAGGATCCAATTAGCTACTCTTCGATTAGGAGGTACAGCTTTAACTTGGTGGGAGAGTAAGTCTAAAGCAGAAGTTTCACAACATGGTAGAGTCAGTTTAACTTGGGCAGAGTTTGTTAATGCTCTTAAAAAGCAGTTTTATCCCCTAGGACATATGCAGCAGTTAATGATGGACTGGCAAATGTTTAGACAAGGGAAAGGTCAAACTGTCCAAGAGTACACCCATGAATTCAGGAAAAGGGCTATTGCTTTGAATGTTCCTTTGTACACTCGGGACGTTGTTGAAGTACATAGGAGGTTTGCATTCCTACCTTAGGCATTCCATTTTGGTATTGAACCCTTGTAATTTGGATGAAGTGTCTGTTCAAGCTACACACTTAGAGTCAAGGGGTAAAGGATCTTTTATTGATAAGTTTGATAATGATGTAAAGAAATATTCTAAGGTTGCAGAGACAGGGAAAGGAAAGAAGACAGCTACAGTTAAGAAGGATGAGAAACTTTCTTGCTCTCATTGTGACAAGAAGGGTCATGATGAAGATCACTGTTGGAAGTTACATCCAGAACTAAGGCCTAAGTGGGCTCAGAAACGTAATCAGAAACAGAAAGGTAAGGAGAAAGCCACAAATGTTGTTATGGATCTTTGTTCCGATTCAGATGATGAGACTAAGATAACAGCTATGGGTTTAAAAGGTAAAGCTCCTATTTCCAGTGTTTCTGTTCATAGTTGTGCTTCTACTTCTAAAGTTAATGATGTCTCTGAAGATGTGAAGAGGAATGAGCTGTTTCATTTAAGGGTTGTTGCTAAGAACAGTAAAATTGATGCACTCATAGATAGTGGTTCTCAAGTAAATTTAATTTCTGAAAGTGTTGTAAGGAACTTGGGATTAAAAACTACACAACATAAGAAACCTTATCCACTAGGCTGGATTTGTGAAAATGATAAGCTGCAAGTAACAAAACAATACACTTTAAGGTTCACAATCACTAGTAAGTTTGTGGATGAAGTACAGTTTGATGTGGTTCCACTGGATATCTATGGGATAGTGCTTGGTAGCCCTTATTTATATGACAGGAAAGCTATTTTCTACAGGGAAAAGAATCATTATCACTTGTTTAAAGATGGCATTCAGTATATTGTACATTCTCACAAGATTAAGACTGATCGTTCTTTTGCAAACACAGGGAAGTTAAAGAGGGTAATTAATGCAAGTAAAGAGTTAACTCTTATGTCTGTTAGTACAGGTGGTTCTACACTTGAACTTGGAGTAGCTAACCAGGGTCAGATGTTGCAGGATGCACTTGCAGTACAACATGAGAAAATGATGATTGAAAGCATTGATAGTTCCTTGGGTAAAAATGTTCATGTTGTAAAGGATCGATATGTTGTTGACTTATTCTCTTTCATTTCTACATTGTTGTTCAGCTTGATGCTAGTCAATTTTTGTTGGTTAGTGGCTACGGCAATTGATGTAGATGCTTATGGAAGTGATAGAATAATGTTTATGTTCAACAATATTGTTGCAGTCTTCATTGTGCTTGTGAGCCAGGTTTTCAGATGTACAGATGATACAGGACAAGCAGGGAGGCCAAGTCTTCACTTAATGTCAGAGTAAATGTCACTTTTGGAGGTCCAAAAGGTCTTCAGTGGGGAGGCCTGATCCGGTGGATATTTTCAGTGAAAATTGAAGTATCTCATTTTTCTCCAGAATCTGCACCATCAAGAAGAGCTCAGCGTCCTGGTTCCAACGCAACTTGAACGGAGCGAAAAGGAGTCCGTTTGTGCAAGTTATGGTCAGTCAAACCTTGGGTCAAACTGGGATCAGGGTGCGTCCAGGAAGCGAAAAAAATGATGTCAGCAAAAGTTGTCAAAGATGGTGTCATCGCCTAGAGCTTGTCGCAAGCTTTCCAACGCAACTCGTTTCGTCGAAATCCGACATCGTATGCTCAAGATATAGTTGGTCAAAGCTCTCGGTTGACTTGGTGACTAAAAGGTACAATGATGACTTCATCATCCGTACAAGATGACGTCAGCAGTCAGACCGTACTGTACAGAATCCAAGTGGAAAAATATGGGTGTGACACGTGGCAGCAGAGTCATCGTACGGAACCAATCGGATCGTGACACGTGTCCTTCCGTACACACAGTCAGCATTTGCGTGCGGTTGAGTCAGCATACGGCGGCAGTGACGTGTCTCCTCCAGGCAGTCAGATTTTTCCACGTGGCATTTTTGCAGCGTGGCACGTTCCATCTTTCTCTGTCAGTATCGATGTGGGTGGAGTTAATTGTTTCAACAAAAAAGTTTTGTTAGCGGACGGATTTGAACCCGTGACTTCAAAGTTAACGGCCGCCTCTTCTACCGTTGCACTGTCCGCGTGCATTTAGTATAGAATGACAAGAGTTTTTTTTTGTCGTTTGAATTTTCGGTGATTCGTTTGAAAATGTGGCCGGTGGGATTTGAACCACCGGTTCAACAAAAGGATTAACTACTGCCAGACCACCGAAAATAGCTTTAACCTATATGGTGTTAGTTTACTTTTGTCATGTATTTTAGCCTGAAGCCTTAACAAATGGGCTATTTTTGTTGTAAAAAACAACCCCACATTAAATAACCAAAATACCAAAAGACAAAAGGGGTTAGAGAGGATGTTGTAAACGAAATCCCAAGGGGGTTATGATTGTTATTTCATTAATTATGGTGGTTTTTGGCCATTTTAGCCAAATTATGTATTTAAGGGGGTGTGAGGTGAGAGTGGAGTTAAGTTTTTTTTTAGGTGTTGAAGTCTTGAAGCTGAGGACACGAAAGAGAGGTGCTGGAGATTTTTCAAGCCATTGTTGTATGTTGGAGCCTTGTTATGCTACCGAACTGATGGTCTTGGTGCATCATTTGTAATTGATTTTTGGAGTTAATCGGATCGATCTCTCTATTGGAGTGGACCCGGAGACGTAGTCACGTTTGTGATGAACTCCGTTACCAATTCATTTGCACTTCTTCTCTCCTCTCTCATGTTCTGATTTTCACCTTACGTTTTCAGTTTTGATACATAATTTCATTGATGTATGCTTGAATTTGTAATTCCTTTAAGTTGTTGAAATTAAGCATTCAATACTGCATATAGTCTAGATCCGTATACAGATCAATGACTGAAGTGATTTGGACATTTCCCTGTTACAAGGTAATTTTCCAGGTCAGCAAACCATGGTGGATGAACTGATATTGCAAATAAATGTTCATCTGGAAATGTATCATCCACTGGTTCTTGATCATCTTGCAAAATAATTTTGGAAAGGAAGTCAACAACAACATTATCCTTTCCAGGCTTATCTATGATAGTAATATCAAATTCCTAAAACAACAATAACCATCTAATAATGCGTCCACCTACTACAACCTTGTTCATCAAATATCTAATTGTAGCATGGTCTGTATGTACATAAAATTTGTAACCTATAATATAATGCCTGAATTTGTTTATTGCATATAGTACGGCTAAAAATTCTTTTTCTATTGTTGTATAATTTCTTTCAACATGATTTAGATTTTTTCTAACATAATAGATTGCATGCATGGCATCATTGTCATCTTTTTGTCCTAATACTGCTCCAATAGCCAAATTGGATGCATCAACATGTATGTGGAATGGTTCTCCCCAAACAGGTTCTTTAATAATCGAAGAAGTTGTTAAAGCTATTTTAATTGTCTCAAATTTTTTTTGACAATCTTCAGTCCATACAAACTCATCTTCTTTCTTGAGAAATGTAAACAAGGGTCCAACAATTTTACTAAATCCTTCTATAAATCTTTTGTAATATCCAGCATGTCCAAGAAAACTTCGAACACCAGTTTGGTTCTTAGGGATTTCAATGTTCTGTATGATCTCAACTTTCTTGGGATCAACTTTTATCCCCTCTTTTGAGATGTGATGTCCCAGAACAATACCCTCTGTCATCATTATTGAACTTTTTTCATGATTTAAGGACAACCTGTAATCTTTACATCGCTGTAAATTTTTTTGTAAGTTTTTAAGGGCCTCCTCAAATGTTTTTGCATGTACAGTAAAGTCATCCATATATACTTCAACACACGTAGTGGCAAAATTTGCAAAGATAATAAGGACTTCTCTTTGAAAAGTGGTTGGCACATTACATAGTCCAAATGGTGAAATTGTATAAGCATATGTACCCCAAGGATAGGTAAAAGTAGTTTTATCTTGATCTTCAGGGGCTACTTGGATTCTTTGTATCCACTGAAGCCATCAAGAAAAGAGAAATAATTTCTGCTTGCTAGGTTATCAAGTACTTGGTCAATGAATGGCAATGGGAAATGGTCCTTCTTTGTGGATTTATTCAATTCTCTATAATCCACACACACACACCATTTACCATTTTTCTTGGGTACAATAACCAATGGAGAAACCCACTGACTATCAAATATTGGGTAAACGAATCCTACTTTGAGAAACTTTTCTATTTCTTGTTTAACAATGTCATGAAGAACAAGATTGATTCGCCTTTGACCTTGTTTGATTGGTATTACATCTTCAATGTATATGTGATGACTACAAATTGAAGGACCAATTCCTCTCATATCCGTATACTCCCAAGAAAAAGCTTCAATGTGTTTTTCTTAATTTTCCTTCAATTCTTTTTCTTGTGTTGGGGATAAAGATGAATTAATGTTGAGAGGTTTATCTCCAACTACTTGAATTTCTTTAGCTCCATTTTTAGAGTCGAGGGAATTTTCAACAAGTGTATTTAGAGGACAAGAGTGTTGTTGATGCAATGTTGCTTGAAATTTTTCTTTCTCAATTGGATTATTGTCTTCAGGAATAAAATCTTGTTCTTCACATTCTTCAATATGTTCAACCAAGGTAACCATAGCTAACTCAACAATGCCATCACCTTCTGATTCTATATCCTCATCAACCCAAAGTTGACTGTTTGGTTGAATTGATGGTTGTATTGGTGGATAGAGTGACAATTCTTTTTCTTTTTGTCCATTTGAAATGATCATACTTCTAGATCTACAATGTATTAAGGCAGTAGCAATAGCTAACCATGGTCTACCCAAGATGATTGGATAACCATAATCTTTTTTTTTTTGCTTTAAGAACCAAAAAGTCAACTGGATAATCCCATGTGTCAATGGTGACCATGATTTATTCTATGATACCCTCAGGTTTGGTAGTAGATTGGTCAGCTAACTGTAAACAATAGTTGTTGGTTGAATAGTTATCATTCCCAAAATTTGGACGATATCAGATGTGATAACATTTATGGCATCTCCTAGATCAATTAGATCATTGGAAATATCTATTCCATTAATACTCAAGGTTATTATAGGACTACTAGGATCATTATATTTATGAGGAAGCAATCTTCCTGATAACACATCAGTGAGTTTTGTCCCTATTTGAATTGTAGAAGGTAATTTCTTTTTCCTCCCTAGAGTTTTCATGCAAAGGGATTTAACTAACTGATTTATCTCTGGTATATCTTTAATGGCCTATAACAATGGTATTTCAATGTTAATCTTCTTCAACTCAAAAAGAAGTTGAGAATCGACTACGTTCATGTAATTGGGTTGGGAGATTTCAGGAGTGAATTTTTCTTCCTTCAATCTCTCAGGGTAAGGTGCCTGATTGATGTTTTGTTCTTCCTCAAAGTTGTGTTTTTCTACTAAATTCTCGTTATCTTCCCCACCTTCTTGAACATTTTATGCTGGCGTAGATTGAACAGTTCGATTTCTCAATTGAATATCATTAGCATCAATAACATTCAAATTGGGGGGATTTGCATCATTACGGGTATTTCTCGGATTTGCAACCGGTTGAGTTGGCAATTGAGGTTGGTTTACTTGGTCATTAGTAGGATTAGGGGAATTTATTGCTGTGGATGTTTGTCCCCAGGGACGTTTTTTCCCCTGATTTTTCCATGGTTGGAACTGCGTCTGATTTTGTTGCCATGATGGCTGATTTGACTACCATTGCGACTGTTGATTAGCTTGTCAGTGTGACTGGTTCCATTGAGGATTCATCCATTCAGGTTGACCCAAATATGTAGGTGGTGGTTGTGGTTGTGGTTGATATGGAGGGATCCATTGGTTCTGGTTCTTCCAAGGGTTTTGATTCCAATTAGATGTAGAACCATATTGCTTTTGATTAGCATTATACCCTATGTTTTTAGGTCTCTAGCCAACATAATTAAGCTCTTCTTCTACCATAGGTGGTTTCTTCATATTTATCTTAGTCCTATCCAAAAGATTACAGGAACTTGTTGAGTGTTGTTTCTCACAAATCTCACAAATATCAACTTGATTCAATGAACATTCTCTTAAAAGGTGTTTTACCCTACACTTGGAACAATAAATAGACAAAGGTTCAATGTTCTTCTTATCTCCTTGCATGTTGAGATGAAGAAGTAAATCAGTCTTCATGTTTGCTAATTCCTCCATTACTTCTGACACATCAGTAGTATGAGCTTTGTTTCTTCTGGAGTTTCTAGTTCCTACCCTAGTTCTAGAATAGTTTCTACATATCTCAACAATATCATCCAAGGAAATATTATTAATGTCTCCTTTCCCCATTAGATTCAAAGAATCTCTTGATTCATCATCAGTTACTCTCATAAAAATTATTTTACTAATTTCACCATCCAATCCATTAGTACACCTCTGATGCACATACTAGAATCTATCAACATAATCTTCTAAACTTTCATCCTCCATCTGTCTTATTTGAAACAATTCCTCCTTTCTATCCCTTACTCAATAGTAATCTTGGTATTTATCCAAGAACTTAGTTTCCATTTGTTTCCAAGTTCTAATTGTTCCTACACCTAAACCCATGAACCATCGTAAAGCTGACTCTTTCAAGGTAGAAGGAAATAACTTCAACTTTTGGTTATCATTTGTGTAATCGTAGGTCTGGCATAAAACTTTGAACTCAAAAGGGAATTGATTAGGATCTTATGAAGTTTTTCCCCTAAAGGTAGGTAAAACTAAGGGTGAAATATTCTTCATAGGAGGCTCACCAAGCCGTCTTTCAAGATTTATAGGCTATGAAAAGGTCCTATTTGGTGGAGGATGTACTGGTTGGTCGCCCATTTTGTTCTTCTTGAAATGGATCAATATTTTCTTCTTGATTTTCGATCTGATGTTCTTGATTATCCTCTTGATTTTCGATCTGATGTTATTGAATATCTTGTTCCTGATCAAAATCAATATTGCTTCGAAAAGCAATGTTTCATGGAAGAAACCTCCCTAGATGGTCTCTATTTCGTTTCATCCACAATTCAAGTCTATCTTCCTTATCAACACTAAGGCTTCACACTTAATAGCCAAATCTTTTATTTCCTAACAACGACACCAAAAATGATGGGCAAGGTCATTGATGTCACAACTTGCATCATTTAGTCAATTAATTATCGAACTGGGTGTTTCTTAGAGCTATATGTGATAAGGATGTTTGTCACATATTTTTGGGGGGTTTTTCATTGTAAACAGTGACTTCAAGTGTCAATTTGGCTCCTTCAGGAGCTTTCAGGAGCTTTTAGGAGCTCTTAGGAGTTGAACTTTAGCAACTAATTCCTAAGGATTAATTCTATCTTATTTCCTAACTTAAAGTTTTGTCGACTTATTCTGACTTCATTTGACTTGATTGTGGCCGATTCATGGAAAAGAATAACATTTATCTTAATCCTTAATCTAGAATTTGAAATCCAAATTTAATTCTAATTTACTTCAAAAGAAATCTATCTTAAGATTTGCTAGAAAATAAATGTTATTTTAAAGAACATAAATAAAGTGCAAGGAAATAATGATTAATCTAGAAAGCATAAATACTAATTTCCATGAATAGATTCCAAACAAATTCCAGTTTCATCTTTCCATAAGTTCCCATCATTGCTTCAATTAAACTTAACAGATAATTACCAAACTTAATTCCTACAAACAACATCTAAATCTAATTATCTCAATAAACCTTACAATGAATCTAACAAACCATTCTAACGATGATGAACTAAACTTAAAATCGATTTAAACACAGTTGTTGAGAACGATTTAAAGAAAACTAACATCCCAGATTTTAACATCCAATGAACTGAAAATGATTCAAACAACTTAACATTCTAGATTCAAATATTAATGAACAGAAATAAAATAAACTTAGAAGAATACCACACAAGATCAATTCCTTTGGTTGAGTGAGCCCTACTCTTCCTTCGGTAAGATCTCTTAACATAGTAATTTGAGTTAACTTCTTTTCTTCATTTAAATTGATCAAATAGGGATGCAAAACAAAGTATTGCAACCATTAAAAAATTCTAGTTGAAAATTATCTAACTCCTTTCTAAATCCTAAACATGTATATTTATAACTATATCCTTATTGAATTCAAAACATGGCGTCAACTGCCAAGATTCAAGGCGTCTAAACTAGAGATTTAAATAAAACTAAAGTAGAATTAAAACAAGACTGAGAATAGACACAGAGAGAAATTCTAGATCGGCGCTGGGACTAGAAGTTCCTAAACCGACCTAAAGAAGTTTATTTAGACTTTAGTGATTCATCATCCAGCTGGGCCAATCAATGGCGTGATTGTCTTCATTTGATTAAACAAGGAGTTTAACTTTATCATCAGTCGTCAGTCTTTTAAATAACTTGAATTAAACCCTTAAGAAAAGGATACCAATTATGATAGTAAAAGATTAACACTGCATAATTAACTCATCAATATCATGACAAAAGCAACACATTTAATATAAAGCATTACCTCAAATATATCTACCAAATAGCCAAACATAAAGCAAAGTAAGTAAATATATTAGTCTATAGTCTACCACTAGTCATGTTAATTAATAAAATAAAAGTCTTTTAAACATAAAATGACTATATGAAAGTATCTATGAGCCCCTCATCAATATTGTAAAGTAAAATCTAAAAATCTGACCCTTTTGTAGACCAAATTTTTTGAGCTTGATATCTCACCTTGTCAAAATTTCACATTTGGTCATCTTATCATGGTCATAAATGCATCTCTAAAACTCAAACACCCACGATGTGATGTCACCCAAAGCTACTATTTACACTACATTAATGTTAATTTTTCCTACATGTTTTTCCTGATTTTATTTCTTGCATTATTTATCTTTTCTTTTCTTCTTTCACTCTCTCTTTGTGTTCCCTATTCATACTTGCATTTTTTCCCTTTGAAAAATCCATTTGTTAGAGTTTGGGATTTTTTTCTTCTTGATAACATCATGTTAATGTCATCCTTTTTAAGATTTGGTCATCTTGATATGACTATAACCACTCCAAAACCCTACTATTGACATCATGCTGACATCATCATTCCATTAGAGTTCCCTATTGATGTATGTTTGTTGACATCATGTTAAATTCATGCTTACATAATTATTTTATTAGGGTTTCGTATGGTTATGTTCATGTTAATGTTATATTGATGTCATCTTTATGTGAAGCCTATGCCAACTTCCGTACTTGGAATTTTTTTAATATTTTTAGACTCAATATTTTGAGCTTCTCTTATTTTGGTGCTCAATTAGTGATTTCTCCAAAGTCTAACCACAATGGATTTTATTGTTCTATCTCATTAGGATCACAATTTTGGCTTCCTCTCATCTTGGTACATAGTTAGGGGTAGTTACCTTAAAGTTCAACCGTGATGGATTTCATCATTTTATCTTTTCAAAGTTGACCTTCCAGATTTATTTTATCTGGATACTTGGTTATTGGTAAGTCTAAAATCTAATTTTGACATATTTGCAATGCTTTACTATCAATATCATGTGGTTGAGCTTCCCCTTTTTGGATTACCTATTTGAGGATACCTTTGATCCATGAACCTCAACATTTCTAAAGGGCTTATTTCTCTGAGTTCTAGGATTATTTTCTAGTGGCATGGTTATCTTTTGAGAATGGATTAAGTAATTTTGAGACTATTGGCTTCTTTTTGATGCCATAATAAAGTTTTAATGTTTTAGTGAACTATAAATGAATTGATCAATATCACTAACCTTGGATAAATGGAACATGCTTTGTAGAATGCACTAATGGTTTCATGTTGCTTGGAAATATACATGCACAAAGAACTAGCACCCTATAAGTAAATCAAGTATGAACACACGGGTTATTAGCCTGCTTCAAAAACATTTCCCCCTGGGTTGACATTGGAGATATTAAATTTGGACATGTAAATACTCAAGAACTTATGTAGAGGGTAAATGTTGAAGGAGGTGGGACATTTATGGTAAAATGTATGGCAAAGTCAGGATTGGTATTAGCTATTAGTTTTCTTATTTCCCCTCCATCTTTAGAGTTGGTGTTGGTGCATGCTAAAGCATGTGATGAAAATAAAATAAAAGTGTTTGGCCTTCCAGGTGAAAACATATTGGATATCGATTTAAAGGTTATTGAGAGAGTGTTTGGGCTCCCCACTTATGCCCAATATTATAAGATGAGCCTGAAGGAGGTAGTGAGGTACTATGATCTATCTATACTACATAAGCTACCAACTTTATGAATGATAACCTATTATTGTATAGGATGAATTTTATGATCAAAATGGTTAAGGTAATTCATGGAATTGAGTTCCAAGAAGACCCCAAAGATTCCATCACTCTTATTAGAATATACTTTGGGTTTCCTAAAATGAGGGACTTCTATCCTTGGATGTGCCTCTTTATTTTGTAAATTTACAGTGAGAAAGAGATAGATTGGGCTATTCTTATTAGTGATACACTACATGAGAAACTTTCAACAAAAGTACAAGAATCCAATAGATTCCATTTGAATTACTATTTGGTATATCTATTCGTGTTCCAAGCTAGCTTTCCTAGATTGAATCAATTGGACACCCTACAAATGGGAGAAACCAAGGTATATGATCATTATCCCTAGCTCTAATTTAAGGAAATTTGGAAGGACTATAATAGGTTAAACAAAGTATTCACATTTGCAATAATAAGATGTTTATAAAATGATTTTATAGAGAGGTTATCTCATGAGGCCAATAAGGTCGTGTTTGGCTTAGAAAACTGGTTCATCTAGTTCAATACATTTTATTACATTAGAGTAGGTGGATTTCATAAAGGACCATACAAGATCCCTAGGTATTCAAGTGATAAGATTATTTTGTTGGAGATTTGTAGAAAAGTAGTGGATATCCAAAGATTGATTGCTAGTAAACATAAGGCTAGGATCCCTTTCCCTATCAAGGTACGAAAGTATCCATATTCTATTATTCAACATGAAAAATATTTTGAACTAAAAATGGTTCATTTAATAATGCAACTATATGAAGCATGATATAGGTATGATCCTATTGGAAGTGTTGGGCCCTTAATTGGACCCTTGATTGACTATGCCAATATTTCAAGGTGGGTCGGTGAATGCTAGGGGAGGCTTCATTTTTTCCCTAGGCATGTTGATCCCTTTGTACTACAAGGTCCCAACAAGGTCTCTTAAGATCCTTGAGAGAAAAAGTTGTCAATCTATGACATATAAATTCTTGAATTTTATGAGGCCTACAAATGTTCCATTTAGACCTAAAAATGTATGTGGGTACCTCAAAAATAACCTCTCTCAAATTTTTCAACTCAATGTTGAATTTTGGAAAAATCAACTCCACAAATCCCAAGGATCACTTGCAATCAAACACCTGTCACCAAAATAGAGAATGTCAAAGCTATGGAGGCCAAAATCTAATGATCCAAATAAGCATGAATCATTATGAATGTGCTTCCTAATGATTATATAATAAATAATCCTTATAAAAGGATAATAAACCTAGAAACCCTAGGTGAGGATAAAACGAGATCATGACATGTTTCCTCGGCCTATGACATGAGACATAAAAAGAATATGGCCTAAGTAAGGTTAAGTAATTAGAGGAAAATGAACCTAATAATTAAATAAATAATTAATTAGGAAATACATTTTACTCTAACACCCTCCCTTAAGTGAAACTTTTTAGAAGCTCAAAAAACTAAAGATGAATGCATGATGGGTCCTAAAAAACAAGCCCTAGTGAGGTACCCATGTACAAACAATCTAATCTCTAAAAAATGGAGAAAAGGAGAAAAATCCTGTGAGAGAAAAATCCTCTCCAAAAGAGAGAAATACAAGTGAAGGACTAAGAAGCCTCCAAAAATAATGTGAAGGAATAAGAAACCTCCAAAACAATGTTCCAAAAGAGTAGGAACAAAGGATGAACATGAAGAACACCACCGAAGCATGAAGTTGCAAACACTGTCAAAGAATGACTACTATAATGTTGAAAGAAGAACCTCCTCTGAAACAAATGATGACCAAGATCAATAAGACAAGAATCTGCATGAGTGCCCCCAATGAAACTACTTGAATTAGATGGAAAACAAAGCAAAAAAAAAAAGAATTCAAACATACAAATGACACAAGTGCCAAAAGTCTAAAGAACATTGATCAAGTGAAAATGGAATATTACCTCCAGAAATAGGAATGCAAGAGTGTCCATATGGTAAATGCTCCATCTCACTGAAATGCATGGGTAACCAGCCATTGTATATGCCTAGTAGATAGGAATAAATAATGTAAACGGAACTCACTCCAACGTGAAACCAAGGAAGCATTAGCACCAACAGTAGAAACCTCCCCATAATGATGACAAAAGAGAGCCAAGACAAGTACATTGAAATTGAATGCTAGAATGTAGTGCATGAAGGAGAAACAATCAAAACATCTGAATGTGCACAAAAGAATACTTGCAAATAGAAAGGGTGTGCAAACAAAGGTACACACACATGAGGCAAGAATCACTGTGATTCACTGCAAAAAGCATTTTTGACTTTTTACTTGGGTTGGGTAAAAAGGATTTTTCTATGGTAACGCCAAAGTAAAATAGATATCCAGTACAAATGGATATTCATTATTAGAATCCAATCTGTTATATTATGATATTATATCATATAATATATATAATATAATATATTATGATATTATATCATATAATATATATAATATATTATGATATTATATTATATATATATATATATTGTAACATCCCACTACACAACCCCGAAGGGTAAGAGCCAAAAGAGGACAAGATAATTTTTTTTTTGAAAACATACAGAATAACTTACACATAATGTAGTTTCCAAGACGATATATCGACAACATACATGGCCAAGCATGGTTGAACACAACCCAAAGGAGGGGACTAATCCACCCTCCAGAGAAAATCCAAACATGAGCAAATAAGATAGCTGCAAAAATTTTGCTTCGAAACCCCCTGCTCCGAAACTTCCTACTCCAGAACTTCCTGCTTCGGAACCTTCTACTCCAGAACTTCCTGCTCTGAAACCTTTTGCTCCAAAACTTCCTGCTCCAAAACTTCCTGCTCCAAAACCTTCTGCTCCGGAACTTCTTGCTCCAAAACCTTCTGCTCCGAAAATACGCAAAATATATACAAAAAGCTCTGATGCGCCAGAACTTTTATAGCAGCAACCCAAAATAATAACATAAAGCTACAATGTGCTGGAACTTTTGCAGATTACATAATGAAGGAAATACACAACTGAAGATCAGATTTTTGCATGATACTTAGGAAAGAAAGGCTATAAAAGAATCACTTTAGTACACGCGAGTCTGATACCAATACCAAAACCTATAAACCAATAAAGAACATCACATTACTTCTCATTAAATTATATGATTACATCATCTCTCTCAAGAGAGTACAATATACATAAAGTAATATACAGGAGTACAAAGGCATAGCCATAAATAAAATACATCAACATATAAGACAAGTACAAGAGAGAACAACGCCAACTAGTGCTCCAATAACCTATATGCCAGTCCCCAATGGTGGTGGAAACACCTCCCTACCATGTGGACTCAAAAGAGGCCACCCCATCATGCTCAGAGGTAGTCACAAGGCCCAAGTAGAAAAACAAGGCAAGGGTAACATATAGCCAACACTCACATCAGAATGGAGCAAACATGGAGTACAATGCATTAAAGCCAATGCCACAACATGAAGATGCTCATACAATAACATGTCGGGTACTACTCATGACTACTGAGGTATAAAGTTCTAAAGTGCTGACCGGATGGAATGTCATCATGTGTGCTCGAAGGGATGGCACCACATGGAATCAAGTACACCTCTCATATAGACGAGGAGATTCAATCATGCTCGTATCAACGCCCTGTAGACGGATAACTCTATGCCCTGCAGACAGATAGGAATTCTCGTTTAACCAAGCAAGGAATCGATAACAAATATGAAACAATGAAAAATCCACTAAAATCATCATAAAAACCACTTAAAATAGCCAAGCAAACACTGTTGTTAAATCATTTAAATAGTTGATCACATACACTAACAAGAAGATCAAATACCATACAAATATTTGCCAATAACTCCATAAAAGAAATCAATCATGCAATCAGTATTAACCTTATTAAATCATCCCACAATTTTTTTTTAAATTAGATAGAATCTCCTAAGTGACAGTGGCACAAAACATGGTTCTAGTTGTTCAAACGAATGAGAAGAGGCATAGAAATTTCATAAAAAGATAAAAGTTCCCAAATCTAAAATTAGACAACCCAGTTCATATTTTGATGTTCCTAGATGGATTCCATCTTTAATTTTCAATTTTATGACCTGAAATAAGGTGTTGTTCAGAAAAATGTCATTTTAAGCATGACTGGGCAAAAAAAATATGAAAAATGAAAGTGCCCGAATTAAAAATTGGACAAAGACCCAATTGAGATATGGGTGTTTCTACATGGAATCCAACCTTAAAATTCATTTTTATCAAGTGGGTAATGAGCAGCAAAGAATTTTTTTTTACCAGGCGGCACAAATTTTGGCAACAAAAGAAATTATTTAAAATTCATTTTGGACTCCAACCCAGTTGAGATTTGGATAATTTCAGGTGACTCTCATAGTTGGATGAGTTTAAACTAGGAAACTTGTACAGATTTAGAAAAGACTCAAACTTTCCCCAAAAATAAATACCATAACCAGGCTGAAAAGAAAACCCAACAACCAAAATGCCATGACAACACCTAGAGCAACCAAGATTCCCAAAACATTTAAACATGCACTCATGCATACATTTATAACTCATAAATTCAAGGAAAACACAAAATAATACCTCAAATCTTCCCAAATATGAAATGAAGAAATGCTCTTTTAGCAAGGCACAACGAGATTCCAAAACAAAGCAGCAAGACAACCAAACTATGCTGAGCCTTCGGTGCCACTACCCACAAATTTCTTCTCAGAGATTCCCCATGTTTCTTCCCCAACTCAACTACCTAAATCGTGGGGTTTTCTCCTTCTTCCCAAAACAAAAGTTTTTTTCTCTAAAAAGATAACTCTCCCCCAAAACAAAATGAATAAAAGTATATATATCAAAGACAAGGTTGCCCATTACTTTTAACTAACTCCTCAACACCATAAAAAATAAAATAAAACATTTAATTAAACAAGCTATTAAAGCTAAAAAAAAAAATTAATTAAAATCACAAAATAACCAACATTCCCTCTTTCATATAAAATAAAAATAAAATTAAATCAAACATTAAAATACATAAAGCCCCCAAATAAAATTTAAATAAGACTATGAGAGCTAACAAAATGGATTAATAAAATCATTTAAAATTTCAAAATGAAATATATCATTCTCTTGAATGATCAATAAAAATCATTTAAAATAACATATTTTAAAATCTCATGGATAAAACCATTTAAATCTCCCATCAATAAAATATTATAAAATACCATATTTAAAATCACGAAAAAATGCCAATGAAAACACATCATAATACTAACAACCAAATTATAAATCCACATAAAAGATTCACGAAAACCATAACAAAATACCTCAATGAGACATATTGGTAAACCACATACAACTGAAAGGTGCGCTGGACATACGACTGAAAGGTGCTCCAAACATTACCGTTAGGTAACTAGATGGTAAGACATCAATAAGGAAACACTGCCCTAACAGGGTACATTGGGTTAGGGTAGGGGACGTTTGGCCTGTGAGTACCTCCAGTAACCACCATCGGGAATATGAGTACGCTCAAGCCTGTGGATCCAGGCGGAGTCAATACTCAGTACCTACATCACTTCCAATTACATGTCAAAGTACATGTGCATATATATATAGTCCAAAGCAACATCAATCATTAGGAAGGGAGTCATGATATCGTAAGCCTCTCGAATATGAGTGTTACGACATCATCCCTTTCCTATCCATAATCATACATAAGCAATGATAATAATATATAAACATATAAGCATGTAATCCATAATTATAACTAATCATCAATGCCTAATCTCATTATAACAACATTTAACAATTAAAATATCAAATCAAAATCAAAATACTATCTTACCAGCCTAGGTTTAGAGAGGTGTTACATATATATATATTATATTATATATTGTAAACACTTAAAAATGTCTCGAATGGTATTGCACACTTGAATCCAATATATTAACATAATTTCGTCTTGAACCCATCTTCTTTTCACTTTTTTGATTAAATTAACCTAGTTATTTAATCAAATGCACCATTTTCCCATGTTAATCTAATTGACCTAATTGGGTTAATTCACCCTCTCTCGCACTAACATTTCACCCTGTTTAATTAAATAATGCAAATTACTTAATTTAAACCCTAAGTCCTCTTATTTAATTAAATAACCCTAAACTACTTAATTAAATATCATATTGCATCCCCTTTTTCATTAAATCAATTATTTAATGAATATCATATTATTCCTCCTCTTGCACATTCAAATTTAGTTTTAATTACTAAATTTACTAATTCTCCTCACCCTCCCACTTGTAAGGGAATATTCTTGGAATATTCCTCCTTTTCACATTCCTCCAAAAAAGAATATTCCTATGGAATATCCCCTTTTGTGCACTCATTCCTCCAAAATATCTCTTAACCTCTTCCTAATTCTTAAGAAGTATGTTTGTTGAAAGTTAATTTGGACCATTGATTAAATTAATTCACCATTTTCTATTAAAAGATGGATCCATTTCTCTCCAAATAGTGATCTATTTATAGAAAAGAAAATGAAAAATCAAGGGCTCTAATCGATTTGATCTATCAATGGTAAAAAATGAAAGGAGGATGAAACATGGATTGAAGATTTCAATCCATGTTCAAAGTTGAAAGTTGACAAGGATCAACTAATTTAATCAATGGTCCAAATTAACTTTCAACAAACATACTTCTAAAAACCTCATCCTCATCATCCTATAAAAGAGAAATATTATGTTGTAATAATACTTTTATGAGAAAATAAATAGAATCTAAGGTCTCCACCACAACACTCCCCTTCATAGTAGAAGAGGTCATAACATGCTAAATAGATGACTTGACTAGGGGATCTCATAATTGGTTGGTCTTAGGAACAATGTGCCCCTCTCTATCCTATGTAGAACTCTACCCTAAAAATCACATAGATCAAAATAATTTAAAATCTCATTGAAGATGAGCTCATAATAAAAATTCCTCAAAATTGTCACATAATCATTGTTGTATGGACAATGGTTAAAAACCATCCACCACCTATTCAAAAAATTATCCCTTATTCCTTGGTGTTGAAACCAATGGATAAGGAATATTTTACAGGTTTTATGCATGAATACATTTGTCTTCATATCAATAAATAGTACACACAAATTGAATTTCATTTTTTTTAATCTTTCACTTGTTATTAAATGATATTGTCATGCATTATTCCTATAGTTTGACAATATATTATTTGACCACTAACAAAATATATATAAGAAATAATAAATTCCAAATATTTAGCAAGAGCTCTCTAATGTGTGTTGGTTGCATTACACTTTTGTAATATTTCAATCAATTTTAAATTTTTTTATTTGCTTCAAATTTTCCTAATATATTTGTTTATGTATGATGAGGATGGTGGAGAATGAGTAGAGGATTTGAAGAGGGAAAGTTATGTCCACTTTTTAGAAAGAAAATCCCTCATGCACTTGCTTTGGTGAATTATAGATTGAAAGTTTAAATATTTTTATTTGTTAATTTTTTAAATTGAATAAAAAATATTGAAAAATAATTTATATTTTAATTTAACTTGCTAAAAACATATAAATCTCACTTTGTCAACCTTGAGGACATCGTGGTAGCATGATATTAGAGTTGAAATCACTCTTAAAGCCTCAAAATAAGCTCCAATGGCTTGCAGATGTGATCACATTATTTCTCTATTATATTTGGATAGTACAGAGAAATGATTTAGATTGAAATAGACTCAACCTATTTTTTTTTTTAATGGACAACAAAACACAATCGAAAATTGACCAAAAAATAATGTTGATCACTTTTTGGTTCCACATATTTTTTCACATGCCCCTCACGTCTTCACTCAACCAACTCACTTATTTATAATTTATAGTGTAACTACAACACAACCCTATGCAATACAATTCAACACACTAAGCCACCTCTAATATTTAAGAATCCTTGCATAGAACTACTTGCTCACATATTTATATGATACACATGGGTGAATATGCCTCCATCTTATTTAGCCCCATATGTATCCAACAATTGGTTGCACCTACACCTCATTTTTTCCACTCATGTAGGTTTTGCACTTATCAACATACAAGTTCAACACCTATCAAGCTCCTATCCACACGAAAAATTATAACACACACTTTAAAATTTTATAGCATATTATTAAATCCTTGGTTTTACTATTTGTATAAATAGTTGTCCTATACTTGAGACAAGGTACATACTAACACCATTATTATATACATAATACTATGCAAATCTTCTTTCATGCAATACAATTGTACTACGAAGTCTTTTGCACTTCTTAAATTGGATAATCAAATAATTGCAAAAGACATTTAGCATTAATAAGTTATTGAAAAAGTAATTAGCTATGAATATCTTGACCATATAAATGGCATGCCATATTAAGATTGAGACAAACACTTATCCAAGGGAAGGGTGATATTGCTGAGACTTAGGCACTTAAAAAAATTAAAAAATAAACAAAAATTAAAAAAAAGTACAAAAGGCTAAAAATAATGAAAGATAACACTTATGAAAGGGTTCTAATATAATTTTCAATAAAAGAAAGATTGAATTAGAAAAAAACCCTAAGGCCAAAACTCTAGGGGGTGTAGCATTGATTTGCATTCATCAAAAATGAAAATTCTAAAGTATATTTATAAATCAAGCAATATTTAATTTAACTTTTAAACTATGAGTTGAGAGAATAGATTGAAAATTGTCAAGAAACTTTTAAGATGGAAATGATGGATTAGAATTGTTTAGCTGATGTAAGAGCATCTAGGTGTATGGGCAATCCTGCACACCTTGATTTTGTGTTAGTTTTAAAACTCTCATTTTGAGATTGTGGTGTCTTATAGGCATGATATTTTGTTTAATTATTTTATCCTCCTGCTCTTTCATCATTAAGTCATTTTGTAAGGTTGAGTAAATAAAATTGAAATTGGGAGTGTTGGAACTAGAAATTGATATTATTTTAAAGATTTAAATTCTAGCACTTATTCCCACACCCAAGATGGAGGAGGCCATAGTTGGAATCTTGTAACTACTCTTGGAATTAATTTTTTTGCATCAATTAAAGAAGAAGGAGAATCTAGACGCCTGGAAGTGGAGGTGGTGGAGTGTGACAGTAAAAATATAATTTTAGCAAAGAATTTGAATTTTCCTACTAGGTAATGAAGAGGGAAGTTATGGAGAAATGAGCCAAAAAAAAAAGAAAGGAGAGCTAAATATGGTGGGATTTGGAAGGAGTTTTCAATGCCTAGGTTTGGGGAGAAAGGAAGGAAGGAAAGATGAAGAAAAAGACAGAGAAATGAAGGAAAAACTAGAGATACCATGATTTGGTGTCCAAGAATGGAGTACTAGTAATTTAGAGATACATTTGTTGTTGCATATGAAACCTTTGGATCATATTTGTAGCTTCTTTTTTTTCAATATTACATGTAGCAGAGTTTGGGTTGTGAATAGCTTGTTTTTTGTACATAGTTTGTTTTGCAAATAATACAAGTTTAAATATGAAATTTGATTATCTCTCAAAGTTTGAATCATGTGTGATGTTTATTTATTTGGAATGCACTCTCTATAGTTTAATTCATGAGTTAAATAATAATTTTCTTGGCTAAGTGATTTGGGTTGCATCAATATCTTGTTTACAATGTGGAAATTTTATGGGTTTTTTGGAGTTTTTAACTATGAAATTTGAGGGGTATTGTTGGGATAAAAATTATGATATACTTAAATTCCTATAGATGTTCATATGGGGGCTTTCATATTCCAATATTTTAGTAGAAAATACATTTGATAGATGGTTCAAAATAATCTTCAAAAGAGGGTCTATTGTGAGTTTTTGAGTATAGTTTCAAAGTTGCATGAATTTACTTTATGAGGCTGCAATTTCTATCACTTAATTTTTTAGAATCTTGACACTTGATTTGGAGTATTGGTTATTTCCTTGCATCAGATGGTATCAAAGCTAAAAGATATTGATAGTGCAAAGTATGCACTAGGACCTGTGGGTGAAGAGTGGTGAAGAGTGAAGTAGTGAAGCCACGAGAGAGAGTTGAGAGAAAGTTTGTTTGTTGTAGGTATGAAAGAGGGTATGTGATTACTATCCTCCAATAGAGATTAATTTGGGTAGAAGGTGTAGAGTTCCTCCACCAAGAGAGAGTGGGTAGAGGAAGCATCTTCCAAAGTCTTTGTTGGGTAGAGAGTAGTGTTTTGTGAGAAATTTTGTTGCAAAGGGACTTCTATTGGAAATATGAATGAAAAATAACCCGAATAAAGCTACACACACTTCAAAGGATCAACCAAGAAAGACACCATCCACATGAACAAGAAAGTGATGCATCATGAGAAAGAAGACATATGATCAAATTATGATCTATTGATTTGATATCTAAAATCTCTAGAATATCATGAAATATGAGATATGAGATGATTTGCAATGAACAAGCACCTTGTTTATATAGGAAAGGTGAGAAGAGGTTGGATAACCACCTTTGATGCAAACATTAAATGCCTAATGTATAATTTAAAATGCATGAGTGAAATATTAAGTGTTTGGATAACTATAAGCTAATTAATGAGACATGGCCCCATTAATACTAGTTTCTAGAATGTCGCCTAGGAAACTAACTCCTAAATAAACTTATTAATGATGTGAATAGGTCCTCACTAGGAACTAGTTAGGAAATAACTCCATTCACACTAACACCCCCCATAAGTGCAACTTGGGAGTGTAGTTATTATGCAAATGATGTAAATGCAATATGGGTCCCGACTACTAGGCCATGTTAGATACCCATGTATAAATGAAAATGCAATCTCTTACAAATGGAGAAAAAGAGAAAACCTCATGGGACAAAACTCCTCTCCAAAAAAGGGATATTATGAAATTTGATGATAATCATGTACAATTAATGGAAGTGATGAGTGGAGTTCTCAATATCAATACCCCCCAAGAGCTACATCCATCACAAGAATACAATATAATGAATAGCCCCTCCATAAGAGGGAAATATAGAGACTATATAGCCCCCCCATAATGTGTAACCACCTACAAAAATGCTAAGTGCTTGAAGACAAAACATTATCCAATATCGACAAACAACTTGTCTGCCTTTCAGAAGAAACAAAACCACTTGTACAAATACAAAAATGCTTCCCATTCTGGATAGGAAATGGTATAAAAAGGAATCCATATGTATGATAATGATGATGATGCCTCTAAAATTTTCTCATGTGTCTCCTTTGCCACTAAACATGAAGATTCCACAATTAAATCAAGTACATGCCTAATCAAATAAGGTGACAAATCAGGACTATGTAGAAACTGATGTTGAACAATAGCCAAATACAATGATGGTTTGACAATTGTTGTGCAATGGTTGTCATCAAATAAGAGAGATAAACCCTCAAATGTGTCCTCCAAATCTGAAATGTGAGAATCCACAAACAAGGATGCTGTGTTTGAAAAATAGGAATCCCAATCAGGAAGCCAATCAGATACTTGTTGTAATGAATCACCAACATAAAATGAATGGTCCTACTAAATAGGAATGATCAGAGCCTCAATCAATGACTCTACATAATGAATCAATGAAGGTGAAGGTACATCAACTATCTCTGATGGAGAAGAAGGAGTATCTGAAGAAACCTCATCATCCTCATCTGAAGATTCAAAGTACTCCAAATAATCAAACTCCCAAATAGTATCACCATCATAGGGTATCCTATTTGAAAAATGAAGAGGAACAAGACAATCTGAAACATGATCATCTGGGAATGGCTGAGTATCAGGATCTCCATGTATTTCCAAAATTTTAGTCCAAAGAGTATGAGGACACTCAAAATGATCAATAGCATTCAAAGTGGCAACATCAATATGCATTGCAATAACTCCTAAGACATGATCCCTTTTGCAATTCCAAGAAAATTTCTTACTATCACTACCAGGAGGGGGAACAAGATCATACAAATGTGGCAACAAATGAAGCCATCAGAGATGTTTTATGATGTCATCTCTCAATTGTTTATAGTTTCCCCTTTTCAACATAATCAAAGAGGGATGACATGAAAACCCCATAATAAACTATGATTGATCTCCAAGATTACAAAGAAATTAACTTTCAACAACAAATAGAAACTCCCAAATATGACGCACAATTGAAAATGAAGCCTCCCAATACAAATAAACCTTTTGCAAATTGTAGTATGTCGAAGTTATCAAGTAAATGCCTCAAATTGTAAAAACTCAATAGAATATACCTGGAGCTGAATCTTGGAAAATTAGATAGAAAAGATGATAGAGCTCTAAATCACCATTGCAATGCCATTGGAATCTCCAAAATCTGACAAACTAGTGAAAAGATACAAGCTCGAGAGTCCTAAAAGGAATCTTCACTTCAAGCTGAAATAAAATATTCCAAGAGTAAAATATGATAATAATACTTATACCACTAGAAAGTGCTCAGAACTAGCTTTCCGACAATATCTCGTTTTCAAAAATCTAATACCCGAGTAAAAAGTTATGCCATTTTAAGAAAACTGCCTAATTAAGACATGAGGGGGCTTCTGTGATGATCATTTGGCCGTCAAATTTAAGATAGTCGCCATTTTTTTTTGAAAAATTGCCAAAAAATAAATTTACTTCAAAATATGAAGTATTTTATATGAAAATGGGAGGTTTTGGGCCTTTCGTACGCAATGGAAGGGTTAGATATGACCCAATCTACTCTAGAAATTAGCTACCTCCCAGATGATGGCAACTAGCTCGAAATCCAAACCCTCCAACCTGCAATGAAAATCTCCTCAACTCAGCTTTCCAATTTGAGATGCTTTGCATTTCATTAGCTCTAATACCATGTTGGAAATATGAATGAACAATAACCCAAATGAAGTTGCACACACTTCAAAGGATCAACCAAGAAAGACACCATCCACATGAACAAGAAAGTGATGCATCATGAGCAAGAAGATAGATGATCAAATTATGATCTATTGATTTGATATCTAGAATCTCTAGAATATCATGAAATATGAGCTATGAGATGATTTACAATGAACAAGCACCTTTTTTATATAGAAAAGGTGAGAGGAGGTTGGATAACCACCTTGGATGCAAACATTAAATGCCTAATGCATAATTTTAAATGCATGAGTGAAATAATAAATGCCTAGATAACTATAAGCTAATTAATGAGACATGTCCCCATTAATACTAGTTTCTAGAATGCCACCTAGGAAACTAACTCCTAAGTAAACTTATTTATGATGTGAAAAGGTCCTCACTAGAAACTAGTTAGGAAATAACCCCATTCACACTAACTTCTGGGCCTCTGAAGATGTCTTTAAAGAAGAGGAAAAGACAGATCATTGGAAGACCTCTAAGAATTTTATTTTAGGAAGTATTGGGAAAAAGTGAAAGACAAGAAGCTCATTGTGGAATCAAAGAAATTAGAATCAAGGTTAGATGCCCTTGATGAAATTTTTGGGATGAAGAAGGAAGCTATAGTTGAGGAAGATCATAAAATGGGTGAAGTTGAGTCTCATTGTTCTTTTCATAACAATTTTGCAAGTGATGATTTGTGGGTGTGAAATGAAGAAAGGAAGGAAGTTGTAATAGAGGACTTGGAGGGTCCAAAATTTGATGGAGAACCTGATGAAAATGAAGAAGATATCCTATTGAAAGAGGAGATGGAAAGAATAGATAGGTGGTTAAGTGAAAAATTTAATAGATGAACCTGAGGAGATGGCGATGAATGCTGAGGATGGAGAAAATAAAGAAATTGTAGCAGAGGAAGAAAAAGTTGCAACAACAAGGAAGAATAGGTAAATTTTAATTATTATAAGTTTTGTGATGATGACATATATGTTAATTTGAATGCAGATGAGATGGTGGTAGCGGAGGAAGATGAGGATGTAAAATAGTGTAAAGAAGAAGGAGAAGTGAATATAGTGCATGTAGACTTTTATGCAAATGTAGCAAAAGATTGTGAAGAAGATGTTGAAAATACTACGAAGGTAAAGGCTAATTTTTTTATTATTTTGATGATGAATATGATGATAAGTTGTATTCAGATGTTGAGGATGAAGAGATGGAATGGAAAATGCACTTTAGTAGAGATTGGATTATAGTGGATTAAATTCCAAGAGAGGGGGGAAAGAGGAAAGATGAAAGAAGGAAGAGACATGAAGGTTTAGGAAAAGGTGAAGAGGAAGAAAATACAAGAGGATAATGAAGAAATATGGATGAAGAAGAAACATAGGATCTTCAAATGTTCATGAATTTTGATTCATAAAACATTTCTCTTACCCAGGTTGTTTGATTCAGGAACATTTGGGTGCATGGACAATCCTGCACACCTTAATTTTGTGTTAGTTTTAAAATTCTCATTTTGAGGTTGTGGTGTCTTGCAGGAATGATATTTTTTTTAATTATTTATCCTCTTGCTCTTTCATCATTAATCCATTTTGTAAGGTTGAGTAAATAAAATTGAAATTAGGAGTGTTGGAGCTAGAAATTGATATTATTTAAAAATAATAATTCTAGCACTAAGTCCCACACCCAATATGGAGGATGTTATGTGACTTTTTCCCCAAGAGAAGAGAAATCTATGAATAAATTTTTAAAATTAAAAGGGAGATATAAAGGATATTATGATCCTTTGGTTAAAAGAGAGATTAATAAAGAATATGTGTAAACACTCCTTAAAAAGAAAGACTAATTATTTATCTAAATAATTATTAAAAGGCAACCTTTTGTGAAAGGGTGTGATGGTTTGGAATTCACCCCTTAAAAGGATATATAAATCATTCATGTGAGACATGAAAATACATTAAAGGATGGAGAACATTCAAGAAGAGAAGAGTAAAAGGAAAGAGGAACTAAAAGGGCACAAAGGAGTGAAGGTTAGGTTCTAGGTAGGCATTTAAACATTTGGAGAAGGGGCACACAATGTGTGTCCAACTTGGGGTACAACGTACACTTGAGAGTGTCTTGGCTAGGGTTGAATTTGTGCCATGAAGGCAGGTTGGTTTTGTGCAAGAACCGGTTCCTTCGAGGGTGTTTGTGCCAGGAAACAACCTAGATTTATAATCATTCCTCTAAGTGTCAAATAGCAACATTTCCATGACTTTAAGATAAATATTAAGAACCATTGATTCAATAATATTGAGAATATTATCTATATGATTTGGTGTTAATATGATTAATCTATGTGGAGGTTTTATTCCATTTACTATGTTGATTATTTAATTGTCACATGTTTGTAGCTTATATTAATTATTCACATTTATTTTGATAATATTGCATATTATAAATTATATTAACTCTAATATTTGTTATATTAAATCTGTTGCTAATACTTAATAACCATAAGAGAAAATGTGAGATTAGATTTGGTATCAGAGCCTAATGATTAAGCCTTTGTATCTTTGAAATTCTCTTTATATTGGACATTTCATATTAACCAATCTTTAAAATGCTCCTTGTATATGTCTAGCATTATATGGTTGTCCTAACCTTTGAATCATGCTAACTTAAGTCTATAAGATCTAACTTATGATCTCTATATAAGATAATTTTTGTTTCTTATTTTTCTCATTAGCATTATTGAAAATATTAGATCATATATGTATTCATATTCATATTTTAGAGTTAACGTTACTTTGAAAACTTCCTATTCACACCTAAACTTAACTTAAGATACCATATCCATAACTTATTATTAGGATTTCCATTTATATATGTTCAAGTAAGTCATTAAAATAATAACCTATAATTTTCTTTAATTATAATAAATTATACTATATATAAAATTGGTTAAGCCTATTTATCACTCTCTTCAAAACTCTATTCTCTTTTAAGAATATATCCTTCAAAATCATTCGAATGCACTCACTATTCACATTGTATCATGTGGCCATCTATATCTTCTTGTATATTGAATCCTAATTAAGAGAACATTTTCTAAAGGTGGATAACTCTTTCACCACGGGTCATTTCTCCTAAAGATGACACTTGACGGTGTATCTCAACATTGAGAGAGGTGGCATTTGATAGAACGTGGATGGATATATTGAATTGTGTACTTCATAAAATCTAGCATAACTTATGAACTAAATTTAAATAACCATGTGTAGGTTCAATTTTTTCAGTTCCTTTCATCACTATTTTATCATCCCTTCCTTCTAGACTGAGTTTGAACTTATGCAGATGCATTTACTAACTTTAAGGTCTAGCAATACGCTTAGAGGGTCAATAAAAAAAATTGTTGCAGTTTAACAGATTATTATTATTAACTATGAACAACGACAAATCAGGTGGTCAAGTAGATAGGAAGCCATACAGTAGAAAAGTAATGCTATATGTATATGAAATGTAAGATCGTGTCAAATAAGTCTAACAAGCTTTTGCAGGTCCAAATGAACACCAAATTTCTAGAAATAAATAAATGCCAAAAATGAGGTCGATATTACAAAAGGTCCACCAAATATTAGTTGTAGATTCAGACTAGAATGATGAATGAAAATCAATTTAACAAACCAAAACAAAGGTCGATTCATTAAAATAGAGAGAATAAAAGTTGAATCCAAAGACATATTAAATGCAGCTGAAAGTGATCACAAAACCTTACTCTTTTCCCTAGCGTCATCCAGGATTTAACCCACCTCCAACCCCTAAAAACCGAGATGAACTCTCTCACTCATTGGAGAATAAAATGCCTCATTCTTTGTTAGAACATATCTTATATTGAATCCTTGAAGTGTTGACATAAAATACCTTTCTTCCTTGTATACATCCTCGTGAAATAGATTTTTCCTATCTTAATGGTAACTTTCCACTAGTAGAATTTGGAAAATAAATGACTACGTGACTAAAAGTTTTAGTCACAACAATTAAAGATGACTAAATTCTACTCATTTTTTACAACACAACTATAAATGACTAAATAAATGACTAATTTGATCATGATAAGTGCCTAATTTGATCGTCAGGTAAAAAACACAACTAAATAATTAGTCACACAAATAAAAATTAGACAATATGATATTAAAGTGAATAATTAAAAAAAATATTTTGAATTGAGGGAGTGGGTTGTATTATAATATATTATATTACAATACAATATATCATATTATATTATAATACAATATGATATTATATAATATAATATATTATAATATATATTATATATTATTATATAGCATTATATTATTAATATTATAATATATTTAATAATAAGCGAGAGATTGAAATCCATTTTGAACTCTTTTAGGGGGAAACATCAAGATTTAAATCCATTTTGAAATCTTTTAGTAGGAAACATCAAAATGAATTCAATTCATTTACAATAAAATATTGATGCTCGCTTGCTAAAACCCTAAGGAGTCAAATACCTAAGTTAGCAATATTTTTGTGGAAGTAGAAATGGAATGGAGGTGGTGACTAAGGAAATAGAATGGAGGCAGTGACTATGCAGTGGAATGGAGGCGGTGATTGTGCAATGGTTTGCTTAGGGTAAAGAAAGTCGTAATGTTAAAACCTAAATGTGCTCATTATTAGGATCTTGGTTTTAAATTTCATTTTAATAAACATACTCTATAAACCTCATTGGAACCTTATTTGCAGGTTGTAGCTCGCCAAATTGGAGAGGTGAATGGTGACTACCAACAAGGAAGAGTTTGGAGGAGCCAAAACCAATAGCGATGGGGAGAGCAGCAAAAAATGATTCCAAATCATTGGGCTTTTCTTCATTCTCAACTATAGAATGTTTCTTGAGCACCCCTTCATCAAGATGAATTTGTGGTTCAACCACTAGTTTCTCATCGTCCTTCATTGCTATTTCAATTATTTCTGCAATTTTGGGTTCATCCATATTTTCTTCTTTTGTAATTTTTGTGTTAACTTCACTATCCTTTTCTTCTTCATTTTCCTTCTTCTCCCCTGTTTCACATATTACGGTATCCTTTCCCTAAAGAACATCTTCTTCCATTCTCTCCTCAACAACTTTTTTATTTTTGGCATCTTTAGAATCCCCTTGATCTTTCCTGGATACCTACTCACCAACCACATGTGCAACTTATTTTAGGGGTTTCTTACATAAATATCATCAAAGATTTTTGGAACTTATCTTAGGCTCATCTCATGTATTCTTTTCTACCATATATTCTCTCCAAGTTACTCTTCATGGTGCATTTTGTAGTTCTTTCAGTTTTGTGATAAGGAGAAATGAAATACTGATTTTTTCTTTCTTTTTTATCCTTTGATGGAATGCAATGCACATAGTAAACTTATTTGATTTTTATTATTAGTATATTAACATGGATGAATTAGCAGTTTGGTAGTGGCCATGTCTTATGTGCTTTCTTCAATGGCCATGGTTTTCATTAATAAGGAAGTTCTCATGGAGTATCCATATTCAATGACTCTTCTTACCCTGCATGTGACATATAGGTTTCAAAATAAATTTTTTATTAAAATTTTCACTTGGCATTTTTAAAAAAAGAGCAACCCTTTTCCTTATGAATATCCTACAACTTATTCAAGTTTTGATATTTCTAGTGGTGGTGTTGCAACAAATGGTAACAAGGGTTTAGTGCTACAAGCCTATGATTACTTAGATATAGTCACATGTCATGTGATTGATCTGCAAATAGAATGCTACCCACAGCTTCAGTCGACATCCAAGAGAGCTTTCCAAGATTTAATGGATAGGAAAAAAGATGAATGTGTTCGCTATGTGGAGGATACCATGGAGATGCAATTTATGGTTTTCACCTAAATGTGCTCATTATCGGAGGTTGAGTTCTATTGTGGGAAGTTTATGGTTTTCAGTTGCTACCTTGTTTTCCATTCTTATTCTCTATGCTTTGTTATGCTCTGTACAACAAAGTATAGGTGGATTTATTGGATCTTTGTTTATATAGTTGTATGTTGTTTGTAATTCCTTTGGTTATGTAGCTATTTGGTGCTTGTATATTCTTTTTTTTTTCATGTTAATCCAATACAAAAAAAAATTGAATATCTATGATACTTGAAGTTTATATGCATAAATTTGTGAGGATTAATTAAGTTATATTTGATTTGTAACTTGAATCACTGATTCATCCAAATAAATGACTACAATGACTAAATATATGACTACTAGGACTAAAATAAATGACTACAATGACCAAATAAATGACTACAATGATTAAATATATGACTGCCATGACTAAAAAAAATGACTACAATGACTACCATGACTAAATAAATGACTACTATGAATAAATAAATGACTACCATGACTAAATAAATGATTACCATGGCTAAATAAATGATCAGTTAATAACAATCAATGACTAAATTAACGACTAAATATAGTAACAAATTGATCAATCAAAACAACCAATAAATGACTAAAAATAGTTTAGTCATGAATTTGGTCATGTTATAAATGACTGGCAATAAACTACTAATGGTCATGCGACCAATTTTTAGTAGTTTTTTTAGTCACTTATTGTTGTTTTTCTACTAGTGTTCGCTAGTAATATAGCCTAAATACGTGATAGTCTAGTAATGGATTCGATTTGAATTTACTGGTCACATGCATAGAAAAAAAAAGCACATGAATTTCCATACCTCAACCATGAAAAAAACAAGATCCAAACAATCAAACAAAAGAAGGTTGAAATTACAAATTTAGTTTCCCATCAGCCATAAAAAACAATACACAGAACAAAAATACAAAAATAGAAAATGACATATGTCCAAGTTGTAGTCGCTACTATGTATTTAAAATATGGAAGCATGGAGAAGGTATATAAATTATTTGACAGATACACATTGCCATAGACTCTAAAGATTGCAAAATTTGCACAAATGGATTTATAGAGTGTTAGCCCTATTTTTAACATATATTTTTTTTAATTTTTCCCATCTTCCAGTCCCTTCAAGTAGAAATATCATCCATTCTGACCCCAATTTGTTTAAAAAATGGGAATAACAGTTCATTTTTGCATTCATGATTTCCATGTTGCATTAAAATTCACTTCCGAACTATGGAAAAAGAGGTTATTCGGAAGGCACAAGCAGTCATAAATGAAGCAATATGAAGAAAGGCATGATCATGATGTCGGTTATTGAATAATCTGATTCAACCTCCATTTCTCATTATTGTGATCAAGGTCTACATTTATTCCCAAGCAATGAGCACTGGATGAGCTAGTTAAGTAGGATGTTTCAAAGGGAACACTGTTAATAAGTTGGAACAGAAGGATGACATTCTTAAAGCCAAAAGTGATAGACACTTTGCTGATTCGATGGAGAGGATACATGCTATATCACACAGCTATAGATTCATGTACAAGTTACTGGTAATCATCTCTAGGGTGTGAGGACAATAAAGGTTCAAAAAAAGTCTCTTGATTCCTTCCTCATAAAGTAATCATCTGTCATAAATTGCAATCGGTCACCAAATCAAGCTTCATTAACTCCCAAGATAGCATTGTATTTGAGAACGTAAGGAAAGCATCAGATTCTCCATTAGGGCCATGGTTACATGTCACAATCAAGTAGTAGCTTCACCAAGCAGTGTTGGGAATGGTTCTCCTAACCTCTAAAAAGACCGTTGGGTTATAATGCAAGAGTCTCCATTCATTATGTCATGCTTTAAAGAGGTCGACAGTATTTCCCATAGTTAGAAGAACTATGTAATTTTTCGCTAAGTTAGAAAATCTATCAAAGAGCCTACCTCACAACAAGGTCAAGTCATCGGCAGGCTGGCGATATATAGAGTGGTTCTCTTAATCATTGAAATCTCCACCTCCTATCCATACAAAATATCATCATCAGGGAAGCATGTCACAAGGATCTCTATGGCAATGTAGTATAGACAACGATTGTAATTATTGTCAAACACAAAAGTACCTGATGGGAAATAAAGTGGAGTGGGGATGATATTTTGTCTACAAAAAGAGTCTGATCTCAACTACTTTGGAGTTGAAATCATTGCTATTCAAGAACGTGCTAAAGAATGTGATGGGATGCAACATATACGTTTTGAAGTAAGAGATTTTGATCCATTTGATTTGCGCATGAAGCTTCCTTAGTGATTGCAAAATTAGAAAGAGCTATTAAAAATGGTTGTGGAATAACGTATGTGCATTGTATGGCTGGACTTTGTAGAGCTCCTGCAGTTGTGCTATCATATATTTATTGTATTCTAGGTTACAAACTTAGCAGGGCCAACAAAATATTAAAAAATGTATGCAAATGTTCAAACATTGAGGCCATCAAAAGAGCAATTGTGACATTATTAATTGTGTAGATAAACAAGAAGTTACATTGAAGTGGCAAAAGAGACCTTGCACTAATGTAGAAGTTTCAGGTGTGGATGTTGGGTGGGACCAGAGGCTTCCACTAGCATTTGATGAGACAAAAGGATATTGGGTGCTACATCATGATCTACCTTCTGGACGATATGAGTATAAGTATGTAATTGACAGAAACTAGGTTTACAACACTGATGAACTGGTAACCCAACTAAATCTAGAGGGTCATGTGAAGAACTACATAGAGGTCAAAGATGATAATCTACATGATATGAGAAAAGAAACAATACATCAGTTGATGAATGATGATGCTGACGTCACATAAACTGAACATAAAATAATACGAGGCTTTAAGATGGATAACAAATCAACGATCATTGAAGCGCTCTAATGGAAGAGATCACATCCTTCCTGTTCCCCACCCTTGATCCTTTAAGTCTATTTGTAGGTTTGTGAAGAATGCAATTTGGATTTTTCCTAACATGAATTCTATAGGAAATTGGTATAAACCTGGTGAAGTGTGGCTTGAGAAAGACTTGATTCTTCCTTATGTTGCAAATGTGGATGCTTGTGATGATGCTTGCTTGGTTCAGAGTTGGGAACAATGAAAGACTTTTCTATTTTTTTGTGGACATTTGAAGAGGAATTGTGGTGGAAAGATTTGTAAAAAATTAATGTTTGTTCTTCAACACAACTCAAATGTCATAATTGAAGAGGGTTCAATTCGAGAAGCAGGCAAGTTGGCAACGCAAACTAGCATGCATAGTTATGTGTTTTGCTTAAGTCTAGCAGGAGACACACCCCTTCTGCAAGGTTGTTTGATGCAATTTTCAGTGGATGCATTACAGTCATAGTGAGTGATGAACTTGAATTTCCTTTTGAAGTGAGGAACTTCCAGATTACTGCCATGTCGACAGCCTGCTCAACAAATTAGTGAGCAATGGGAATAAAATCTTTCAAAACTGCCATTTTAGCAACAACCATGTGTCTCTTTAGGCTTTAACTTCATATTTTATATCTTTGATTCTTTAATAGAATCAGTTATGTAACCACCCAATCAAGAAATGGTTACAAAGGAAACATATTAAAAATCAAGGAGCTAAAACAAAAATAGTTACCACCAAGAAAAGGGAATCTAAAGAGTTTCTTTTAAATAATAAATTTGTAATTTGATCCCAAGAATGAGTTACAGTAACTGAAGAGTCATCCTTGGGAGGCTTTTTTTTTTTTTTTTTCTATGAGAAGGATATATATTGTAATTCTTCAATGAAGAGGGGATTCTTTTTGTTGTTTTCACCAGAGAGCCTCTTTGAAGGTTGTAATTGATTTTTTCCAGCTACTTTTGAAGGAGGACATGGAGATTTACTTTGTAGTCTTTTGTACAAATATATGGGAGTCTTTGAACTGTCTATTTTCATGGATGAATAAAGGAGACCTTTTGAAATATGTGTATTTAATTGTCTCTCTTTTAATTTCTGATTTCCTGTGTGAATTCACTAATTATTCATCCGTGTTTTCTTTTGTTATATTAGATTACAGATATGTTTGATGTGGGATTTGTGAGTCCTTATTGATTCATATAATTGGAAAGAATTATTTTCTTCCTTCCTCATCACCATTAGTGAGTGCAAGTAGATGATCTTTGTGTCATTTATATTTGTTTTCTTATTATGAATTCACTTTCACATTTGTGTCATTTTTATGCACAGATGTTTATTTTCCTTTACTACTTTATGGTCAAAAGCACACCTAGGTTTTGTTTTCAGTTTCTTCAATTCCTTGAATACCACAAGAGGGAGTTGTACCTCTAAAATTTAGAGGATGATCGCTAATCCAATAGCGATCTTCGGAGTTGTGGGTAACAGATTTGTCTTGATTGTTGAGGATTTTTGAGTCATTTATCTGATTATTTGAAAAGGACAATCTGTTTACTAACAGATTTTGGGCAACTCCATTGGGGATTCAAATTGAAAGATTGCTGCTATATTTCCTCAGATTTTTAATGATATCTCCATGTGTATGGAGATTGGTGACTTTTTTTGAAATTCAAAGACATCATGATGCAAAATCAGAAAAATCAAAGAAATGGGAGGAGACTTGTGCCTACTATCGAAGAAATTCTTGCAATGGATGACAAAGTGATTCATGAATTTTGGGATCACTACAAAGAATGCATCACTGAAGTTGTAAGAACTGAGTTAACTATAGAATATGACTACAAATCAGAGCTCTTGTTGAGGAGTCTTCATGCAAGATTTCACAAACTCAAAGAACTCGAAGAAGGATTGAGTTCACTGCAAGCAATCATTAAAAAAGTTATGCGACTTAAAGAAGAATTGTAGGTTGATGATGATGATGCCCCAGGTGCCTTTGATTCTTTTTGTTCTTATAATTTTTTAGTTTTGAATGAAGATGTTAAAGGAACAATTATTAAGCCTCATGAAAATTCAACTTTGTCGAAAGAAGATAGACATAACCAAGGAAATATTGAAGGGGTTGCAAGCTCTACAATTAACGTAAATAATAATGATTTGTTGAGGCTCTCTTCTTCATCAAAATTAGATAATTTCAGTTTTGAAACTTTTGAAAATTAGCCTGTTTCTAAAAAGTGTGAAGATGAGAAATTTCAAATTGATGCACATCCAGAGTATGCAACTTTCAAGTTTCATGACATGGATGATAAAAAGGGTTTGTTGCAGCCAGAGGTTAGTAGTGAATTTGTTTTTGAATCATTTCATTTTGAAGATGATTCAATTTATGAAGTTTTTGGTAAAATTGAAACAAATGTATACTCTGTTGATGAAAATTCAAAATCTGAAATTATGAAAGAGAAAGGAATTTTTGAGATTAATGAAAAACAAAGCAATGGTCAAGCTGATGAAATATTGTGGCCTCAAGAATTTTTAGAAGCTTCAAATGGTGATTCTCTTTGTGAAGAAGAAATTATACTTCAATTTTTGTCATCCGTTGAAGGAGAAGAATTGCTTGTTGTAACTCGAGGTATTGATCTTGATACTTCTTCATTTGTGGATAGGGAGTTTTCAGATTTGATTGCAATAAAGAGGGATGGATCTTTTTCATCTAAGGAAGATCCTATGCTAGATGAGGTTATTTTATGTCCTAAGGTGGATAATGATATTAAAGAGTCCTTTAAACATGATGACCTCAGTAATAAAATAGCAATGCAACCATTTCTTTAGAAAGCTCTAATTTGCAATAAAAAATTGAGACACCATTCTGTAGCTCACTGGTTTGCTCTCATGCCACAAATCTGGATCTTGCAATTAACAACAGTCATAAAGTAGAAGTAATGACAATTTCTAATCTATTCGAGATGGTTCAAGACAACATAATCAACACTATACAAGGCAAGCATCTTGAGGTTCAAGATAATTTAAAAATTTATGATGAGAAGTGGCTTCTTGGTGGGTCTTTCATTGATTCATTTCATTTCACATGCTTTAGCTTTGCATAGATAGTCTTCAATATGCTATAGGATTTGAAAATGCTTCATAAATACACATCCCTATTTCGCATTGGCAGATATTTCTCCAAGCCAATTAATGACTTTGCATAGTTTCCTGGGGAAGCAAGTCGTTGCACCTAGTCTGAGTGCATATAGGTGTCTTAGGTTGCATTTTCCTTTTTGTTGTGTGGGTTGGTTCTAATTTTGGCTTTGGTTCTTATCTCTCATTGTTCTCCTTTGACTCTACTGCCCAATGGATAAGGATTGGTCTATCCCAGAGATACTGGAGTTCTCTACATTTCTGTAGAAAATGCATTCCCCAAACAGAGACACTGTTAGCCCTATTTTTAGCAGATTTTTTTTTTAATTTTTCCCATCTTCTAGTCCCTTGAAGTAGAAATGTTATCCATTTTGACCCCGATTTGTTTAAAAAAATGGGAATAGCAGTTCATTTTTGCATTCATGATTTCCATGCATTAAAATTCATTTCCAAACTATGGAAAAAGAGGTTATTCGGAAGGAATGAGTGGTCATAAATGAAGCAATATGAAGAAAGGCATGATCATGATGTTAGTTATTGAATAATTTGATTCAACCTCCATTTCTCATTATTGTGATCAAGGTCTACATCTATTCCCAAGCAATGAACACTGTATGAGCTAGATAAGTAGGATAATTTAGAAGGAACACCGTTAATAAGTTGGAATAGAAGGATGGCATTCTTAAAGCCAGAAATGATAGACACTTTTTTGATTTGATGGAGAGGATACAAGTTATATCACACAACTATAGATTCATGTACAAGTTACTAGTAATCATCTCCAGGGCATGAGAACAATAAAGGTTTAACAAAAGTCTCTTGATTCCTTCCTCATAAAGTAATCATCTATCATAAATTGCAATCAGTCACCAAATCAAGCTTCATTAACTCCCAAGATAGTGTTGTATTTGAGAACGTAAGGAAAGCATTAGATTCTCCATTAGGGCAATTGTTACATGTCACAATCAAGCAGTAGCTTCACCAGGCGGTGTTGGGAATGGTTCTCCTAACCTCTAAAAATACCGTTGGGTTATAATGCAAGAGTCTCCATTCATTATGTCGTGCTTTAAAGAGGTCAACAATATTTCCCATAGTTAGAAGTATGTAATTTTCCACCGAGTTAGAAAAGCTATCAAAGATCCCGCCTCACAGCAAGCTCAAGTCGTTGGCAAGCTGGCAACATATAGAGTGGTTCTCTTAATCACTGAAATCTCTACCTCCTATCCATACAAAATATCATCATCAGGGAAGCATGTCACAAGGATCTCTATGGCAGTGTAGTATAGACAATGATTGGTATAGACAATGATTGTAATTATTGTCAAACAAAAAAGTACCCGATGGGAAATAAAGTGGAGTGGGGACAATATTTTGTCTACAAAAAAGATTATGATCTCGACTACTATGGAGTTGAAATCACTGCTATTCAAGAACATGATAAAGAATGTGATAGGATGCAACATATACGTGTTGAAATAAAATATTTTGATCCATTTGATTTGCACATGAAGCTTCCCTCAATGATTGCAAAATTAGAAAGAGCTATTAAAAATGGTTGTGGAATAACATATGTGCATTGTATGGCTAGACTTTGTAGAGCTCCTGCAGTTGTGCTATCATATATTTATTGAATTCTAGGTTACAAACTTAGCGGGGCCAACAAAATATTACAAAATGTACACAAATGTTGTCTTAACATTGAGGCCATCAAAAGAGAAACTACTGACATTATTATTGGTGTAGATAAACAAGAAGTTACATTGAAGTGGCAAAAGAGACCTTGCACTAATTTAGAAGTTTCAGGTCTGGATATTGGATGGGACCAGAGGCTTCCACTAGCATTTGATGAAACAAAAGGATATTGGGTGCTACATCGTGATCTACCTTTTGGACGATATGAGTATAAGTATGTAATTGACAGAAACTGGGTTTACAACACTGATGAACTAGTAACCCAACTAAATCTAGAGGGTCATGTGAAGAACTACATAGAGGTCAAAGATGATCATCTAGATGATATGAGCAAAGAAACAATACGACGGTTGATGAATGATGATGTTGACCTCACAAAAACTGAACGTAAAATAATACGAGGCTTTAAGATGGACAACAGATCAACCATCATGGTAGCGCTCTAATGGAAGAGATCACATCCTTCCTATTCACTACCCTTGGTCCTTTAAGTCTGTTCGTAGGTTTGTGAAGAATGCAATTTGGCTTCTACCTGACATGGATTCTACAGGAAACTGGTATAAACCTGGTGAGGTGTGGCTTGAGAAAGACTTGATTCTTCCTTATGTTACAAATGTGGATGCTTGTGATGATGCTTTCTTGGTTCAGAGTTGGGAACAATGAAAGACTTTTCTATTTTCTGTGGACGTTTGAAGAGGAATTGTAGTGGAAATATTTGTAAAAAATTACTGTATGTTCTTCAACACAACTCAAATGTCATAATTGAAGAGGGTTCAAGTGGAGAAGCAGGCAAGCTGGCAATGCAAACTGGCATGCGTAGTTTTGTGTTTTTCTTAATTCCAGCAGGAGACACACCCCCTTTTGCAAGGTTGTTTGATGCAATTGTCAGTGGATGCATTCTAGTCATAGTGAGTGATGAACTTGAATTTCCTTTTGAAGTGAGGAACTTCTAGATTACTGCCACATCGACATCCTATTCAACAAATTAGAGAGTGATGGGAATAAAATCTTTCAAAACTGCCGTTTTAGTAGCAACCATGTGCCTCTTTAGGCTTTACTTCATATTTTATATCTTTGATTCTTTAATAGAATCGATTATGTAACCGCCCAATCAAGAAATGGTTACAAAGGAAACATATCAAAAAATCAAGGAGCTAAAACAAAAATAGTTACCACCAAGAAAAGGGAATCTAAAGAGTTTCTTTTAAATAATAAATTTGTAATTTGATCCCAAGAATGAGTTACGGTAACTAAAGAGTCGTCCTTGGGAGGCTTTTTTTTTTGTGAGAAGGATATATATTGTAATTCTTCATTGAAGAGGGGATCCTTTTTGTTGTTTTCACTAGAGAGCCTCTTTGAAGGTCGTAATTGATTTTTTCAAGCTACTTTCGAAGGAGGACAAGGAGATTTGCTTTGTAGTCTTTTGTACAGATATATGGGAGTCTTTGAACTATTTGTTTTCATGGATGAATAAAGGAGACCTTTGGAAGTCTGTGTATTCAATTGTCTCTTTTAATTTCTTATTTCTTGTGCAAATTCACTAATCATTCATCTGTGTTTTCTTCTATTATATTAGATTATAGATACGTTTAATGTGGGATATGTGAGTCCTTATTGATTCATATAATTGGAAATAATTATTGTCTTCCTTCCCCCTCACCATTAGCGAGTGCAAGTAGATGATCTTTGTGTCATTTATATTTGTTCTCTTTTTCTGAATTCACTCTCGCATTGTGTCATTTTTATGTGCAGATGTTTGTTTGCCTTTATTGTTTTCTGGTCAAAAGCACACCTAGGTTTTGTTTTTAGTTTCTTCAATTCCTTGAATATCATAAGAGGGAGTTGTACCTCTAAAATTCAAAGGATGATTGCTAATCTAATAGCGATTTTCGGAGCTATGGGTAACAAATTTATCTTTACTGTTGGGAATTTTTGAGTCATTTATCTGATTATTTGAAAAGGATAATCTGTTTACTAACATAGAGTATAAAAACTACTTAGAAGATGTAGAGTTAGCTTTATGCAAAAATTGTGGCCATCTAATGGCATGGATTAATAATTAAATCAATAAAGGTGGCTCATGATATCCTTAACACTATGAATTTGTAACTAAGCATAGCGGTTTAGGTTTGTTTTATCATAATGTAGATATTCCTAATGGATGTCTTAGTCTAAATGCCACAAACCATAACCTTCCCTTGTATTTTTTTTAATAATTTGTGGAGATATGCAAATTGTTTGAAAAAATTATAGAACATGATTTCACTATTCGAAAGGAGTAATTATAGAAAAATAAAATAAAAATCTATAGTTTGCTTCAAGGTAATAATTATCAACCAATCTACCTTATTGTTACATTTTTGTAATTCTATAGTATCATTTTGTTACATGTGATAAAGATACAATGATGGTAGGAAACATTCAAATTTCGAGTAGGAAATTTTTTGGTCTAGAAAAGAGGCATTTAAATTAGGAAGTTGATCTTGTTTAAACTATAATGATCAAAAGAAACTATTGCAAGTTCCTTCAAAGTCTTCAATAACAAGATTTTGAGTGTGGAAGTGTATATTGTGCTTCAGGATTCAAGTGGAATTTGTTATCAAACAAGGTCATGGTATGTTTTATTGTACAATATTAAGGAAAAGAAGTATTGAGTTTCATTAAAGACAATCCAATGCAAACAATAAGTGATGTGTAAATGAGACCAACTACATAGGTTAGGGTAAAGGTCAACAAGATCATATCAAATGAAAAAAATCAAAAAGGATGTCGATGTATTCATACAAAGCCTTAGCACATTCAATAAAGCTTTCCTAGGCTTCAATTTTTGTATAATAGTTTAAAATATTTTTGGGAATCTCAAGAACTATAGTAAGATGTCTATAAGAGAAATGAATGGATTTGATGTTCTTGGATTACTTAAGATGTAAGGACTTAAAAAAATGTGTCTTTCTCCATAACTTTGAGTTCATATAGGTGAAATTAATATGACTTCCTTTACCATAATGATCCTCAAAAATCTTATGTTGCTTTGGAAAATTAGTATTAAAGGGGTTGTGTTCAAATAATTAAATTGTTGGGTTCTTAGTGTAAATCCAAGTTTGAGTTCCCAAAGTGACACCTTAACATTGATATGCATAGTGTAGCAATATTACTATGGTGAACATGTTGACCTTTGGAAGATGAAAAAAATAGTAGTATTAAGTTAAGACTTGTCTATATTTGACCAATACTCTCCTATACAAGGAAGTTGACTTAGAAATATAGAGTTAATGAGTTAAACTTTCTAATGATCAAGTTTGTATACCCATGCAAAATTTCATTTACTTTTAAAGAAAGTGGTATTATTGTACTTGTTAAAAAATGAAAACATGACATCTAAAATTGTTACATTGTGGGGCCATAACCCAGAGGCCCTTGATTAACATCTAAACTTAGAGAAATGACAATATGTTTGGAATGAATTTTTATTTATTGAGTAAACAAGGATTTTGAAAGGGCCCTGATCCCTTTTCAACAAGAAATATTTAGCAATAATTACAACAAGTCAAGGAACAACTACGAGATTAGATAACAAGAAACAACTCTCGTAGCCAGGAAAACAAAAAAAGTAGAACAGACACCAATGCCATCAGAACAAGCCATCAGGCCATTAAAATGTTGCAAAATAGAAAACAACAACAACAACCACCCCAATGGTGGAAAAAATAGACAGATATCAAACCTTTACAAGTAGGTATAAAGGGTCCAAAATCCAATCATCCATCAAAACAAGCAAAATGGGACCTGAAACCCAAATAACCTTCAAACCAAACCACACAGCCATCATAATAGGCCAATAGGTCACCTTCAAACCTACCAAAACAACAACCTGTAACAACAACCACCCCAAGGGTGGGAAAGACCATCAACCAACTTACCTCTCCACCTCTATAGGAGACAACATATCTAAAAAGTGGTAACACCTAAATAGCAACACTTTTAAAACACCAACCCCTATAAATAAGCAGGTCCAACACATCAAAACTCCCTTCCATGATAAGGGAATGAAAAAACCCAACAAGACTCTGAGGAGCAAAAGGCATCCCAAAGTACCACCCCATTTGGAACACCAACTCATACCTCCTCAATAGGAGAGAGCTCCCTTCTAAAAGAGAGGATGAAGTGAGAACCAAAACCACGAGTGCCACCAATATCCTTCACATACTGGCTCCACCTTAAAAGGAGCCATTTTAAGAAAAGGGAGCTTCCTACTACAAATAAAACAACCAACTCCACCTCAAAAGGAGAGGGCTCCACCTCTGAAGGAGCAATCTCCACCTCCATAAAAGACCTCAACTGTAGAACCCAACAGGAAGCCAACACACCCGTAGAAAAATTTGTCATCTCACCCCTTGGTAGCCTGAGCAATTGGTACATGAAGGAAGCAAAAGAAAGCACCTTGGCCAAGAGATGATAAATCAGACTTCCTTGAGCCACCAGAATGAACATTTGGAGTAGCACAACTATCAGTCCAAGAGCAATAGCACCCTCCAAGGAGATAGAAAACTCAAGCAACAACTTCTCAGTCCAAAGCTTACACCAAAGAAACTTAAATAGAGCATCGAACAGTCCAGAAAAAAACACAACCCAAGAATGAAAATTTGGTAACAACCGAGTTAAAAGAGGGGGCTTAAAAAGAGCAACAAAAATAGGGTGCGACCAACCAAGCCCCAATAGGACAAAAAAAAGAGTTGCATCAAAGCAATGAAGTGGAAGCCCAATACACCCCACTCAAGTAGAGAAACATGGAACCCCCACCATCCACAGACCACTACTTTACCAATTCCCCCAACCAAGATTTGGAGAGCATGAAAGAGGGGTTGCATATCTAAATAGGGGCTCATCCGTCCAACTCTAAGAAAGAGAAAGGCCAAGGAAACCACATGCAAGGAAAACCCAATAGCTGAGAAGAGGCCTGGGTAGAGAAAAACCAAAGGACCCAAAAATGACTCCCCAACCCAGGAACAAGCAACTAACAAAAGGGATAAAGAAACACACCCCACAAGAAGAAGAAGAAGATACAAAGAGGGGAGGCCAACACAAAGCCAAGAGATCACAACTGATAAATCCAAATCAACCAAACTTAGAACAACACCCAACCTTTCCAGTCCAGATCCTACAAGAAAATTAGATAGGCACCAACCCGAAACAGAGGGGACACAAGAAACTAGAAACCCATTGTGCAACAGAGGCAGAACACTAAACAATAACACCAAAGAAAGCTCAAGACACCCCACCACACAACCCCCGAAAGGAATCCAAGGGAGGCCAAAGGGAAGAAGGAGCCAAAGGTCCACAAGTTGACCCCACACAAACACCAAAAAATACACAAACATTGACCAAACCACAAGAGCATCAAACACCTCCACAAGGAAAAAAAACTGCTAGGAGATAACATAGCTCATAACCACCATTGTAGGATGAGGCAACAAAAACCTCAACAAGCAGAAAACAACATCATCGTCTTCATATTAGAATCGTTATCCCCAACATCACCAAAGGAATTTGAATTCCCTTTCCTACTCCCTTTCCCACTCGGACTCTCCCCCATGATATTTTCAAGTGGGATAAACATATTGATAGGATATAAACCTATAAGAGCATGTTATTTCTACATCTTAAACCTTGAAAATATTGTGTTGTTTAAATGCACTGGTTGGAATAAAATAATGCCTTATCAATTGCACAATAACAAAAAAATTCTTAGGATAAGACATGGGGACATGTTGAATTCTGCAGGGGGAGAGACAACCTCTAAGAAAATTAACATTATAAATTTATATGAATTATTTTATCATACACAATCTAATAATGTCATACATCAATAGGTGTCCAAGCCTAGGGATGTATTTATGGAATGACAATATAATTTCCTTTCCTTATGTACCCTTAATATTTAATTTTATGATGAGATCCCCAATTAAAAAATTTTGTTCTACTTTACTATTAGGTTGTCAATGTGAGGTATCCTCATTTTTATAAGCCAAAAATTTATCCAAAGCATAATTAAACAAATCTTCTTCCTAGAAGTAAATTGGGATATAATTAACCTAGTTTCTTCAAGGAAGATTAAAACTAGTATTTAGGAAGCACTCTCTATGTAACATGCCCATTGTCCTACTATATAACTTTCCTATGTTTTAACCTCAAGTAAATGTTCAAGCATCTAACTAATAAGAGAAATAATTTTTTTCCTTAACTATAAGAGATAACATGCACATGAAATAAACATATTTCCATTTAATTATTTCCAAAGTATTGCAACTTTCTAGTTTATTAATAACATTGTCAATAATCCATGATAACATTTCACTTCTACAACATTTTCATCATAATGGATACAAAATACAAATACATGGCTTCGATGAGCTTACTGGCATCAAATTTACAAATAGTCTTGGAAGTCCTCTACGCAAACCTTTGGTCACCAACTGATGAGGAGAAGCATCATTCAAGCGCTTTTCCACCAACCATGGACTAACTGCGTCCCCCACACATCTATCTATCAGATAGACGGCCCTACCCTTAGATGAAGAGATTTGTTTGGTAACCTCATAATAACACGACCTTTCTTGAGCTTAGTGGTTTGTCCTAAACATCTTTAGATCTGTCATACAATGGTTGCAACCTAAACATATGACATTCCCTCTATCTAGGATGTGAATTGTGGAAACATAGTGAACTAACAATGTAAACAGTGGCAACTTACACTACTTTGGCCAAAGTATTCATCACCCAAAATTTAGAGTGGAGGTCACACGTTCACCCACTACCTTAGCTCAATTTATAAATGACTATTCATACCCTATGCATAGGCTATCCCCTTCATTGGATTCTCCTAACCCTAGGAATAACCTATTATCTCCATGTTTATCTAACATGTCTATGAAGTAATTCAAGTAATTCTATGAAACATCTAGTTAAACCACTAGCTATGTAAGCTATTACCCTATGTAGTAAATAATACCCATTATATCCACCCATTCCTTATTAATGGAATATGCACAAACAGATCAAGAAATTGGATCTATATACTAAGATCTACAAGTTACCTTTCATATCATAAAAGAATAAATCAATCTTTCCTTAATGAACAATAGGAATAACTTCCAAACAACACAAGCAATATCACACAATCTTTTCCAATAAAACTTAAAATAAAGAATAAAAGTGTAGGAATCAACATGCCTATTATTACAAAGCTCCAATTGATTGAATAGAACTCCCAACCAACCTTCCTAACTCAGTCAACAACTTCCCAACAAGTCTCCCTCTCTAAACCTCTCCCAATTCTCTCATAAAACTCTCTTTGTTACTCAACTTCAAAAATGAGAATACTCAATTCTCAAAAAATCACAGCAAAAGTGCAGATAATGCATTCTTCTAAATGAGGTAAATAGTTCCTCTATTTATACAAAAAAATTATCAACTAAAGGCTAAAAATAGGGCATGGAAAATGACACTTCTTAGCTTAATGGATTCGACTCAGCAAAGTAATTAAAAGGTGGCGGCTAACAATGATGCACAAGAAACACATACACAACCAAGTTAATGAGTCACTTAGTTCAAACGTACAACAAGAAATAAAAATAGAAATGCAAGGTTTATGTTTCCCTAGAGGTTGACCTCCTTAAACAATCATTCTCTTGACAGTCCATGTATTTCATATTCATAGCAATCTAAAAATTCATACTGTGATAAGACTCCTATTTGATCCATTGCTTTACCATTTTGGCACCACCTTATGCAGTTCGCACCATATTTCATGGTTGATGGTTTGCTATTTCACTTAGTCTACTATTGACTGAGCATAGTCATTAGATATTTGTTTGTTTTGACAAATTCTTAACAACGGTTAAAACATGTTGGAAGACACAGGTTTAATGAGTACTTTAACATGGTGTTGCATATTTCATACCATTATGCACTTTTTAAAATAAAAACTCATTCATATATCATCGTGTTCTATATACTAAGCGATGTCTTCAGTATAAAATGTTGCACACTTTAATCATAATCTATGCTTAGATTACTATGTGCTTTAAGATAAATCAGCACTAAGAAACATTATATTATTCATATATAATATATACAATATATATATATATATAATATAATATAATATATATATATACACACCATAGTAAGCATGTATGTAAGTATATATGTGTGTGTGTGTATTCATAATTCACAAGTAAAATAGAGTTGTATTATTTGATATATAGATACTCATATGTATCCTCACATTTCACATATAATAACGTATGTGTATATATGTATACATATATATATATACTTGTATGGATGTTTCCATTACGTCGACACATACACATATGTTAATATACATATACATATATATAATCGTATATTATATATATATATATATATATATTGGTATTAACGCACTCATCAATTGTCATATATGCATGGTATGTATATATATATATATATATATATATATATCTCCTTGTTTGATCGATATTCCCATACATATGGGTAACCTGTCCATGAGTATGCATAGATACGTCTATCTGCATATACCCATGTGCGTAATTACTCATGTGTATGAGTTTATCATTAACACATACATATATACATATATATACATTTTATGTATATATATCCTCATTGATTCAAATAGAAACTCATTGTAATGACAAAAAATGTATCCCCTTATATTTTCACATTTGTTTGGGCTCTCCTTGTTAAATTAAGCTTAAGATTGCCTTGATTTAGTGTTGTAATGTGTTTAACACATTCACATTAGGTCTTGGGCCCTTGTAAATTAAGTTTACCTAGTTGTGCCTTATTTAGGATGTTGTAAAGTGTACCTTTACACTTTCACACTAATCTAGGGTTTTATTAATTAACTGGGCTTCTTTATGCTTTAATTGACCTAATTTTGCATCCACAAGCCTAAATTAATGCATCTTTCTGAGGATAATCCCAAAATTTACCAACATCCAATCATAATTCATGTGTTTTTGGATTGTATGGCCCAAATTTAATGATTTGGGACTCATACGCCACCTTGGGCATATGAGTCCCACCTAAGTTTCGGGGCCTTGATCTGAATTTCACATTAATCTAAGCCTTTCTTGAAAAATGTGTCCCAAAGCCTAGCCTAATGGGACTCATACAGTCCCGTGTGGCTTAAATCTAAATTAAATTCAAATTCTTGGTAAGATTTTATTCTCCTAGATTTGATGTCAGCTTGTAATTTTGGGAAATTTGGCATAAACAAGTATAAATACAAGGTAATTTCACTCATTTTTCACCTAGCAAGCAATCGAGTGACCTAAGACTTTCATGAGAGTATTCCTTATAGTATACAAGTGTTTACAAGAGCATTCAAAAGCCTTCAAGAGCTGATTATCAAGTGTTTTGGAGCATTATTCAAGTATCACATGTCAAAGTCATCATGCATCATGTTTGTTTTTGAGCTAACATTTATGATGTAGGGTTTCATGATTCAAGCAAGCATTCAATTCAAGATCCATATTATTCAAGAAAGAGTCAAGATCCACATCCTTTGGATCCATTTCATACATGTTTGCAGCACTTTAGTCCTAGGGTTTGGTGAGTTGCAACATAACATTTTATTCATTCATCATTCCTCCTTTCCATTTCATTTCATTTCAAGGTTTGATTACCAAAATGGGGTTTGACCAAGGAAAACCCCTTTCTACTAACAAAACAACATTTTTACCTCTCTTTATTGTGTGGTTTGTAGATCTAGGTTGAAGACACATTGAAGAGAAAAATTGGAAGAAGTTGTCAAGTGTGCAAAGTTGTCACCTTGTTTACAAGATCACTAAAAGACACCTAAAGAGTAGAATTTAGCAGTTTAGATTTGGAAATCAGGTTGAGAAGACAGAGCAAAGATTGAAGAACAAATTCAGATCTTGATCCTCTAAAAAAGTTGAGAGGGACTGATATGCCACTTCTAGTGTATGAGTCCCAATACAGTGAATTTTCCAAATTTCTAAAGATCTAGACTTGTCATCACCAAATTCTTGTTTCAGCCCAGAAACCCTAGTCTGGGACTAATATGCCTAGCCTAGCATATGAGTTCCAATGTGCATTGAATTCAACATTTTCAACATTTTAGACCTTGTTCCAAGCTACTACAGGTTTCCAGGTGCACCTCTCTGATTTCTCAATTTTCTATTATGATTTGCATTCATTTCTAGGTCATCTATTCATGTCTTTCACATCATTAGGTTTGGTCAATAGGTTTTGCATGTTACTTGTCTTTCTAAGCCCTAGCTTGGTGGTGAACCCCTCTTTAGTCTCTAAACATACCCTAGGATTGCAAGATCTCTTTCTCTCATTCTATCATTGGATTGAGATCGCTATGGTTTCTTTGAATGAAACAAGAGTGAAATAGGATCCTATCCATGTGATCCATCTCCTAAAAGGTGGGCACCCTATTTCCGTTGTTACACTCATAAAGAAGAACTCGCTCAACACAAAAAAAAAAACTTAACTAAAAATTCACAAATAAACCACAAGCAAGATTGATGGTAACTTACTATTTCCCAACTAACATCCCGACTTGACCAACTAGGAGTGTGTGTGTGTGTGTGTGAAAGCTCAGTTTAGGTCATTATCAAAGGTTACTAGACCGAGTTATTATCCTTGAGTGATACTTCCTCTCTCTTCAGGAGGCTTGATAAAATCACCTGCATCCAATATATCACATTGCAATAATATTCATCTGAAAACAATACATTCAATTGCATCAAATATTTCATAATTAGAATCCTTTCATATCATCTATTTGAATCAACATTTATTCATCTTATTTCCAAACACATAAATCATAAATACACTCATTTCAAGCACTTTCACCCAACTAGGTAAAAGTAAATAAGCAGTAACACAATGGGGTGTAACATATCCCCCCTTGTGAATCATTGTCCCCGATGATTTTAGATAGTTGACATAGACTTATATTAAAAAGAAAACATATTATAATTGTTTTTCAAGAACCCTAAAAAGCATGTAATACATGAGGAATTTTTTTCTTAATCTCAACATAGTCTTCCCAATTGGAAAAATATTCTACATACTGGTCCCATTGGACTTTGCATTGCAGAACCTAGCTATTGCATAACAGAAACTTACGTGTTCTGAGCACCTTGAGAGGCTCAATAGTTACCACTCTTGGGTCCTATACCTATAAAGAATTCCAATCAATAACATGGTTATCCTTTGGTATATAATTTTTAAGGTATGAGATGTGAAATACATTGTGCATCCTGGAAAGAGTTGGTGGCAACACAATTCGATAAGAAATTGGGTAACTTATTTCCTCTAGAATCTCAAAAGGACCTATGTAGTGGAGCTATTTTGGAAGACTTTCCAAAATGATGGAACTCTTATGCAATTTTACTCTTAACAACACCTTTTCCCCTACCACAAAAATTTTGGGTGCCTGTTTAGAATCTGCATAGCTTTTCTACCTATCATTGTCTTCAGCTAGCCTTTGCTTAATAATTCCAACTTATTCTTCCATTTCTGATAACATCTATGGCCCTAGACTTACCCTATCCTCTAGCTTATTTGAACTTATAGGAGTCTGAAACTTTCTACCATATAATACTTCAAATGGAGCCATCTTGATTGTAGAATGATAAGAATTGTTGTATGCAAATTCCACCAATGGAAGGTAATATTTCCACTTGTATTGTTGATCCATGCAATACATCCTCAATAGGTCTTCAAGCACTTAGTTAACTCTTTCCATTTTTCCATCTATTTTTGGATGATAAACTGAACTTATATTCAACTTTGTTCCAAGTGATGAAAAAAAGGTTTTCCAAAATCTAGATGTTACATGAGCATCCCTATCTGATATGATCTTCTCAGGAATCGCATGCAATCTAAACACTTCTTGGATAAATTTTTGAGATATGAAAGGAGCTCCATCATTTATATTTCCCAGAAAAAAATGTGCTACCTTAGTTAACTTATCCAACACCACTAAAATGGCATTGTGCTTATTCCTTGACATAGTTAAACCTTGCAGAAAGTCCATGCTAATGACGTGCCACTTACTTTGGGGTATATCATGTGGATATAATAGACCTGTAGGGTGATGATGTTACGCTTTTACTCTTTGACACTCTAAGCATGTCACAAGAAATTGAGCAACATCTCCCTTCATATGCTTCCAGAAATATAACGGATTCACATCTGCCAACATCTTTGTCACGCAAGGATGTCTAGAGTATGGCGTATCATGGACTTCTTTCCACATCAAATTCATTAACTCCTCTGAATTAGGTACATATATACTCCCTTTAAACCTTAATAATCCATTAGCGTCAAAGTGAAAAACCTTCATACCTTGCATCTTGTGGATTGTCCATGAGTGATTACTTGACTTGCTTGTAAAATTCATCACCCAAGGATTCTTGCAACACTTATCCCTTAAATTCAATTTGAATTTTTACCATAGAGGCGACATGCCTTCTTCAACTTAGGGAATCGACAACTTGATTCTCTTTTTCCTTGATGTAGCTGATGTTAAAATCATAATCTAATATTAACTCCAACCACCTTCATTGTGGTCCATTCAAATTGGGTTGGGTAAATAGATACTTCAAACTATGATGATCGGTCTTTAGTTCAAAAGGCCTTCCCATCAAATAATTTCTCCCCATTTGCAATGCATGAACAACTGCCACTAATTCTAAATCATGCGACAAATAATTTTGTTCGTAGTTCTTCAACTTTCTTGATTCATAAGAAATAACTTGTCCTTCTTGCATCAAAACTCCTCCCAATCCTTCACTTGATGCATCTATTATGAAAATAAAATTTCCTTCCAAGTTGGGTACTTTCAATATTGGTGTAGTAGTTAACTTCTCCTTGAGTAAATCAAAAGCTTCTTGACACTTTTTTGACCACTCAAATTTCTTACCCTTTGCAATGAAGTAATTGGAAAGGATATCCTAGAAAATTTTGCAACAAACTTCCTGCAGTAACAAACCAAACCCATAAAAATTCTAACCTCTGGTACAATTTTGGGTATTGGCCATGAAAGTACTTCCTTTATCTTAGCAAGATCAACTGTAATCCTTTTTTCTGAGATTATATGTCCTATGTATTGCACTTGTTTTTGAAAGAAAGTGGTGCAAGTGCACCAAGTTCTAGTCATTATGTTAGAAAAGTTCAAATTTGAGTTTTGTGAGATTAGGTTATTTCAATGTAATAAGGCCATGTCAAGGCCATTTTAGTGTTGTATGGGTCATTTTGTGTCATTTGGGGGATTAGAGAGTTTATGGTGCAATAAAGAGTTAAAAAGTGAAAAGTTGTCAAATCTGTAAGTTGTAGAATTGCAACAAATTTGAATGACAACGGTTAGATTTTTGAAAATTGGTTCCTAGGTGGTTGAAGTCGGTTGAGTTAAGTTAGTTGGTGTTTTTTGTGTTTAAAAATACCTCACTTATTTGAGGTAGAGGGTTGGAGGTTTTGTAAGAAAAGAAGATAAAATAAAATACTTGTTTGCTCTGCAATTTTTCTGTATTTTGAATTACACTTTTCAATTACAAAGCATTGTACATACTCGTACATAATCTCTTGGTCCCTAATGCATTAAAATGTGATGGATTAGTGTCTTGAATCTTATTTGAGCCTGATTTGGAGGACTCTTGTGAGGTTTTGTGCATTTTATAATCAAACTTCTGACAATGGGTTTGCAAGAAAATTTAAGGGCTTGAAAGCTTAGAAATGCATTAACTGGCCATTCCACCTATTGTATAACTTGTGGCTCAGTGGAATGGACCAAGATAGATAGGATTAGATGTTTTTTGGTCTATTGTATCAAGGGGAAATGATTAGAGGTGTTTTGAGTTGTTGTCTTGAATGATTTTGTGCAAAATTGGCTTGAAAATGGAGGTTTAGGGCTAGGGTTTGATGAAATCTTTGGGGGAAGTGCTATCTCTTGATATTTTAAGCATATGCAGGCATAATGAAAGGTGTTTGAACTAGTTTCAAGGTCTGGTAAGGTATGTAATGTAGTTTTTCAATAAACCCCAATGATAATAGCCTAAAACAAGGGTTTCTTGATTAAGTGTTTGGGAAGGAGTGACTGCAAATAAATGGTGAAATTGATGGTTTTGTAGGATATTGAGTGCTTACCCATTGAATTTTGGGCTTTATGCATTGTTTCAAAGGGGATATCTTTGTTAATTTGGCCTAATTGGCCTTGTGGACAACATAGTTTTCTTGTTTTGTGAAAGTTGTTCCAAAAGAGTATTATGAGGGTTTTATGTATATTGAAGAGGGCTTAAATGGGTGCCTAAAATGGTGGTTTGTTGCAGAGGTTGTTAAGGTGGGAAAAATAGGTCTGCAAACCTACAAGAGTGACTAGGTGAAGAGTTGAAAACAAGCCTAGATGGATTTTTGAGGGCAAAATAGTGGTTGGGATCCCTTTCAATTGTGAAAGTGAATTTTTTTCCACCCTGGATTGTCATCAGATGGTATCAAAGCATAGTTAGTAGATCTTTGAAGGTGATAGGTTGAATGTTGCAAAGAAGGTTGATAGATTGTGCAAGGAAAAAGGTGTAATTGGAGGAGTCAAGATGCCTCCTAAGGGAAGCACTATTGTTAGGAAGATTGATCAGTAGGCTAGAGAATTAGAAGCCTTGAAAAGGGAGATGGCTGCATTGAAGTCTAAAGATGGGGTGGACATGGATGAAAGTGATTCTGAAGAGGAAGACTTGGATCTAGAGGATGTGAGAATGTTGAAGCTTTTGAAGGCTATGAAAAGTGATGGACATAGAAAAAAGGATTTTCCTATGTATGGAGGTAAACTAGATGGTGAAGAGCTCTTGGATTGGATAGGAGCCATGGAGAATTACTTTGAAATTGAAGAGGTAGATGAAGAACATAAGGTGAAGAAGGCTAAGAACAAGTTGAAAGGACATGCTTTGTTGTGGTGGAACTTTGTGCAAGAAGAAAGGAAAAAAAAGGGGAAGACCAAGATCACTTATTGGGAGAGAATGAAGGCAAAAATCAAAGGTAAGTTCCTTCCTAATTATTACAATTTCCAATTGCTTAAAAATCTTCAAAATCTTAGGAAAATTGAGTTAGATGTACAAGCATATACCGAGGATTTCTATAGGTTAAGTATAAGAACAAAACATGAGGAAGATGAGGAAGAAAGAGTAGCAAGGTATCTTAATGGACTGAGGTATAATATTCAAGATGAAATAAGTTTGATGACACCTAAAACGGTAGAAGAATTTTTTCAAATGGCTATAAGGGCAGAGGAAAAAGTGAAGAGGAGACAAGAGAAAATAACAAGAGGTAGAGGTACATTTCCTTCTTCAAAATAGTCTAATGAGGATCAAGAAGATGTTGGTAAAGGTAAAGAACAAGTGAATGAATCTAGAGGTGGATGGAGAGGTGGAAGAACAATTTTTAGGGGCAAGTATGCAGATCAAGGAAGAGGTTCTAATGTGTTTTTAGGAAGGTGTTACAACTGTGGTGAGTTTGGTCATCCATCCTTTAAGTTTCCTGAAAAGTTTGGTGCTACATCAAGTAGGGATTAGAGAAGAGGTGAAAAGAGAGTCCAAATTGTGCAAGAAGATGAAGAGGGAAGTGTCAATTCTCTAAGTCATGTTGTTGCACCTAAAGTTGGTGAAGCTTTGATGCTGCAAAGACAAATTTTGAAGGCCTCCAAGGAGAAAGTACCATTGCGAAGGAGGAATCTATTCAAAACCACATGCAAGAGCAAAGGTAAAGTATGCAAGGTAGTAATAGTCTCAGGCTCAATTGATAATATAATGTCAAGAGAAATGGTAGATAAGTTAAGCTTGGTGAAAGTTCCTCATGAAACACCCTATAAGGTGTCATGGTTAAATGATGATCAATCACTTCTAGCCAATGAGCAGGCTTTAGTTGAGTTTCAGATTGGAGGGTACAAGGATAGGGTACTTTGTGATGTTCTACCAATGCAATGTTTCCATTTTTTGCTTGGAAGACCATGACAATTTGATAAATGTGTTGTGTATGATGGATGGGCTAATACATACCAAATTGAGCATGAAGGGAACACATTTACCTTGCTTCCATTGCAAGAGGAGGTCAAGGAGCAGATAAAGGTAGCAAAGGTAATCATGATGGGTAATAAAGAGTATGTGAAGATGGGGGAAGTCAAGAATGATTAGTTGGCAGCCACGACAAAGGTTGCAGACATTGGGATAGAGGTATTGTAGGTTGGTGCACAATTGGAAAGAAGAAATAATGAGAAGAAGATGTTGGAGATTGGCTTAGAGAAGGCCACAGATGGATTTCTTGTAAAGACTCCAAATAGTTTGGAGAAGTGTGATAATATAATGGTTGGGACAATGCTTTGTCCACTTGTTGGAAGAAAGGTTGAAGGGAATGTGTATTCCATCAGTACAGAGGTCAAAAACTCTGATAAAATAGAAGCATTTGGGTTTGAGAGCCTGAGATAAGATGTAAAGACAAGGAGTGAAGTGAAGAAGGGTACTTGGCCAAAGCATTTGAATGAGTACAAGAATGCAAGGATGATGAAGGATAGAGTTCAAGAAACAAGAGACAAATGTTTGTTTGCAAGTATGACATTAGTTTAAGTTGAGGATGATGGTGGAAAGCTTGAGGCAGGTCTGTTTGCAGAGGTGAGGCAATGGCAAGGTGGACACAAGCTCAACAATGCAAGATGTGAAGCAAGAACCGGGTATTTGGTCCTATGGAGGAGATTTCCAAATCAAGGAGAATTTGTAAGGAAAAGGGATGTTGTGAAAGAGCTAGGTTTAAAGTAGTTTAGTCCTCATGGGACATGAGGTTTTCTTTTAGAGGGGGTGTATGGTGCAGGTGCACCAAGTTCTAGTCATTATGTTAGAAAGGTTCAAGTTTGAGTTTTGTGAGATTGGGTCATTTCAATGTAATAAGGCCATGTCAAGGCCATTTTAGTGTTGTAGGGGTCATTTTGTGTCATTTGGGGGATTACAGAGTTTATGGTGAAATAAAGAGTTAAAAATTGAAAAGTTGTCATATTTGTAAGTTGCAAAATTGCAACAAATTTTAATGACAACATTTAGATTTTTGAAAATTGGTTCCTAGGTGGTTGGAGTCAGTTGAGGTAAGTTATTTGGTGTCTTTTGTGTTGAAAAATACCTCACTTATTTGAGGTAGAGGGTTGGAGGTTTTGTAAGAAAAGAAGATCAAATAAAATACCTGTTTGCTCTGCAATTTTTTTGTATTTTGAATTACAGTATGCAATTACAAAGCACTGTACATGCCCGTATAGAATCTCTTGGTCCCCAATGCATTCAAATGTGATGTCTTAGTGTGTTAAATCTTATTTGAGCCTGATTTGGAGGATTCTTGTGAGGTTTTGTGCATTTTATAATCAAACTTCTGACAACGGGTTTGTAAGAAAGTTTAAGGGCTTGAAAGCTTAGAAATGCATCAACTGGCCATTCCACCTATTGTATAACCTGTGGCTCAGTGGAATGGAAAAATATAGATATTATTAGATGTTGGATGGTCTATTGTAGCAAGGGGAAATTATTAGAGGTGTTTTGAGTTGTTGTCCTGAATGATTTTGTGCAAAATTAGCTTGAAAATGGAGGTTTAGGGTTAGGGTTTGATGAAATATTTGCGGCAATGATATCTCTTTATCTTTTAAGCATATGAAAGCATAATGAAAGGTGTTTGAACTGATGTCAAGGTCTGGTAAGGTCTGTAATGTAATTTTTCAATAAACCCCAATGAGAATAGCCTAAAACAAGGGTTTCTTGATTAGGTGTTTGGGAAGGAGTGTCTACAAATAAATGGTGAAATTGGTGGTTTTGTAGGCTGGTGAGTGCTTCCCCATTGAATTTTTGGCTTTGTGGACTGTTTCAAAGGGGTTTGCTTTGTTAATTTGGCCTAATTGGCCTTGTGGACAACACAGTTTGCTTGTTTTGTGAAATTTGTTCCAAAAGAGTCTTATGAGGGTTTGATGTATGTTGAAGAGGGATTAAATGGGTGCCTAAAATGGTGTTTTTGTGTGGAGGTTGTTAAGGGATTATCAGAGTTAAGGTGGGAAAAATAGGTCTACAGACTTAGAAGAGTGACTAGGTGAAGAGTTTAAAAAAAGCCTAGATGGAGTTTTGAGGGTAGAATAGTGGTTGGGATCCCTTTCAATTGTGAAAGTGAATTGTTTGCCACCATTTATTTTCATCAGAAAGTACACTTAGAGATTTTTCCATATAACTAGTGCTCTCTTAACCGTTGGAGAACTATCTCTATATTTTTACAATGTTGTTCTACATTCTTAGAATAAATCAAGATATCATCAAGAAATATTAATACAAACCTATCCAATCAGTCTCTAAATACATTGTTCATTAGGTTTGTGAAAGTTGCAGGTGCATTGGTAAGTCCAAATGGTAGGATTGTGAACTTGTAATATCTGTATCTAGGATTGAAAGCAGTTTTGAAACTGTCCTCATCTTTGATCCTTAGTTGGTGATATCCAAATTGTAGATCAATCTTTGAAAATACTGTTGCTCCTCGCATCTGATTGAAAAGATGATCAATACATGGAAATGGATACTTGTTCTTTATTGTAGCTTTTTTAAGCATCTGATAATCTATATATAGGCGAAGGGTACCATATTTCTTCTTAACAAAGATCACTGGCACTCCCCAAGGTGATACACTAGGTTTAATCAATCCCTTGGACAACAATTCTCCCAACTATTCCTTAAGCTCCATTAATTCAGTTGTAGTCATCCTATAAGGTACCTTGGATATATGTTTTGACCCTGGTACTAGGTCAATGGAGAAATCAAATACTCTTTTGGGAGGCAATCCAAGTAGTTCATCTAGAAAGACATCTACAAATTTTTGTAAGATGAGATTTTTCTCCATATCCTTTTCTCTAGTTTCCACTATTTCTCCTTAAAATCCTTGCGATTAATGATGCATGTCATTATCTTGCAGAGTGACTTCCTTGAATTCCTTCAATTTATCCATTTTGATTGCAAAAGTTTGACATCCTTTCTTTTTCAACCTATGCATTTGCACAACTGAAATTTTGTTGCAATTTTATTCCTCTAGGGGTCCCTTAAAAAGACATTGGATTACCTAGATCATCTAGACATTCTATGGTTTTACTATGGAAATCCACTTTAGCTCTATGCTTCCATAACCATTTCATTCCTAAGATGACATCATAGGATCCTAAGGGTGCTACATATAATTTTATTTTTGTTGAGAAACTAGGTAGTTCAGCCTTTGCCTCAAATAGACATTGGTTCAATGTTGCTCTTGCCTGGTTTGCATATTCTACAACCCAAGATTTTTGCATAAATCTAGCCTTCTTAGAAATGTGTTTAGCTACTCTAGGTGAAACAAAATTTTCTATGGCTCTAGCATATATAATTATGGAAATGGGTAAACCAAATAAAATACCTAGGCTTTCCACTGGGGTGATCTGGTATTCAACTTGTCAATTGTCTAATGCAACATGGATCCTTTGCTGAAATGTAGCCCATTGAGGGGGAAGTGAATTACCATATGGTTGCAAACTAGAAGGTTTTTTTGGAAATTGACTAGCATAATGATCCCCACCACATGTAAAGAATCCTCTCATTGGTCCTCTCTTTTTAATTGGCTTCTTAGAATTACTGCCATTCCCTCCAGTTTTGTTGTACTTACTGTATCAATGGGTACATTTTAGGATTAAGGTTAGCAATGATTAGATCAATAATATAAACCCAAAGAAGTTATGAAGCACAAAGAAAGAAAATAATAAGAACAATTATACCAGATATTCGTTGAAGCTTCCATGGTTCACTTCCATAACACCTCCTAGCTTGCAACATATGATTGATGCCCTCAGATCGAGTGTGAGCATTTTGACTATGACATTGTCCTATGCAAGTTTTGAAGGATTTGAGAAAAACTATGCCTATGCCTATGCCAAATGACTCTAAAATGCCAAATAAATCTAAGTCTTAATATGCCAGAATAATAAAATCTAACTGTCTAATCTCAAAATGATAGCAGAATAGACTTTTTATAGAAAACGCCATTTTGAATGGATGGACAGGATTGACTTTTGACAAAAACCTAAAATCAGAGGACGAGATTTAATTTGATAATCCCTACTCAGGGTTAGGGAAAAATCCTTAAACAAGTGGTTGAGATGTCATTTGAGAAAATCAAATCGGCGGTGGAGAATAAATGAAATAATTAATTAGAAAAATAAAGATTTTTGAAAATCAAGAAGATAAAGATTGCCTGATTTATGGGATTCAAAAAATCAAGAAGATAAGAGGTGGACTGAAAAGAAAATTTGAAAAATCAAGAATCTGCTCAATTACTTGATTTTTGGAAGAAAGTTACCAATTTGAATTAAATCAACTCAAAATATGGATTTTGTGAGATAATAAATAATCTTTTTCAGATTATTTACTAAAATGAAATCATTTTAAATCATAAATTGATTTAAAATGATGGAAATGTTAAATTGAGTGATTAAATAATTAAAGATAATTATTTAATTTTAGAGGATTATGACTGATAATTAAATAAATTCATAAATTCATTTAATTAGGGAAATTGGTGACATATTGAATAAATAGATAAGGGTAATTAAACAAATTCACAAATTTATTTAATTAAAGGAAGACTTTAGACAATTAAAGACGAATTGAATAAATAAATAACATTTATTTATTTAATAATCATGAAGAATAAAAGGACGTGAATTAATTAAACAATTATAAATTATTTAATTAATAGTCGAATGTGGACCAAGGACATAATTAAATGTCATAATTATGCTAGGACAAAAGTGGTAAAAATGAAGGTTGCAAGCCTAGGTCATTTTTAAGTGTCTACATTTTGCCCCTCTTTGTCATAATGTCGCTTGTCAAATTGTGACAAAGAAAATAAGTCAACACTATGCCCTAGTGAAGGTACAGAGTATCAATGCCCCCTCGGGAAAATTTGCAAATTTTGGATCAGTGGCAAAAAAAATTGGAAAGGGTCCCGATAAGTCTATTTGATGACTAGAAAAACAATGGCGCAGACGATTTCAGATTATGACTCATTTAAGGCAGCCAACAGGGTGGTCAAAGTTAGTCAAATGAGCCTCCAGTAATAACCTGGTTGACAAATGCCATTTTGACTTTATAAATAGGTTGAAAAAGGGGTAAAAGTCAATTCATTCTTACTATTTACATTGCAAATTTTGAGAGCGCAGAGCGAAAAGGAGTGCAGCGAGGATGGTGATTCCAGTGACAGAGCATCTTGGAGAAATCGTGCATACCTTCAGGCGAGCAGAGGGCTCAGAGCCAGCGGTATGTACCCCTAACCCCCTTTGTAATTTTTTCATTTTGCATGCCAAAAGTAGGTTTTTAGGACAAACAAAAAATGCACCGTGACGCATATGTGTGTGCGTAAGCCACATTTGACTTCACGTTCAACGCATTTGATGTGTTCCGACGCAAGTGCAAGGTAGTTTAGGGAAGTCCGAGGGTTTGCAACGCATTTGACAAAAACTGCGATGCATTCACCTTTTTGAGCCGCATTTGAAATTTAGAATGCCGCAATTGTCATTTTGTGATGCAATCAACTTTTTTAGTGACACATTTGAATGGAATGATGCAATTGTCATATATCGTGACACAAGTGCTCTGATGTGACGCATTTGAGCAATCGAGCAAAGCAATTTCCATGTTGCGATGCATTTGATGTTTTGCGACACAATTGTAGTCAACGCGATGAATTTAACTTTTACTTTGACTAGGGCTGATTTTGATACTTTTCCAATTTGAAATGCTTTTGATGATACTGACAGTTTCCAAGAAGATACTGATGCATTGTTTGGCTTTGTACAGAGATAGCTTGCCCCTATTTACACGCGAGAGAGCAGACAGACAACATTCTAGTTTGCTGACCAGCTAACTCCACGGGAGCGACAATGACTGATGTGGCTAAGTCTGTTCTATGTCGCCTATATGCCCGCTATTCGAGAAAATAGGGGACTACTAACTGCGTTGTGCGAGTGTTGGTATTCTGAGACATATTCCTTCCACCTGCCGATGGGAGAGGCAACCATTACACTAGAGGATGTCTACCACATTTTATGAGTGCCGATACGAGGAGAGCAGATCGTCTACGACCCTCGCCATGGTGAGCATACTTTCAGGGAATACTATTGAGATGAGGGTGCAGGACTCGGCATCCAGGGGTACGAGATCCACTAGGAGTTTATGGCGGAGTACTATGCTCGTTTTGATGCATTCCTGGCGACACTGATTGGTGGGATATTGATTCCTGACCGTCGGGGACATGGGTTCCCTATTGGCTAGGGAGACGTCCTCATTGGGATGAGGCAGGACAGGACAGTTTATGCCTGGGGCCCATATTTATTGGGCACATTCTACCACTAGCTACTCGAGGTTGTTTACCGGAGGGAAGAGAGTATCTCTTGCGGGACCACACTAATGATGATTTGGGCCTGGGAGCACATAGCTATATTTCTTCTGCCGATTCAGAGACCATAGCTGGCCGAGGGGATTCCCTACGCCTATTACTATGCCGGTGCTCTACAGTAGACATGGATGGGCGAGACAGGTTGGTGGCGTCATCAGATTGATACTATGGTGTCGTTTATTTGGAGGCCCTACAAAGACTACCAGTAGTGGGATGATGAGGTGGATCATCTCAGTCTTTGTCGATAGTACCGCTACCTGATTGGTAGGACAGTGCAGAGCCAACTTTCCATAGAGATGTACCTTCCACAGCGTGTCCTTTGATAGTTCAGAGAGCAGCAAGGTGTACTTACGGGGACAACCGAGTATGCTCAGTCTTCCAAAGACGCAACTTGAGGGCCAACGATTCCCATAGCCTTTGCAAAGCAGCAGATTAATGGGCTAGGAGCCCAGCCGTGGGGATGGAGAGGTGGGATTGCAAATCCCGGGACCACAACAGATTACGACCTATGGTGGCAGGCACATAGACCAGTGCCACTGATAGATCCCGATGGGCCAACACCTGTGAACAGACAGTCAATTATACCTCGTGTGCCGAGAGCCAAGTGAGGAGGCAAAGGCGGCGATAGAGGCAGAGGCCGAGGGAGGGATGGAGGCAAGGATGGGGGCAGAGATGGAGGCCGAGGTGGGGATGATGGGGAAGATTGGGATGATGGGGGAGATGGTCGGAGATGGAGGAGAGATGGTCAGAGGCAGGGCAGGAGGGTGCGCCCATGTGTGGCATGGGTAGCACTAGATGCTATCCCAGAGGTGGCCGAGGAGGGAGAGAGAGAGGAAGAGGAGGAGCCACAACAGGAGGGAGAGGAGGAGAGACAGGAGGAGGATGTGGTGGAGGTGGAGAGACAGGAGGAGCATATAGATGTGGATGTGTCTCTGGATGAGGGAGTCAATGGAGAGGATGTTGCAGAGGATGATGATGAGGATGATGATGCCATGGACGAGGTTGAGAGACTTCTTAGATGGAGGATGGTGGAGGGAGAGGAGGGGATATTGTCTGCGTCGACATTACCACAGGATGCCATGACAGACCAGAGGGTGGTGGATCTGCAGAGGAGGTTGGAAAAGAGTGTGGCATAGGTCAGGGCACTGCGGTCAGAGCTAGAGGTAGCATGGGTAGAGCGGGATCAGGAAGTGATCCGCCAGTAGGACTCAAATTAGTGGTGTGTCGAGTATGCAGCACTATGTATAGGGCCTTCTGGGGATATGGCTCGTGAGCTAGCCAGGGTGAGTACGAGGTTGGGACAGTACAGGACACTATACGAGCAGGCAGTGCCTCATGAGCAACAAGATCCTACATTGTCACGGTCATAGAAGAGGACAGGCAGTGGTCACCGATTAGGGAGTGTCAGTGGCAGCCGGAGTCACACCAGTGTTAGAGGATCCACCTCCTCAGGGAACAGGTCCTACCACTCACATAGGCATGCCTCAAGCCATCATTCAAGCCGCAATCATGGGTCGACTAGTTCAGGGAAGAGATCAGTACAGAGGTAGCCACCAGTGGTAGATCCATCAACATCACAGAGTCAGGCGGTAGTGACGTCACAGGTGTCCATTACTGTGGAGATGATGTCGTCATTGGTTGCACAGACAGAGACTACTACATGTCCACCCATCATCTCAGTGCCAGTCACAGATCCTCAACTGCCACACTCTTTACCACGAGGGGATGATGAGAGCCTCCCCTAGGGGCATTCTTGTTGTATTTGTTTCCATGTTATGACACATTATGTATATATTATTGAGCCTGCGAGCTCCATTTTAGGGATATCTCTTGACTTTATCCTATGACATTGTACATTTTTCATATGATATTATATGATGATGCAGTTTTGATGCGGCCTACATGTGTGTTATGCGATGTTATTTGATTTATGCATTATGATATATGTGATGTGATGCCTTATGCATGATTTTGATTTATGATGGATGATGGTATTATTGCATGTTCTATGATGCTTTCTTATGATATGATGCCATGATGATGCCATGCTTATTTATATGTTATGTTGGTTTTGTGATGATGATGATGATGATGATATGCCTAATGTATTTAGTTGAATGGATGTCATGTTTATGATAATATGAATGCAATATGCAATGAAATGTATATGATTTAATGCTATGGATGATGTATGTATGGACCTAATGCAATGTTTTATATGATCATGTATGCACTTATGTTTTTGTATGTCACAGGATATCATCGTAAGATGGATGAGAGAAGATGACCAGACTGATGAGAGAAGATGACTAGACTGAAGGAGATGCATGTTAATTCCTAGACCAAATCCTTCAAAACTTTACCATAGGACTTGAAAATTTATTGCTCTTAATCATCATTGGGAAAACTGTTGTGATGGCCAACAAACACCATGATATGACATAGATCAAGGTGTGCAAGGTCGTACCATAACATAAGACAAGCAGTCACAGACAAGGATGATCATGACTCAAACTAAAGGCATGATTGCCCCAGTCTTTTTGTCATAATCAACCACAAGCAGAAAAAGACCAAAAGGACAATTCATGAAACGTTGTTGCTTCTCTAAATCCTATTCCCAGGACATCCTTGAGAAAATAGCAGCATGATTTCCATAATACAAAAATAGAGCCCTTATCATGATACGTCATTATTTTTCTAAATCCTAGAATTAGGACCTCGCTGAGAAACTAGTAATCATGCATGTCAACAAGTTAAGACAAACATCATGATATGTCGCTGCTTCTCTAAATCCTGTTGTTGGGATCTTGCTGAAAAACTAGTACATGGTAAAAATCTAAAAGACAAGTGCCAAGTGTTTTCCAAGTGCGTATGGATACCCATTGTTTTAATGTCAAGATGTCAGGTTTGATGATGTCTAGATTCCGAGGTGTCAAAGTTTTGATAATGATAAGATGATGAATGCCGAAAATTGCCAAATTCAGGAAGGACGCATTCTGAATAATGTTGATGTCAAGAGGATTGATCCCTAAATGTCGAAAGGGGTCCCTCAAAATGATGACGATGCCTAGGAAGGACACATCCTAAGGCATAAATGAGAGAGTTGGTTCTTCAGAAGGACACATCTGAAGAATACTGATGTCAAGAGGAGTGATCCTTAGATGTCAAGAGGATCCCTCAAAATGTCGAATGATAGTGACAATGCCTAGGAATGACACATCCTAAGGCATGAATGACAGAGGTTATCTTTCAGAAGGACACATCTGAAGGCTAACCAAGAGTTGACTCATTTTGACTAAGTTTGACTTGTGTTGACCATATGTTGATATTGTCATGATGATATGATTGACATGCTGATGAGATTGTCATATTGAAATAAATGATCTCCATAATTTGCTTTTAGGAGTTTATCCATTTGGGAATGATTCGCTTTGTCTTGAAGACCTTTTGACATGTGTGCCAGTGTGATGCCATGAACCCTAGTGGACTAACCTAGTGCGGCATTGGGGACTCATCAACAGATGGCCTTGCCTACATCATGCACTCAGAGACCTCATAGTTTGACACGACCAATGACTTTGTCTTGATGACCAAAGATTGTGCCATGATTTTATTTTGAAAAACCTAAAAAAAGGACTAACCTAATGTCTCGGGGACTCGAAAATGAGTCTTGCCTACATAGTAAATGCGCAGAGACAACGTAGTTTGGACAAATGACAAATATTGATTGATTGACATGACAAACTTTGACAAGAGATGACTCTGTGTTTGTGCTCTTCGAGCAGTCTGATGTTTTGTTGTGGTTTTCTTCAAGACATTTTTCGGTTTTTAGGTCTTTCTTCAGGACGTTTTGTAATGATTTTGTCTTTTTTCAGGTATTTTTCTGATGTTGTAAGTCTTTTTTTAGGAATTTTTGCGATGTTTTTGGTCTTTTTTCATGACATTTTGTAATGTTTGTGTTTTTTCAGGACTTTTTCTGATGTTTTAAGTCTTTTTTTAGGACTTTTTGCAATGTTTTTGTCTTTCTTCAGGATGTTTTTCAATGTTTTTGGTCTTTTTTCAGGACTTTTAGCAATGTTTTTGGTCTTTTTCAAGACTTTTAGCAATTGTCGAAACCATGCCGGACATCCACTATAGTGACATGTTAAAAATTTTGCCCCCAGTCAGGTCCAAGACTTAGCCAAATTTAAAGGACGTGAAAGGGATGTGCCTGCGGTACTAGTTGGACAGGATAAAGGACTTGATGTCAACTGTTTATCAACCATGTGAGGAAGGGTATGATGTCATGGTGATTGGCGTGATAATGGCGGGAAATGTATTTCATCCTAGGCCAAGGCAAACAAAGTAACAGTAGATGGCAGAGTGATGATTGATTACGCATGGTGCCTGTTTTCCAGGTTTTCACCATGGTACTTATCCAAAGCACCTATTTGCCAGGTTTTCACTGTTGGATGAATCATTTTTCTTACTATTTTTGTCATTTTTTATTTTTTTTTGGTGCTGCGAAGACACCTATTTGCCAGGTTTTCATCAAGGCAACGACTTTTACCATTTTTTCAATTTTTTTGTATTTTATGGTTTTCATCTCGATCTCCTGATGCTATGCGTAGAACTTTTAGAGATGTAAACTATTGATAGGCTCTGTCAGTTGTTCTCCATCTAGAGTTGCCAGCTGATAGGCTCCAAAACCAAAAGAAGATACAATGACATAAGGACCCAACCAATTTGGTTCAAATTTTCCTGGCTTTTCTCTGTTAGCCTGGTTCTTAGGGTTTTGCATGAGGACTAAGTTGCCAATGTCAAATTTCCTGACCATGACTTTCTTGTTGTAACTGCGACAAAGACGTTTCTGATACGCTTGTAGATGTTTCAGGGAATTTTTCCTTCTTTCTTCTAGCATCTCCAGCTCGTGCAAGCGCGACTGTCTATACTCCTCATCATCCGTTAAACCCTTCAGGGAGACTCGTAAAGAAGGAATTTCAACCCCAATGGGCAAGATGGCCTCCATTCTAAAGACCGGGGTGAAAGGAGTGGCTCTTGTAGGCGTATGAATGCTAGTACGGTAAGCCCATAGAGCAGGGTTGAGTTGTATATGCCAGTCACGACCAGTGTCATTGACAGTCTTTTTGAGGATTTTAACAATGGTTTTATTTGACGCCTCAGCTTGACCATTTCCTTGTGGGTAATAGAGAGATGAAAAATGATGTTGGATGTGAAATCGCTCACATAACTCACGAACGTCTTGGTTTTTAAACGAACGTCCGTTGTCAGTGATGATGGATTACAGAAGGCCATACCAGAAAATGATGTAGTTAAGAATGAACTTAGATATGTGTTTTCCAATTATATATGTCAACGGGATGGCTTCAATCCACTTCGTAAAATACTCAGTGGCGGTGATGATGAATTTGTGGCCATTGGACGAGGTAGGATGGATCTTACCCACGAGGTCGAGTCCCCATTGAGTGAAGGGCCAAGGAGAAGTGATCGACCGAAGTTCCTACGCTGGAGTGTGGATCAAATCATTGTGAATCTAACATTTGTGACAAGTCTTAACATATTCTAGTGCATCTTTTTCAATGGTCAGCCAATAGTACCCAAGTCTCGTTACTTTCTTGGCTAGAGTAGGATCACTTGAATGAGACCCGCATATACCATCATGTACTTCGTGTAACATTATACGTGCTTTGTTGGTGTCGAGACATCTAAGGAGGGTATTGTCAAAGCTACGACGGTAAAGGGTGTCACTGATGATGGCATACCTTGTGGTTTTTCAGATAAAGGACTTCCTCTGGTTATTAGACAGGTTAGGTGGAAGGGTTTGAGACTTAAGGTAGTCATAAATATCTTGGTACCAGGGAGAGTCGGGATCAGCAAGTTCACAGACCATTTTTTACTCCGAAATGTTGAGGAGAGAGCCTATTGTAGCCATTGCATTTGCTGCCTTGTTCTATGCTCTCAGAACTTGTTCAAAAGTTACCATATGAAAGTACGTTTGGAAACTGTCAACCATCCATTTGTAGGTCATCAGCTTCTCATATTTTGTGTCATAGTCATCATTAACTTGGTTGATGACGAGCTGAGAATCCCCATAGACATGTAGTGCTCTGATTTTCCATTTTATTACCATTCTAAGCCCTGTAACTAGTGCCTCATATTCCGCCACATTGTTTGTACATGGGAAGGCAATGCGGAAAGACTTAGGAATGGAGTCTCCTTGAGGGGTGATGAACAAGATTTCTGCACCTGAGCCATGATTTGTGTGGGATCCATCAAAGTAAAGCCACCATGGTGACTTAGGTTCCGTATGGAATATCGACTCATTTGGAAAATCTGCCACTAACGGGTGATCACTTTGTAAAGGTGCATCCGCCAGCTAGTCCGCTATGACTTTTCCTTTTATTGCCTTTCATTCTACATATTGAATGTCATATTCGCTCAGAATCATGACCCATTTTTCCAAACGTCCTGTTAACGCTGCTCTACTTAACAAATATTTGAGAGGGTCGATCTTTGCTACTAGTTGTGTATGATGGCTTAATATATAATGTCTTAGCTTCTGTGCTGCAAAGACTACGGCTAGACAAGCCCGTTCAATTGATGTGTAGTTTAGTTCATACCCGACCAATGTCCGACTGATGTAATATATAGCTCTTTCTTTTTCTTCTTAGTCGTTCTGTGCTAGTAATGCCCCCAATGCTGAATTAGTGGCGGAGATGTATAGGATCAATGGTTTTCCCTGAATGGGAGGAATGAGGACTGGCGGTGACAATAGGTACTCTTTTATTTGCTGAAAGGATTCTTGGCATTTATCTATCAACACAAAGGGGATACCTTTACGCAACAGATATTGGAATGGGTGACACTTGTCAGCCAATTGGGCTATGAAGCGCTGAATAGATTGTACCCTGCCTTGTAGAGTTCTGAGTTCACTAATTCCTCTGGGTGGAGGCATGTCTATGATGGCTTTGACTTTTGCTGGATCGACCTCAATGCCTCTTTGAGAAACTATGTATCCCAAGAGTTTACCTGATGTTACACCGAAGACACATTTCTTAGGATTTAGTCTAACTTTGTATTCTTGCAGTCGCTTGAAAATTGTGTCTAACAGCTTTAGGTGATCTTTTCTTGTTACCAATTTAGCCAATAGGTCATCTACATAATCTTCCATTATTTTATGCATCATGTCATGAAAGATTGTGGTCATAGCCCTTTGATATGTGGTGCCTGCATTTTTGAGACCGAATGGCATGACATTCCAACAGTATGTACCCCATGGGAAAGTAAATGTCATTTTGTGCTGGTCCTCTGGGGAAATGCGAATCTGATTGTAGCTAGAGAAACCATCCATGAGGGACAACATCTCGTATCCTGCTGTGAGGTCAACTATGATATCAATATTTGGTAAAGGAAAGTCATCTTTTGGGCATGCCTTGTTTAGGTCCCTAAAATATGTACAGATGCAGATCATCCCATTTGGCTTTGTTACTGGCACAAGGTTAGATATCCATTCAGCATAATCAATAGACCGTATGAATCCAGCCTCTAGAAGTTTCTTCAACTCAGCCTTGACCAATAGAGCAACCTAAGGATGCATTTTGCGTAACTTCTATTTAACTGGTTTGGCATTAGGCAATAGAGGCAGATGGTGCAGAACCAGTTCTGGGTCTAATCCTGGCATGTCAGCATAGGACCATGCGAAGTTGACTTTACGTTCTACAAAGAATTTATGAAATTCCGGTCTCTCTTCCTCAGTCAATGATGCAGAAAGAGGACCATTTTGGGATCTTCTGCTGTTGATATGTTGTCTTCTATGGTGTCTTCTATAAGCATAGCTGATTTCTCTTGTTGCACAAGAAGAAAGTCCAGTCCTCCATCTTTGGGTGCCTCAGAGAGGTTTTCACCCACAGATACGTCCTTTGTTTTTACTTTTTTGTCATCAAAAGGTTCCTTTCGGTTTTCACCTAAATACGTTTCATTTTTTACTTTATTTTTAATTTTAATTTTGCGACTGGAGGATGGATCAGTATCGCCGAAGTAGGCCACACAATCTAGATCAATGGTGAATCTTGACTTGTGATCACCACTGGGTATTCCCTCACGTAATCCCATAAACTCTGTAATTGCCTCATCATTTTGAAAGGTGTCCAGGACTGGCGGGCCTTGTTGGTCCCAATCGACTAGTTGAGGATAAACCAAGGAAATTCCATCATCAGTGTTGGTGAATTGAGGGGAGGACGCGAAAAGCATGCAGAAAGATTCAGAGATATTGTAGATGAAATTTGTAAGGAAATCTAAGGTGTGGAAGCAACTCTCCTAACATCAAAAACTCAGGGAATAATGCAGAGATACTTTTAAATTTTCAATTATAGTCCAATTAAGATACACTTGAAAGCAATAATAGAAACAAAGAAATAAACATACACAGATGAACACGAGATTTACGTGGGAAAACCCTTACGGGAGAAAAACCCACCACACCAAGAAAAACCCCTTTGTATTACAGTAATGAAATTACATACACAGTACGGGATTCACTCTCTCTGATGTCAATTTACAACAACATTCATAATGATCAACCTTGCTACAGAACACTCAAGTTACAATACACTCAGAATCAAATTCACTGATCACTCATCGAAGTGATCATCCAACTATTCATGCAATCATCAAACTATCCAACAATCCAACCGAACATCATCTGCAACTCCAGAGTATATCTATGTCATCCCTGTCTGTTAAACTTCCTCACAGAACTGCCACAATAGACTAACTTCCACCAGTTCTCATTCGGCTTCTCTGATTGGTCAAAGACACACCACGTAGGATGGTCTCCCAATCAATCAAAGGCATTCAACCTGTATTCACATGTCGGTGAGACACTAATCATGTCTCCCCGATGCCACAAGACCTGCCTGTAGTTGTTACCAACAGTCCTCACTATCGGCAAGAGGTTACACCGAGTTCAGAAAGCTATCGCTCAGACTTCGCCTTGTCGCCAAGACCTCATACCGATGATCATAACTTGTATTGCTATCACCAAGACAATCACTAATTGATGAGACATCATACCGAACTCCCAAAGTCACTTAGACACAAGTATTCCCATCGGCAAGACTATCATCCTTCACCAAGAGATCATACCGATGCCTTCAAGTTATAATGAAAAGAACACTCGTCGGCAAGACTTATCGCTATCGCCAGGAGGTTACACCGATGTTCATATCCATCAGCGAGAGAACCAACCATCGGCAAGACTTCTTACCGAGGCTTCCATGTTACCCCAATGAGCATTGGTGAGACAAACATATGTTGCCAAGAGTTCATAGCAAAGCCTCCATGTTACCACGAAGACTCCAAGTGAATACTTATCAGCAACAATTCTCATGTCGGTATGAGACATACCGAACATCCAAGTCTCTCCCCGAAACCGCTTTTCGCCCAGAGTCTCCCCGATATCCGATAAGAATGGCATGTCGGCTAGAGATCTCCACTCGGTAGAGGGTTACAGTGAACACCACAAGTCACAGCGACAACACCAGTCGACAAGACAACAACATTGTCTCAACGATCTGAACATTTCAAAAGGTTTCACAGCTGCTAGTCGGCCAGACACAATGAAGGTCATACCGACTTTGCTCTTCTAGAGGTTTCAGCCTGTGAGATTGAGGCACATTATTCCAAAAAAAATATCATCATCTAATTCCACATCAGACTCTATCCAATATTCCGCTTCACTTGTTTCATATTCGTTGTCAAAATAAGGGGTGAAGGACTCAGAGTTGTGATTGTCAGTGTCATTTGGTAATTCAGATGGGTTGGAATGATGGGATTCAGATGGTGGGTCTTGTATTTCATGGGTAAATGTAATGGGATTTTGACTATTGGGTGCCTGATCAATTTTAAATGTTTGCCAAAAAATTTGTTCAAAGGTGTGTTCCCCTGTTTCGACAAACAAATCATCGAGGCAACAATCACTTAAGGATCTTTCAGAGCCAAATTCCCACTCTTGGGAGTCAGTTTCGGTGAAGGTTTCCTTAGTGGTCTTGAGACTTTCCGAATCATGCACTCGCTCACTCGAAAGCCCATTGGTATGTCAGTTGTTATTTTTGGGCAATCCAAACCCTAGTCCAAGATACTTTGGTATTTTGAAAGGTTTTATGGGCTCCCTTCGTCCAGTTTTATTTCTGCCTAGGCCACTAGTTCCATTGTAGCCCTTAGATTTCATCATGTCATATCCCTTGCCATATTTCTTAACTAGTAATGGGGGTAGATTGGCCATTTCCTTGTAAATCCATCCTGTAATATCGGCAAGGTCCCTGTTACTCATGTGTCCCCATTTTATGAAAACTATTTTTGGTGGAACTTTGAAGATTTCCTTGGGTTCCATTTTAAAACATGGTCAACCATAGAATTTTGGAGACTTGGGTATTGTTGTGATGCTATATGTCGTATGTAGTTTAAATTCTCCATAGCCTAGGTCCTGGATCTTGACATTGGATTCATCCTTAGTAAGTGTGGAAGATGGTGGTGTGGTGGAAGACGTGGACAGAGTGGACGTGGAAGATGGTGTGAGTGTGGATGGGTCAATGTACTTAGAAGAAGAGTGGCCAGGAGCTTCTTGGTTGATGGGCACTCGATTTTCAAAAATACCCCTTTGGTTGGTGCAATATTGAAAAGGATCGGGGTCTCCATATATAGTGATTTTTGTTCCGTCAAAAGGGAACTTTAAGCATTGGTGATACGTGGAGGGTACGACTTTTAGGGCATGAATCCATGGGCGGATGAGCAAGATGTTGTAAGGTAATTCCAGATCCAGGACCTGGCAAGTTGTTTCCACAATGACTGGCCCCACTCTGATAGGAAGAGAAATAACGCCTCGTGAAGAGCATTCTTCATCATCATATGCTTTTATCACCATACTCTTTGTAGGGTCTACGCATGCATCAAAAAATCCTAGAGCCTTAACCAGTTTTAAGGAGCATATGTTCAATCCTGCTCCGCCATCTACTAAAACTCTTTTGACCTTGTGCTTGTGGACGAAAGTTTCAATGTGTAATGCATCATTGTGGTTACTCTTAGGTGGGGAGCAGTCTTGATCAGAAAAAGTGATGTGGTGAGGCATAGTGAGGTATCCCACCATGGTCTCAAACTGATTGACATCAATATCCTTAAGGACTGACGACTCTTGCAAGGTTTTATCTAGTATAGCCTTATGCGTGGGAGATATGTGAAGCAACTCAAGAATAGAAATTTGTGCGGGAGTTTTTCCAAGCCAGTCGATAAGGTTAAACTAGCTCTTGGGTTGCCATTGCTTTGTGGTCAAGGCAGGTTTTGACTGTTCAGGAGATGGGCCAGTTATGATGATTTTGGGTTGCCTAGCGGGAGGTGGACCAACTATGGTGACCTTGCCACTTCGAGTAGTAGCATTGCATTGGGGTGCTCTCTTGATCGTAATGGTATTGATGTATTCATCGTTAGTTTGAACATTATTTATAATAGGTCCACCAGAATAGTCATACTTGGCGTGGGCAAAGTTAGCTTGATTATTGTTTATTTGTGGACCTAACATGGAAGAATTATTAGAACCATGGTCTTGCAGTGGGTTTTTATGAATAGTATGATCTGAATTGGAGGAAAATTGTGATCCACCTACCTCAATGATACGGCTCTCGATAAGGTCTTGAATCAAGTTTTTCAGTTGTCGACAAGTAGAAGTTTTATGTCCTTTTGCACAATGATAATCGCAGAATGCATTATCGTCCCACCATGATGGTTTGAATTGTCCTGGGTCATATGGTTTTGGTTCTTGAAGTATGATGACACCATTCTGAAGGAATTTCTTGAGGACTTCCTCAATGGGTTCACCCAAGGGAGTGTATGTGCGACCCCTAGGGAATTGTCTCATTTGGCGATATTGTCCTTGATTATTTTGACCGCTTTGGTTGTTTGAAGGGACATTGGTAGGGGGTGTCAATATCGTTGTTGGTTTGTTTTGCAGTTGAACCCCTTTTAGGGCCAGTACAGGACCCATAGTGTTTGCAACCTTGGCATCAACAACACTGTCATTTGTAACGTGTTTATTTTTGACCCAATATTTATTCTTGTCAGTGGGAGGATTTGCATTTGCGTTTTTGGGACCGTATCTTAGCTCTCCCTTTGCGATAAGGGCTTTCTCAATCTGGACCCCTTTTTCAACTAGGTCCATGAAGGTTGTGCAACAATGCACTTGCAATGCATATTTTAGGGGACCCAAAAGTGTTTGAACAAACATGTCCACCTTTTCCCTTTCGGCTTTGTCAATGTGACATCGACTAGCTAGACTTCTCCATTTTTGAAAGAATGGGATGAATGTCTCACCGGTATCCTCTTGTGTGAGATTTCACAAGCTAGTAATAGAGGTGTCCATGTCAATGTTGTATGTGTAATTCTTTATAAAAAAAATTTTAAGCTCATCCCATGTTTGGATATCCTTTTGAGTGAAAAACCATTCAAGGGAAGGACCCACCAGACTTTTAGAAAAAAATCTCATCAAGTATGTTTTTTCATAGGCGACGTCCATACAATTGGTTGCAAATTCGTGAACATGTTTGATGGGGTTTGTCTTGCCTCTGTATTTTGTAAAATTAGGTGACACATATCCCGGAGGAAATGGTGGCATGTATAAGCTCATGTCGAATGGGTAGACGTTTAGATCATATGACACTTTTGATTTCTTTCCTGATATTTGTATGTTTTGGATAGTTTTCTCTAGACCCATCATTTTTGCTTGTAAGGCATCTATTACGGTGTCGTTTGTGGTCCCATACATTGGACTGATTGGTACGCCATAGGTCCCCATTTGTTGTGCATGAATATTGGTGTATTGTGGTGGTATGGATTGTTGTGACATGTATGATGTGTTTGGATTGGCGTGTTGTTGGTATTGAAAGTTTGGATTGGGGGTATGTTGGTGATTATGAATGTGGGATGAGTAGGTTGGGATGTGTTCCCCAGCCATTTGTGTTGATATTTGGGGAATATGGTGACCATGAACATTGTGATATGTTAATGATGCCATGGGCTGTGTGTTTTGACTACCTTGTCCAAATTGTTAGGTTTGGATAAGAGGAATGGTCATATTTGGTCCTTTGGATTTGAGGGTATTAGACAGTGTTGACGTGTTCACATTTTGTTGTTGTCCTTGAATAAATATATGTTGTTTACCCCCACCTGAAGGATTTTGGGAGATACCAATGAGAGGATATGTCGAAGGTGTACTCATGGTACTCGATGTAGCTATTAAAGGGGGATTGGTATGACTAGATGATGCCCCCGTGGCATTTACCGTAGTGGTAAAAAGAGGATTAGAGTAACTTGCCCACATTGCCAAGGAGCCGAAGGTGGTTCCCGCCGATTGTGACGATGTTGTGGATATTGTGGGCATTGTGATAGATTGTGATCCTCCAATGGATGTAGCGTATATTGAGTTGGAGGTGTTTGGCATGTTGGAGGTAGCATGCACTGTCATTGTAGTGGCAAAGAAAGTATTGCTCGTAGTATTTGGAGGTTGACCACTATTTGACATGTTATGCGCGTTGTTGACATTAGGGTCTGGAGATGTTGGTCTCAACGTGTTAATGTCGAATCCTTGAGGTAATTTGGCTCCTTGACTTAAGAGTATGGCCAAATATTTGTCTCTGTCATATAGGACCATTTGTTCCACGAATTGAGAGGCCTCTGGGTCTTGTGCTGCTACCTCTAGGTTTTCCTCAAGTATTTGTCCATATTCATCCTTACGTAAGAATGGTTCAAAGGGACTGTTTGATGAGGATGGTATTGTCGCAAGAGGTTGATTGTTTGTGTTGGAAAATGGATCGTCAAAAGTCCAATTTAGGTCATACGTGGGATTGTTGACAGTGGAAGTGGGGTCTTGTCAAAAGTTTTCCATTTGTCATTTATGTTTTTGGAGTCTAGTTTCCACCATAAAATGAGATTGCTCAAATGAAGATGACAACTAAATGCAAGGATGACACTATGCAAGGTCTAAGTTCAAAATGACGACTAGAATGAATAATATTTTGGGATTTTTGGGAATAAAATATGCAATGTCTAAACTTAGAATGCAATTTGAGAAAAGGATACCTAAGAACTTCTAAGCTCAAGCTTTGTTTTCGATCTTGGTTACTAAAAGACTTGTTGAAAATGACAAGATGACAAGGTCAAAATGACTAGTGAGTTTTCCTAACTAGATTGTTGAGTTGGAAGATCTCACCAAAGTGACAATGACTGAAAAAGGGAATGATGATTAAGTCCAAGATAACCTAGTTTCAAAAGCAATGACGTTGCAAATTGTGTTGAGATCTACCTAATCCAAAGTATGCAAGGATGAAAACCTAGGGTCAAGCAAATGCCTAATGTATGCAACTAAAATTTGAAAGATGAAGCCTATGGTCAAGAATGCAAACTAATGGTCAAATTTTTTGAGCAATTTCAAAGTTGGTTTATGATAGAATTCCTTTGGAAGTAGTGTTTGACCAGAGATTGACAAAGTTTAGACTCAGATTTGACTTTGTATGAAGATTTTGTTTTGTCAGGAAATTTTCTTGTTTGAGACATCAAATGCATCTTAGTATTGCGAATGCGGCTCTGGGACTGACAAATGTGACTGAGTATTGCAAATGCAGCTATGTAAGGTTCAGATGCATCGCAACGCAGAAAGATGCAGTGTTTGAATTGTCAAATGTGGTTTAACAAAGCGATTGCGTCTCAGAAACTCGAATGCAGTTGAACAGATGCGACACAGTTTGTTTTCTTGACGTATTGTGAGCAAATTTGATCTGTCTAAAGGGGAATGTTTTGTCCAGAATTGTAAATGTGGTGAATTTTTTTTGAGAAATCTAGCAAGCACTTGACAAGCACAATGTTTTGGGTTTAAGCAAGCTCACATAAGACAAGTACAATCCTAAAAGGCCAATAGGCCAAGGGTTTGTATACTTGGTATAGCCCACCGATATACCCCGAATTGGTGCTAAACACCTTTCCTTCTCGAGAGTGGATAGCTTAGAATTTTGGTGGCATTGGCTCCCCTCCACAGCTCATTAACATCATTCGAGCACACCAAATCTGAACTCTTGGGTAATGACTTCCCAAGAACTACTATCTCTACTCAAGGGGATCAGTAGTGAGTGTCTTCGGGCATGATACTGTACCCTGCACTATACCAAGCAATGGCCAAATAACGGTTGGACTCTAAAACAAGACGTGTTTAATACAGGAATTCCATTCGTAGGGCATGATCCATGCGGCAAGAGTCCCCTTTTGGATCCATCTCGTCGGAACCACACACGTGATTCTTGGGCTTTCCCTAAGAATCCACTTTTATATACCGGTTGGAAGTCCCTCGGTGTCAGGGTGCTACTGGTCTGAGTCGTCCTGGGGTGATTACTTTTTCCCACCAGAACAAGCCCAAGTTCTAGAGTTAGTAACCGTTTCTCTTACACCCAGGATCGCCTGAAAGCGCAAGGGGAGAGGATACTTCGATTACTAAGTCATGAGGGTAATAACATATAAAAATGGGTCTAGTTTTTTTATCATCGAGTTTTCACTAGGTGAGAGCATACTCACCTACCATTTTGCAAACACAATCATGCAAATTAGAAGACATCTTCTTTTTATGTGCACCAAAATAAATGTGATTTAATCTAAGAAAAAGATATACACAATGTTTTAGTGTTCATTCTTTGACACTCAAACCTACAAACCACAAGTTAAGAGTTTCTTATTCACCAGTCTTGGACCCACGACAAGTAACCGTCATACGCTGCAAATTAGAATTAGTACCACAAAAACCTATGCTAGGAAGAATGCAGTAGAGAACTAGAATGTGAAAAAAACTAGAAAGAACAGAAAAATATCAAAAATTCAAATGCAAATAAAAAGAAAACATTACCAAGAAAATGCGTCACAACAGAGCGAATGCGTCACTCCGTGTTGCAAATGCGGCTCGGGAGTTCAGATGCGGCTCTCCAAACTTCGATTGTAGCATGTCAAAGCGATTGCAATGTTTGAGTCTACGAGTGCGTCGTGATGCATCAGATGCCTCACGATTAAAAAAAAATGAATGTGTTGCTTCGTACCTGTACCTGCAAAAACAACAGAGAACACACGAAAACCGTACGAAAATAATAACAAAAAATAGAGTCGGGTTCACCAATGTATCAATGGGTACATTTCAGGATTAAGGTTAGCAATGATTAGATCAATAATATAAACCCAAAGAAGTTATGAAGCACAAAGAAAGAAAATAATAAGAACAATTATACCAGATATTCGTTGAAGCTTCCATGGTTCACCTCCATAACACCTCCTAGCTTGCAACATATGATTGATTCCCTTAGATCGAGTGTGAGCATTTTGACTATGACATTGTCCTATGCAAGTTTTGAAGGATTTGAGAAAAACTATGCCTATTCCCATGCCAAATGACTCTAAAATGCCAAATAACTCTAAGTCTTAATATGCCAGAATAATAAAATCTAACTGTCTAATCTCAAAATGATAGCAAAATAGACATTTTATAGAAAATGCCATTTTGAATGGATAGACAGGATCGGCTTTTGACAGAAACCTAAAATCAGAGGATGAGATTTAATTTGATAATCCCTAATTAGGGTTAGGGAAAAATCCTTAGACGAATGGTTGAGAAGTCATCTAAGAAAATCAAATCGGCGGTGGAGAATAAATGAGATAATTAATTAGAAAAATAAAGATTTTTGAAAATCAAGAAGATAAAGACTGCCTGATTTATGGGATTCGAAAAAATCAAGAAGATAAGAGGCGGACTGAAAAGAAAATTTGAAAAATCAAGAATCTGCTCAATTACTTGATTTTTGGAAGAAAGTTACCAATTTGAATTAAATCAACTCAAAATATGGATTTTGTGAGATAATAAATAATCTTTTTCAGATTATTTACTAAAATGAAGTGACAATTAATAAAATGATGGAAATGTTAAATTGAGTGATTAAATAATTAAAGATAATTATTTAATTTTAGAGGATTATGACTGATAATTAAATAAATTCATAAATTCATTTAATTAGGGAAATTAGTGACATATTGAATAAATAAATAAAATTTATTTATTTAATAATCAGGAAGAATAAATGGATAAGGGTAATTAAACAAATTCACAAATTTATTTAATTAAAGGAAGACTTTAGATAATTAAAGACGTATTGAATAAATAAATAACATTTATTTATTTAATAATCATGAAGAATAAAAGGACATGAATTAATTAAACAATTATAAATTATTTAATTAATAGTTGAATGTGGACCAAGGACATAATTAAATGTCATAATTATGCTAGGATGAAAGTGGTAAAAATGAAGCTTGTAGGCCTAGGTCATTTTTAAGTGTCTACACTTACCATCATTATTATTGAAGTTTTTTCCCCGATGATCCTTCCTTTGCTCATTCCAATTGTTATGGGATCCTCTGTACCCTTTCCTTTTATATTCTTCTCCTTCATTAAACTAACTTGGATCTTGATTAAATTGAGATCCTCCATTCCTCTTCCGATTTCTGTCTTGGAAACTTGAGATGGCCTTAAGCTTCTACTCTTGCTTGATTTCCTTCTCATATACTAGGTCCATAGTGGCTAGACCATGAACATCCACTTCTCCACCTATTCAGCCATGTAGACCCATAATGAACTTCCTAATGTGAAATCTCTCATATTTTTGGTACATTGGTACATACCTCAAAAGATGAGTGAACTTCTCCTCATATTCATTCATTGACATATCTCCTTGCTTAAGATTTTGGAAATCTATGAGCTTTTGATCGAAAAAGAGTTGGGATAACCACCTTTTTCAAAAAAATTCAACAAACTCATTCCAAGTCAATGTTAGGGAATTGATTCCAAGTTCCATCTTCTTGTCCATCCACTAGTTAGAAGCTTCTCCTGCTAACGGGAAAGCTCCCCACATAGCTTTAGTGACTTCAAAATAGTTTCTAATCTCAATGTACTTCTCCATTTGTATTAACCAAGCTTCAACTTCTTCTCCGCTGGTTCTTTCTTCAAATTTAGGAGGGGTAATCTTCCTCATATCCCTAGATAATTCAATTCCCAAACAATTCATCATCATCCCCTCAAAATATGATTGAGTATTATCACTTTCTTGATCCTTAGATTTAGTGTGGTTCCTAGAATCTTCCCCTTCTTCCTCATCATTGGGTACTTCTTCCTCTTTTTCATTGTGTGGTACTTCTTCCATTCTTTCTCTTCCTCTCACTTTTTTCTCAAGGTTTTCTATCCTTGCATTAGTTTCATTTATGATTGCCAGAAGTCAATCTATCTTGGCTTCGACATTCTCTAGACCTTGTCCTAATTCTTGACTCCCTCCAGAATTAGTTATTTTCCTAACAATTATCTTAAGTAATGTTATACCTAGAGTTTCATCTTCCAATTAGATCCTATAATGGTTTACTAAATGCATAGGAAAACTTAACAAAGAGAAAATAAACACACAAATTTTATTGAAGTTTCCATGCACAATTTTTTGGTAAAAATATGTAACTTCATTTATTCACAAGGATTTCAATATCTCTTTTTTTACATATCTAATGACTATTTAAATAGTCAAGAGGAGATTATCCATTAGATTCACTCTCAGATACATAGCTCAATGGGGTATATCCCCCAGATTTATACTCATCTCTCATTTTCTCTTCTCTATCCAAAAAAGGATAGTAACCTTCAAATTTATCTTTTGATACATAATTTTTGGGAATATATCCCTCTGATTCTCCACTAGAGGATATAAAAATTACTTTATCCATAGGTACTACTCGATGGTTTCTAAATATCAACGTTGAATTGACACTACATTCTAAGGGCATGTCCTTGGAAAGTGATAACGAATCCGACTTGGTAGGTTAGACAGATGGTAAGTTTTTGAAATTGGCTTCATCTCTCATACTTCTCCTCTCTTGGCTAATTTTTTACAAAGTATGACTGATTGTATCAATATCACTTAGCCAGATGGTGTTGACATCATAGTTGGTTCCCTCTATGGTACAAACAAGGGCTTCTTTTTCATTCCCGATCACTGACTTTCTTGTAGTTAACCTGAGATGCACCATCTTGGCACAATTTTTTTCCAAACATTAGACTCATAATGTTGGAAGGGAAAACTTAGCAAGCACATAGGTTCCAGAGAGTTGAACTTGGTAGCTTTGATACCATGTGTAACATTCCCATTGTTCTACTATGTAACTTTCCTATGTTTTAACCTCAAGTAAATGTTCAAGCATCTAACTAATAAGAGCAATAAATTTTTTCCTTAAATATAATAGATAACATACACATGAAATAAATATCTTTCCATTTCATTATTTCCAAAGTATTACAAATTTCCAATTTATTGATAACATTTTCAATAATCCATGATAACATTTCACTTCTACAACATTTCCATCATAGTGGATACAAAATACAAATACATGGCTCTGATGATCTTACTGGCATCAAATATACAAATAGTCCTAGAAGTCCTCCATGCAAACCTTTGATCACCAACTAATGAGGAGAAGCATCACTCAAGCACATTTCTTCCAACCATGGACTAACTACGATCCTCTGCACATCTATATATCTGATAGACGATCCCATGCTTCAACAAAGTGATTGGTTTGGTAACCTCACAATAACACGACATTCCCTAAGATTAGTTATGTTTCTTAAACATCTTTAGATCTGTCATATGACATTCCCTCTATCTAGGATGTGAATTGTGGAAACATAATGAACTAGCAGTGTAAACAGTGGCAACTTACACTACTTTGGCTAAAGTATTCATCACCCAAAATTTAGAGTGGAGGTCACACATTCACCCACTACCTTAGCTCTATTTATAAATGAATATTGATACCCTATGCATAGGATATCCCCTTCATTAGATTATCTTAACCCCAGGAATAACCTATTACCTCTATGTTTATCTAACACATCTACGAAGTAACTGTTGATGGTCCAAATGGCACAACAACATGCAAAGAAAATATTGCTATTTTGTTTCTCCTGAAAGAGAAAGAAAACACATGGATGTCCTAGCTCCCAAGGTCTATATAGTTGGTTCTCAACTGTGCTGATGTCGCTCAGTTGGTCAATGTAACAGTAATATTCAAGGGGCCTGCTGGTGTTGAGCTTGTGGATTGTTCTAAGATCAAACATAAACTTAAAACCTACTTTAACCAGGGTTTTTAAAGAAACAGAAAAAGATAGATCAGGGCTTTAGAATAGAAAAGAATGTTAATTCATCTAACTTAACCAGACTTGTCACCTTCAAGGAATTGTAAACTAAAACTGAAGAACAAAGTTAACTTGTGATTAACACACAGTTGCATTCATTCACAGTGTTGATTTCTACAACATAGTACTAGTTACCATTTTAAATAAAACACAAAATAACATTTCATCCCTTGAAGACTTAACAAATCAAATGATTAACTTAAGACAAATACCATTCAGGAACACAATGTGAAATAGATTAAAATATGATTGCTTCTACTGTTAGTGAAATAGATAAGCAATATTTACAAAGCTGGCACAATCACCAGTGTACAGAAAATCTAAGACTCCAAATTGTTTCCATTTATATTAAGAAAAGCTAAAAAGATACATTAGTCTATTCTAAATCTAACTCCTAACCAAGAAGGTAAAAGGAGCTCCCATTACAAAGAATCAGGATGCAGCTCTGTCTCCTCTATTCCTGCTAACCTCTATGTATCTAACTCCAAAAACTACTCCTGCTTCTAACTATCAATTTTCTAACTTTTGTTCCTATTTTCTTAGCTACCAGTTCCAACCTTTACAAAGAGGCAAGAATTCCATAAATACAAAATGTACCCAAAAGAATAAGCTGTCCCCTGTATTAGGGTTTTCAAAAAAATCTGCTGACTGTAGGAGGGTCGGCTCTTAGATCTTTCTGAAGAGAGTCAATGCTACATTCAATGTGAAGCCTTGCTATCCATGTTGATGATGGCTTGACCTCAGGAGAGGCCTTCAGATCTTTTGAAGCTGCAACATTAACTCATCTACCTTCATGTCTATCTTCCAACTCTTTCAGAGGACTGCCTCGAATTCTTAGAGCATCACCATTAATACCAATCTGTCCCTTGCCAACAGACCTCACAGCTGTCCCCTATGACTTGTGGTTGTTTCTTTTCTCTTCTCTGCCTTTCTCCCCGCTCCAGATCCTTTCTTTTGTTGGCCATCTCTAGAAGCATCATCGGGCCTCCCCTCTAGATCAGAACATCATCATTCATCAAGGTGCTCCATTGCCCTTTGATCTCAAAATGAATCCCATGTAGTTTGCATTGTGTAGATTTCCTTCATAGGAATAGTCAATCGGTCAAATTGTCGCTGGTCAGCCCCCTTAGCTCCTCCTGATTGGTTTAGACATATGCCAAGCTAGACTATCAGGTGGTCAAAGGTGATCCATCTTGAATCGCATGTCGGTGAGACACTAATCGTGTCTCCCCGATGCAATTATATCTCTTTTAGCAACTATCGGTGTAGCAGGTGACAGTCGGTAAGACCCTCTGACAAGCTGCAGAAGTCATATCGATACCACAAAGACCATCGGCAAGACAATCTCTAGTCGGTATGACCCTGTAGCGAAGCCCCTCTTTTCTCGGCGAGCACATCTTGTATCAGCAAGACCCCACCGGGTCGGTGAGACTTTATGGCGACCTTTTCTTTTCTTTCCGAGCTCGAGCTCCTTCTACTTCGGCAAGACTCCCTCAAGTCGGTGGGACGTCAAGGCGAGGCTCAAAATCCTTTGGCGGCCTCATTTTTATGTCGGGGAGATCTCTATTTGTCGATGAGACCTTATGTTAATCTCCTCTTTCTTTCCGAGCTCGTTCTGTATCAGCCAGATGCTATTGAGTTGGCAGGACATCATGCTGAGCTCAAATCTTTCACCCGGAGTCTCTCCGATCTCGTTCTTATTCTCTGAGCTTGAGCCCCTTCTTTTCTTGGCGAGCTCACCCTATCTGTGAGACTAGCTCCCTTTGCTGAGACCTTTCACCGAAGCCACGTTGTTGTATGTCGGTAGGACTAAGTCCCCTCGCCAAGACATCTTGGCAAGTCCTCCTTTCTCTGGCAAGCACATCTTATGTCAGGGAGACCCCTTTGTTTCAGGAAGACCTTACCCCGAACTCATGCCATGTCGCTGAGAGATTCCCAGGTCACCAAGAGCTTTCATCGAGCGCACTTCACTACACCGAAGGGAGAAATCGTGTTGGCAAGACCATCGTTTGTCGGTGTGACCTCATAAAAAACCTCCTTCACTCTCCCCGTGAGCATATTCCATATCGGTAAGGCCCTACTGGGTCTGTGAGACTTCATGGCGACATTGGATCTTTCTCCCCGAGCTCATTGTTCTTATCGGCAAGACAAATGGCCTTTGGCATGTCATTTTGTTTCAAGGAGACCTTCTTAGGTCGGTGAAACTTTACACTGAAAGCAAACCACCTTCCCCGAAAATAAACCCTTTTCGGCAAGAGTCCACCATGTCGGTGAGACCTCTTTTTGACGCTATTCTTTCATTGCCAAGACCACTCCTCTGTCGCCTAGAATTCCTTTGGTCTGTGAGACTTTATACCAACCGGAGTTTCCTTTCGAACCAAGAGCACTTCGGGGAGACCTTAGCATATCGGCCAGACCTCATAGCGAAGGGACAACCCCTTTCGTCGAGACCTTACCTTTTCGGCCAGATGCTATGCCAAACACAAATCCTCCGCCCAATGCCACTTCACTTTGTTGAGACTTCCTTCGATCGAAGAGACCTTTTGGCGAACACTAAACACCCTTTGTGAGCCCGCTATGTTACACCGAAGGGAGACCTTTATGATGAAACTCATGCTAATCGCCCAGACCTCTTGCCGAAGGAAAATTTATCACCGAGCTCAAACTTTTGGTGGGACCTCCTCCTATCAGGCAGAGCTTTCACTGAAAGCGTCAACTTTTGGCAACTCGTTTCATTTCGGGGAGACAGGCTTCCTTCGTCGAGACCCTATAGCGAAGCTCCCTCTATTGAATAGAACGAACTGCTAGTCGGCAAGACAACTGCAAAGTCTTGCCGACTTTCTCCTTAGAACAATTTTATGTACTACTGGATTGAGAGATGCCTTCCAACTAAGCTCCCTTGGCCAATATCATCATGTGTGTGATTTAATCCTGAAAAAGAAAGGTCTGCATTAGTCCTCATAAGAAAATAAGACATACTATAATAAATCCACCATTGTCCATGATTATTTTCATTGAATTCTTAGCAAGAAGAAAACCAACTCAAGCTAAGACATGACCAAAATTAGTCAAACAGAACAAAAGATAAAACATGAAGAAATAGAAGAACTCCCAAGAGCAAAGTGAATAACAGAGGCAAAGAAACCAAAAAGAGAAGGGGGGACCCATTTTGTTCCAAATCAAAATGGGGTGGTTATACAAGGCATAACAGTAATTCAAGTAATTCTATGAAACAACTAGTTAAACCACTAGCTACATACGCTATTACCCTATGTAGTAAATAATAGCCATTATATCCACCCATTCCTTATTAATGAAATATGTACAAACACATCAATCAATTGGATCTATATACTAAGATATACAAGCTACCTTTCATATCATAAAAGAATAAATCAATCTTTCCCTAATGAATAATAGGACTAACTTCCAAACAATACATGCAATATCATAAAATATTTTCCAATAAAACTTAAAATAAAGAATAAAAGTGTGGGAATCAGCATGCCTGTTATTACAAAGCTTCAATTGATTGAATCAAATTCCCAAACAACCTTCCTAACTCAGTCAGCAACTTCCCAACAAGTCTCCCTCTCTAAACCTCTCTTAATTCTCTCAGAAAACTCTCTCTCTCTCTCACTCAACTCAAGAAATTAGAATTCTCAATTCTTAGAAAATCACAACAAAAGTGAAAATAATGTGTGCTTCCAAATGAGGTAAATAGCTCCTCTATTTATACAGAAAAATCAGCAACTAAAGGCTAAAAATAGGGCATGGCAAATGACACTTCTTAACTTAATGGATTCGACTCAGCAAAGTAATTAAAAGGTGGTAGCTAAAAAATGATGCACAAGGAACACATACACAATCAAGTGAATGAGTCGCTTAGTTCAAACGTACAACAAGAAAGACAAATAGTAATGCTAGATTTATGTTTCCCTACATGTCCACCTCTTTAAACAGTCATTCTCTTGACGTAGTCCATATATTTCATATTCATAACAATCTAGAAATTAATGTTGTGATAAGACTCCTATTCGATCCATTACTTTACCATCTTGGTGCCACCTTATGCAGTTCATGCCATATTTCATGGTCGATGGTTTTCTATTTGACTTGGTCGACTATCGATTGAGCATAGTCATCAGATATTTTTTTGTTTTGACAAAGTCATAGAAGCAGTTAAAACACATTGGAAGACACAAGTTTAATGAGCACTTTAACATGACGCTGCATATTTCATACCATGATGCACTTTATCAAATACAAAATCATTCATATATCATCGTGCACTATATACTAAGTGTTGTATTCACTATAAAATGTTGTGCGCTTTAATCATAATCTATGATTAGATTACTATGTGCTTTAAGATAAATCAATGGTAAGAAACATTATATTATTCATATATAATATACAATATATATATAACATATTTATATATGTGACCGATAGATTAGTATGGACCGACAACACTTGATCCATGAGGATACGAAGCGTAATGGAGCCACTAAACGTTAATCCCAATAAGATCAATCAATAAAACTAAACTAGGAATCCATTAAAACTTAACACATTAAACTATGAAAGCTTCAAAAACACCTATTCTAATCCATTGAAAGTTATCCTATTAGGGGAGTGGTGTCACATTGATGTGGAATGGAGAGCCTTTCCCAATCCCATGGATAAATGAGCCTGTTTCAATCGATTCTATTGAAGAGAATCGATGAAACTGATGATAGATGTATAATAAAACATGATTTAAATGCTAAATGAACATGATGCAAGCTATTTTAACATGATTTATGATAAAATGGTTGATATGGGTATATGAAAGGTTAATCTAAATGGATTTTAAACTAAAAAGATTGAAACCCTAATTACAAGATATACTAAATGAATGCATATATGTTATCATGGAAGCCATTAATTGAAGCTACACTAGTATGCAAGTGATTTAAGCTAAGATGATACTAAATAAGTGCTAAATATGATTACAAGTGTGAGTGATTTCAACATCATAAGTTTGCTCTGAAAAAAGTGGATCCATTTGTCTCCAAATAGTGACCTATTTATAGGAGAGCAAATGAGAAATGAAGGGTTGAGATCAAAATGGTTAATCAATGGTCAAAAAGGGAGGAAGGATAAAACATGGATCATGGATTCTCATCAATGGATGAGAATCAATGATCACATGGATCAAGGATTCATATTCGTTCAAACAAACACACTTTTAACTTGCACAAGAAGTCTTGTGAGTTAACTTGTACAAGAAGTCTTGTAAGTTTGTTATGAAGGAGAATATTCTTTTTCTCAAATGAGTGAGGAGAGAGAATATTATTTAGAATATTCTCATGGGTGAGGGAAATAGATATTTAGTTAATTAAAACCAAATTAAATTGTGCAGAGGAATATTCCATGGGAATATTCCCTTTTTGGAGGAATGTGCAAAGGAGGAATATTCCCTTGCAAGTGGGGGGATTAGGTTTAATTAGGTAATTTAATAATTAAATAAGGTTTTGATTATGCAAATTAGGGGAATTAGAATATTCATTAAATAATTAATTTATTTAATGAAGAGGGGGAAAGTGATATGATATTTAATCAAATGACTTAGGGTTATTTAATTAAATAAGAGGACTTAGGGATTAAATTAAATAATTTGATGTATTTAATTTAATAAGACGAAATGTTAGCATGAAAGGGGATGAATTAACCCGATTAGATTAATTAGGATAATAGATGAAAATGACATAATTAATTAAATAGCTAGGCTAATTTAATCAATTAAGAAAAAAGAGAATGGGTTTGAGGAGGAAATGATGTTAGTATACCTGATTCGAGTGCATGATATCATTAAGGACATTTTTAAGTGTATATTTTTCCCCTCTTTGAAGCGAGGTACATGTTATGTTGGTTCAAAGATTGACGCTTTTCAGATTAAAACCATTGTTTAGATCAATTTTTTTTTTTTGATTTTTGGATGCCGCAGTGGAAGGAATAAGCCTTTTCTTTTCCCCCTCGAGAAATCAGGCGAAATTTTTGAATTTTGGGTTGATTTCTTGACAAAGGTGAAATGCTGCCCCAGGGATCCGAAAAGGCTCCAAGATGCAAAAAAAATGCCAAAAATACAAAAAATGGTGCAAAATAAGCTTCAGTTTGGCAAGATTGGTGAAATTGGTGAAAAACCCTAGCTGCATGGTCAAATTAGGGCAAAAACCCCTAATTTTTAGGCTTAAATAGATGATGGTCACTTTCAATTCATTTGTGCATTCACACCTTAGAGAATTCTCGCAGTTTGATCTTTGGCCTTCTAACAAAATGGCACAATGAGTGCTCCCATGACACATTTCTGACCGGGTTTGAGAGTGCCAGCAGCGTGTAGACGTAGGATCCCAAGTATGTGATTCAAAACTTGTCTCGATTTTTGCATTTAGGTGCATTTAATAGGGGGTCTAAGTGGGGTCCTTAGGCACACCACTGTATAGCGACACTTTTGAAGTGTCAAAAGTGTCGTTATTGATTTTATAGTGATGCACCCTCTATTTAGCAGTGCACCCTGATTTTTTGGTTTAGTGACGCAATTGATTAAGGGGTCGCAAGGGTAATATAGCGACACATGGGATTTTTAAGTTCAGTGTCGCTTGAAAGCAATGGGCGATGCATGTAACAAATGGTGACACACCACGATTTTTTGATATAGTGACGCACCTCAATACTAATTCGCTATTGAGTGTAGCGATGCACGTTGCCCAATTGGTGATGCACCCTTGAAATTGATATAGCGACACACCCAAAAATTAGCGATGCTATTGATTTCAGCTACGCATTTGATTTTTTGGATGCAAAGTCTCAAATTTTGATCAATTTTTTGACTTTTTTGGAAAATTGACGATGTGTGTGTGATGCATGTAGGAGGATCCTCCGCCATTGATGTCGTGGGAGCACCAGTCCAACCTTTTAGTCTAGCTACAAGATATTTTGATGACTTGGAGGTGGAGCGACTGGGGAGGCTAGGGTTAGGCTTCATTGCTTTCTTACCCAAGGTCAAAACTCATTTTTCCATGATGACAGTGCTGGTCGAGAGGTGGCATAACAAGACCTCTTCTTTTCACTTGCTTACTGGAGAGGTGACCGTCACACTAGAGGATGTGTGGTGTATATTGCGATTGCATATCCATGGAGAGCATGTTATTTATGACCCAGTTGTTGGGAGATATGCATGTCTCTCCCTTCTACATAGACGATCAATTGTTCTGATCAGCTCCCAAATTGATCTAGATTTTTATTGTGGTTGGGTAGACATTCAAATTGTTCATTGCAACTTTGATTTGTGGCATCATTGCTCTAGACCGATGGGGTGGAGGTTTCAGTTCTAGATGGGGTTTGGAATGGGAGGGTATAATGTGCAGAGATGTTATGTATGCCTGGGGTTCAGTTCTCCTTGCCTCTTTATACCATGATATGCATGAGGTTGTCTACTAAGAGGGCAGGAGCATTGGAACAGGGGTGACTTTGCTTCACATATGGGCATATGAGCACATTGCAGCGTTGAGGCCATTGGTCATTCTCACAAATATCCATGAGGATGAGCCCATAGTTTTTCGGTATAGGGTACCAATGAAACTAGCACACAGGCCCCACAAGTTTACCATATTGGCGTCATGTCATTGATGGCATGACAATGTTCAGATGGAGGCCATGGCTATAGTATCCAGTGTGGTACGATGATTAGTAATAGTTGGATTTTTCCATATAGACTCGATACATACAAGGCTGGGAGCACATGATTATCAAGTGATACCTCCCAGACCATGTTGCTCAGTAGTTTGGGGAGGTACGAGATGTTCCTATAGATGATTATACTAATTTTTTTTCCAAGGCTTAGATAGAGGTACAATGGGGAGTCCCTATTGATCTTGTTATGGCAATCAATGATTTCAGACAGCTCATCCCACAGTTGTGGGCATATGACCAGGGCCTTCCAAATGTGATGACGACTCCAACCTATGATGTGTGGTTCAGGCCACCTACATGCCTGACAGATCTAATGGGGGAATACCCCAGAGGTAGAGGTAGAGGTCAAGGTAGAGATGGTGGCCAAGATGGAGGCAGGGATGGTGGCTAAGGTTGGGGACAAGATCAAGAGCAGGACATGGGCCAGGTGCTAGGTGATGGGCACCAATAGTAGCCAAATCAGGCATAGGTTCCAAGGCGGCAGGGTGGGCATGATGGACAAGTTTCGGAGGCACCACCACCTCCTCCACCTCCATAGCTAGATGCATAGGAACAAGCACAAATTCAGGATCTCACACTACAAAGAGAGATCAACTATGTCAGCAAATTTAGGCCATGATTGCATAGCAAGATCATGAGGTTCAGTTGCAGTAGCAACTGAACATATAGCTAACCCAGGAGATTAGGCAGAGACAATAGTTGGAGGCAATGACAACTGCATCACAGGGTCGTATTGTATCTACTCAGTTGTACAGAGAGTTCACTAAGGGAACCCACTACCACATGAACTATGCACGTGATGTTCCTCAGGGGATGCGACAACCTGATTTCTCACAACAGAGCAGAGCACCACCTAGAGTTGAGGATCAACCATCAGTTAGGGGTGAGATGAGTGGCCACTAGGGCTAGCCTTCTTATGTAGACACTTTTTTTATTATTGCCCAATTCTTTATACAAATATACATTCATGGGATCCTTTTTTATAGCCTCATGGATATTGTATTTTTGATTGATGTAAAAACACTGATTCAGATATTGTTTTATGATAGTCACCATTTTTTGATATATATATAAGATGATTCAAATTCGATATGTGATGTTCTTTTATTTCATGCTCATGTATGGATGCATATGATGTGATATGATGCGAATGCTTATATGTTATGATTATGTATGGATGCACTTCTTTTATTTATGTGTTATGTGATATGTGATGGATGGATGCACTTCTTTTTCAATACCTTTCTATGCAATTTACGAGATGATGATGTATGCATATGGATGTATATGAATGTTCATGATATGTATGCTTATGTAGATGTTCATACTTATGCTATGATAATGCAATGATTTAAGATGATTGGAATAAAAAATCTATATTATTCATCATGACTTAAATGATAATGATGTTGCGGTGAAATATTGTTTTCCATATTATGATATGTTGTGATGATGCCAGATGTATGCATGTTGATGATTTGTGGATGAAGGATGGATGCATTGATGATACTTTTGTTGACTGTCATGATACTAGGTTAGCATGGAAAGAAGATAGAAGAATAAAATGAATGATTTGACCATTTCTAGATTCAAAAAGTCCAACAAGTCTATGATCCACTGAGACTTTATTAGAGATGGTGATGAGAGACGATGATGATGATTTTTCTCATATCTTTGGATTAGAACTTTTTGTCATTCCTTATTTTTGATATAACACATAGACACGATGCATCAAGGTATTGATAACTAGGAAGATGTTGTATCTAGTGTAATGGACTTTGACAATACAAACATATAGGATAGTTCTTGTTCACACCTTGACATATGAAAACCTCATCAGAATGTAGTTTAGTAGTTCAGAATATATCGGACCAAAGCATACGCAATAGTCAATAATCTACTCCAAACAACCTCTCTACACACAACTAAGCAAGTATGCACCAAGATTATTTTACAAGAATACCCACAAGCACAAAAAATGAAAGATAATGATCGATGCCTGATTCCTTTCTCTCTAAATCATTTTGATAGACATCATCGAGAGGTCCTTAGAATGGGTCATTAAGATAAATCATAAGAAAAGATCAAAGACAAACAATCAGTGTTATCTATAACTCTTGCCAATTTAAATATAGCTAAGGTGATTTTTGATACTGATGTCCATCACAAGAAGGATGCATCCTAGGAAATGTTGATTAGGTGTTTTGAATAGGATAAAGTGTGTGATAAGTCTTTGATACAAACTTCATTGACACATTTACCTATGATTTAGACTTTAGATTTTGACACTTAGGTTTTCACTTTATGACTTTCTATACTTTCTCTCTATTTGTTTTGCCAAAGGTTGAAGGTGACGCTTGATTTATTATGGAAGGAGGTTTATTGCGAGTGAAAGCGAGATGGGATGGATGGTTTTGGATTTTTTTGGAATATTTCAATTTTTTTGGTATTTTGAAAATGTTTTGAGGTTGTTTTAGGTATTTTTGAAAGTTTATGTGAATGTTTATGTTTTTGATTATTTGAGGCTATTTAGGGTTTTTTGAGGTTTTCTGAATATTTTTTGTGTTTTTTTATTTTTCAATTTTTTTTGTGTTTTTTTTAAGTTTTCAAATGTTTAGGGCTTTTTCGGATATTTGAATGTTTAGGAATTTTTTGAGTTTTCTAACCATGAACCTAACCTAAAATACCTATCCTAGGGACCTCGAGGGATAATCAAAGGTTAGCCTTGCCTACGTTATACACGCAGAGACCACGTAGTTTGACTAACGCGACTTATTGATGATGAAAGATGAATAGTGGATGGAATGTCAGTTTATTATGACAAACTCCTAAAGGATTGACCTAGGGTGTCTCGGAGGCACATCAATGATGGCCTTGCCTACATTGAAGCTCAAAAACTCATAGTTCGACAAGGGTACTATTTTTGGATTTTTGATGTTTCAATCTTTTTAGGGATTTTGATATGTTTTGGATGTTTTAGATTTTGACTTTACAATTTTCTGAATGTTTTTGGATTTTAGTTGTATAGGATTTGGATGTTTTTGGAGTTTTTGCACAATCTTGATGAGTGTATGGATATATGATGATTTATGTGATATGTTTTGGGATTTTGTTGAAAATCAAGCTAGGATTGATTGATCTGATTGATGGATTGATGATGATAACATTATTGAGGATACACAACAATGCAAGGATAGTGTTAAGCAACATGAGGATTGGGAAGGATATCCTGAGATGATGATGGATTGATTGGATAAGATTGATCAAGATTTTGAAGCTTGGTTTGGATTGTCGGAATGAGTTGATGTGATGTTGAAGTGCAAGGTAGATTCAACTAATATGGATTGTTTGGATTGATGTTTGATAAAAGATAAAGCTTGATAAGGAACATATTTTTGTAAAAATGTGCCATGGGCTAGTGCTTTGGATTTTCTTCTTCAAATGATTTCACCAATTTGCGTTTGTGTTAGCAAATTTTTAGATCACAACATGAGTTATAGGATATAGCTCAAGATTTATCGCTGAAGCAAGATGTAAGTATCTACCCCAATGTCTAGCAATGTATGGAATGCCATGGGTGGATGCATGGATTGATGGATAGGTATGTGTAGGATTCCAAGGATTATCTTGTGATAGGATAACATGTTTGGATAGAGTATGCCTCTTTGGACAATGCCTTATGGCTCAAATAATGTTGGTTAGGATAGGACCAATGATAGTGACCCATGTCAAGAAGTTTACCATAAGCAAGTGTGAAGTACATACTGAACCTTTGCTAAGATCAAGATAAGTCAGATGGGATGAAAAATGGATTGGATAATGAAGGGTTCTTGGATTTATTATGGATAAGATGGATGGAATGTGGGATTTATTATGGATGGGATGAGATGCCTCCACCTAAAATGGTGCACATAGATGCTCGATTCTATTCATGATGCTTCTTTTCCATGTTTTCATCATGGTACTTGTCTAAAGCACCACCAAAGTGGTTTTCACTAGAGGATGATTTTTCTCTTGAATATTTTCTTTATTTTTTTTATTTTTTGAAAGTTTATGCTCATGTCAAACCACTTAGTGGTGCTGATGTAGACACTATTGGTGCTGATATAGATGTTGTTGTCATGATGTGCCAATGATATCCTACGTGGAGGAGTTTTTTTGCTAAGATACGAGCACTTGAATGTAACCCCTAGATCTTTTCATCTTCTTTATCAATACCGGAGTTAAACTTACTTAGATGCACACGTCGCAATAGAGTTCCCTTAGAGTCCTTATGATAAAGAGTTGCTACCAACGCACAGTCAATACAAGAGTTGGATATCATGGATATTGAAGTGGATGGTGGAATGCGTTGAGGGATACGAGATGTAGATGGATTGGCCGACAGTTTAGAATCTTTGATTCTCCAAACCTGGGATGATGAGTAATGATGGGTGGATATGGAGATTCGATTGGGACCAACTTCTTCATATACTTTGTAGGTCACTCTTGAAGCTTTCTTTTGTATTGACATACACTTTTGATGGATTAACTTCCCTTTTTTATTTTTCCCCATAGTTTCATTGAATAATGGAGTGTGATAGGGATGATTTTCTTTATTTTGCTTTGGTATCCATTCAATTTTTTCTTGTCCATTTTTCTTTGTCAATTCTTTTGCTTCAATAATTTTCTCTTTTCTTTGAGATGAACTTCTTTCTTATGGTTGGTCCCAATTAGTGGGTGAAAAGATGCATGGAAGATGATTCATGATATGAATGGTTGGATTGTTGGTATCCATTTCATCATAAGGACTCTTCTTGCTCCCCATGTTGGTGTTTGCACTAGATAAATTTTCCCCCAGTATTATGGGATTATTATTGACATGATTTGATTTTGCTATTAACAAACCATTTCCTTGTTGTTCAATATGCTTTAGCTTTTGTTGATTCTTGATAATTCTTGACATCCTCATACTCACTTTCTTCAATTGACATGGAGGATGTGTTTGATTTTGATGTTTCTTCAAAAGGTGTTGATGCTTTACAATCCATATAGGAGTCTTCCCCATGATCCATTTCTGCTTGCTCTTCAAAGGATGTTTCTAATTTACCATCCATGTAGAGGTCTTCTAAATGATCAATTTTTGATATGTCTATGGATTCTGCTATGCCTTGATCATGTGTCAAGATATTAAGAGTAGGATACTCTTGTTCCTTGGTATTGATATCAAGAGTAGGAGACTCTTGTTTTGGATGATCATCTATATTCCATTAGGAGTAAGCATCACATGGGTAGATTGAGGAGTATGTGATAAATGAATATGATCATTATTTGTGACATCTTGTATGGATTGGAGAATACCCATTAGATGATGGTTTTTAGCCTCCAACAATGATTTTAATAACTAAGCATTTACAACCATGACTCAAAGATTGGACATCTAACCTAAATAGCTATCTCAATCATCATGAAGGTGCATTTAACTTGTCAACCCAAGGATGTGAACTTGAAATGGGTTAGCACAATATGTGCACTAGGAACTCAAAGTAGCCATTGCATTCTACAGCTAAGAAAGACAATACTAAAATTAAATTGCTTGAAAGGGAAAGAGACAAATGATGAATATCAATCAACGACTATGCTAAGCTAAAATGCATAACATGGATAAAAATATGAGCAATGAATAGGACACTACTATGTCTGCTTTGGCTATAGGAACAATCACAAAATGGAATTCTAGTGGCTGTAGGAACAATCAATGCCAGATTTCTAACTAAGTTCTAAACAAGTAATACTAAACTAATGCTAAACTAATAAGACAGATTACTCACCATGTGGTCCCCCTTGGATAAGTATCCTCTAAACTAATAAGAACTCAAGTTCTTGAACTTAGAACTTTATTTTATTCACTGCAAATCATGTATACAAGAGAGTAATGTATTTGTATCACTAAAACTAGAGAATGAGAGTACAATATCAAATCGTGTAACTCCTGAAGAAGGAGCATCAAGTCATTATTTATACTACAACTAAACAAGGTACTCAACTCCATGACTCGGAGGATGCCATTTAGGGAAAATAGGGGAAAGTGGAACGATGGTGGTTACGCATGCATGGAATCTGGTCAGACATGAAAGTCCAGATGCAGGTCCAACACAACAGTAATGCCCATGCATGCTCAATCATTAAGGTCCACTACGAGGTGGTTACATTCAGTTGCATGAAGAATATTTTTCCATCAGCTACCTTTGACTTGGAGCAATTCCTCAACTGGTGGTGTCTTCCTCAACTTGGTGTATTAAATATACATGGCAAGGTCAGTACACATAATAACTGCACATCTATAACCAATCTAAGAATCATTCATTAATCACATGCAAAATCAATATAGTTAATCCATATAATATCCCAAATGTCATTAAAGCTTGCAAAGATAGGATAATGTCAAATGTCAATGGTTTGAGGGAAACATTATGCAAATACCAACATTTAATCATCAAAGTTCATGACATCAGCCAACAAATAAACTATATATTCTACACAAAACTAGACCAAAAACAAGGCTCATCACTCCCCCCAACCTAACATTTTTTTGGTCCTCCAGTAGGGGAAGAGTTGTTCTTCTACTTGGTCAAGGATTTGAAATTTGCAACTGAGAGTTGTCCAACATCAGTGGATACAGTGCATGAATTAGGATCCCAATAGAATCCTCCCAATCTTTCAAACCTATTCCATCTCTATCTCTTTGTAGCAATGTCAAACTGGTAAAATCTGAAGTTTGGCACGGACCACATGAGCATGGGTGGCTGGAAAGTCAGGGGAAGCCAAATTTTCCCCTGTGTTCTCCCAATCTCAATATACCTATCAATTCTTTTTAGTGTTGCAGCATAATTGTGGATGGAATGAGGCTCAACCTATTTCAGCTCATCAGTCAAACTATTCCATCTTTGTGAGAAACATCTCCCCATGGTTTCCTCCTTTGTTGTTTTCTTTACCTCATACTCGTTGTAAATTGCGTCAATCCAAGGCATAATCCTATTGCCATAACTTGGTCTGAGCAACATTCTATGCCATTCTCTGTAAATATCCCTTGGGTTGCTTGATTCAGCTCTAACAGGCAGAGGGATATCAGACTCCAATTGCTTATAAGCACCATGTTGTTGTCCCCAACTAATCTCATTTTGCACCCAAGGCATGAATGCTCTCAATTGAACATCCCCAACATACAGCAACGGATTCCAATCATAGTCTTTTGTAACAACGTAATTATGCAAATAAAATTTACATAGAAAATTCTTCATTTCAGGGGAGGCAATCCTATAAGCATTGAAAAATTCCATAGGGGTATCAATAGAAGGATTCAAACCTAAGGAAATTCTGACATCTTAAAAGAGAGATACTTCTCTTTCAGGAGCAGAGCATAGACCCTTGGAGGGGTCCTACATTCTAGAATATTTGGTGCCAAAGTTGCCACATCATCCACCCTCTGCTTCAAGGTGGCAATTTCTGCATTTTTATCCTCAATCTCTTCATCCTTCTTTTGAATTTCCTCCTTCAATTTCAATTTTTTTCTTTTTCCATTCTTCCTCCATTCTTTGTATTTCTTTCCATAAATTCAAAATTGTTGCATGTATTGTAAAACCAGTAGGATTATAAATTTCTACTAGTCTTTTTGTTGATGGTGGCTCCTCATAAGGCACTATCTGCATTGACTCAGGCTGTCTAGTTATCTCTAGCTGCAAGGGTATTGTTTCTTCTTCATATTGTTGTAGGGACTCTTGTTCTTGTTGTGGCTACAGGAACTCCTACTCTGGTTCTGGTTGTTGCTACAGGACTTCTTGTTGCAGGACCTCTTGCTCATGCTGCAAGAAGTCTTGATTTTCCTCTAATTCTTCTTTTTGGGTCTCAGCCACCATAATTGAGAGAAGGTTTTACAACACATTGGGCACATTCATCCTCCTTCTGTGCCTCATGTGATTCAAAAGCTTGAAGTGGACAGAATGCAAGTTTGACTAGAAACCCTCACAAGTGATGTATTTGATAACATACACAGCTATCTGCTTCCATGGCTCGAGCAAAGAAATTATCTTTGCACCCTGTTTGTCTATGCTCAATGGGGGGTCATTTGGCTATGTAAACTCAGCCCTAGCTAATCTGGTGTCTCTGGAAGCAGGGTAGTTTTCACCATCAACTGGTAACCCTGTGACCTCTGCAATTCTTTCCTCTGTTGCCACAACTTCCAACCCTTTTACAGTGGCTTTTCCTTCTAAAAATGTCTGGGAAAATTCAAAGGCGATGCTTTCATCAAAGCCATCCAGCTTCAATAAGTAATCTAGCCATCCACAGTTTCTAAATTCTACCAGGAACTGTGCATCCTGTAGTAAAATATCATGCATCATGGGTTCATTTTGAATTAACCCACCTCCCATTGTCTGCAATCAAACAAATGCTCTACAACTTATTTCCTGCAATTCCCGTCTGAAAATCAAATGCACTTTCCTGCAGTATCTGCTAAATTCCAGTACCACCCTGCTAAATTTCTAGTGCTAGTGTCAACTGAATTTCTAGTGCCAGTGGCAACTCAATATTACGACAAGGAAATAATGGCAAGAAAAGGAGTGATAAAGGGAAATTATGATAGGAAGAAATGGCAGCTACAGTTATTGTCACTTCACACATGCAGGTCGTTCTCTCACTTGGATTTCAAATCAGCTCATTTTAAAATTTCTGACGCATCCTAATATGATTTGACACGTGGGCAATAAATTCACAAAATATTTGCATATTTTTCTTTCCCCTCTCCCAACCTAAATTTGGACATGTGTCCACACATGTGAGATGGGAGTGGTGATTGACAGGTAATAATGGCATTTATGTGAATATTTATACTAACATACAATGATTAAATGAACACACTTAAAAGATGATTAAAGATAGAAATTAATGTGTACATACCTAAATATGTGGAAGATTTGTTATAAATATCGTGAATAAAGTAACGCTCACCTTTTTTGGAGAATAAATTAAGCGATAAATGAAGTGAAATGAGGTGAGGTGGAATGAAGTGATGGAAGAGAGAAAGGTGGTAATGGATGGGTGGATGGGTGGATGGATGAAGAAATGGACTTCCACATAAGTGAAAGTCTTTATTATGAAAAGTGTGTACCTTAATTAGCCAGAAGGAGGGACACAAGGTCCACTTCCTTCGGCTGTAGGAAGATTTGGTGCTAAATGTTGGATGAATTGCTACAGGAACTCTTCTTTGGAAGCTGGCTTGTGGTATAATCTAAGGTGATGACCATTGACAAGTAATTTGAATATGATAGTTTCAATGGTAGTAAGCTAAACAACTCCATTAGGAAAGACCTCAACAACTTATTGTGGTCCTTGCCACCTTGTCTGCAATTTTCCTACATTGTCTTGGTATCTTGAGTCATAGAGCAAGGCCCAATCTCCTAGTTTGAATTTATTGTCCTTGATAAATTTTTCATGCCACTTGATCCTTTGATTTTGCACTACTTCTATATGTTGCAGGGCTGCTCTTCTTATCTCATCCAAAGCATTTAGCTGCATGATTCTTTCTCTCTGTGCCTCAGAAATATTCATCCCCAAATCTATTGCAGTTCGCAAAGTCTTATGTTCAAATTCAACTAGCATCATAGTTGTCTTTCCATACAACAAATCAAATGGTGTGAAGCCTGCAATTATTTTCCAGGTTGTCCAATAGGCCCAAACAACTTTTGGTAATCTTTTTTCCCAATCCTTTCTATGGACAACTACTGTTTTAGTTAGAATGGCTTCAATTTCTCTGTTGGTCACCTCAACTTGGCCATTAGCCTGGGGGTGATAAGGAGTAGACTTCATGTGCCTTATATTGTACTCATTGACTAGTGTTGCAACAAGAGTTTATGTGAATTGTGGCCCTTGATCAGTCACTATTTCTCTTGGGACTCCATATCTTGTGAAAATATCTTCATAAAGAAATTATGCAACCTCGTTATCTCTTGCATGCTTCATAGCCTTAACATCTACCCATTTTGTCACATAATCAATGCATACCAGTATATAAGACTCCATTTGATGGAGGGTCAATTGGTCCCACAAAATCCAATCCCCACTTGTCAAAGGGTGTGATTACTATCAGAGGGAAAAGTGGAATTTCATCAGATCTATTTAGTTTTCCCATCATTTGACATCTATCACATTTTCTAGTATACCTTCATGCATCCTTGTGGAGTGTTGGCCAGTAATATCGTGTGTTCAAAATATTCATTGCTATCCTTTTGGCTGCAAAGTTTCCTCCACATGGTTCATTGTGACATGCACGCAATATGTCATATGTCTCATCTTCTCTCACACATCTCCTCATAACATGGTTAGGTCTAGTATAAAACAAACATCTAGCAATCCAAGAGAAAGGAAACGATTTTTCAATAAGTGTCCTTTTCTCTTTTAGGGAGAAGTGATAAGGAACTCTACCTGTGACGAAGTAATTGGCTATGTCAGCATACTAGGGTGTTTGTACACTGAGGAAGAATAGATGCTCATCAGGAAAAGAGTCATCTATGGGTTGATTGTTTTCTGATGTAGTTAGTCTTGAAAGAAAATCTGCAACATTGGCCTTCCTTGGCTTATCCACAATGGTTATATCAAACTCCTGCATCAACAATAACCATCTTTCCAATCTTCCTATGATCAAAGGTTTATTCATGAGATATCTAATGGTTGCATGATTAGTGTGCACAAATATTTGGTAGCCTGTTATGTAATGTCTGAATTTATTCAGTGCATAGATTACTGCCAGCATCTCTTTCTCTGTCACTGTATAATTGAATTCAGCTCCTTGTAAATTTTTGCTGACAAAGTAAATAACATTTTCAATAGCTCCCTCTTTCTATCCTAAGATCGCTCCTATGGCATAATTTGATGCATTAGTGTGGATGTGGAAAGAAAGCTCCAAATTAGGTCCCTTGAGTACAGGAGCATGAGTCAAAGTTGCCTTCAAGTCAGAAAATTCCTTGTCACAAGCTTCAGTCCACTGAAATTCAACATCCTTAGTGAGAAGGGTATACAATGGTGTTGCTACCTTTCTGAAATATTTGATGAAACGCTTATAATATCTTCCATGTCCCAAGAAACTCCTAACATCCTTCTATTTTGCAACTGTAGGCAGATTTTTGATTACCTCAATTTTTGTAGGATCTACTTGAATTCCCTTGTGGGAGATGTATTGGCCAAGAACTACACCCTCTTGCATCATCATGAAACACTTTTCAATATTTAAGGACAATTTTTTATCTTTACATCTCTGTAGGACTCTCTTGAGATTTTCCAATGCTTGATTAAAATCAACACCATAAGTGGTGAAGTCATCCATATGATTTCCATGCAATCATGAGAAATGTTTGAGAATATGCTAATGACTACCCTCTGGAAAGTTGCAGGTGCATTGCACAAGCCAAATGAGAGTAATGAATAGGCATAGGTCCCCCATGGACAGGTAAATGTGGTCTTCTCCTGGTCTTCTGGTGCAATTTGGATCTAGTTGTAGCCACTGAATCCATCTAGAAAAGAGAAGTATTGTCTTCCTACAAGTGTATCCAAAACTTGATAAATGAAGGGTAAAGGAAAGTGATCCTTCTTGGTGGCAGCATTAAGTTCCCTATAATCAACACAAACTCACCATTTATGTCCTTTCTTGGGCACAATCACTAATAGATACACCCATTGACTATCTAAAATGGGGTAGATAAATCCCGCATCTAGTAATTTCTATAATTCTCCTTTCACAATCTCTCTTAGTGCAGGGTTAATTCTTCTTTGCGGTTGTCTTACTGGAGTGCAATCATCTCTGATATAAATTTTGTGTGTAAAAAGTTTAGGATCTAGTCCCTTCATATCATGATAATCCCATGCAAATGCATGTTGATGGGCCCTTAATAGGTTTGCTAATAACAATTGTTTCTCTTCATTTAGTTTACTATTAACATTCAGATATCTTCCCTCTGACACCTGGACTTGTGTAGTTAACTCTATCATGGTTGCTTCATTAATACATGGTACCTTTAGTTCATACAACAAAAATGTATGGAACATACCTTTTTTTGTAGGAAGTCTGACTGCAAGAAGAGTGGTTGCAGGAAGATCATCTACAGGAAGAACGTCTGCAGGAACAGTGGCTAGAGGAAGAGCAGGCAAAAGTGTCCTGATCGAAGTAGAAGATGATGCTTCCTCCACTTCATAATGGTTCTAAATGATGTTAACCAACACTTCATCCTCATCTTGGAGCTACATGAAAGAGCTTCTACCTAGCATCATAAGTTGTGCCACAAAATTAACTTCCTTGGCCTCTTCACCAACTTGTGGCCATACGGGATTATCTTCATCATGAGATGGCTAAGCAGGTGGATAAAGAAAAAAAAATTTAGTGCTCTTCTCATCTGAAATGGTCATGTCACCTGACCAACATCCAATGTATGCATCTGCAGTTGCTAAACAAGGCCTTCCAAGAATGATGGGACACCTGCCTAGTGTAGCCTTAGGAGAAAGAATCATAAAATTTGTTGGGTATTCTCAGGAGTCTAGAATTACCACAAGATCCTCCACTACACCATTAGGCTTAACAATAGAGCTATCACCAAGCTGCAGGATAGTAGGAGTAGATATCATACTTGCAATGTTTAGTTGTTACAGGATGTCTTTGGTCATTACATTAATTGTTTCCCCTAAATCAATCAAAGCATTCTTCACTTGGATCTCGTTTATGACAAGTGCTACCACAGGACTGCCTGGGTCATTATATTTTGGAATAGTCACTTTTCCCAGCATGATATCGGCTAGCTAGCCCACCACATAAATTATAGTTGGGTCTTTCTTTTTCCTACCTAGCTTCTTGAGACAAGCTTCTTTGATTGCTTTTTCATAGATTGGAACATCCTTCATGGCCTAAAATAGGGGTATCTGAACACATATATGCTTCAGTTGATCCAAGATATCAAAGGTGGTATCCTCCTTTTCTTCTTTCTTCTTGGCAGCTTCCAATCTCTGAGGAAATGGTCGTTCTTTCTCGGTTTGCTTGGATTGGACTGGTTCAATATTTTTAGGTGCATTTGGTTGAATAGGATCATTCAGAGGCTCCTCCTCCTCTTCCATAGGAAGCTCAGTAATGATGGGCTTGGAAGGGGCTGGTAGAGTGGTTCCTGAATGTAGGTGGATATCACTTACACTCACAACATATGCAAGGAATTGATTTGAATCAATAGAATATGCAGGCTATTGTTGTGGTTTGTTATTTGGATTGGGTGTGGCCTGAGTTGGTAGCTAAGTAGGTTTAGGTTCATTTGAGCTTGGATTAGCAGGTGGAGGAATTATAGCAGGTTGTTGGGGCTGAGAAGGTGGTTGCATGTAACTGGTTGTCTGAGTAGGCCATTGTTGTCCTCTCCATTGATTTGTTTTCTTCCAATTTCTTAGAGGTGGTTGCCAGTGCCCTTGAAATTGTTGTCAATTCCCCTAAGGTTGCTACCATTGGGGTGGAGAACTCTGATGATTGGGCCAAGAATTTGGAGGGTTACTCCAAGGTTGTGGTGGATATCCTCCATAACTGGGTGGATATGGGGGCTGCCATTGGTTACTAGATGAATAGGAGTTAAAATATGGTCCAACATAGGATAGTGGATCTGGTGGCATACCTTGTCTTGGAGCCCAAGGCTTCCTTTGTGGAACATAGTAGACTTGGTCTTCTTCAATCTGAATTGGCTTGAACTCAGGTGAAACCTACTTGCTTTCAAAATTAGCTACCATCTTACATCTGCAGCCCTTCTTCTTTTGTCTGCAGTGGGGGCAATACTCTATCAACATTGCCTTTGCCTCCTCTTGCTTCTTTTTGGCCTAAAGTGTATCTAGCTGAGTAGCTAGATTGTTGATAATGTCCTGCTTGAAGTCTTCTAGCAAATGAGTGATCTCCATTCTTGAAACTCCATCGATAGTTGACTTACCCATGGAAGATTGATAAGCTCTCCCTTTCTTTGAAGCTGACCTAGAGTAATTCTGGCATATTTTCTTGATATCCTCCCAAGGAACTTGAGATATATCTCCTCCTGCCATGAGGTCCAAGGCATCAATGCAACTGTCATTGATTCCTATCAAGAAAAACAGCTTTTGTGAGTCCTCATTAAGTGCATGGTGTGGGGACTTTTGCAGGCAAAACAAGAACCTTGCAATGCAATCTTCTAGGCTCTCATCTTCCTTTTGTTGCATCCTAAAAATGTCACCTCCTCTCATGTCACTGCCCCTGCAATATTCCTTGTATTTCTCAAGGAATTTTTTCTTCATTTCTTCCCAAGTTTCCACAGTATATCTACCTAGGCTCATGAACCATATTAATGTAGCCTCTTTTAGAGTGGTAGGAAATAGCTTAATCCTATGGGAATCAGTAGTATAATCATAACTCATGCAGAGTATGTCAAACTCAAATAAGAAGGTATCAGGATCTTCTGTGACAAGTCCATAAAACTTTGGGAGTGCTGAGGCAGGATTGTTCTTGATGTTACCAACTTCATTATAATGGGAAATGGGGAAAGGAAAAGTTGGTTGGTTAGTTTTGTTCCTATTTGCATCACCCATTCCTGCTTGATGTTGTTCCAAAGAAAAAGGGTTCTCAAGCTAATTTTGATCTTCAGAGGAGACTTTAGAATTAGTCAGATCAGAATATGCATCAACAAAGGGTTGTGGATCTCCTTCTTCTTTTGGTAGGTTTTGATATTCAACTAGCCATAGTGGATTAGGATTGTTAGGAAGGAATCTCCCATAAGCATCCCTTCTCCTTCCTCTATGTATGCAGTATCACTCACTATTAGTCAGCTCACACAAAAAATTGGTAAATTATAGGGGGGTTCATTACTTCCTAAATGAGGACATACTAAGAACAACTTCCAAAAATACTACAGCAAGGAAAACTAACAATGACTCCAAAAGACTCCCTAGCTTGACACCATCCCCAACAACAGCACCAAAAATGTTGGCCTCCTATAATGATTTTAATAACTAAGCCTTTACAACCATGACTTAGAGATTGGACATCTAACCTGAATAGCTATCTCAATCATCATGAAGGTGCATTTAACTTGTCAACCCAAGGACGTAAACTTGAAATGGGTCAGCACAGTATGTGCACTAGGAACTCAAAGTAGCCATTGCATTCTATAGCTAAGAAACACAATACTAAAAGTAAATTGCTTGAAAGGGAAAGAGATAAATGTTGAATATCAATCAACAACTATGCTAAGCTGAAATGCATAACAGGAATAAAAATATGAGCAACGAACGGGACACTACTTTGTCTACTTTGGTTGCAGGAATAGTCACAAAATGGAATTCTAGTGACTGTAGGAACAGTCAATCCCATATTTCTAACTAAGTAGTAAACAACAAGTACTACTAAACTAATGCTAAACTAATAAGACGGATTACTAACCAAGTGGGCCCCCTTGGATAAGTATCCTCTAAACTAATAAGAACTCAAGTGCTTGAACTCATAAATTTATTTTATTCACTATAAATCATGCATACAAGAGAGTAATGTATTTGTATCACTGAAACTAGAGAATGAGATTACAATATCAAATCGTGCAACTTCTGAAGAAGGAGCATCAAGTCATTATTTATACTATAGCTAAACAAGGCAGTCAACTCTACGACTAGGAGGACGCCATTTAGGGAAAACAAGGGAAAGTGGAACGATGGCGGTTATGCATGCAAGTCTAGACACAAATCCAACACAACAATAATGCACATGCATGCTCAATCATTAAGGTCCACTACAAGTTGGTTACGTTTAGTTGCATGAAGAATCTTTTTCCATCAACTGCCTTTGACTTGGAGTGATTCCTCAGCTGGACGTTATGGTGCATGCCCAGTTGGCGATGTCTTCCTCAACTTGGCATATTAAATCTGCATGGCAAGGTTAGTACGCATAATAATTGTACGTCTATAACCACTCTAAGAATCATTCATTAATCACATACAAAATCAATATAGTTAACCCACATAATATACCAAATGTCATTAAAGCTTGCAAAGATAGGATAATGTCAAATGTCAATGGTTTGAGGGAAACATTATTCAAATACCAACATTTAATCATCAAATTTCATGACATCAGCCAACAAATAGACTATAGATTCTACCCAAAACTAGACCAAAAACTAGGCTCATCAATGGTAGTATCTTCGAGATATAGATTCTTGATCTTGATTAATTTTGGAATTGCCTTCGACATTCTTTGGATCAAGCTCTTGACATGGGTCAATTTCAAAGGATGGATTTTTTTCAAAGGGTTCTTGAATGTCTTCATTAGGCATGGGAAGTGACTCAATATCATATTGATCTTTTGGTGGATTGTGATCAAGTGATGAGTTGAGGATTCCTTTAATATCTGCAACCATGAGGTCAAAGGATGTCAATATGTCTTGGAAAGGACCATTGCTAGACTTTGGTGAAATATGTTGATCATTCTTTGGAATAAATTCTTGAGATATGTCCTTTAACTCATTAGGTGTTGTAGATACATTTTCAACATGATCATCGACATATGAATCTTGAATTTTTTCCTCAAACATGGTGGTGGGGATATTGTCAATCTTTTCATTAATAGGATCAAATGATGTTAATGCTTCTTGAAATGGATCGTTATTGGATATTACTGATGGGTCTTGATCATGATTAAAAAATGACTCTTTATGTATGTTGATTTGATTGTTGGATGTGGTAGAAACATCTTCAAGGTGCTCATTGATGGATAGATATTGATCATTGTTTTCAACAATTGTGGTGGAGAGATTGTCACTACCATCATTAATGGTTGAATCTTGATTATTGTCTTCAATAGTTTTTTTTTTATCAAGAAGGTCTTGGATGAGATATTTGAGTTTGATACAATCTGACGTGTCATGACCTTTTGTGCTATGGTATTCATAATAATCATTATCATCATCCCATGGTAACTTGATGTTAGGCTCACCTCCATTTAATGATTCTGGAAGTTTGATAAGTTTAGCATGGACTAACGTGTTTAATGTTGATTCGATTGTCTCTCCCAAGGGAGTGTATTCATGTTTGTCATCTTATGAGATTTGTGCTTGTTGAGATTTATCTAGTTGTGATTAATCTTGGAGATGTGGTGATTGATCTTATTGTTGAGCTTGTTGATTTGATATCCAACTTCTTGATATTGAATATGTTGTTCTTGATGTGGTTGCAGACACAACTCAATGTTTTGATGACATGGTTTAACCAATGGGGGAGTGTGTCAATTTTAGGGTGGAAATGTCTCTTGGTGATATTAATCAACAAATTTGGTAAGTATAGCAATATGATTTCACATAATTTGATATTGATTTTGATTTTGATACCCTTGGTGTAGTGGATTTGGTTGTTGGTAAAGCACATTTGGAATATACACTTGTGGTATTTGTATGGGATCATGCACAAATTGATTTTGGACCATGTTTTGATTTGGGATAATGTTTAGATTTTACATCATAGGTTGGCATTGAAAATTCTTGTGGTTGGGAAATACAGTGCTTTGATTTAGGTAACCTTTATTTTTCATGGTGTTACCTTGATTTGGATCAATACATTGAGTTTCCAGTATATTGTTTGAATTTTGAACAACATTGGTGTGATTTGTAAACGTATCTATCCCATAGTTCACCAAGTGTGGATTTGATATGTTCATGTTTGGTAGGTTTTTATTTGGCATATTCACATTTGGCATGTATTGATTTGATGGGATAATGTTGTTTTGTTGAAGACTCGTGTATTGATCATTTGGCTGATAGATTTCTAGTTTTTGAATTTGATTTAAATCTACCATAGGGAAAGGTGTTCCAAAATTTAGATTGGGCATACTCACATTTGTTGTATCATTGAGGTTTGTAGGATATAATGATCCCATGTGTGAATTGTATAAATGTGAGCTTTGATAATCAATTGGTATTGTAATTTTTTGATAGTTTGGTTGATTTAGACCTCTCATGATGTATGAATCAAGTTTATATTCCATGTTTTTCTTGTGTTTTGACCTTGTTGCAAAAGTGAACCTCTAAGGTATTTTGGACCAATGATGTGAGTCAATGATGAAAGGGGTGAATGATAAGGGGGGAGGACTTTCTAAACTTTTGGACAACACTTTAGACTTAAAAGTTTGATGTTTTGATGCCATGGATAAAGGTGTCAATGAACTTGTAAATCTTTAAGGTAGATTTGTGACCTTTAAGATAAACTTATTCACAAAATGTGATAACCAACTCAACTAAGTGCATGGAAAAGGATCCATTACACACAAAGTAGCTAAGTTAGAGTTTGGTTTGATAGATGTTCAAGTCTAAAGTGTTGGTGTGTTCAAGAGTTTACAAATTTTGGTGAAGTGAAGGATGAAATTCGACAAAGGGATGGATGAAATGTTTGACCCAATTTTGACCTAGAGTGAACCTTTGTTTTGCAAGACCAAGGTGGTGAGAAACATGCTATACCTCTAAAGTGATCAAACATTAAGGAATAAATGATAGAACTCAAATGACTTTGGAAATAGGAACCAATGATTTTGATAATAGAACTCAATGACTTTGGATAATGGAACTCAATGATTTGGACAATAGAATTTGGACTCAATGTTTTGCAATTTTTTCCTTGTCTCAATGTTGCTTGTGTTCAGGGAGTCAACGATTTGAACATACATCAATGTGGGGTGTTCATTTGATTTAATCTTGGATTATTGAAGTTATTTTTACCACATACATTGTCTTGCTTAAATTTCAAACTAAATGTCTATGTCAAAAACATCATTCATTTCACAAAGTCCACTATGTGAAAATCATGAAGTTAAGGGCATAGTTACCTATGTTGACTTTGGAAAGTATGTATTAAGATGTAATCCAAAATATTTAGAAGTCTCTAAGGATAGAATCCTTAGGACAAGCATCAATATCAAGGCTTTTTCAAAGGGTATCCATACTTAGACCAAAGGGTTTGAAATTTTGAAAAGACTTGTTGATGTTTGTTTGCAATTGTTTTGGAACTAGGCAAGTGTTAAAATGACTCGCAAGCATTTACAGTCATATGTAGAGTGAGTATGTATTTCTTAGTAGGTTTACCATCATCAGAAGAGATGATTAATCTGTGAAGATGAAGCGAAAAAATAGGCTATGTCAAGGAAATGTAACGCCTTGACACGCCAAGAAAAGGAGTCCCTTCCCCATTTGCTTTATGCCTCAATAAAAAACTGGACATGGTAAGTAACTTTTTGGCACGGTGCTACTCCCATGCATTACCTTGAAATATGTTTTGAAATTGGACTTGGTTAGCCACTACAAACAAGGATTTTAATGACCATATTTAAGATGAACTAGTGCCATACACACAACAATCTAGTCAATTAAGAGGCCTCCCAACCCTTAGAAAAATCTAAGGGTTTTAACGCATCATAAGGATACTAAGGGAGACATTCGTCGGTATGGGACAACCACAACCAGCCGGTTAATGACTTTATTCACAACTGATTATTTATATAGCGGAACAAAATGAAAGCATCACTTGGGTCATTCTCTCTCACAAGTTGGGATGTAGGCCCTTCTAAAGGTAACACATGTTTGAAGCATAAAATGCTTTTCATCACCCAAGATTTCCAAAAGGCGCAAGGGGAGAGGATAAGTGCTTCCAAGCAAAAAATTAGACTTGTGTGTTTCTCTTCACCCAAGATTGCATGAAACGCAAGGGGATTGGATATGCACAACAATAATACGTAGACAAATCAAACACATGTTCATTTTAGTCCATCATAGAAAAATGAGTTCATTTTAAACACTAATTTGAAGTGTGAAAGTTGTGTTGTTCAATTTTAAACTATCATTGCAAAGTGAGGATGTTTGGGTTCAATTTGAAGTGTGAAAGTTGTGTTGTTCAATTTTAAACTATCATTGCAAAGTGAGGATGTTTGGGTTCAATTTTAACCAACTTTGAAAGTGAATTTTTAGGCCCAATTGAAAGCTAGTTGTCTTAAGATTGTAAGTTTTAAAACCAAATGGAAATTTAATGGTTCTAAAAAATAAACCTTAGCAGCATATGATGGGTTATAATTTCCCCACAAGTGTCAAAACACTGGTACAATAACTAAAACTAAGAAAAATAAAAAATAAAAAAATTCAATTTTTTTTAGTTTTTTCTATGTTCTAGTAAATCATATTTTTGGAGGCCTTCAGAGAAAAATTTGGGTTGAACCTTGCATCGGTCTCTAAAAATGGGCATGTTGAAGGCACACTTTTTTAGGGACTAAATTAGTACTCTTGGAGAGCTTTCCAACGGTGCAAACAGATTCGAATTCTGAGCAACGAGTAGAAAGTTATGACCCCAACAAGTTGGGGTAAATAATTTCCTAGTTTTTTCCTAAATCTGCAAAACTAGTTAGTCCAAAAAACCAAAACAAGAAGTCAGAGACATGTTAGAGGTTAGATAAAGCAAAAAAAATCAAAAATATGTCAAAAAATCAAGCTTTGTTCTGTTTACCAGTAATTCATGACGCTGAAATCAATTGTCACTGAAATTTATCAATAGTGTCGTTGTATTAGATGTGTGTTGTTGTATTGAAAAATCAAAAGCGCCACTCTATAGAAAACAGTGAGGTCAATTGCGTCACCCTATCAATTGCGTTTCCATATTAAAATTCATTCTGCGTTAAAAATCCCATTAGCGTCGCTATATTAAAATGCAGTGACAAAATTAATTATGCGTTGCTATTTTAATTATGCATCACTAAAATGAAATCATAGGTGCATCGTTGTATAATCAATAACATCACTGAGTAATCAATAGCGTCAATGAATAATCAATAGCATCCTTGTACCTGTAAACACAAGGAAAACAAACATTTGAAGCAAAATTTGTTAGATTGATTAGTTTGTGCCCTCCTTCTAGTGCCAAAATGTGACCGATAGATTAGTATGGGTTGAAAACACTTGATCCATGAGGATACGAAGCGTAATGGAGCCACTAAACGTCAATCCCAATAATATCAATCAATAAAACTAAACTAGGAATCCATTAAAACTTAACACATTAAACTATGAAAGCTTCAAAAACACCTATTCTAATCCATTGAAACTCATCCTATTGGGAAGTGGTGTCACATTGATGTGGAATGGCGACCCTTTCCCAATCCCATGGATAAATGAGCATGTTTCAATCGATTATATTAAAGAGAATCAAGAAAACCGATGATAGATTTGTGATGAAACATGATGTAAATGCTAAATAAACATGATGCAAGCTATTTTAACATGATTTATGATAAAAACATCGATATGGGTATATGCAAGGCTAATCTAAATTGATTTTAAACTAAAAAGATTGAAACCCTAATTACAAGATATACTAAATGTATGCATCTATGTTATCATGGAAACCATTAATGGAAGCTAAGCTAATATGTGAAGTGATTTAAAGCTAAGATGATACTAAATAAGTGCTAAATATGAGTGCAAGTGTGAGTGATTTCAACAACATAAGTTTGCTATGAAAATGGTGGATCCATTTGTCTCCAAATAGTGGCCTATTTATAGGAGAGCAAATGAGAAATGAAGGGTTGAGATCAAAATGGTTAATCAATGGTCAAAAAAGGAAGAAGGATAGAATATGTATCATGGATTCTAATCAATGGATGAGAATGAATGATCACATGGATCAAGGAAAGAATCAAGGGTTCATATTCTTTCAAACAAACACATTTTTAACTTGCACAAGAAGTCTTGTGAGTTAACTTGCATGAGAAGTCTTGTAAGTTTGTTATGAAGGAGAATATTCCTTTTTTCAAATGAGTGAGGAGAGAGAATATTCTTTGGAATATTCTCATGGGTGAGGGAAATAGATATTTAGTTAATTAAAACCAAATTAAATTGTGCAAAGGAATATTCCATGGGAATATTCCCTTTTTGGAGGAATGTGCAAAGGAGGAATATTCCCTTGCAAGTGGGGGGATTAGATTTAATTAGGTAATTTAATAATTAAATAAGGTTTTAATTATGCAAACTAGGGGAATTAAAATATTCATTAAATAATTGATTTATTTAATGAAGAGGGGGAAAGTGATATGATATTTAATTAAATGACTTAGGGTTATTTAATTAAATAAGAGGACTTAGGGATTAAATTAAATAATTTGATGTATTTAATTTAATAAGACGAAATGTTAGCATGAAAGGGGATGAATTAATCTGATTAGATTAATTAGGTTAATAGATGAAAATGACATAATTAATTAAATAGCTAGGCTAATTTAATCAATTAAGTGAAAAGAGGATGGGTTTGAGGAGGAAATGATGTTAGTATACCTGATTCAAGTGCACGATATCATTCAAGACATTTTTAAGTGTCTACAATATACACCATGGTAAGCATGTATATATATATATATATATATATATATTAATATACTTGTATGGATGTTTCCATTATGTCAACACATATGTATGTATGTTAATACACACACACACACACACACACATATATACTCGTATATTTTATATATATATCATACATTGATTTTAACACACTCAATGATTGTCATATATGCATGGTATGCATATATGTCACCTTGTTTGATCGATATTCCCATACATATGGGTAACTTGTCCATGAGTATGCATAGATACATCTATCTTTGTATACCCATATGCCTAATTACTCATGTGTATGAGTTTATCATTGACACATACATATATACATATACATACATTGTTATGTATATATATCCTCATTGATTCAAAAAAAAAGTCATAAAGAAGAACTCACTTAGCACAAAAGACTCAACACAGAAAAACCATTAACTAAACATTCACAAATAAAACACAAGCAAGACTGATGGTAACTTACTATTTCCCAACTAACATCCTGAATTGACCAACTAGAAGTGTGTGCGTGTGTGTGTGTTTGAAAGCTTAGTTTAGGCCATTATCAAAGGTTATAAGACCAAGTTCTTCTCCTTGAGTGATAATTCCCCTCTCTTTAAGAGGCTTGATAAAATCACTTACATCCAACTTATCACATTGCAATAGTAGTTAGCTGAAAAAAAATACAGTCATTTGCATCAAATATTTCATAATTAGAATCCTTTCATATCATCTATTTGAATCGACATTTTTTCATCTTATTTCCAAACACATAAATCATAAATACACTCATTTCAATCATTTTCACCCAACTAGTTAAAAGTAAATAAGTGGTAATGCAACGAGGTGTAACACTCTAGATGGCAATAATTTACTCTTATTCTATTGTTATTTAAGATGCATTAGGAGATTATTTGTAACATTTTTTTATTTTAATTTGTACATTGTTATTGGACTTGATCAACCCAATGACTTTGTACATTTTCCTTACTATATAGGACTAAGATTCTATTTGAAAAGAGGATATTCATGTAGTCTGGAATGCATGAATATCATCTTGGGATGTATGTTGATGTTATAGATTATACTTTTATAAGTTTATGAGTGGCCACATAGTATTGGACATGCATGGTAATTATTGTGTGCTCACATTGTAATACTTTGAAGGAGTTACATGAGTGGGTAAAATGGTAAAGTTGATAGAATAACTATATAGTATGGGTTATGCATGTTATTCATTAGGTGAATGTATGTCAACACATGATAATAATTTTATAAATTTTGAAGTTACATGTAAGTAAGGGAAACATCTACATTAAAGAAAATGGGTTACATGAGACAAAATTGATAGAACTGAAATATATGTGATTAATATATAGAATACTCTTGGTTTCTTCAATTATAAATTTCTCATATGTATGTACAGTTCTTGTCATAATTTTGATTAACACAAATAATTCTCTTGAAATAATAAAAGCAGAGAGATCTATGAATTGAAAGAAAGAAAGAACTAGGGAATTGAAAGTGCGTAGAAGCTATGTCGTAGTCGACAATGAGATCGACGACATATCTCTCATCGACATTGTAATCGGGATTGGCATGCATGTATATGGCTATAGGCATAGTTGGATTCGCCCATTCATGTTCTTTTTCTACCACGGCCAAGGGTAATCTCTTTTATAGTGGGGGTGCGACTATGTATGGGACCAATGAGAGGAATGAAGAGGCCCTATTCATAGTACCGTAGGGCTGCCGCTCTTTTCAGTGATTGGCACAACTAGAATTGTTCCCCTCCCAGAGTCCCATAGTATAGTTCTGGGGCCCGGCTAATTGCCCCTCTTTTCTATTGTTGGAGTAGCAGATGCATGAATAGTCACCCATTCTCCTCCCTCACCGCTCCTCGGTAACCCATAATCATTTCCCCTCGTTCCACCAATTCTTATTACTATCCCCACCTCGTTGAGACACCTAGTGGAAGGGCCACAACCCGATGAGGAAGCTTACCTTGTTTGGAAATAGGGTGGGATATAGTGGAACCCTTACAAGCGTGTTTCAATGTCAAAGACATGATCAATGGTGAGCAGAGGTTGGGAGTCAGGAACCACATTGACTAGATGGATACACGGTTTGTCTCCAATGCTAACCCATGGTAGTACTGGGGAGGTTCAACATTGATGATGCAATGGGTTTAGAGTGTGCAGGGAGATCGAGACAGAAGGCTTGGACACCTGCTTCTGGATGGTGCAAAGGTCCGGAGAGGAACTGAAAGTCACTCAACTTCCTCTTCTCCCCCACCCCAACAGGGCTTCGTGAGCACCTATAATTCCCACCCACCCAAAAGACGCCCCACCTGCAATGGCTGACCCCACCATCTGGGCTTCGCCCACCGATGAGCCTGCGCTTCGTGACCACCCTATATTCCTTTACGGGTGGTGGTGAAGCCTCGGCCGGTGGGTTTCAGCCCTAACCCCACCATCCATGCCTTCTCCCACCAATGAACTGATGCTTCTAACCACCCTAGCTTCGCCACTTGCCCTTTGGGACCGACCAGCCCTTCAGAATCAACCTATTCACCTCAAGTTAGTCCCGAAGGGCTGGTCGGTGGGGTTGAGGAATATATGGTTGGGAGTGAAGCTCAGTTGGTTGCAAAGCTCGGGTGGTGGGGGTCCACCTTGGATAGTGGGGTCGGGGTCATCCCTATATCCTCCCACCCCCTGAAACTAGTGGGGTCTTCCTTTGTAGGTTGGAATGAATATGAAGTAGGAGTAGTTTATCCATCAACACTATTTGCTTATCCACTACCCCCTGTCCAACATCCCCTCCTGCCCCAGCTCACCCACCACCACTTTGTCTAGTGTATCTTCCAAATTGATATCCATATAGAGATCCATACCTAGTAGCGGCATCAGCAGCATGAGTAGCTTATCCGTATTACCCATCAGTAGCATACCCTATAGATCCAGGTCTAATCAATGATCTAGTTTCAGATCTATACCCTTGTTACCCCTATCTAGTCGCAGGGGCATAGGCATAGTCAAAGCTTTCCCTCGCCTTGCTATCCATATATAGCAGATCCATACCCACTCTCCTCCCACCCATCCCAATAGGGGCAGAAGCTATGGGAGAAGTGGAGGTGGAGGCGGCACCCTGTCCACCTATGGAGTCCATAACACCCCCTTCTTGTTCTAGGAGCAGAGGCAAGAGTACAAACTAGATAGACATGGATACCTAGGGCTTTGATAGCATACCTAGTAGTCGTCCAGATCGAGACCCAGTTCTAGAGCCATAGCTTGTTACATTATATGGTCTAGAGAAGTAGCTATACCCCTTCCAGTAGCTAAGTAAAAGCACCAGAAGCTTCAATAGTACCAGTAGCAGTTCCAGCTCTAGCCTCCCTTCGCACGGTTACAAATTCACCAGCACTTGGCTCTTCACTAGCACCACCTAAGGCCAGTTCCCTCCTATATTCTGGTTCCATATCGATGACCAAAGCCAGTTGAATGTATAAGGAGTACGTTGCTCTGGTTCAAGATCTAGACCTATAGTCGGTACCAATAACATAAGTCGTTCATTATGTTGCTCAAGCGGTTCAATACCTTTAGTAGCACAACCTACAGAGTGTGCCCAGTAGCATATCCAGTAGCACCAGTGGTAGCATCGATGGAACCATTAGTAGCAAAGGTGGAGACATAGCCATTCCACCACGTCAATAAATGCCCTACCCTATGAATTTTTTCTCCTCAGTCCCTATCCCTTCGGAGAGTTTTGGCCTTCATAACATCGAATCTGTGATAATGAGCGTGGTAATGAGAGTTCCCACCTTGGGATCAACAATGAGCTGACTCAAGGAGTACTATGGCGTGCTACCCCCTACTAGCCGCAAGACCCCACCTACTAAGAGCACCAAAGTAACCCAACCCCACCGACCATACTCACCTTTGGTCGGTCCCAAAGTAACCCACTGACCATACTCGCCTTTGGTCGGTCCCAACCCCACCATCCATATATTCCTTGGGATTAACCATAAGATGAATAGGTCGGTCTCGAAGGGCTGGTACAGACCAAGGCACTCACCACCACCCAAGCTCCTAACCACCCATAAGGCAACAACCCCACCAACCCCCCTATTTGAAGGTAGATTATATTCGTGGGAGGATATAGGAGGCCCGCCTTAGGTGGCGAAGTGCCTTAGGTGGTGGTTAGAAGTGCCTTAGGTGTTTCTCGAGTGGTAGGCGAAGCCATTGAAAGAAGCCCTGGTCGATGGGTAAGGCATATATAGTCGGTCATGAAGAACTGATTGGTGGGGTCCGCCTTGGGTGGGGACTGATGAATGAAAGACCGGATACAATAGAATTAAGTATGGAAAGCACCTTTCTTTTCTTGGAGGTAGGAGGTTGGAAGGAGACATTTCTCTGAATATTGAACATCAAGCTGGAGGAGGAGGGAAGATGGATGGATGGCATTAATGTCCCTCCCATTAGGAAACACGGATGATAGGTTGGGACTCATGAATGTGCCATTGTAGCTGGGGAATTAAAGCTAGAATAACAGGTCTTCAATTATTATGTGTTTTTTGAGTTGTGATGTAGATATCTCATGCTACTGAGGACATTGGCTAATTACAGGGGAGAATTGTTATGTGACTTTTTCTCCAAGAGGAGAAATCTATAAATAATCCTTTAAAATTAAAAGTGAGATATAAAAGATATTATGATCCTTTGGTTAAAAGAGAGATTAATAAATAATGTGTAAACACTCCTTAAAAGGGAATAATAATTATTTAATTAGATAATTATTAAAAGGAAACCTTTTGTGAAAGGGTGTGATGGTTTGGAAACTACCCCTTAAAAGGACATATAAATCATTCATGTGAGACATGAAAAAACATTGAAGGATGGAGAACATTCAAGGAGAGAAGATAAAAAGGAAAGAGGAACTAAAAGGGCACAAAAGAGTGAAGGTTAGGGTCTAGGTGGGCATTTAAACATTTGGAGAAGGGGCACATAGTGTGTGTCCAACTCAGGGTACAACGTACACCCGAGAGTGTCCTAACTAAGGTTGAGTTTATGTCGTGAAGGTTGGATTTGTGCAAGAACCAGTTCCTTCAGAGGTGTTTGTGCTGGGAAACAACCTAGATCTATAACCATTCCCCTGAGTGTCAGATAGCAGTGTTTCCATGACTTTAAGATAAGTATTGAGAACCCTTGATTCAATAATATTGGAAATATTGTCTATATAATTTGGTGTTAATATGATTAATCTATGTGGAGGTTTTATTTCATTTACTATGTTGATTATTTAATTATCACATGTTTGTAGCTTACAATAATTATTCACATTTATTTTGACAATAATGCATATTATAAATTATATTAACTCTAATATTTGTTATATTAAATCCGCTATTAATACTTAATAACCATAAGAGAAAAAGTGACATTATAGAGGAGGCCATATTTGGAATCTTGCAACTCCTCTTGGAATTAAATTTTTTGAATCAATTAAAGGAGAATCGCTTGGAAGTGGAGGTGGTGGAGTGAGATAGTAGAAAGATAATTTTAGCAAAGAATTTAAATTATCTTTCTAGGCAATGTAGAGGGAAGCTATGGAGAAATGGGACATCAAAAAAAACAAAAAAGAGAGTTGAATATAGTGGGATTTGGAAGGAGTTTTCAACGCCCAAGTTTGAGAAGGAAGGAAGGAAAGATGAAGAAAAAGACAAAGAAATGAAGGAAAAACTAGAGATACATTTACTTGGTATCAAATAATGGAGTACCAATGATTTAGAGATACATTTTTTGTTGCATATGAAACCTTTGGATCAAATTTGTAGTTGTTATGGGATCATAATCTTACTTGTCACAGAGTTTGGGTTGTGAATAACTCGTTAAATGCAAGTTTAAATATGAAATTTAAATTATCTCTTAAAGTATGAATCATGTGTGATTATTTATTTTGAATGCACTCTCTATAGTTGAATTCATGAATTAAACCATAATTTTCTTGGCTAAGTGATCTGGGCTGCATCAACAAAAAATTTTACTGTTGAAATTTTATGGGTTTTTTTTGAAATTTTCAACTATGAAATTTGAGGGGTATTGTTGGGATAAAAATTATGATCTACTTAAATTCTAGTAAGATGAATATGGAAACTTTCAAATCCCAAGTTTTCAACAAGAAAGACATTCGATAGATGATTTAAAATAATCTTCAAATAATCTTCAAAAGAGGGTCTATCGTAAGTTTTTGAGTGTAGTTTCAGCGTTGCATGAATTTACTTTATGTGAATACAATTTCATCACTTATATTTTTGAAGTCTTGACACTTAATTTGGAGTGTTGGTTATTGCCTTGCACCATTAGCTCTATATGCGACTTGAAAGTGTTAAATTAGATTTAAACTATTCACTTTTTAATCTAGTGCTATGTGATGTTCAACCAAATAATAGACCAACTTTTATTTCAATATAAAATTACAACATAAAATTATTTTGGTTAAATGATATGACATAAATCTTCATGTATAGAGTTGATTTGTATTGTGCAAATCAATCTAAACTTTCTTTTAATTTGGAAGCCTCTTCATCTAACTTTTTACTATTTGAATATATAAGAAAAGTGGTATCTACACCTACCATTTGGAGTTTAGTAAGTAGGGGATTCTCCCTTAATCAAACATATGAGTGGACATTCTCCTTTAGTCAAACATCTAAGTGGGCTAATTTAATTAATTGTGAATAAAGATTGATGACAAAAGACATCATGTAATATACATACATATCTTTTGCTAAATATGCAAATAACAGATCTAACAATAAATATTTATATATGCTACTTAAACATACAAATGTGAACAAAACATTAAAGCTTTCAAATATAAATTATAGATATATCAAAATAAATTAAAATTTATCCTTTTATACAACATCTTTAAACACACTACAAATCAACACTACATAAAAAACACTAAAATAATTGATTCTCAACAATATCAAATCAATTTGAAAAAAAATTAAGAAAAGGTGTAGAACTGATTTATTAGGTTCAAGAAATGTACATTCCTAAATGCACATGCACAAACATACATTCCTTATTGTAGATATGCAGATATACATTTCTTGTTGTAAATACACCCTTATCCAGTCCATCGTATGAAAACATTTAATTCTTCGCTTTCTTTGTGAAGCAAAGAAAACTAAAAACAGAGCAAAAATTGAAATAATATTTGCAGGAAGTTCCGCGTCTGAAATATTTCCATCAGATTGGAACAATTGAACAGAATCTTCCTGTTCCTGCTCATGGACGGACCTCAGTCCACCTTGACATCAAACACTTTGGATTGCACTTTGGACTTGGGAATGGCGATATTTAGCACGCCATTTTTCAATTCCGCCTTAATCTTATCAGTCTCGCAGTTGTCAGGCAACACAAGCCTTGTATTGTAGGAAGTTTGGCTTCTACTCGACCAAGAATCGGCATCCCCTTTCTCCTGCTTACGCTCCGCTTTGATAACCAGAGATCCGTCATCAATGGACACCTTAACGTCCTCCTTCGACAATCCGGGCAAATCGAACCTCATTTTCAATTCATTGTCAGTCTCCACCATATCCCATGGGGTTCGAACCCTCAACTTCTCGTCTCTCGAAGGCCGCGACGAAGGTAACATAAAGGAGTCCTCAAAGAGCCGGTCCATGGTATCCAGCAACTGCCTCATACTTGACATGGTGGATAAAGGACTCATAAGACCTGCGCCACGAAAAGAAACCCTCAGAACCAGCAACACAGAGTCCAAACCATTAAAGCGATGAAAAAGTTTGAAGCTTTACCACCGTAGGGCGATATGTTCGCTATCCTAGGCTTTCTTTGCACTTCCTTGCCTGCGCTTCGTACGTTAACTGCGTGGTCTTTGCTCTCTGCCCTCACCATTAGAGAATTTACAGGGCGCCTGGAGGATACAGAGCTTACCCCTGCTTTACCCCATGAAATATTGCTAACAGGAAGGCCAATGGACATTGTGCACGCCATTTTTGTCAGAAAATAACCTGCGTCGGTTAATTTTGTCAGGCATAAACTTCACAGTGAGAAATTAGAGGACATAGATTAAGTAATGGACTCAATAACACCAGATAAAAAATGAAAATTCTTTGAATTACCTTTTACAGAGAGAGAAGAAAGCCCGTACACGTGTCTGTCTTATTACCAAGAGAAGGAAGTAATAGACGATCAAAGATGGAAAGGCGTAGGGTGTGGATGGGGTTTTAAATGGAAAGGAGTGGGGTTGTTTAATGTTTTCGGGAAAGTTCGGGAAGAGTGTGGTAGTATGTGGAAAATGGAGTCGTCTAGAGGCTTCCTGCCACGTGACCATTCTTATATCAAAACTTTTGAGATGTGTATAAATTTATCGTTACTTTTAAAGTTATTTTAAGGAATTTAAGTACCATCTCCAAATAGTGAATACTTTTCATATTGTGCTACTTAAAATCACTCTTATTTGTTTCCTAGCATTTCTTTTATTATTCCGAATTTGTTTGTCATCAAACTTTAGAACTCTAGCTTGTGTTAGGCTTTTGTGTAAAGCTGTTTATATTTTGTTTGACTTTCAATTAGTTGTCATTAATATCATATTATTTGTATTATTGTGTTGTCTTTATACATTTATTAAAACTAATGAATTGATTAACAAAGTGTGTGAGAAACAAAAATATTGAATAATCTAGATTTATAGTTTTTTTAATTAGAGAGAATTTAATTCTAAATAATTTATATTCTTTTCTTTTAATAATTCTAAATAATATGGATTTATTTCTTATGATATGAATTCAGAATATCACTAACACATAAAATATTATAAATTATTATGATTAATTATTCACAAATTAGGCACATTCCTCAAAAAATGGTGGATATCTAAAACTAGTTTTCAATTAATTTTGCTAGTCTTCATCACAATCCCTTAATTAATTAATTAAATTATTCTATTTTTTTTACATCAATTAAATTATTTGTATTATTTAATTAACCCATCTCATAATTCTTCGAATGTTAATTAGATAAAACATGACCTTTTATTTATTTAATTAATTTATTGGAGTCCACTTTACACATTCATCCAAAAATTAAATAAATGATCATATTTATTTACTTTCATATTTTGTTTACTTCCCTTATCATAATTAATTAACTTGATTAATCATTTACACAAAACTAACTGTGATTAATTAACCTAATCATTAGTCACAACCTAGCTCGATTACCAATAAAATCCTAAAACAAAACCTCAACACCCCTTGTATCTTAGAAAATTATAACCTTTCACACTACCCCATGGATTCTCACACATATGTAAAAGAGCACACATCAAATCATATTATCTCATGTGATATGTCACACATGTGTGAGATATGACTTGTCCCATCTATTTTTCCATCTGAAAGCTCACATATGTGTGAAGACACGTGCCATTTTTCTCTTCTCCATGCACTCATAGATGTGTGAGAAGATTTAGTCCTAACCCTTTGATTTAGATATAAAAAAATATTGACTATTCATTTCACATTAATTTTTGCCTACCTAGATGCATCTATCATGAGATGCCACTTGGCATTCTCTCCTTTTGTCAATCATCTCATAAATCTCTAATCGTTGATGATATTGAAAATTAATATCTACCATTGATCCAAAATCCCAAAAACTTATAAATAAGACCTTTTAGTGACCATTTATTTCAAGTATTCTTATGTTATTGTTATGCTAGTATTTTTAAAAGCAATTTCATCCATTTTAATCACTACATTCCATCATTCAAAGAGCATGCCAAAATTACTTAGGGTACATTCTTCTTCATCAATATCTAATGAATTTTGTGGAGGATAACAAGTTATGAGAAGCTTTAAGTTATGTTTTGTTTCATTATTTTATGTTTTATTTTGTCACATACATTTTGACATGCCTAGCGAGACCCACGTCCAAATACTAACCTCTTTTTGAGTATTTTACTTGTAAGTATTTTATTCACAAGTTTCAAGTGTCTTTTAGTCACTTGCAACCTATCATTTGGTGCATATGCTTCATAAATTGGTACCTTCACTCCCTATGTTGCCTCTACCTTTTGATCTAGGCATATCTATGTCCCCCATTTATTTGACTAATTTTCTCAAATTTTAACCATTTTCTTTTTTTTTGGTAGGGTTTACTCCCTTTCTCATTTTTTCATCCTTTCCTAATTATTTTCTTGCAAGATAACATATGTTGCTTGCAAGCTTTCTTACCCCCTTCCACATAATTCATTTAGTGACTTTACCCTTTATTTCATCGTCCATGCCATTTATCACTTGTGCATTGCAAAGCAAAGTCTCCATCTTCAAACCTTGTTTGGTTATTTTTATATCATTTGTCATGTTTCTATCTTTGAATTCTATTTTTATTAGTCTATTAACACATTCTTCTATAATTTTCAATATTTTATCATCCAAGTTTCTAGGTTTTTGCTATTTTTTAAGAGATTGAACAAATAACTTTTTAGTTGTATTGTAAGATCTATAGTTCATTGCCCTTACTGTCTATTTCATTACCTGCACAATGCATTGCATGCATAATTTGATGCATCTACAAATTTTGTAAGGTATATTTTTTGTTTATTGTTTCTATTTTTAAATAATTGTTTATGTATTTTAACATATCTATTTTTTATAGAGTTGTTTGTGCTATTTAATACTTCTATTTTCAAAGATTCATGTACATAGTTCATCGCCTTTATTTTTACAATCACTCACACTATGTTATTTTTTATTTATCGTTTTTCTTGATTCTAACAAAGTTGAGTAGTTGTTACACTTGCCCAAGATATTTTAAAAAACTACTAACTTGTGTGGTGTAGGATTTTTCTTGTCAAAGTTACAATTTTACATAGTTTTAGTTGCACATTAAAGGCAATTAGTGGAAAAAGAATTGTGTGCTTTTTCTTTGAGGACTATGTGGAGTGTTTGTTATCCCCTTGCATAGCAAGATGATTTTGGGGATTAAAAACTACACATATTTCTATTTTTATGTTTAGATTAAATATTAAGGGTACTAAGTTGTATATGCTCTCCCCTTACATTTTATGCAATCCTGCATGATAAAAAAAATTTAGTATTTATTTTCTTTTAGGAGGCCTACCTAAGGATTTCATCACTCTAGGGGAAATCCTCAACTACCATATTCCAGTGTAACATATAAATTTGGGGATGAATCAAAAGATATATATATATTAAAAAAAGAGATTTATCAGTTTGAGCTAAGCACCCAAAAATTTAAAACCTTGAGATGTGAAAAGAGGATAGAAGATTGCCCTCTTGAACTAGAATATTAGACATTTCATTTTTCTATTTCATAGAGTTAGCCTCACATGCCCTTGTGTTATATAGAGGATATCCACTAGCTATCTTATAAAGCCTAGATAAAAGCTTTCAACTATCTTTTTTGTGGTGCATTAATAAGTAGTTAGATCCAAGAAGTTTCTCACTCCAACTTCTAAATTATAGAGATAAATACCTAAATATGGATAAGGAATTTTAGCCTTCATGATAAGGGGATATGGGTGGCCCATGACCTTGTATTCCCTAAAAATCTATATTTTGTTAAATAGTATATTGGTGAGACTATGAAAATTGACACTCCTACTTGATTAGTTCTAGGTTGTGCAAAGTGATTAGTGTGTCTTCTTATGCTAAATTGTTATTACATTCAGTTCAAAAATCCTTAAAAGTACAAAATTAAGTAGTTTGATTTTGTTTATTGTGTGGTTGCATGTCTTTCTAAGGTTTAAATTTAGACCACCCAAAACATTCAAAAACTAAGTACAGATTCAACCTTCAAACCAAAATAAATCCACCTCCATAGGTTTCTTAATCCACCCATTTCATAGACATCAAAAACCTTGTCCAAAATCTAATCACCTTATATTCTAACCTTTGAAACCCCAAACCATATCCAAATCATAAAACCCAAACTCTAGGTGCTAAACCTCATAATCCAAAACATTCAACTACAATCCAAAAATACCTTATGCAAACTTATTAGTCCTTAATCCCTTAATCCTTACCCCATCCAAACTTCATCCTTAAACTAATTTCAAGCCTAAACACTAGACCCAAAACCCCATACCCTAAACCATAGTCAAATTCCTAAACTCCAACCATAATTCATCCACCTTAAATTAAAACCAACATCCCTACAATACCAAAAGCCTTAGATCAAATCAAATCTTAGATCGAAACTACTTGGAAAACCTAGTCTATCCCAAGCATAGTCATCCAATCTAACCTTTGCTTAGGAACATAGTATATCTTAAGTATAGGATGCAATGTTTAGGCTATATGTGCTAAATTATTCATTTAATGAAATTCTTATTGTTAGATGGTATAAGGAGGTTGGATAAATTAAATGGTTATTTTCATGTGATGATGTGTACTTGTGAACATGAATATTAATCAAGTTAAACACAATTGAAATAAGCAAGTAAATAAATCAATTAACCTAACTAAGTCATATTCCCAATGAAATTATTGAAATTTTAACTAAGAAGCCATTAAAACATAAAATAACATGAAATCATGAAATGGCAACCTATTTAACACTCAAACCTCATCCCATTGGGGGATTAGTGCTGACTTGATGTGGAAGGATCAACTCTTTCCTAACCCCATTGTTGAAGCAAGCTTTGAATGATGCTTTAATGTCGAATTGAATGGAAATGGATGTATAATGCTCTCAAAATGGATATGAAAATGGCTATAGTTCAATTACTCTAAATGATTGTGGATGAATTACTCATAAAATGAGAGCTATTTATAGGATTTTTAGATGAATCAATGGCTAGGATCAATTTGGTTAATCAAGGGATAGAAATGGATGAGAGGGAATGACATGGATCAATGCTCAAATGAAGGATCAAAATTGAAACATCACATGGATTGATAAAACTAATCAAGGGTTACAATTGATTTCAACAAACACAAATCCTTAAAATTAGGAGGAATGTGCAAGATATTTCCATATGGGAGGGAAATGTTTGAATTTGAAATGGAGGAATATTCCTAAGAATATTCTCTTACAAGTGGGAGAAATTGGAGGAATTAAAAGATATTAGTCAATTAAATAATTAAGATATCCTTTAATTGTGCAAGGTAGGGGAATTTAGGATTTTAATTAAATAATTAGCTCATTTAATTAAAAGGGGCAATTATTGACATTTAATTAAATAATTAAGATTATTTAATCAAATGAGAGGACTTAGGGGATTTAATCAAATAATTTGCATTATTTAATCAAATAGGATGAAAATTATCGTGAAGGAGGTGAATTAATCTAACAATGTTGATTATCTGACTAATAGAGGAAAATGATGAATTTAATTAAACAAATAGAACTATTTGATTAAATGGAAAAAAGTTGTCAAATTAGGGTAGAAATGGTGCTAGTAAGTGAGATTAGGTATGCGATATTGTTAGGACATTTTGAAGTGTCTACATTTTTCCCCTCTTTGAAGCAAGGTACCTACTACATTGGTTCAAAGAACTGATGCTTCTCAGATCAAGATTGTTGCTTAGATAAAAAAAATTATGCTAAATCTTTCTGGATGCCCCATTGTGCCCCAGTAGAAGGAATGAATGTTGGTATACTGCCCCCTTGAGAGATCAAGCGAAAATCCTGATTTTTTGGTTGAGATTGCGACAAGGATGCAAGATCAGTTCGACCACGAAGAGGATGAAAAATAATTCTTAGAAAGATCAGATGTTTGATGTAGGTAGATTTTATTATATTTAAGATAGTCATTGACCATGGATAACCTCATGTATATTTTGATATATATCGCACAAATTCAATACTTGGATAGAAATGTTAGTAAAGATAGAAGAATAAGAAGAACAATCTAGTAGGAGAATGAGATAGACATTGATTGACCATTATTTTGAGATTGATCCAGAAGTCCAACAAGCCTATGATTATTTGAAACTTTATTGGATATGGTGATGAAAAAGATGATACTTCTTTGCTTTAGGGTTAGGAGAAAATTCATCATGTCCTTCCTTATTTTTGATATAGCAAATAGACACGATACATCAAAGTATTCAAAACCAAGATGGCGTTGTATCTAATGTGATGGACTTTGACTCTACAAATAGATAGGAGTATCCATGTTCATGTACCTCACATACAAAAACCTTGTTTGACCATGTAAAAGAATAAGCCATAGAAGTAAGGAGACCAACACACAAAAGGTATGAGGAACATGATATGTCTTAGCCATTGTTTTACCTGAGACTATCCCTATACATACAAGGCAAGTATTTATCGAGGTCATATTACAAGAATATCCAACAAGCACAAAAAAAAAAGCAATGATCAATTCCTATTCTTTTCTCTCTAAATTGTTTTAACAAACATCATCGAGAGGTCATTGGAATGGGCCAATAAGACAAAATCATAAGAAAAGATAAAAATGAACAAACAGTCAATGTTATTCATATCTCTTGCAAAAGACGTGTTTTGAGGATTAATATTCATTAATGATATCTGAAATGATGCCCATTGTAGGAATGATATATCCTAGGATAGTCATTGGATGATGATGGGTTGAACTGATTAGGCCATTGATAAGATTTTGATTAACATGTTTGATAATGATCAAGAGTTTGATTTTTACATTTAAGGTTTTCGTTCTAGTTATTGTTGTGCCTATTTCCATTTACATTACCGAAGGGTGAGGGTGATGATCAATTTATTATGGATGAAAGATTATCGTGGGTGAAAGCGAGATGAGATAGGTGATTTTGTTTTTGACATTTTGGCATGTTTTGAGGCTACTTTTGATATTTTGAGTGTAGGCGAATGTTTAATTTTTTACGTTATTTAAGACTATTTTTTATTTATGGATGATATTTGATGTTGTTTAGGACTTTTTGAAGGTTTTCCAAATGTTTTAATTTTCACATTTTCTAACTATTTTTTGTGTTTTCAGTGTTTTAGACAAAGATAAAGACCTAAGAGGGACTGACCTAATGCCTCAGGGGCTCATTGATGATGGCCTTGCCTACGTAAGCACAAAGACGATGTAGTTCGACAAGTGTTTTCGACTTTTGATGTTTTAGACTTATTTAGGGATTTGGATGTGATTTGGATGTTTTGTATTTTTTGAAATATTTTGGATGGTTTTGGATTTTTCGCATGATGTTGATGATTGTATATGGATATGTGACGATATTAATGATCTATTTGAGATTTTGTTAATAACCAAGCTAGGTTTGATTGATCTAATTGATAGATTGTCGATAGTGATAACATTGTTAAGGATACACAACAATGCAAGGATAGTGTTGAACAACACAAGGATTGGGAAGGATATCTTAAAATGATGATGGATTGATCGGATAAGATAGATCAAGATTTTGAAGCTAGGCTTGGAACAAAATATATTGGAATGATTTGATGTGACATTGAAGCACAAGTTAGCTACAACTAATATTGATTTTGGATCAATGTTTGATAAAAGATATAACTTGATAAGGAACATATTCTTATCAAAATGTGTCATGGGCTAGTGACTTGGATGTTTTTGAGATTTTTGATTTTTTTTTTATATTTTTGGATTTTTGAACTTTACAAGTTTTCAATGTTTAGGGATTTTTTGAACTTTACAAATGTTTGGATGTTTTTTGGTTTTTTAAAGATTTTATGATGTTTTTTTATTTTTAAATATAAATGATACCTAGATCACAATGTAAAAGTCATGTTGTGAGATATAAGATATGGATCAAGAATTATTCAAAATAAGAGTGCAAGAACCTACCTCTAATGTCTAGCAATGTTTTATGAGCAACTCAAGATAGTGAATGGATAAGCATGCAAATATTTTTCAACAGATTTGTATCATGCAATAGGACCATTATGACAATGTTACAGATAGGCCATAGGACTTCATGGGATTAGTGGTAAAGACCATGTCAAGAGTTTTTCCATGAGTAGTTGAAGCATACGCCAAACCTTTTTCAAGATCAAGACAATGTGGATTTGGATGAAAATGTATTGGATAGATGATTCATGGATTTATTTTGGATGAGATGAGATTCTTCCACCTGAAATGGCACACGTAGATGCTCAATGAACTACACATGATGCCTATTTTCTAGGTCTTCATCATGGTACTAGTCCAAAGTGCCATTGTTTGGTCAAAACTATGGATTAATATTGGGGATAAACTATCCTTGTAATTCTATCAATTCAACTTAATACAATCAAATTAACCTTTGGGAATTTTGTGTTAGTTTCCTTAGTTTGTTCCTAAGTGTCAATCCAGAGAACATAATCTTTCGAAAGGTGAAGTGGCTTTTTACCTAAGGGTTGTTGCTAATTAGATGAATAAAATGAAATGAAGAATAAATAGACCCTATAGTATTCAACACACATAAAGTTATGTAATTTTCTATCGAATTCAAGTATTTTGTATTCTGCTATAGGGACACAATGTGATAGGAAGATAACATAAACAAAGCGATAGGAATGTGATGGGAACAAACCAGAGTTGTTTGTTATTATCAACAGTATGAAGTAAATCTATGAAAAAAAACTAAAACTTGCACACACTCAATAGATCATTAAACTATGAATCACACATTAATAAGTAATTAACAACAATGCTTTACATATATGTAAACTAAAAAATATTAAACTTGCAACTCCACAAATGACCAATCTATGAATTAAATCTTAATGACAATAATATCAAACCAACATTTAAATCATAACAATAACAATATTTAAAACATAACAAGCATAATAAACTTCACTAGGTGTTTCGAGAGTGGGCCCTTCCTTTGGTTCGTGAGGTGAATGAAAGAACAATTACGCTAATTTACTTGAAGTCTTAATTCATATATCAGAAATTTAATGCATAGTCATATATCATTTGATAGTTGAAACCATAGCATATTTATAGATGCATATATTGAAAAATGCCTTAGTTCATAAGCTATGGAGTAATATTATAACATGATTAGTGGCATAAGGACTTAGGAAAAAGGTAACAATAATGGATATGGAAAGAACAAAAGGGACTTAAAATAGAAAACATTCTTTGCCCATCATTTTCCCCCTAGCTAATGAATTTGCATGTCCTCATGTAAACACTAGGTACAAACCATGTTTTTTGTTTGTAGGCAACTATTGTGCCGCATTGGTAATCTCCTTGAACCAGACTGACTTCATCTCTTGAACACTCTCTACTAAAATTCACAAATAGGGATATGGGATCTAGCTACTCTATTTAATTCTTCATTTAGTTTTTCTATCTCCTCCTTCTGCTAACAATTGGTTGAAGTAAGTTCTTGTAATTATACCCTTAACCCTTGATTTTCTTCTTTGAATTGTTCAACCTCAAAACACATAGCTTGATTGTCTTATTCAAATGAAACTATTTGATCCTCTTGCATTGCATTGGCTCATTAGAAATTATGGGATCATTCAAATTAGGAGATTCTCCTGTCTTTGGAAGTAAATCACATATGTCCTCAATGACCTTGTCTACTTGTTTTTTTTCCTTCCTCTAGGTTGAACTCGGAAGAGTGGATTCTATCTGCTTGACCAAAGGCAATATCTTCTTGATTGTAGGTATTTCCCATATTAGGGATATCCTTCTACTCAAAAGGAATTTCTTCCTCATGTTCAAAAGGGACTTTTTCCTCCTCAAAAGGAACTTCTTCCTCATGCTCAGAAGGAACCTCTTCCTCATGTTCAGAAGGAACCTTTTCCTCATGTTCAGAAGGAACTTCATCTTCCTGCCCGAGAATATTCTCTATGGGTACATTCCCTTCTGTAGGGTTTTCCTCCAAAATATTTTCTTGTTCAAATTGATTGTTGTCATGTGCATCAAAAACCTCTTCATCTACATTTTCTTCCTCACCAAGAGATTCTATTTGTTCATGTTGAGCTTGTTCCTTTTATTTTTGTCACTTTTTCTAGTAGTGCTCCCTTCTCATTTTATCTTTTCCTTTATTATGATTTGAACTTGTAATATCTATGTCGTCTTGGGGAAAGTTTGAATTAGCCATGGAGCTAGCAATGTCTGCAAGATTAGTCAATTTATCCTTAAGGACATTTTTTCCCCTCTTACGTTTTTCTCGGCTCTGTTTGTCACTTTGTGGAGGCATCCTTCCACCCACTACCTTTTTCTTCTTAGCAAGGCTTACATTCTTAATGATATAGACCTTAGGGATATCATCAAGGGTTTGGTTGGCTAACTGATTTTTAGGGTTTCCAAAGGCTTCACTATTAGAATTTTCTTTTTGAACAAGAACATCCCATTCTATAAGATGGCTTTCTAAACTTAGTCCATGAACAACGATCAACTTAATTAATCTATGATGGAAAGGGAATTTATATGCCCATGTTGAACCCCAGTGCATGAACATTGTAGGGATGAGAATAGATAGTTCAGGGACCATTAATTAGAACACCACTACACGAATGTAGCATAAGCCTAAAATGGTGACAATAGATATATGTGTACTTTCCTTCACAAGTGACATATTGAATGAGGAACTTAGCAACATCATCCCATGGTGGAGGAAGAGAGTTGTGCTTGGTTCCCTAGCCTTGCACTACTTGGATAGATTCTCCCCTCTGTAAAAATTTCTTTCGTGCATACTTAAGTTTTGTAACCTTGGTGGAGCCGGTAGGAAAGAATGAGTCATCTGATAGAGGAATTTTAGTGATGGTGGAAATAGTCTGCACGGTAATAGGAAATGTTTGACCTCTCAAAGTGACCTAATTCTGATGGAATCCCATAGAAAATTCTAGAGCCACATCGTCCTCAAAATCATGTAATTTCTTGAAATAACCAGTCTAGGAAGCTTGCCTAAAGATTTTATAGGCTTCTAAATAGGCTCTAAGATGCCTCATGGAGGTAGGCTCACTCCATGTGTGATTCCATCCCATTGTGTGGTAGGAAGTTTGCAAGCGGAATGAACAATGGCTATGGTAGTTTTGTTTGCACAATGATGATGGTGGTATGAAAACAAAACCCAAGATGGTAGTAGTTTAAACAGTACAAATGGTAGATCTAGTATTGGATAGACCAGATAATGAGGATGGTGGTTACAGGAATTATCGTGGTTAATAGAGGGTGAGTTGGTAAATAAATTCAAATATAGCATTGTTTAATCATGGTGAAGAACTCAAATGACACGTTGGGAAAAACTCCCTCCCCCCAGCTTAATGATGAGCCTGTCCTAGGGCATGCACACCAATCATTTTAGAAAACAAAAAAAAATTAAATAGAAAAAATAATAGAAAATATTACCCATTACCAAGTATTTTCAACTGAGATGGCATTGAGGTGGTCTGCAAAAATCTAGTGATGGTACATTGTACATCCCATGAGCTAGAGAAAATCTACAAGTAGATACGAAGTGACCGTGAGAGGAAGGAACCATAATGAATGATGACATTAGAATGAGGGTGACAAGATAGCAACAAAGAGAGTGGTGGAGGCACGTGAGGAAAGTGAGTGAGGATGAAAGATGAACACCAACCTTGAACACATGGAAAGGAGCCAACGTGGAGATTAGGTGAAAAGACAATGCCAACCGAACACATGCGAGGGTGAAATAAAAGGGGAAAGAGCACCAGGTAAAATGATGGGTGAAATAATGACCACGTCAAAAATACTAGGCAAAGTACCACAGCTAGTGGAATGGTGTAGTTGGATCGAATGAGGCAGAAGCGAGTGGAAAAGCACAATGGTGGCTCTTGACGACAGGAGCTACAAAGGCAACAGGAAGAATGATGTTCCTACCACACCATAGAATGGGTAGCAACAAGAACTATATTATTTGGCCACACAAGAGATGTATTATTTTTTTTATTTTTTACTTTTGATAATGACACCAGACCACCGAGACCTTGGTTTTCAATCAAACACTACCTGGAGATGCCAAAAAACTATTCTTCATCCCCAAGATTATTAAATAGTTATTACCTGCTGGTAACCTAGTTTTCAAGTAATAATTGGCCAACAACACTCAAAGGTTTTTCGTTGTTGGATCTTTTACTGCTTTATTTTTAATTTTAATTTTTATATTTTGTAAGTACCTAGGGGGTACTTGAAGAGGTGACAGGAACTCAGGATACAAAATTGAGTTCCTTCATCAAACTAGACACAAAATGTTCTTTAGAAATAGGCCACTTGTACAGTTCAAGTGATGCCCATTGACAACAAGATCCATATGATCAGAATCTACTATACGAAGCTTGACCGCACCATTTTCATAGAAAACCTCAATCTCATAGGACCCTAACCATCTAGTGTGGAACTTTCCTTTGAAGTCATGAAATTGGGAGTCATATAACCATGCCCAATCTCCTAGTTGAAATGACCGTTGTCTGATGAAATGATCATACCAAAGTGCAGGTTGTTTCTAAACTACCTCTATGTGTAAAAGAGCTTGCTGTCAAAGTTCATACAGAGAATGGAGTTGAGAAATTTGATCTTTTTAAGCATTGGTTAGACTCATCCCCAATTGCAACTCATTTCAAAGAGTCTTTATCTTGAACTCAATGGGAAGAATAAATTTCTTACCATAAACCATCTCATATTGTGTAAGACCTGTGGTGGTCTTCCATGTGGTGTGATATTCCCATACTACTTTTGGAAGTATTGTTACCCAATCTTTCTTGTGAAGGGCCACAGTCTTTGTTAGAATATTCTCAAGCTCCTGATTGATCACTTCAACCTGTCCATTCGCTTATGGGTGATATGGTGAGGACTTGTGGTGATGAATTTCATATTCACGAACTAGATCAGAGATCAACTCAAACGTAAACTGAGGTCCTTGATCAGTCACAATCTCATGAGGCATGCCAAACCTAGTAAAAATTTTAGAATATAAAAATTCAACAACCTTGGTATCTGGCACATGTTTCAATGCCACAACCTCTACCCATTTAGTAACATAATCAGTACAAACTAATATATACTCCTTATTCTTTGATGAGGGGTTAATTGGCCCCACAAAATCTAAACCCCATTTTTCAAAGGGTTCAAGAGAAAATTGGGGTTGTAGAGGCATCTCATTTGAACGTGTGGGTTGCCCCATACGTTGGAACTTATCACAGTGTTGCATGAACTTTTTATAATCTTTATGAAGCGTAGGCCAATAATATCCATATATGAGGATTTTATTGGCAGTCCTCTATGTTGCAAAATGGCATTCGCATGGATTTGAATGACATGCTCAAAGTATGTCAAAGACATCATCTTCAGCTACACATTGTCATATCATGTTATCAATGCCAATGTGGAAAAAGATACCATTAATCCATGTATATTGACCACTCAGCTTTCAATGATATCGAGGAGAGAAGTGCAGGGGAAACTTGTAAGTGACCAAATAGTTTGCTATGCCAGCAAACCATGGGTTGTAGAATGAAATAGCAAAAATATGCTCACCAGGAAAAGCATCATCGATAGGCACAGGTTCACTTTCACATTGCAACTTGGATAAAAAGTCTCCAACCACATTTTCCCAACCAAGTTTATCAAGTATGGTTATATCAAATTCTTGCAATAAAAGTAACCATCTAATTACTCTTCCAGTAACTACTAGTTTACTCATTAAAACCCTAATTGTAGAGTGATATGTATGGACAAATACTTTGTAACTAGTTATGTAATGATGAAATTTATTAATTGCATAAACAGCAAAAAGGAATTCTTTCTCAGTCACTATGTAGTTTATTTCAACACCTGTAAAGTTCTTACTAATATAATAAATATAATAAAATAAAGTGTCCTCTTTTTAGACAAGGATAGATCCCATTGAAAAATCAGAAGCATTAGTATGGATATGAAAATGAAGTTCCCAATTAGGTCCTTGCAATACCAGTGTGGTCACGAGCTTCTCCTTGATAGTCTTGAGAGCTTGTTGACATTCCTACGTCCAAGAAAAAGTGTTACACCCCATTGTGCTATTACTTATTTACTTTTACCTAGCTGTGTGAAAATGCTTTAAATGTGTGTGTTTATGCTTTATGTATTTCAGAAACACAATAAATGAATGTTTAATTCAAATGAAGTTATGTAATGATTTTGTCTATGAAATATATGATGCAAAAGGTTATAATTGATTCAACTAACTATGTTTTCTATGTACTAAGTTAGATGCAAGGAAAGATTCAATCCTTTAGAAGAGAGGGAAAGTGTCACTCAAGAGAAGAGAATTGGTTGGGTAACCCCTAAATGAGTCTAATTGAGCTTTCACACACTCACTTCTAAGTATAGTCAAGTCAAGTCAATAGCCTAGAAATAGTAAGTTACCTAAGTCTTGTTAATGGATGAATGAGGAGAGGTTATGGTTTTGTTTGTGAGCATTCTTGTTTTAGTTTAAGTGTTTGAGTTTTTGTCTATAGAGGGTTCTTCTTAATGTGTTTACATTTGATCGATGTGATATATACATAAAATGTATATATATGTATACATGTATATGTCTACGATGAACTCATGCACATGAGTAAATACGTACATGAGTATACGTAGATAGACGTATCTACGCATGCTTATGGACGGGCTACCCATATGCATGGGGTCATCGAATGGACAAGGACACACACACACACACACATATATACACATATATACTTCAAGTATATATGTCAATCGATGTTGTTGAAATTGTATATGTGAAGGCAATGTTAAATAAATATACAATATATACATGTGTACATATTTATTTATTGATAAACACATATGCATCGACGTAATGGAAATGTCCATACGAGTGTATTAATACATATATAAATATACATATGCATATATGTATATATATTTACACATGTGCATAATTATTTTATGGAATGAATGAATATATATACACATTTGAATATTGAAAGATGCATACTATAATCATATAAGTTGATATATTTATATATATATATAAATACATATATATACACACATATATATAATATAACATATAATGTTATTAATATATATATATTATATATAGCATATAAAGCATATATATATTATATATATAAATGTTTTTGATATGGTAAGCAACATTTACAGGGTGTTGTACCCTTTACACAGCGAGCCACAAGGGCCAAAAAAGATCAAGTCCAAAAAACATAAACAACTAATCCAAAAAACACAGACACATCGGACCAACAACCGACAGACACACCATGCAGCAGTAGCAGATTAACTGACATTATCCCAATTCTGAGAGAGGAGATTGACAACATCATCCCCAACCCATTTGGGGCCTTCTTCTCCAGTCTTCTTATCCATCTCATCCTTCATCACAACAGAGAGGGTTCATGTAACACAGTGGAATAACTTGATAGTGAAACGGGTCAAGCCATTGAACTTCTTTCCATCTTCCCCATCCTTTCCTGCAACACACGAAGATCCTCCCCTTTATCTACAATCTTCTCAATATTAGCACACTCCACATCGAGAGGGTCCTAGGACTGGGAAGCCGAATTCTCCTTATGCACTTTGTTGAAATCCGAAATGGTGTGGGGCCCTTAAACATACTCCCCCACACCATCCGTAGACCCCTCCACATCCCTAAAAACTTTGTTGTCAAACCACTTCTCAACAGTATCCATTTCATTAATCTGCACTTTCTTGTTATTTTTAGCCAGCCTACCGAACCTCCTAATGTTGGGATTTTCACCACCAGTCTCCACCGTAGCAGCAACCATAGTATCCCCCTTGGAGTCCCTACCCACCACATTCTTTCCTTTGCTATCCATGGTCGGAGGCTCCATCAAACCCTTCCCCTCATCCTTCACTTTATTTTTAGTGGTAGGTTTACTGAAAGACTTGGCAAGGGAAAACTTAAGCTCACAGAGACCAACCACAACACTAGACTGGGAAATCCCTACACTCCCCTTAAACTTCTTGGTGACCGGTTTAGGCTTATGGGTTTCAACAGTAACTGGAGGGGTTTTTCTTATGGGACCTTTATACTTAGTCGGGGAGATATTGGTCATAACAGGGGGTTCAATTTCCTCACCACGGACAGTGGAAATGGGATTGGGCGGGCATAATGCAAGATGAAAGTGGTAGAGCCTCAAAATGAGGCCTTGATGGAGCGGTAGGGGAGGAGTATCTTCCAAGTTTTGGCTAGCAGCCTCAATGCACTTCTCAACAGAGCTTTCTAAATCCTTAAGCAAGAAAAAAGGAAAGCTTAACAGAATTTTCTGTCAGAGGTGATTCAAAAGAGGGAAGTGATAGAAATAGTAGGCTTTGTATCTACCTTCTAAGGTAACGTACTTCATGAGAGCGAGATCCCAAGGCTACAAGAGAGATTCTCTTTCAAACCCCGACTGGTTATGAATAGGTTTTTCATTACCTACAAAGAAGGCATTCAAGATTTCGTTGTCTTGGGACTTAGTATGCTTCGGGTACTTCTTTTTGGTACACAACAACCCTGTCGCTTGCACAATCACCTCCTCATTCACTTCGAAGGAGATACCTCCCATGGTAACCCTTCTTTCTTTCCTAGAATTTGCAAATTGCATAGATAAACTGGGATCGTGACCCACCAAACTTTCCATCAAAGGTGCCAACCCACCTTCAACACAAATGTGCCAAACCAATGGGTCCTTGCAAAATTCCCCACAATTTTCAGGCTCCATTCTCACCCTGTCGCCACCCATGTCACCGCTCTGCACATGAAAAAACCAGTAAACTTGTGAAAGCAAAAGGTTAGAAATGTTGGTTAAGTGATAGGTCATCTGCACACTTAATTTTTTAATCCAAACAATGCAACCTTGGGCAATCAAGGCGATGTACAAAACACACACTTGAGGAGTTAAATCCCTAAAGCAATCTTGGTGATCTCATTAATGAAAATTTTCAAACGTTTGCGGCCAGGTAAGCAAGAAATGATGGAAATGGAAGGTTTTCCTTCCATGTTGCTTTTGTACAAGTACCTATGTAAGATGTCCGCAAGGCCAAATTTAGATAAACCTAAGATCCCGACCTTTAGCAAAGGAGGAAAATTAGCAAAAAAGATAGGACCAATCAAAAGCTTCACCTCATAATTATTTGTCACATCAAATTTGAAATCAAAAATCTGCAAGGATATACAAGTGCTTAGCACAAACCCCAAAAAGAGATTACATAAGGCATGACCTAGCTTGGCCTCAATCATAAAGTACTCTCCATAAATCCTCATAATGGCCTTTTTAAAAATGAACTCCGCCCCATTATTCAAAATTTTCCACTTGTAAGACACCTCAACATTCAAACCTGTCCACATGGCCCATAAGACAAGAATGTGGACCCCCCATAAGGCCAAATAAATCACATAATTAGTTATTATCATGGATCAAATATGTGCCTTGCTCCTTAAGGATTAAACCTTGAATACTTGGCAGTATGTTCCCTAAATTTCGCCAGCACTTAGAAAATTTTCAATGGGTGCCAAGGTTAGCCAAAGCATCAACCACTTGATTACCCTCCCGGTAAATATGGGTAGCAATATTCAAATTCAACTTAGACACAAAAAACTTTGTCTAATAAAATATCTTTAGTAATCCATCCCAGTAATCTGTCAAAATTAACAACATCGATGATAGACTTAAAATCTCCTTATATATGAAGATTCACAGTCCCCAAAGTAACAACAAACTGGATGCCCTTTAGTAGTGCTCTTGCTTCTGTAATCATAGAAGATTCGATACCAATCCCCCGAGTAACCAGCCATGAAATTACCCTTGCAGTCTCTAATTAAACCTGCTATGCTAGCTTTGTCTGAGTTGCCTTTGGCCGCCCCATCAAAATTAAGATTAAACTAACCATGGTCCTGAGGTTTCTAGATAGTATCCCATCTAGCCAGGGATCTAGATCCTACAACAAAACAGACAATTAGCACCTAAAATAGCGTCGAATTTTAGTGCACTTGAGTTCATGAATTGGGCACTTCTACTAGCACAAAACTCGGAGCTAAATTGCATTTCCCTTTGCCATTGGGTGTTGGCACTCTCAAATTTTGCAAATTTGAGATGCCCATTTCAAAATTTTGCCTCTGAAGTGCACCTGATGAATTTTCCTGAGTGACCTACTTTGGAGGGTCATATTTTGATGCCTGTTGATTTTTCGGGAAAAACTCCTTTGCAAGCCCACTCATGTGTCATATGTGAGCAGGCATGTCAATTTTCAGCTTCCCACGATGAGTTTTGTCAGGATTTCAAAAAATGAAGCTAGAGGGTTTTTGCACTGTTCAACTGTTTGCAAACCTTCAGTTCTACAAAGTAGCCTCCCGTTTGAGCTTGCATTTTGCAACCAGTTGATTATCAAGAGAAAACCAATGTTGTTCTGCATTCTCCATACCAAGATGAGCTCACATGTCATTTTTTAGAGCCTCATGATTTGAATTTTTATTTTTAACAAATCAAAACCAAATGCAATTTCTTCAGTTTTGCATTTGCATTGTTGACAGTCTTTCTAAGGGGTCAACTTTGACCTTCAATATCTTTTGATCAATGATGATTCAAGCTAATTCCCTTTTCACACGTGTTCATTGCACCTAAATGTGCTAGTGTGTTCAGTGGCAGCTCACTAGGAGTTCATTTGCTATTTTTCCAACGAGGTGGCTTCGTGACTTTCAATTGGTTCAAAACAACTGTCTGTTGCATAAAGTTCAACTGAGCAACTTTGACAGCGAATAACTTTCACCTCAAGATCTTGTTTTCCAAACCATTTGTTGCATTGCATTCTTGAGTATGATGTCTACTAGCCTACAAGTTTTTATTGTTCCAGGAGGTCGTTTGCCCAGTTTTCAAAGGCGATTCCAGAGCCCACTTGGTCATTTTTCACCATTTTCCAAATGAGCCAGAAAGCAAATTCTAGTGGAAACCCATTTCATGTTTTCACTCCAAGAGCACTCAGAAATTATCCTAGAGCAGTTCAAGGAGAAAAGTTGTTTGCAAATGAATTTTTTTTTAGCCAGGCCCACATGGAGCCCGACCTGCTTTGCATGATTGTGAAACTGTGAATCTTGCATTGTGGTAATTGTCTCAAATAGATTTCTTTCAATAGGTAAACATGTGGAAGAGTGCACAATTACAATTTCCCTCAAATGGTCTGAAAGGCAAAGAAGGATCCATCTTGTAGGTCATGCTATTAAGTGGATAAAGATGCTAGACAAGGGATAACAAGTATGAAGCTGTAAATGACAATGTGGTGAATGAATCATTTAAAAAAATGCTTTGAAGAAATGGCAAGGTGTTTGTTCAATATTTCCTTGTAGTAAAGGCAAGCACAATGCTAGATATGAGAAGCATTGGAGTAAACATGGACAACTATCAATACTTGTGGATAGAGTAACATGTTAAAAGATGTGCTTCTATACAATATTGAAAGAACAAATCTCCTGTACAGGCTATTATGGTTAGAGTTCTTAACCTTATGGAGGCTTATCTATCCATTTTGCAGCCACGAGTCAGGTTTAGAATGGATCAATTTCAAATTTGAAATGAATAAGGAAGATGAATGACTTTCAACAATTGAAATATCTAAAAGTCATACAAAGTGAATAAAATTTGGGGATTTTCTGTATGTTGAAATTGCACGCACCTACTAGCTTGTGCCATCAGCAAGGCATGGACATTCATTAGAGCACATATATAATAGAGTTGATTGTGCAGTTCATGCTGTCAGAAGGTAAATCTAAACATTCCAAGTGATAGGCATAAAGTGGATTTGATAATGATTTGTTGAAATGGTTTCAACAATTCGACCATAAGTGCATGCAGAGAGGACACTGTAGATGGAGCAATCATCGCCTTATTTAAGGGGAATGATTAAATATAGTTGGAAAACATGTGGCTTGAAAAATGGAACGCTAGTATTGTAGGGTACACGCATGATGAATCTAGATTGAAAATCTCAAGAAACTTGCAAACAAATGCAATGAAGCCAGTGCACATGCAACATGGTTGACATCCAGCAAAGCATAAAGAAAACGCCATGAGAAAGGTGCAACCAACGAACATACACAAAATTAATTTTCTTTAAAGACTTTAAGAACTTTAAGCAAGTGAAATGGGAAGGGCCACACATTGAGAGGCTTGAACCATGTAGAAAACAAAGAATGCTAAAGAATGATGGTTGCAAAATTAGTAAGGCTCGCGACCTATTTGGTCTAAACCCCAAACAAACATAATCTCAGGGAATATCAGAGTAGTAGACATGCATTAAGAAAATGAATATGTTGAAAAGTTTTCTGAATGCCACGCACCCAGCAGCAGAGCAACTCAATATAAATCTGTTGAATATACTTTAGAAGCCTCAAATCAAATGCCATGGAGCAGATTAAAAGAAGTCTACGCTGGTTGAGAATGTGAAATGGTTCTGTTATGAATGCTTTAGGAACTCTCAAACAAATGCAAGTAAAATGAGGAATCCATTGCATGGAGGAAGGAGCTCGATGGAATGTCAAAAAAAAAAAAAAACTTGAACCAAGGTAGTGGTAAGGCCATTGTTGCAAGATATACACAAAATAGAGTTGTTGCAAGGGACACACCAAACAAGTGACATAGAGGAGGCTCAAACCAGAGCAGAGGGCTGCACACTTGAGAATATTGCTAATATCTATCAGAGCACAAAGGATGAGAGTCCTGGATTGAATTTTGCGCAGTATGGATTGAGAAGGGCACTCTGTAGGTGGTGCAAACAAGTCAAAACAATGAGGAGGCCGCTATGGTTTAGAATGGAAGGCACATAGTCTGCCTGAAAGAAAACCCCAAAAAAATATGGCCACAGGAAATACCACACGCACTGCATAAAATGTATTTGTCAAATGGCTGTAGAAACTTGCAAGAAATGTGCGTTGGTTGAAAGATGAAATGGCCATAGGGTTTGATGGACATTGGAGATGACACTTCCGCCATAGCTCACGGTGGAAACTTGAGCAAACAGGAAAAACAAATTTTTGATAAAGGAAAAAATAGATTTTGAAGGGACCTGAAACCCTTTAACAAAAAAGAGCAAGGCTATAGAAAAGACAGCAAGCAGCCAACAAAAAAGACCAGCTCCAAAACAAGACCATTCAAGATTTACATTTTACACTTTTCTTGTGGGAGTGGAGAGTCATGTCGAAAGAAGGCCTGGAGGATTTATCTTTTTTTCCCTTAACTGTGATCCAGCCTTCTTCCACTTGCACCGCCTTACCATGCCACACCAACTCACTGCTTTCATGAAGATGAAATCCAATAGCCAACTTATTAGGGGTTTCATCTTGATTCCTTTGTATAGATAAAGACTTTTCTGAAGAGCCACCAGATAGGGAAGCCGATGTACTTACACCTGAAATGGCAGTTGTTGACTCAATAGGGGTTGCCTTAGCGACCCCGCCATTTGAGACAACTGGAGGGGGTGTCCCAAGACCCAATGATTTAGAAGCAACCACCTTTGAAAAACTCCTATTCTGATCAACTTTCTTCTCAACCATATAATGTTGTTGAGAAGCACCTTTCCACCAAGTAGTTGTCTTTGCTTTTTTCTCAGATCCATAATGTGCAGCAGCATGTCTAGTATTGAAGCATCGTCTACACCAGAAGGGTATCCCTTCATAATCCAAATATTGGACCCAAGAACCTTTAGAAGATTTAAGTAGGACCTCAACAGGCAGCCCTTTTGAAACGTTTATTTCAACCAGTATGCGAGCATAGGTGGAATGAAAAATGTCAGAAGATTCATCATCCACCATCAAAAAATCACCAAGGGCATCACCCACTTCCTCTAGAAGAGAGTCATTCCAAAGGTATAGGGGGAGATTAGGAAATCTTACCCAAATCAGGAATTTGTTAAAAGTTTCAAAAGCAGTGTTGAAATCAGAGTGCCAAGGTTTGATCATCAACAAATATTTATCTTCCCAGCTAAAAAAAATTTCACACAAAATTACATTTCTGTCCTGAGCATGGTCAAATTTAGCTGCAAAAAATCCCTTAGCCAAGGGGTAAATAGAAACTTTACCCGAAATTAAAGGCTCCCATTCGTTGGTGATCCAGGAATGTAGTAGAGGGAGGCTAGGCCAAAAACCCTTGAACCAGGAGATCACCCCACAAAGGGAAAAGTCAGCAGCATTCTCCTCAATTTCTTCTACTGTTTCATCTTTCAGCTTCACTGGAATGGCATTCCTGATAGGGATAAATCCGCCAAAAGACCCATGCTTGGGACCCGCAAACTTCTTGGCTTTGGTCATAGAGCCGACACCCACAACCTTCCTTCCGCCAGACCCTGACGCACAGGGGATACCGGCAGACACCTTAGACACACGGCCATCGTTGCCCTGATTCCCAGCTGTTGACACTACCGCCACCTTACCAGCAACCGCCTTAGGGTTTCCGCTTCCATCATTATTCCCTGATCGCTCAGTAGATTCAAAACTCTATTTCCCGCTCATCATTCCGCTATAACAGGAAAAGAAAGTTAGGGCAAATGAAAATTGAGGAAATAAAACCAATGGTGGAGATTGCAGGGTGAAATGCAGCTTGATCTTGGTCATTCCCCGCCAGATCGTTGCTTTAAGATGCATGGGCTTTAAAAACCATGTGATTAGCAAGAACATGCCACGTGTACAAGGTGGGCCCGGGTGGAGTCTCCTATGCGCAGGTAAAGAGTCCTGAAGAGCCCGTTGATAAATTTTAATATTTCATTTTCTTTTTATCAAAAGCAAAAAAAATTATGGGGGTTAAGGTTTGCTGGTGACGGTTTAATCAAGAAAATATGTGGGTAAATCCCCACCGCTCCCCGCTCTCTCACGGGAGTAAAATGCAAGCAAATTATTTCCCACGAGATTAGCGAGAGTTCTCCACGTGAAGGTGGTGGGCCCGACAGTGTTCCTGTGAAGGGGTGAATTTAATGTTGCCCAGTGGTATTTCTTTAATGTTTTATTTTCTTTTATTTAAAGCAAAACATTTAAATGAGGTGGGTCAGGTTTATTCATTTCAAATGAATGGCTTGAGTAAACATTTAAAGGGGCCATTAAATGTTTTATTTTAAAGTGGAGATTTTAAAATGTAGAGCTCAGTAAATTTTTAAAGGGGAGGATCATTTTAAAAGATTAAAATCTTTCGAGGAGGATTTAATGAAGGGGTTTTCACTTGGTAAAGTGAAATGTGATGTTACTCGGAAAAATATTTTAAATCTATAATTGAAGTCAAGGTGTTGCGGGTAAAGATGTTATTTTCCCAAGTAAATGCTATTGGGCATTTAAATATTTCAATGGCAAATGAAGGCGGGGAATGTTTTAAAAAAAACATTTAAAACATAAAATGTAGAAGGGAAAGTAATCAGGGAAAGGCAGGTCAAATGTTCACTATGGAGAATATTTTATTCACCAAAAGTGAATAAAATTAAAATGCAGCCATAGAAAATAAAAGACAGACAAAATATTCACGGGAAATATAAAATGTTGTATGATAAAATGGGCATAAAATATGAAATTTCCATGGGAAGAGGCAAATTTTATACAGCTATTGGTAAATAGTGAAATTCCATCACACGGAAAAATTTTATGTTGCAAGACAACTAAGGCAAAAGACAAGTAAAGAGGAAAATTTTGTTTGTTAAGGAGAGAGGAGAGAGTCTTTTCCAGTTTGATGATCAATGGTGGATGGAGTTTTTAGATTACATCTATGGATCATATTGATCTTAGGGTTGCTTCCATTCTTCTTTTATTCTATTCTTCTCTCATTTGTAAAATAATTTTGGGGTTCCAATTTCTGAAAGATCTGCAAGTCAGGCAGAAGCTCTAGGTAGAATTGTATAGCTAGGAGGAATGTAATTGAGTCATTAAATTTGAAGTGTGTGTTCTCAGTTGTGCTCTCATGTTTATATTTTAGCTGATAATTGTCTTCATTTTTGAGATATATTACTCTTTTGGATTCAATAATAAAATTAGTTGAGTCTATTCATGCATTGAGTTACATCTGTTGTTGCTTTCTGTTTTGTGAGTGATGTAAATGCTTTAATGAATCACAAGTTGAGCTTATTATTGCTTATTATTCAGAGAATGGTGTAATTGCTTCAACAAGTGTGACAGGAGTGTTGTGTTTTAGGTGGATGTTGCAAATAATGATTATCAAATGAAACTTCAGTGGTCTTGTTGTCATAATTTGATAAAAATTGCAAAGATCTTCAAAATATGTTCAATATTGTAGGATGAAATGCTTTCTTATATGACTCCATAGCCCATTTTCTGGCTCTGGTCAAGTTTTCATGCTTCTGTTGTTTTCAACTTGGTCCCAAATCTTCAAAATTAAAAATCATTTCAAATTTGTATGTTGAGTTGTATGTTTACCTTGTTCTTCATGCTGGTTAGTGAAATTCACTCAATGTCTTGCCAATAGTGAGTGATATTTTATGTTTCTCAGCATAATTCTGGAGAACATTATCTGTTGAGCAATATCATGTTAATTGTATGTCTAGATCTTTAGGTATTTCTAAAGGGTCACCCCCCTAGGTCTTACAGAGCCTGAAGTACTGGGGAGATGTGTATTAATCCCATTTCTTGTCAGTTGGCCAAATCAACCTTTGAGTCTGAACATAAGAAAGTGGCTAGTCTTTAGGATTCAATTGTTTTGTTGATATTTGGAGCACCAACACCAGGATTAGCGCCGACTTTTGTTGCTTCCAGTTTGGCTTCTGGTTTTGCTTCTAGTTTTGCTTCTTGTATTGCTTCCACGTTTGCTTCCAGTTTTGCTTCCAGGTTTGCTTCTGGTTTTGCTTCCAGTTTTGCTTCCAGGTTTGCTTCTAGTTTTGCTTCCAGTTTTGCTTCTGGTTTTGCTTCCAAATTTGTTTTTGGTTTTGCTTCTAGTTTTGCTTCCAGTTTTGCTTCCAATTTTGCTTCTAGTTTTACTTCCAATTTTTCTTCCAATATAACATCGCTTGTTGCATCTAGCTTTGCTTCCATTTTTGCGTCTTTTGTTGCTTCTAATATGGCTTCTATTATTGCATCTTTTGTTTCTTCTAAAATTGCTTCTATTATTACTTCTTTGTTTGCTACCTGAATTGATTCTATTTTTGCTTCCTAGATAACGCCAAATTTTTCTTCCAAGATTGCTTCTAGTTTGCTTCTAGTTTTTCTTCCATTGTTGCTTCCATTTTTGCTTCTAAAAATGCTTCTTGTTTTTCTTCCATTTATTAATTTAATATGTTTTATTTCAATTTAATTAGTTAAATATGTCATGCCTCTTAAATAACTCATATGATTATAGAGTAAGTAATTTAATTATTTAACTCATATGATTAAATAACAAGATAATTATTATAACATGATCATCATCTATAATTAAAACAAGTGAGTCAAATATCTATAATTTAATTGAATTTGACAACATCCATTCTGAGTAGTAAATTAAAATCATCATACGTAATAAATATCCATCCAAAAATTATCGACCACTTTCAATATATATAAATTGACAAGTCAATACTGATAAGATCATCATCATATATAACTAAAACAAGTGAAAGTCAAATATGTCAGTAGATCAATAACATGTCAAAATGATGCATGTCCAAAAGTCGACATAAGTCAAAATGATACATGTACAAATGATATAAGTAAAAATGATAAATTATGTAACTCAAAATGATACAAGTCAAGATGATACATGTCCAAATGATATAATTCAAAATGATACATATCCAAATGATATAAGTCAAAATGGTACATGTCAAAATGATACAATTCAATAATATGGTATTGTAGGCTATGAAAATGATACACATGATAGTAACCATGAAAAGAGGCATCATAATGATATATCAACAATGATACATGATGCAATCTATATTATCATGAATATCACTGGCTACTACCAGCAACTGCCTCATCATCATCATCACCATCGTGATCATCATCATCATGATCGTCATTGTCGTCATCATCATCGTCATCGGCCTCAGTGTCTTCTATATCTGGGTCATCATCACCCTCTACCATGTGATTTGTACCAGAACCAACATATTCTGGATCTATATCATGAGGATAATCTTGATCTTCTAGAAGACCTGTGTTCTGCAAAAAAAAACATTTAAAATGAAAATTTATTATTTATTTCATGCAATAATTTTTTTTGTTATATATCTAATATTACAACATATGAAATGAAACAATAATCATATTACATCATATCAAAGTGCACATACCATAAAAAATTTCAAAAAAGTTACAGCTAATATGTCATTCCAACGATGTAAAACATGCAACAATTCTAATAAATGTTAGTAAAATATGCTAGCATTTGGTGGAAGAGGAAGAAAGATGGCTGGAACTCAGGAGGCCCACCATAATGGATTTCGATATTCAACCATGAGAGAAGAAGAGAGAGCTGATATCATGTATCAAAACATTAAGCATGCATTCTTCCAGCTAGTAGAGAAGGAGATGATTACTTTTCTTCATTTTCATTTGCATAACCATATCATGGTGTGAACCAAGAAGACCAAGGATGTCCAGTTTTATGTGGAGGTAATGGATGTGGTCCAAACTTTAGGAGGGGCAAGAAGGTCAATGTATGATCCTAATGAAATTAAGGAAGAACAACAAGAGAGGGACATGAAAAATAAAATCAATGCAGAGTTTCAAGGATTTGTCAAGCAAGTAATAGAGCTATGGGAGCAACCTCATCTAAAAGATTTTGAACTATAGTTTGGTATACCATTTAGAGAGCTTGATTTTCATGGAGTTCCTTTCAAAGCATCTACTTTTATTGTTCCTACGATAAACTATTTGGTAGAGTTGGTGGAATTACCTTTCTTAGTAATCACTATTAGTGAGATTGAGATTGTTAACCTTGAGAGAGAAGGACTTGGGAAAAAGGCATTTGATATGGCTATTATTTTCATCCTATACAACCATTGCAAGAAAAGTTAAGCTAGCATCAAATAACCAATAATTTTGAAAATAACATGAAAACTTTTAGTTGTTGCTATGTCAAGAATAAAATAAAAGGAAACAATGTTCCTTCTAGTGGCTTGATGATTGCAAATGCGGATTCATTTAATTTCAGTGGAGTAAAATGAAAATTAAAAGTAGTTGATTCATATAATATATGTACATTAAACAGTTTAATGATAATACAAAACAATTCTATTCAAAAAAATAGACAAACCATAATACTCAAATTACCCAACAACTTATAGCTTGCTGATTTTGGAAAATAAAAGACAACATTTGAATAGTCATAACTTTTACATATTTTAGCCAAAATTAAAACTTCAAATGGTTCATAAAGAGGAAGGAACCAACAAAAAAACTTAGAAATCATTTGATAAGGTTCTCAAACACATCTGAGCAGATTTTTCTACAACATAGCTCATTACCCTACTCAAAACAACAGTTTGACCATAAGACAATAATAACATTAATCATAGTATGAAATGCTAATGATAACCCACACTTAGCATGATAAAATGTGGTGATAAAGATCAATAATTGGTATCTAAGCTCCTAGTGACTTAATGAAGATTGTAAATATGAGGATTCAGATAGTAATTCCAACTACGGTTGCACACATAGTTTACAATGAAATTTGTTGGTTTATTTTCAAAGACAACACATTCAAAAGCAATTATACTTAGCACATTCAATCCCCCTACATGACAAAATACACAACTAAACAAACTTAAAAACAATGTTATCAAATTTCTGAACCAACTTTTATAGCAAAAGCGCTACTGTTTACTTTCCATAAAAAAATAGCTAACCCAAAAGATAATAATTTTAAAGATATAACTTTAGTGACAAATTATATTTTGATGATTTTCTAGATCTAAAAGCAGAAATATACTTTGAAAATAAGAATAAAAATAAACGAATAGGTAGGATTCTAATGGTAGAATTTCATGGTTTGGTGTATAATAGAGAATAGGAGTTAACACAACAAACACAACATGACAAGTGAAGGTATGTTGGACAAACAAATAAATAAATAAAACAATATCTTAATGTTGCACAAGATTAAGATGGACAATATGAAACCCTTATACTATGCCAATTTTTTCATTTTTTCCACATCTATCGGAGATGAGACTGAGAGATTAATTTATAGATAACACTCAAATTATTCTTTAAATTAACTTGTACCTATACTATATTTCTCCATAAATGACATAGTATCTATTTGCATTTTTATGTATATATTTTCACAAATAACTTATTTAATTGCAGCTATATGGTTATTTAATTTTAGTTTTAGGAAGAAACAAAACATCCTCAGTATAAATAGAAGAAACATGTTTAGCAGATTGGCATAACACTTCAACCAGGTTTTTTCTGAATAATAGAATGCATCTATCAAAAACTTTATGAAAGTGAATTCCCCATTTTGCACAATAAATCCTTGAAGACAAAGTTTGCATTTATAATTCCCATATGGTCCACCCAAGTTGACAGTTCAGGTATGGTTTTGGGACTCAATTTCACTAGTACAACAAAAAGAAAAAAAGAAATCTCCATGTATGATATAGTTGGTTATGGCTGTAATGTTTATAATATTAAAATTATATAAAATCAATAATATTATATAAATAACTATTATTTACTAGAGATTCACAATGCAAAATGAAGTCAGCCATACAACCATTTAAAATATAAAATTAATGTTAAAATTTGAAAGTGCAATCATTAAAATTTGAAAAATTCAGTCTCAAAGACAAGACTATCACACTTGACTTGTCTCTGAACTTTATTTGAAAACCAAAATAACTAGCGAATCTGAACAAAAAAACCCATGTCGACATAGACGCACCCTCACCATGACTGGCATATTGAAGAAAAACCCATATAATATTACTGCACAATTATATATAATAGACGCACCCTCACCATGACTGGCGAATCTGAACAAAAAAACCCATGTCGAGTCCTCCCTATCACTGCAAACTATCCCTCCTCTAGTTGCTTCCATCGCATTTAGTGACTAGGGAAAAGTATGGGAATTTAGGGTTGGTTCTTTTGTAGGACTTGTGGCTATGTTTTGGGGTGCCAGTTTTAGTTTTCAAAATGTACAAAAAATTATTTGCATGTCGGGAAACATTCCTGCTAAAGAGGATTTTAAAATGGATTTCAAAGTAAATAAATTAGAATACATAAATCTTGCTTATCTTACACAATAAATATTATTAAATATATTATAATGTAATATTATATTACATTATAATATGAATATAATATTATATTATATTATAATATATTATAATATTATATTATATTATAATATATTATAATATTATATAATATTATAATATAATATAATATTAGAATATTAGAATATTATATTATAATATAATATAATTATATATTATGGTATTATACTATAATATAATATAATATAATATAATATTAAATATAATATTATACTATATTATAATATAAATATTATATTATATTATTTATTATATAATATTATATAATAAATATAATATAAATATGAAAGATAGCAAATCTATGTCCATCTGGTATAGGTTTGAGGGTATATGGTTGAAGGATTAGGTTGAGGTTCCAATGTATAAGGTAGAGAGTATAGGGGTTGAGGGTTTAAGGTTGAGGGTAGAGGATTGAGGGTATAGGGTTGAGGGTCATCCAATGTATAGGGGTTGAGGGATTAGGGTTTAAGGGTTGAGGGATTAAGGGTTGAGGGTTGAGAGATTAGGGTTGAGAGTTTACTTGGGTTTAAGGGTTTAAGGGTTGAGGTTTGAGGGTAGAGGGTATTGGGTAGAGGGTAGAGGGTAGAGGTCAGTTTAAGGGTTTAGGGTTTAAGGCCTGAGGGTTGAGGGTTTAGGGTTTAGGGTTGAGTGCTTAAGGGATTAAGGGTTGATGGTTTAGGGTTGAGGGATTAGGGCCGTAGAGAGGGAGGGATGGATGGAGCGAGAGATGGAGGGAGAAGTGAGATAGAGAGAAGGAGAGAAGAGGAGGGAGGGACAGAGATATATGAGGGCTGAGGATCCAATGTATAGGGTAGAGGGCTGAGAATTGAGGGTATAGATTGAGGACCTATAGGGTTGATGGTTTAGGGTATTGGGTTGAGGGTATAGGGTTGAGGGATTAGGGTTGCGGGTAGAGGGTAGAAGGTTAATTAAGGGTTTAGGGTTTAGGGTTTAAGGGTTTAAGGGTTTAGGGTTGATGGTTAAGGGTTGAGGGTAGAGCACGCATTTAGGGTATAGGGTTTTTGGTAGATGGTTGAAGGATTAGGGTTGAGGATTCAATGTATAGGGTAGAGGGTATAGGGGTTGAGGGTTTAGGGTTGAATATTTTCCTTGTGTTGTTGCACTTACATTTCACTTGTACAAAATACTTTCACAAGAATATTAAGAAAAATCAATGTTGGAAAGTAGTAAAGAAAGAAAAAGATCAAAGAGACACTCTTTTGTTAGTAAAATAAAAAAATTCATCACAACTAAGAGGGATTTTTGAAACTTACCTCCAAGATAACCTTCTCATCTGTGATATAGAATGGGGACATATAAAGGAAGGTGTGCAACCATATAATCAATTAAATAACTAAAATATTTAAAAAAAAGGGTAGTAATGAATGTGTATACCTTGTAATATAGTTTGAAGCCATTTTGACTAGGTGTACATGAGAATTTGGAAAAGAGAGCACATGTTTTCACTCTTTAATGAATATCTCTATTGGAATTCAAGATGGTGAAGCCTTTGCCAAAATTTATAGAATTTGATAAAGAGAAATATATATATATATATATATATATGTATATATATATATAGAACAATATTCACAAAAAAAGGTAGGGTGGTAGAAAGACACACCCACTTAAATATTTTTCATAATTGAATCAAATTAGAAATGACAATTATTATGAAATCAAACATAAAATCACATCCTTTTTTTTACAAAAATGAAATCATATAGGATTTTCTCCAAAAACTATAAGGTTCCATTAATGACTCCTACCAAGATTTTTTACCAAGATTCAAACACATTTAAGACACACACATAGAACTAAATGATCATGGATTCATATTCATAGAGTTAAAAAATCATGTTCATTCAAATGGTTTACCTCATTTATTTTTAACTATGGCACTCATGAATCAATTTAGAAATTACCATATTATTCCATATAGTAGAGACACTAATGTATTTCAACATCATCTACTAACTCAAAAGTAACACTAACATTTAAGCATATTTGCTCGTGCTAATATTTTAGGGGGCATATCCCTTTGTCCATTTTCATACATTCATAATCTAGTGAAGATTTAATATATTTTTTGTTCCCCTGTAGTGTTATTATTATGCATTATACCCCCTAAGGTGTGGCCTTTAATCCATTTTTGTTCCCCTTTAGTTGTTGTATTATATTGCATAATACCCCCAATGTTTGGCCTTCGATCCATTTTTGTGCTCATTTAGTGGTGGTATTATGCATAATACCCCCTCAGGTGTGGCCTTCAATCCATTTTTGTGTCCCTTTAGTGGTGGTATTATGCATAATACCCCTAAGGTGTGGCCTTTGATCCATTTTTTGTGCCCATTTAGTGGTGATATTGTGTATAATATCCCCTAAGGTGTGGCTTCCAATTCATTTAATACAAACCAGTATTCCCCTCTCCTAGATTAATGGGATGCTATTTCATCATATAGAATAATCTAAAGTACCATAAACTTATCTTATGCAAGAATTCTGGAAACAATAAAGATTCTTGCATGCTTCAAATTTAAATCAATATTTCTTCAACAATAGTCAGCAAGTGGCATAACACATATGGGATATTGGAGAAGAAATAAGTCAAATCAATCAAAATTCATGAACATGAGTGGAAAATTGAATCCTTATGACCACTCCCAACCAATAAAGAAACAAAAAAAACCAATTTAGGAGAGTGAAATGATATCATGATGAGAAAATTTAGTATATGACAAGGAATAATCAATTTCCTATTAGCAAGTGCATCCACCAAGATGTTAGCTTCCCTATAGCAATTCATAATTTTAAAGGAAGAAAATTTATGAAGAATAGACAATATATGTCCCAACAAATAATTCAAGTGCTAGTTTTCAGAAGCCTTCCTTAATAGGGAATTAACCACCATTGATGAATCCTCATATCATCATTGAGGTGATTCGTTAATGGTGGTTAATTCCCTATCAAGGAAGGCTTCTAAAAACTAATAGGAAATTGATTAGGGTTGAAGATTGTATAGGGTTGATGGTTTAGGGTATTGGGTTGAGGGTATAGGGTTGAGGGATTAGGGTTGAGGGTAGAGGGTAGAAGGTTTAAGGGTTTAGGGTTGATAGTTAAGGGTTGAGGGTAGAGCGTTTAGGGTATAGGTTTGAGGGTATATGGTTGAAGGATTAGGGTTGAGGGTCCAATTTATAGGGTAGAGGATATAGGGGTTGAGGGTTTAGGGTTTAAGGTTGAGGGTTGAGGGATGAGGGTTGAGGGTTGAGGGATGAGGGTTGAGGGTTGAGGGTTGAGGGTTGAGGGATCTTTTGATGCAAGTGAAATGTAGGCAAGCAATTGAAGGCCAGTGAATATTGGGGAAGGATTTTTTGTTCTAACACCCCTAATCCCTTAACCCTTAATCCCTACTAGATCAGAACAATTAGGTGCTAAAGCAGGCTCTAAAGAAAGTGCTAAAGTAGGCTCTAAAGCAAGCACTAAATTAGGTGCTAATACCGATGAAAAACTTTTTGAAAATTTGGCACAAAACACATCGCTAATCTTGGCACTAAACTCAATGCTAAACTCAGCACTAATCTCGGCACTAATCTCAATGCTAAACTCGGCGCTAAACTCGGCACTAAACTCGGCACTAAACTTGATGTTAATTTAGGCACTAATTTTTTCCTAATTTAGCGCCTACTTGTTTTGATCAGCGTAATAAATGCTAAAAATAGCACCATCCTAATAAATAGCACCGACTTTTTCAAAAAATTGGAGAAAAATACATTAAAACAATAGGTGGAAGCAAAAAAGGGAGCTAATCACAGGGATTTGTTGTAGTGAGAGTTGTCATAGGAATTGGCATCAAGGTTCTAATGCCAAGCTTTAGCCATAATAATTTCCCTCTCAGTCGGACCTTTATCTAGGATTTTTCCTTTAAAGAGTGAAATGTTTTCCACAATGAGCCTAGACCCTATACCAAACACCTCCTTTAGGCTCATCTCAATATTCTTGAATCTCCTATTGTTCATCTCTTTCCATAAGAACCAACAGATAATGGGGGGACCTGGTTCCAGATCTCATGAGGTAAGGGGTGAATGAAAGGTCCATACCAGCTCAAGATAAAGGATTTAATGTCCTTACACATATTCCACTGAATTCCCAATCACTCCAAAGCTAGCTCCCACACACCAACAACAAACAGGCAGTGTAGTAGAAAGTGGTCCATAAATTATTCATTGCACTTGCATGACAAGCACATGTTGGGGATTTGGAATCCCCTTTTCCTCAAATTGTCCTGTGTAAGAATCATGTTATGGCAGGAAATCCACCAGAAGAAGTTTATTTTCAGGATCATGTGTCTGTTCCAAACCTGCTTCCAAAGATCAAGGACCACACCATGGTCTGTTAGCATATTGTAAGTCATTTTAATAGAATGAACACCTTGCTTATCATGAGTTTAGAAGAATTCATCCACAATGTTGGTTAACGATAATCTAGTAAGGGAGAGCAGCTCTTGCAGGGACTTTGCAAGGAGACTCAACTTAGGAGACAAAGAGCAGCAAAGAACTAGGTTATTCCACCTCCTGGCCCCTTGTAGGCCAAGGAGTTAATCTCTAATGTAAATGCCAAAGAAACATTGTGTCGGCCTCATTAGATTCCTAAAGTCAGAGTGTGCCAGAGGGGTGTCAAATAACCAAAGGTCCTCCTAGAATATGATACTATTACCATTTCCAATCTTCCATTTCATCCCTATCCTAAGCATCCCCTACAGACTGCAAATGTTCTTCCAAGCCAAGGAGCCCCAAGGATAATCATCAGAGAGGTAGTTAATCAAAGGTCTATTGTGAAGATACTTAGCATTCATAATTTTGCACCAATATTTCCTCTTCCTTAGTTGGTCCCAACTCACCTTGGCAATAAAATCCTTATTGGTATTAAGGATATTCCTTATCCCAAGCCCACCACAATGTTTAGGTTGGAAAACTTTGTCCCATTTAACCAGAGAAAACTTCTTTTTTTCCTCGGTCCTCGACCATAGGAAATTCCTTTGTATTTTTTCAAACTTCTCAGCAATATATTTGGGGATCTTGAAAATAGAAAGGAAGTAAACAGGGATCCCTTAAAGAGCAATAGAAAGAAGTTGTAGTTTTCCAGCATGACTAAGGATGGAACCTTTCCAGCCTGCCAACTTCCTTTGGATCCTTTCAAGGACCGAATTTCAAAAGTCAGGAGTGACTTCCTTAACAGTAAGGGGTAAACCAAGATACATTGAAGGGAGAGAGCCACTCATACAACCCAAAACAATAGTCACCTGAGCTTGAAGGTTGGGAGTGTTGTTGAAGAAATAAATCATACTTTTATTATAGTTAATACACTACCCATAGCATGCAACATAGTTATTGAGACAAATTTTCCATTTCCTGGCTTCAATCACAGAGGCTTTCCCAAATAGAATGGTATCATCCACAAATTGTTGGATAACATTAGGTTCCAAAGAAGAGGCACCCTTAATAGACCCTTCTGACAATAGATTAGAAATGTTCCTGCTCAAGACATCCGCAAACATGATAAATAAATAGGGTGAATGGGATCCCCCTATCTGATGCCTTTCCCAACATTAAAAAACCAAAAGGAGTCCCATTAACTAGAACAAAGTACTTCACTGTAGATATGCATTCCATTATGAGTTTGACCAAAAATTGGTCAAACCCAAACTTAGCTAAGACTTTAGGGACAAAGCCCCAAACCACCTTATCATATGCTTTTGAAATATCCAATTTAAGGGTCATACTAGCATTATTGCGTCTATCCATAGAGTGGAGCAATTCATGAGTAGTTATAGTAGCATTCAGGATATAACGACCAGGCACACATCCTTTTTGAGTGGGACTAATAATTTTGTCCAGGAGGGGTTTGATACAGTTCACCAAGATTTTAGAGAGGATTTTATAAAAGGTATTGCAGAGGCTGATGGGTCTAAAATCAGTCATAGACTGGGGATCAACAATCTTGGGGTTTAAAGCAATAAAGGTGTGGTTCAGTTGTTTGAGAAGCTTACCAGATTTAAAGAAATCACGAGCAACCAAGACAAGGTCCCCACCAACAATCTCCCAAAATATTTGAAAGAAGGCTGAGGGAAAACCATCCAGGCCAGGTGCCTTGTAGGCCCTCATGCTAAAAGTAGCCAACTAGACCTCCTTAGGAGTGATAACACTGAGTATGCTAAGGTTATCATTCTAGGAAATGATGGTCGGGAGAGGGTCCAACAACAGATTGCCCAAAGCCAGATTAGGAGCCTCGGCAGGGACCAAATAAACCTTCTAGAAATAGTCTGCTACCAAAAGACCAATTTGGGTGGGCATATTGACCATATCCCCCTACTCATTATGCAGTTTAGTTATTTGATTCCTTTTCTTGTGTTTTAGAGTGGAAACATGAAAAAAAGAGGTATTCCTATCCCCTTCTTGCAACCATTGAACTCTAGATTTTTGTTTCCAGAAAATTTCCTCTTTCCTTAAAATTTTCTCCCATTCCCTTCGACTCTTCTGGTTGTAGGTTGACAAGCTGACATCCCCATCCTCCATTTTCTTTTGGATAGTTTTCAATTTATCCCCTAAAGCTCTTTTTTTTTAAAGACATCCCCAAAAACTCTTTTGTTCCAACCTTTCACCATGCATTTGATATGTTTAAGTTTAAAAAAGATCCTGAACATGGGGGAGCCACAAATAGGAATATTCCACCATTCAACAATTTTTTTCTTGAAGTCAGGGTGGGAATTCCATATTATCTCAAACTAGAAGGGGAAAGGTCTTATAGTAGAATGGTCATTCATGACCAACAATAGAGGGTTGTGGTCAGAGATAGTCCTGGGCAGGGTAAGTAGATTAGCACTGAGTAGGGTCATTCAATTGTTGGAGCAAAGGAATCTATCTAATCTGACTTGAATCAAGCCCTCCCCAAGATGCCTGTTGGTCCAAGTATAGGCTTGGCCCGATAATTCAATGTCAATCAGACCAGTAGTACTCAGGAAGTTCACCAAATTAGCCATGTTTTTAGAATAATCCACCAAACTACCACTTTTCTTCGAAGGATATAAGGGGGAGTTGAAGTCCCTAGCCACCAGCTAATGAGACCCCTATTATTTTTTAACCAGTCAGAGATATCCTACCATAGGGAATTCCTAACATTTCTCTGGTTAGGAGTATAGACATTGATAAGCGACCAAGAGCCACCTGGGTAAGAAAATAAGACTCCCACACTACTCTGATAGCGAAATAGTTCAAAACCATTAGTCCTAGAGGGGTTCCATAACACAACAAGACCACCAGACGCCCCCTCAGCATCGCTATAAGAGTAAAGGGCACCAGACCATATATACTTAGCAATATTATCAAAATTTTCTTTCTTCATCTTAGTTTCTTGTAATAGTAAAACATCAATCTTATGTTCTAAAACATAGTTCTTCAACACAAGTAGTTTATGAGAGCTATTCAGCCCTCACACATTCCAGAACATGACCTTCATTTTTGACGTTTCTTGGAGGACACCTCCAATGTCCTCTGTTTACCAATGGCTATCTCATTCCCTATCTCTCTCTGCCTAGTTTGTCACTGGCTGGGCCTTCCCGGTTTAGAGTCACTGCCCACATCTACCTTCTTCTTTTTCCCTTTTTTCTTTGGGGTTAACCAAATCTCCTCTTCCAAGGTTTTCTCCTAGTTCAAAACCACCGAATTAAAAATTGTCTCCTCTTTAACTTCGGTAACCACTTCCTCCAAAAATTTTCCTTCTTCATCCATGGTCACACTAGTCCTAGTAGAAAGGTCATACCCCACATCCATCAAGGAGCCACCTAAACTGCATCCCCATAAAGATCCTAGTCAGGGGATATAGCTCCAACATCCAAAACCTTACCAACATTCAAATTCCTAGCCAAAATAGGAATAGTAGGAACCAAAGCCATATCCACACTTGAAATCTCCACCCCACTAGGAGGAACACCAGAGATTGGGGGTTCAACCAAGACTGGCGAGGTAGACTTGGTTGGAGAGTCAACAATCTTCAAAATGTCTTTTTCAAAAGGGTAGTGATCTTCAATAATAGAGTCTCTCGGGTTAGGCTCCTGATTAAAAGAACATTTGCAGTCAGAGATAAGGTGGCCAGGTTTAGTACACTTCTCACATTAAACTACAACCTTCCCATAACAAACTGATTGTACCCATGTGCCAAACATAGAGCATAGCTTCACAGAGTTAGAAGAATCCTATTCACACTGATATTAACACAAAAGCAAGAAAAAACTAACCTAGGTTTGGACTTGGTAATGGAATTTGAAGTGATAAATTGGCCCAAGGAATCCCCAATGCTTTTGAAAATGGATTCATCCCAATATTCCTAAGGCAACCCAGGCAGACGAACCCATACCGGCGTCGATTTATTTAGATCCACAAAAGGGTCAAAACTCGGCTTCCAATAGCATAAGGCTAGACTGTGCTTCCCATACACCCATGGTCCAGAAGAGAGGACCACAACCAAATCATCTGAGGCCATGAACTTGAAAAGGAAGAGCCCACCCATCATAGCACAAAATTCCACACTTCCTTTGAGTCGCCATTTAGAAGCAGCCCATCTTCAGACCATATCCACAGAAGGTCGGAAGGAGAGGAATTGACCCACAATCGTGTTTTCCATAGAAGAAAGAATCCTATCATTGAATGAATCAGAGCTAGAAAAATTTGTGCCTAAGACAATGAATTCCTCTTTAGAGTGAGGGGAGGGCCCTTAGTACTTTGATTACCATTGGTCAACACATCCTTCCAACCTTTAACCTCAAGAAGGACCTTGACCGCCAACACTTCCACACCAAACAAAACCGGAATCACGGGTGACCCAGAATCACGGGAATTAAAGGATTAGACACTCCAGGAGTGTCTCCCAAGGGACACAAGTCCGCATGCGACTAGGTGAGGCTTGGGTCAGGAGGGGATAGAGGGGGGCCGTGGGGTACCCCCAACACAAAATCCACCATGTGCGCAGGTTGTTCAAATGCAGACAAAGGAGAGAGAAGCGAGAAATACTTATTCAATAAAGCACATGGAATGTATGGAACACATTTCATACTTATTAAAATTAAATCACACAAGACTATAGGAAAATGTTAAAAGAATAAACATGTTCATTATGAGCACAGTGCTATATTATGCGTAGGAAATAAAAGCCAAAGTAATACATGGAAGTTTATGTTGACAGAGTCGACACTGGAAGTAATACCAATTTGAAATTCATGAATTAAACTTTGACTTAGTCTTGAAGCTAAAATCAAACCAAAGGAATAGGAAACATGGTGTTTTCGTCACACCAAATTGAGAAAATCATGAACTAAGTAGAATTCTTAACCTACAATACAAATTATAAATGTGAAGCAATAAGAAATATATGAATTGGTCAATTAGGTCCAACTGGCCAAAAAAGTCGACCTCTAGGAGACCATCACCTTGCGTTTATACTTATCATTATTGTTGTCCAGTTGAATGGCGTGACTCATTCTCTTGGTTGAGTGTGTTTTCTGTACATTGTTTCAACTTGCCACCTTTTATTATTTTTGTTGAGTCTAACTTTCTGAGCTGAGAAGTGTCAATTTTGTTACCCTATTTCCAGCCTTTAGTTTCTTATCTTTTTGTATAAAAACAGGTTCCTTTCACTTCATTTGGGATGCATTCTTGTTTCCTAAATTCTGATTTTCTAAGTATTAATCTTCTGCAATATTAAGTTGTGTGATTGAGAGGTTTTTAGTGTGACATTAGTGAGGATTTTAGAGAGACTTCTTTGTGGGATTTGGTCAAGGGAAGGATTTACAAAGTAATTGGTGGAGGTTGTGCTAGGAAACCTGAATTATCAATTGGAGCTATCTGATTACAAGCATGCTAGTTCTCTACTTTCATTTTCAATTTTAAGTTGAAAAGATTGCTTTTTTTTACGAGTGTTGTTTGAATTGATTGGAAATAGGAAAAGAGTTGTATTTGTTAGAACACAACAATTTACTAAGAGGGGGGTGAATTAGTAGATACTAAAATTTTAACCCTTTAAAAAAATTTGAGTAGACATACTCCTAAGACATTGAGTGTGCAGATTGAAATATGAATTACAAATTATAAACAAGCACAAAAACAAAAATCACATAACACACAATATATGTGGAAAACCCAAGATGGAAAACACCACAATGAGAAAGTGTTGCTAGGAGCTATTGTCCTAATCCAACCTCACAAATATGCTTTCTGTTACAAATTTTAAGGGCATCAACCCTAAGAAGACACCAATCCCCTAAACTGAGCACCAACCCAGTTATCTAAAGGAACCAACCTATCAGATTACAACATGTAAGATGACTACATTTTTTCCTAAGGAACTCAAATCAGTGTTACAGCTTACTCTGCAACTACTTAACTATGTGTTGTTGTTACAATAGCTCCCTTCTCTTCTCTACACTCTACTGGTCCAGCTCTGTTCTTCTCCTTCTTCTTTAGTATATTCTCAATCTTCCTCAAAGCACCACCATACCCTTTCTATAGCTCTCCTATCCTATTTAGTGTATTCTATGTTTGTCTTTGGAGCTCAAAATCACTTCTGCACTACACAGTCTCTTCTACCCTTCTCTCTACTTCACACACTTAGACAACATTCTAATTTGTTTTGTGTGTAGCTAATTGTTAATGATTACCTCAAGATTCTCCATCATCTACAAATCATTTTTTAGGGTTTTAAATATCTTTTCCTCTCTCACTTAGTTGTATTGGGCCACACACCATTAAATTCTGGTGTAGAGTATTTTCCTTCATTCTCTTTCTGCCAAGCCCTAAGATTGGATATGTAATCAACGCATCCTTCTGATCATTTGATCTAATCTTGATCCTTGTCTCTGTAGTCATATGTGTCGTCGCTCTGTGCATCAAATCACATTACAACAGTCATTGATGCAGGTAAATCATTAAATTCTTACCTCCATGTCAGTTCACAGGTGAAACCTTGTTTACATTAACTTAGTCATTGGTAGAATTCATGTTTAAATTTGAACCATTGATTTATTGTCTTCGCACCATGATCTTGCATTCTCCATTCGCCGTCACAACTTTAAAACATGACCATTCAATAAGCGGTCTTTAAACCTTTGTTGTTGATTTCACTCCCATTGGAATCACACTCATTGCATATTGTAGACACCGAAATTTGGTTTAGGCCTGCGACTTCAATATTCTTCATAATTCTTATTCTTCATGGTCATGATTAAATAATCTTAATTATTTAATTAATTCACCTTAACATTAATTCTTCTATTTAATTATTTAATTAATTCATCTTCTGTTATTTCTTCTATTAATTAAATAATCTTAATTATTTAATTAATTCACATTTTCTTTATTCTATCGATTAATTAAATAAACACTTTTATTTAATTATGTTACTAATTAACCTTATCCTTCTTGTCAAATTAAATAAATTCTTATTTAATTTACTATTTATCATACTTCAACTAGAATTAAATAAATTCTATATTTATTTAATTAATCATTTAAAATCCTTCATCATTTAATTAAATAAATATTATTTATTTAATTATTCTTCAAATATCGAGTCTTGAATTAAATGAATTATTTAATTCATTAATTCTATTTTAACGCATTCCTCTATATTTTAGATAATTATGTGAGTTATCTAAGTATTCACTTTTACTCGACTTGACATCTATTTTAATCGTTCAGTTAACTATTGATTTGATGTCTGAGTGGTGTCCTCGAGTAATCTCTTCGTCAAAACATTCAATCATCTAGTTCTAACTCAATTACGTGTACATGCAAGTTAATTAAATATTCTTATTTAATTAATTAAATTTTGTGCGTGCATCCGAACAACAGTTGATGTAATCAATCTTTATCTTTGTCATGCAAAGATAATTCTTCTGTTTTCGAATATTGAACTGAAGATTAAATCAATTATTTAATCTTTAATTCTATTCCTAGATTGTATCACTCAGGTCATTACTAACAGTTATCAGAATGCATGTCTAATCTGTCAATCTCAATCGTCTGTTGATCTTTCAATCTTGGCCTGTCGTTCGAATAATTGATTTTCTATAAATTGATTTGTCATTCTTCATTCCAATCTCTCTCGAAATCTCTCTCGAATTTTATAACTTTTGAGAGCACTTTGTCTTGAATCTTCGATATTTTGCTAATCACTATCTTAGGCTATACTTGCACGAACTCTTGAAAATCTGAGGGCAATTATACTACACAAGAAAAATGGAGAAGGGCAATCGAGATGAATCATGGAAATACGTTTGAAAATTGGTGAGATTGTTCTAGTTTTAATTATGTTTTTACTTTCCCATGTTCTTTGTTGCTTAACGAATGAATTTGCATTTTAGATTTTAGTATTGCATGTTTTCTTCTAATTTTCTTTGTTGTGTCTATTGTGCAAAGCTTTTATTTGGCGTTACATTTGGTGAACCCGACATGAAGACACCATCTTCGCGAATCCGTAGATCTTTTAATTTTGGTTTTTGCAGATTTTTCGTATGGAACGACACATCTGACAATTCCTGAACCACAATTGACTTTCTGAACCACATCTGACAGAGGAAACAATGCATCTGACAATTCCTAAACCGCAATTGATTTCCCGAGCCGCAACTGAAAAAGAAACGACGCATTTGACTGGTAACGAAGCGACGCAATTGACTGGTAAAATTTTATTTCTGCTTTTGGCAATCTGAAATTTTCAATTGATTTGTATGTTACTAATATCTTATTTTCAGCGTGTGGCCTTTTGGAGTTAACAAGCTTTTGCAAGATGATTGACGAAGACAATATTGAAAACTACTAACGAATTTTTTTGCAGGACGTTTGTCGAAGACCCTAGTTAATTTTGAAACAGATTGATTGGTAGCGTAGCAAATCTTTCATTTGGTTAAAATTAACAAGTGTCTACTGTGTTGGTGCGAAAGCACAAGTCTGGTTACCCTTACGACTTGGTATATCGAAGTATCCTCTCCCCTTGCGCATCCGTGCGATCCTGGGTGTAAGAGAAACGGTTACCAACTCTAGAACTTGGGCCTGTTTTGGTGGGAAAAAGTACTCACCCCAGGACGACTTAGACCGGTAGCACCCTGAACCCGAGGGACTTCCAGCCGGTATATAAAAGTGGGTTCTTGGGGAAACCCCAAGAATCACGAGTGTGGTTCCGACGAGATGGATCCGAAAGGGGACTCGCGCCGTATGGATCACACCCCACGAATGGAATGCTTGAATTAAATACCTTTTGTTTTAGAGACCAACCTATTTGTGGCCGTTGCTTGTATTAGTGTAGGGTATAGTATCATGCCCGAAGATACTCACTACTGATCCCCTTGAGTAGAGATAGCAGTTCTTGGGAGGTCATTGCCCAAAGAATTTGGAATTGGTGTGCTCGAAAGACGTTAATGAGCTGTGGAGGGGAGCCAATGCCACCAAATTCCTAAGCTATCCACTCTCGAGAAGAAAAGGTGTTCATCACCAATCCGGGGTATAATAGGTGGGCTATACCAAGTATACAAACCCTAGGCCTTTGGCCTATTAGGATGTGCTTGTCTGTTATCACTTTAAACGTTCTTGAGTCCAAAATCGAAACTGAAAACACTTTGTCTTACGATTGTCTTTGATTGTCAAAATTTGAACACGGAAAACAGAGTCAGTTTAAATTTCATGTCACTGAAAATTCACAGAGAGTCGCAACTGTTCACCAGAAACTCGCATCTAATTTTTAGAGTTGCATCTGTTAAATTTTGAGTCGCATCTGTTAATTTTTGAGTCGCATCTATCATTGTCAGTCGCATCTATTAGGATTGGGTCGCATCTGTCAGTTTGGCTTGCATTTGCTTTGGAAAAACCGCATGCGTTATATTCTGAGTCGCATCTGTCAGTTAGAGTCACATCTGGTAAATTTTGAGTCGCATCTGTCAGTTTAGACCGCAACTGTTAAACTTGAACCGCATATGTTAAATCCTGAGACGCATCTGTCTGATTATCAGAAAACCAGAATTCACAGTCACTGTCCAGTCAACATGGTTATACCAGTTTCAGTTATCTTCCCACAAATAGTCTTTGAAACAGAAACCTGAAATGATTTGCTCAATTTTGCATTCTTTAGGTTCATTTAGTCGTTACCATAGTTGTCTTCATTTAGAGTTTAGCTTCATCTTAGGGTACATATCACCTTGCATTAGACTTCTAGAAAGGTCACTTTTACAGACTTTAGGATTGATTTACCATCTACACTCTAGAAAGGTCATAGTGTCAACAAAATTTGTCATTGAACCTAGTCCTATCATCTTATACTTTGTCCTACAGAGAGCCATCGTAGCTCATCAGTCTAGTTAGGAAACTCAACTTGTCTTTGATCCTCGTCCTACATTGGTTCCTTGACTTCACTAAATTGACACCTTGGTTTGACTTTAGGTAGTTGATCCCTTCATCTTAAGGTTTATAGAACTGATCACTTTAGGGTCTTGCTTAGACTTTGCATCTTGAGAGTCTAGACTAGTGTCATCCTAGGACATTCATTCTTTGCATACGAAAATCCCAAAAACATAGACTAGAGTCATACAGTTTGTAGATATAGTCTTGCATATCCTGCATATTGAGCTTGTCTTACATGGTTGAAACTAGGTCTAAGAGAAGAGAGAGAGAAAACATGTCGAACCCAAACGAGTTCATCAATCCATTTTCTTCAATACCTCATAAGACTCCATTAGAAAAATTTACCACTAGAAACACTCAAGGACATATTGCAGTAAAAGACATAGAGGCTGTCGCACAGGATTCTGAGTTTGCCTCTTTTGTAGATGAGTACCTAGCAAATGATCGTCAACGGTTTTTAGGAAAATTTCTAGCTGAAGGTGCTACCTTACCTCCAGGATTTGACATTAGCACCTTACAAACTCAACCTACACAAGGGACAAATACCACGACTGCTAGTACTACTATACCTCAGGTCAGCACAACTATGCCATCTAGCACGTCTACACAGAGTACAATAGTCCATATGTCCCCATTTGGTACATCTAGCATGACATCAGGATTTAATTTCACTACAGGGGCATCATCATCCACTCCCACTGGTCCTCTTATTGGGAGTAAAATACCTAAAACCTCAGCCCATACCTCATATGTTGGTGTCACAAGTGCACAATCAACATCCATACCTACTGCTAGTATCATGGGTACCTTACCACAGTCGATGGCCATAACTAGTGCTCAAATCACTAGTACTATACCAAGGATTACACAAACAGGGGGCATTCCCTCCTTCCAATATGGCAATCAAAATCCACTCTTCCAGACTAGCAGTCAGGGTCCACTTACATCGATTCTGAATCAGAACCCTTTTTCATAGATTGGTAGTCAAAATCCGTCCATGCAGATTCCAAGTCAAAACCAATTTATGTCGATTCTGAATCAGAACCCTTTCTCACAAATTGGTAGTCAAAATCCGTCCACACAGATTCCAAGTCAAAACCAATTCACATCGATTCTGAATCAGAATACCTTTTCACAGAGTGGTGCTCGGAATTCATTTACACATAACCCAGGTCAACACCAATTTATGCAGATACCAGACTAGAATACATTTACCAACATTCTGAATCCAAATCCACCTCAGATGCCAACGTTCAATCAAAACCCATCACGAGACTTTGGATTTCAGAATACATACATGGATCCGCATAATCCTCCTAGCACATCTTTGACCCAAGTTGACGTCCTACAAACACAAATGCACACATTGCAAACACAAATGGATAACATGTCGGTGTCAACTAAGAAATCGTTTTCAACAAAGGACATATGCTCATTCCCCTTTGATAGATCATTGTACATGACACCTTTCCCTCACGGATATGTCATACTGAATCTTCCTAAGTACAATGGCAAACACAATCTAGCAGAACATATCAGGGAATTTTCTACCATATGCATAGATGTCGCTTATGACCCCATGTATCTTATGAGGCTATTTCCAAGAAGTCTTGTAGGAATTGCACTAGAGTGGTTTTCAGGTCTAGATTCTGGCATTAGATCTTGGGGTGAACTAGTTGAGAAATTTGTGGAGCAATTCTCCTTCAACATTGACCATGAGATAAATATAGCAACCTTGTGCCACACAACGCAAGACGAAGGTGAAACATTCATTGCTTTCTTCTAGAGATGGAGAACTATTGCTAGTAGGTGTCCTGTCGAAATACCCGAAAAACAAAAGGTTACAATGTTTCAAGAAAACCTTCATCCAAAACTCAGGAGTAACTTAAGGGTACATTGTTGCATATCTTTTTCAGAACTAGTGGAAAAAGGGGTGATAATAGAGAAGGATCTCATTGAAAAGGGTGAAATCAAAATGACAACATCCAATAGAAACCCAATCGTACAAAACACCCCCACTAACAGAAACAGATTCTGGTCTCGCAACAAAAATGTCACCAATGATGGGGTGGTTGATGCTAAAACATTACAAGCAAGACCCCTCCTCACATTACAAGGACCTCATACTTTTGCCAACATGCTTAATGTTGTCAATCAACCTCCTAACACGGTCTCAAATACTCAACGTCCACAACCAAGGAGATTTCAAAAACGTGAGTTCACTCCCTTAGGGGAACCCATTGAGTCGGTGTTCAAACAACTGTTACAACACAACCTCATACAGCTGCAGGAACCAAGACAATACGATCTAGGATAGTTTAAACCAACTTGGTGGGATGACAATGCCTTTTGTGATTATCATAGGACTAAGGGACATAACCTACAAAACTGTCGACAACTGAAGAATATCATACAGGATCTTGTTGACAGGAGAATTATTGAGGTTAGTGGACAAAAACAAAAGACATCCAACACTGATCATCAAGTCTTTTCAGACCCACTACATGACCATGGGAAAGGAACTGTCCCCAGTTCGAGTACTAAGACCAATATGTCAGCCAATTATGCGAGTATCAAACATGATTATGATAGCGGCAAAATCATTCATTGCCTTTGCGTCGCTGATCAAAACATCAATACCATTACTATCAATGCTAATCCTGAGTGTGCGGTCAATACTCATCATACTAAGTTTACTATCCCAGGCCCTCTGTCACAGCAAACACCCCAACCTTCCAAGTTACAATATAACCTACTTGACCAATTGGGGAAGACCTCAGCCCAAATCTCAATCTTGGAATTGTTGCGCATTTCCCCTGAGCATCGGTCTATCCTTGATAAGGCTTTATAGAACACCACGGTCCCTAATGACCTTGATGTCAATTGTTTCTAGGAAATGGTGGGCTACTTGACCAATAATCATCATGCCACGTTTTCTGAACAAGATTATGCCACGGACAAGACGAACCACAATGACCCTTTACATCTAGAAGTCCTTGTTGATGACACCAAAGTTAGATGAGTTTTGGTAGACGGAGGAGCAGGGTTAAATCTATGCACTTTAAAACTAATTAAGGCATTAGGTATCTTAGAAGCATGCGTAGACACCACTAAGAGTATTGTCATTAAGGCTTATGATGATGAAGAATGAAAATCAAAGGGGGTGGTAACAATTCCTATCACAATTGGTCCTGCGGTAATGGAGACAAAGTTCCAGGTCTTGGATCTCACCCTCCCTTATAACCTTCTGCTAGGTAGACCATGGATTCATGCCATGAAGGAGGTCCCTTCCACGTATCATCAGTGTCTTAAATTCCCTTACAATGGCACCGAAATAACTATAGATGGTGATCCAGATCCTTTCCAGTATTGCACCAATCTAAAGGAGATCCCCCAACGCCAAGTGCCAGTGAACCAAGCGGCCTCATCGTCCAATTCATCTTCCTATGTTGATCCATCCACACTCACTCGAGCAACTACTTCACCCTCACTCCCTGCCACTCCTAGGGTTGAGATCCAAGACAAGGGTTGTGGAGAATATAACATGAAGACTTCTTATTGTGTTAGCCATTTGGTTCCTCCTAAGTCATATGGTTTACCTCTTACGGGTAGGGTACAGTCTATGATCACTATACATGTTCCTCCCACAACAATTTTCACTAAATGGGGTGAATTAAGCAAAGAAGTTGTAGATGCAAAAGATGTCACTTCCTAGCTGTATAAGGAAGATAATCATGAACCCCTTTTAATTGCTCATATTCCTACAAGTCTATATGGAAAGGGTTTCAAAATCATGCAAAGCAAAGGATATGATGGACAAAGTGGTTTAGGTTTAAACCAAGATGGCAGAATTGAACCAATATTTGTTTCTCAGTGGCCAAAAGGAGTAGGGCTAGGGTTTCAACCGATTCAGATTGGCGTTCCTCGTACTCCATTACCCTTACTTGAGGAGGTACATGCTTCAGAAGATATTAAGACATCTCACGAGCTAGTGGACCAATATCATTGTAACTCCCCCGACTCTAACGATTATGAGTGGGATTCCCTATCCTCTACTTCCTCCATGGATCTTGACAAGTTATTTGGAGAATTTGACTTGATGTTAAGTTCCTCACCAAATCCCTTAAATTCCTGTCCACCAAAGAAAATGACAAAAGAGGAATGGTTGAAACATTACTAGTGGGAATCACTTGATCCTACCTCTTGGCAACCTGAGCCACCTATTTCCGATAGTCAAACCTTGGCATTAGGCCCACCTATTCATCTACCTCGACCCAAACCCAAGAGCAAAGCAGACCTGGTACAAGATTTCTGTAATCACATGAATAATTAAATCTTTACCTTGACCCCATTAGACTTTGATAACTCCGACGATGACATTCCCTTAGTTTATCCCCAACTTATTGATTGGGATCAACAAGACACACCCGTCCTAGACATTTTTGAGAATGACGAAGCAATTGCTGAGTTCCTGGGATTATAAGAAGGCATACCTAACGGAGATCATAAAGCTAGTTTTACCATTGACTTGGCAATAAAGCATATTTTGGGGAATCTGTTCAACCCTCTAGTCACAAAAATGAGAAAAAGGATAAACAAAATAAAAAAGATGAGTCTCTAGGTGAAAACCGAAAGGAACCTCTAGACAATGAAAAAGTAAAAAGAAAGGACACATCCGAAGGTGAAAACCTTTCTGAGACACCTAAGGATGGAGGTTTGAACATTCTTCCCGTTGCACAGGAAAAGTCACCCATGCTCGTTGAAGAATTAGTAGAAGTCAACATAGGCACAAAAGAGAATCCTCGACTGATTTATTTGGAAGTGTCATTGACAACACAAGAGAAATCAGAGTTTACACGACTTCTTTGAACAGAGACAGATAAATTTTGCTTGGTCATATGCTGACATGCCCGGGTTAGATCCTAAACTTGTTCTACATCACTTGCCTTTACAACCAGGTGCCAAACCAGTGAAACAAAAGCTGAGAAAAATGCACCCACAGATTGCTTTGTTAGTCAAGGCAGAACTCAAGAAACTCTTAGACGTTGGTTTCATCAGATCTATCGACTATGTAGATTGGATTTCCAATCTTGTACCAGTCACTAAACCAACTGGGGGCATCTGCATCTGCACTGATTTTAGAGATATCAACAAAGCTTGTCCTAAGGATGATTTCCCTTTGCCTAATATAGACATGATAGTTGACATGATAGCGGGATATGAGATGTTGTCCCTTATGGATGGATTTTCGGGGTATAACCAGATCAGAATTGCTACTGAAGATCAACCTAAGACAACTTTCACTTGTCCTTGGGGAACGTATTGATAGAATGTTATGCCCTTCGGACTCAAGAATGTAGGAGCAACCTATCAGCGTGCCATGACTACTATCTTTCATGATCTAGTACACACTTGTATGGAGGATTATGTCAATGACCTTATTGTAAAATCCAAGACAAGGGCAGAACATTTACAGGTTTTAGACAAGATATTTCAGAGGCTGGAGAAGTATAATGTGAGACTCAATCCAAAGAAATGTGTATTTGGAGTCAAGTCAGGAAAGCTGTTAGGTTATATCATTTCTAGACGAGGCATTGAAGTAGATCCTGCTAAGGTGAAAGCAATCATGGACATGCCACCACCCAACAATCTTAGTCAACTAAGGACATTACAGGGAAGGTCACAATCTATTAGAAGATTTATAGTGCAGCTAGCAGATAAGACACATCCTTTTCAACATCTACTTAAGAAAGGAGTACCCTTTGCATGGACAGCTAGGTGTGAAGAGGCTTTTCAACTAATTAAAGAATATTTACTCACACCACCTATCTTAATGCCACCTATTGAAGGAAGACCATTGATTCTTTATATTACAGCAACCCATTCATCACTCAGAGCATTGCTTGCACAAAATGACGATGAAGGTCATGAAAGGGCAGTCTATTATATCAGCTGGACTTTGGTTGGTTATGAACTCAACTATAGTAACATTGAACGTGCCTGTCTTGCAGTAGTATTTGCTACCCAAAAACTGAGGCACTACATGCTAAACCATCAAACAATGTTGATTGCTAAAATAGACCCTCTGAAATATCTTCTTAGCAAGGCATCATTAACGGGGCGACTGGCCAAATGGGTTATGATACTTAGTGAGTATGATATCCAGTATGTACAAAGAAAAGCTATTAAAGGACAGGTCATTGCTGATCAGTTAGCTGACGCACCCATACAGGCAGATCACCCATTAGTTGCAGACTTTCCTAATGAGTTCATATTCACATTTGATACAAACATAACATGGAAACTGTACTTTGATGGCTCACATACAAATCATGGTTCAGGGGCTGGTATATTGTTTATCACACCACAGGGTGATTCCATCCCTAAGTCATTCAGGATTGCATTTCCATGCACTAACATGGCAGAATATGAAGCTTTAGTGACAGGCTTACGCATGGCAGTCAAGTGGAAAATCAAGAACCTATAGGTATATGGCGATTCTCAACTAGTAATCAAATAGGTAAATGATGATTATGAGACTAAGGATGAGAAGCTTACTCCATACAAGCGCATGGCTGATAGATTTAAAGAGTACTTTGACAAAGTCGAATTTCATCAAATACCTCAAGTTTTAAACAGGGTAGCAGATGCTATGGCTACAATTGCATCACTTCTTGACATTCCTAACAACGTGCCTAAGATTGAGTTCTTGGTGGAACAGCTTTTTGTCCCAGCCTACGATATCCCAGATTCTAAAATGGGGTGTGACATCGTTGGTCCCGATTCCCCATGGTACAAAGAAATCTATGACTACCTTCATGCCGAAGTCATACCCACTGGCCTATCAAATAACCAACGTAGAACATTCCTCCGCAAGTCAGCCAAATACACCATCATCGGAGACACCCTATATAGACGCGCCTTAGATAATACCCTACTGAGATGTCTTGATTCTACTGAAGCACAAGCAACATTGCGTGGGGTGCATGAGGGTATATGTGGTTCCCATTCTAGCGGTCCTACCTTAGCCAAAAATATTATGATACTGGGTTATTACTAGCCTACTATGGAAAAAGACTCATATGTCTTTGTAACGAAATGCCGCCAATGCTAAGTTCATGGAGATTTGATACATGCCCCAGCACAGGAGCTTCGTCCTATCACGTCACCATGGCCCTTTGCCCAATGGGGACTCGACCTCATAAGTAAGATCCACCCCACATCATCTAATGGACACAAGTTCATTATCATTGCCACTGAGTACTTTACGAAGTGGATTGAAGCCATTCCCATGACATATATTACCAGCACACAGATTTCTAGATTTATCCTGAACTATATCATCTGTCGGTATGGTGTCCCTCAGTCCATAATCACTTATAATGGCCGCCCATTTAAGAACCAAGAAGTCTGCCATCTGTGTGATGAATTTCATATCCAACATCACTTTTCTACTCCATACTACCTACAAGGTAACGACCAAGCGGAGGCATCTAACAAGACCATCATTAGAATCCTCAAGAAGACTGTCAATGATGTTGGTCATGACTGGCATTTACAGCTTAACCCCGCCTTATGGGCTTATCGCACAAGTATCCGTACTCCCACTGGTGCTACCCCATATTCACTTGTTTTTGGGTCTGAAGCCATTTTTCCTATTGAGGTCGAGATTCCTTCCCTAAGGGTATCCCTGAAAGGCCACATTGATGATGAAGAGTACCGAGTGTCGAGACTCCATGAGCTAGAATTCCTAGATGAGCGAGGCAGAAGGCACTAGACCATCTCCAAGCATATCAGAATCGCCTTCGTCGTAGCTATAACAGGAAGGTTTTGAATAGAAACTTTGACATTGGTGACCTAGTTTTAATGGAGAACCCAAAGAATCAAGCAGAAAGAGACAAACCAGGAAAGTTTGAACCTAATTGGTTAGGACCTTATATTGTCACATAAGCTTTTGGATCAGGAGCGTACCAACTCTCTACTCCTGAAGGGGAACCATTGTCCTCACCAATCAATAGTATGCATCTGAAGAAGTTCTACGCATAGCTTCTAGGAGCCTTTGTCTTAATTAGCAAAAATACAAATAAAATAAAATAAAATAAAATAAAATCAAAAAATCACAAAAAAATCGTTATCAAGGTGAAAACCTGGCAAACAGGCGTCTTGGTAACACCAAAAAAATTAGATAATCTAAAAAATAATAAAGACAAATCATTCGTCCAATAGTGAAAACCACTTCGGTGGCGCTTTGGATAGGTACCATGGTGAAAACCTGGCAAACAGGCGCCATGTGTACTCAACTTTGCTCCTTTGTCTACTATTATTCTAATCTACCTTGTACATAGTCCCTATCATTGTATATAGTCCACTTTCCTATACATAGTCCTTATTCCTGTACATACTACCTATTCCTGTACATATCCCTTATCTTTTGTGTCCATCGCTTGTATATACCATTCATAATAAGTGGTAGTCTTTCCCATAACTTGGAACGATTGACATCGAGAGCATTTCATATCCCCCATTTTATCCTATTCATAATCAATTGGTCTTATATACTCGACTGGGGGCACACACTTGACATGTGTCATATTGGTTCTTACATTGGCTATGTTGAAGACGTAAAACCATGGACACATCCATAAACATCGCAAAATGACCTGAGAAAACACAAAAACATTGGAAAACTTCAAAAAGACAAAAAAAAAAAATCAAAACATTTTGAAAATCCAAAAACAGAGTCAGAGTCAGTCGCACTTGTCAGTCTTTGTCGTTTGTCGACTACGTTGTCTCTACGATTGGACGTAGGCAAGGCCATCTACCGATGTGCCCCCGAGGCATTAGGTCAGTCCGTTTAAGTTTGTCTGTATAAAGTCATGAGTCAATCCATATGTCTATATGACAAGGTCATTGGTCATGTCGAACTACGAGGTCTTTGCGTGTTTAACGTAGGCAAGGCCATCAAGCGATGAGCCCCCGAGGCTGCACTAGGTCAGTCCATTAGGGTTCATCACATTCACTTTCACACACGTCTTCTATTTATAGTCATTCTTGTCGGTCAAGTCAAGTCGAACTACGAGGTCTTTGTGTGTACAACGTAGGAAAGGCCATCATTCGATGAGCCCCCGAGGCTGCACTAGGTCAGTCCTTTAGGGTTTATCGTCACACACAGTCAATTGTCCACACATCATATCAGGTCATGCATTAGTCTGGTGAACAAGTCAGCAATGTCTCTAAGTCAAATCATACAACTTGCCAAACAAAACAATCAAAACAGATCAGCTAATGTCCACTACAGGATGTGTCCTTCCTAGAAACGGACATTATCAAAACAATCAACCTATGTCTTATTCAAGATGGGTCCTTCCTGAATACTGATATTAGTAAAACAACCTATGTCTTATACAAGATGAGTCCTTCCTACATAATTGACAAGGTCAAACAATCAAACATAGCCTTACACAGGTTATCACATCAACGACATCTAACTCAACGTCTTATACGATATATGTCTTTCTGAAACCAGGCTTTGTCATGCCTTATACAGATAGTCATAACATCAAAACCAGACTTATAGTCTTATCTGGTATGTGTATCTCCTGACATCGGGCTCTGTCAATCAATCCTTTTATCAATCAAAACAAATCAAACAAACAGATCAAGTTTTGGCAAATATTTTATTGGCTTTTTGACTTTATGGCTTATTTATCTTATCATTTATCTTGAATTGATGACTAGGAATTATGTTACTAGCTTTCTCAAGGATGTCCCATGAAGGATTTAGAGAAGCAACGATGTATCAAGGATGTCCCATCAAGGATTTAGAGAAGCAACGATGTATCAACGATTGTTGAGTCATGTTACTAGTTTCCTCAAGGATGTCCCATGAAGGATTTAGAGGAGCGATGACGTTTCATGACCCGTCTTTTCTTTTGTTTGTTGTCTGTGGTTTGTCCTGACAAAAAGACTGGGGCAACTTGTGCCCTTAGTATGCGTTAACGACACTCCTTGTCTGCAACTGTCTGTTATTAGCAAGTGGATGACCTTGCACACCTTGATTTATGTCATATCATGGTGTTTTTCTCCATTTGTATTAGTTCCCCCCAATGATGATAAAGTGCAATACCTTTTGTGATACAGCGAAACATCGAAGATTGCTAATACTAACATCTATCTCCTGTCTTTCATTCTTTTTCATCTTTCTTTTCGCACTAACATTTCTTCTTTTCTACATCTTCACCACCCTTATCTATTTTCCTCTATCCTTTTTTCTTTCATCTTCTAGTTCTCTCATCAATTTCGAGAGCACACTCATGTTCTTTGAACCCGCCTGTCCTCCCGAGGGGGCATACCTTCACCTGTTTTACACTAGGGCATGACTGGGCCATATTTCTTATCGATTTTCTTTAACACAATGCCTAAGTGACATTGTATCAAAGAGGGGCAAATGTAGACACCGAAATTTGGTTTAGGCCTGCGATTTCAATATTCTTCATAATTCTTATTCTTCATGGTCATGATTAAATAATCTTAATTATTTAATTAATTCACCTTAACATTAATTCTTCTATTGATTAAATAATCTTAATTATTTAATTAATTCACCTTAACATTAATTCTTCTATTTAATTATTTAATTAATTCATCTTCTGTTATTTCTTCTATTAATTAAATAATCTTAATTATTTAATTAATTCACATTTTCTTTATTCTATCGATTAATTAAATAAACACTTTTTATTTAATTATGTTACTAATTAACCTTATCCTTCTTGTCAAATTAAATAAATTCTTATTTAATTTACTCTTTATCATACTTCAACTATAATTAAATAAATTCTATATTTATTTAATTAATCATTAAAATCCCTTCATCATTTAATTAAATAAATATTATTTATTTAATTATTCTTCAAATATCGAGTCTTGAATTAAATGAATTATTTAATTCATTAATTCTATTTTAACATTCCTCTATATTTTAGATAATTATGTGAGTTATCTAAGTATTCACTTTTACTCGACTCGACATCTATTTTAATCGTTCAGTTAACTATTGATTTGATGTCTGAGTGGCGTCCTCGAGTAATCTCTTCGTCAAAACATTCAATCGTCTAGTTCTAACTCAATTGCGTGTACATGCGGATTAATTAAATATTCTTATTTAATTAATTAAATGTTGTGTGTGCATCCGAACAAGAGTTGATGTAATCAATCTTTATCTTTGTCATGCAAAGATAATTCTTCTGTTTTCGAATACCGAACTGAAGATTAAATCAATTATTTAATCTTTAATTCTATTCCTAGATTGTATCACTCAGGTCATTACTAACAATTATTAGAATGCATGTCTAATCTGTCAATCTCAATTGTCTGTTGATCTTTCAATCTTGGCCTGTCGTTCGAATAATCGATTTTCTATAAATTGATTTTTCATTCTTCATTCCAATCTCTCTCGAAATCTCTCTTGCGAATTTTATAACTTTTGAGAGCACTTTGTCTTGAATCTTCGATATTTTGCTAATCACTATCTTAGGCTATACTTGCACGAACTCTTGAAAATCTGAGGGCAATTATACTACACAAGAAAAATGGAGAAGGGCAATCGAGATGAATCATGGAAATACGTTTGAAAATTGGTGAGATTGTTCTAGTTTTAATTACGTTTTTAATTTCCCATGTTCTTTGTTGCTTAACGAATGAATTTGCATTTTAGATTTTAGTATTGCATGTTTGCTTCTAATCTTCTTTGTTGTGTCTATTGTGCAAAGCTTTTATTTGGCGTTACACATATCACCATACCACTCATGACATTCACATTCATTTATGTGATGCAGCGACCACCATTGGATCACCTATTGTTCAATCTATGTGATTCCCCGCTATCCCATTAGCACTAACAATGGGCCCACTAAATCTCTGCGAGCTAGCGAGCTTATGCCATGTATCTTCTATTGACGTCATACTCTACTACCACATTATACTCATCGCTCATTTCTGAAACCATTGTGTCTCAAGGATGTGTAAGCACAATGCACGAACACCCAATGATGCAATAATCTTCAAACACCTATCCCTGTTGACGCCACAATCCATTTTCATCGCTTATCACCAAAAACTTCAACTACTTCACTTCACAAAAATGATGTGAAGTGATGATGCCACATGTTTGCTAGACCCACAAAATTCTATTCTCCTTCATCGTGTGTCGTTCAATCAACACTTGTTAGATATCATCCAATCCCCACTTCCCCACAAGGCTCGACTGGGACCCACCATACACATAGCAGGCTGGCGGGCCTCATCTAATCAACTTGATTGTGACCATTCAATGACTTTCATTGCTCATCATTGAACTACAAACCAACTTCAAAGAGCTTTTTGTGATGTGTGAGATCTAGCGATAGTTGTATGATCAACAGACTTTGAATTCACACTGTTTGATCTCCAAAGGAACATATCGACGACACCAACTAGATGACTAGGTGAAGGGGTCGGTCACCAAATGAACTTAAAGGGCATCAGTTATAACTTAAATGGCCTGCAACCTTCAACAGACAGTCACCAACAAAATAGAATATTTATTAAGGCGCCATGACTGTAAACACTAGGGTTTAACTGATAAACCCTAATTTTGTTTGAGGGAACAAATAATTCTTTTATGAGCTCATCCTTCACCCTCTAAACCTACATAACACATTTTTGATATGCTCTCAGAAAACCCATGTCGAATTTGGACTCATATTTTTCTCTTAAACACTAGAAGAATTCATTGCAACATCAAGACAACTTGCATGACAGCAACACAATATTTTGAGCAAGTTTTGTAGCACATACTTCACCTTCCAGAACTAGATCCATGTTGGGAATAGGATTCCATTTAATTGAAATCCTAAACATATTTCATGTATCTCCTAAGTCCTGTGAAAGTGTTCCCCAATACTAGGATTAGAAAGAGATTAAATTTGAATGAAATGAACATGTAAATTGACATTTGTAATTATTCCTAAATGATAGGAACATGTGAGGGTGTCCAAGAAGAGTTCCTAAATAATAGGAGCACATGGGGTTCCCACATGGAAGGTGGAACCCACCTTGCTTAAGTTAACTGTTTGGAGAATAGATAACACTTCAGTAATGCATGTAAAGATCCTACAAGTTAGGGATTGATATTTTCATGAGTGGAGTTCAATTTAGTTTAGTTCAGTTCAGTATCAGTTCAGTTTAGTTCAGTTTAGTTCAGTTCAGTTATCTTCAGTTGCATGTAGTTAGTTTCAATTGAATGCTAGTTGACTTCAGTTGACTTGAGTTGCATGACCAATGACTTTAGTTGCATGACAAATAATAGGTGGAAACATTCAGTTAAGTGGGGATGATCAATAATGCATATTTTTTGCATGAATTGATGAAGAGATATGTTTCTATTAACAAAGATTGACTTGGAACCACCTTGGGCACCCAAGTTGGCATCTTGGAGTTAACACCTTTTGCATTGGAATATATTTACAAGGCTGAGTTAAGTGGGTCCATTCTTGGGTTCCAACTTTGAGGAAAATCTTAGAAGATATTTTCTTGACCAATGATCAGTTAGGAGTTCAGTTTGGGGTGCCTAAATTGAGGAGATATTGGATTTGACTTCTTGTTACACATTGAAACTCTACTTGCAAAGAATAGGCGTAGGTTTTGAGAGGAAGCTTTGTGCTTTGTAATTGACAACTTTTTGTAGTTTTCAAGGCTCGTTATTGTCTATTAATTGTAGCAAGTTGAAGAGAGTTTTAATCAGAGTTTATTTGCAAGTTGTGAAGAAAAATTGTTGAAGGAAAAAGAAGCATATCAAGCAAAGGATTGATACAGTGTTATTGTAATATTGTTCTAAGGTTAAATAATACAAGCACTATTGATTCTGGTGGTGGAGATTTTTCTGAAAAGGTTTCTCCACGTATTTGTTGTGTCACTTTTATCTTCTTGTCTCATTCTTCTACAATCTTCTATCTCTTTCTACAATTGGTAAAATTGATTTAAACAAATAATCATACACAAAGAATTTGTTAACAAACAACAATTAATTAGATCTACAATCTCACAGTTTTACAAGATTTAAGCTACATAATTACCTCCATTTTTAACATTTGGTATCAAAGTTAACAGTTGGGTAGAGTTTTGGATGCCTTTCTCTTAAAAGTTTGAAGGTTTTTTGGCTGTAGTGGGAGATTTTACTAGTGTGTTATTGCTGATTTGTAAAAGAAGTGTGTTACAATGAGTTCTACTTATCGTTTAGATATTGAAATATTCAATGGATCTAGTTATGAGATGTGGAAACTAAAAATGGAGGATCTCCTTGAAGAGAGATATCAGTGGTTAGCTGTTTGTAATGAGACAAAGTCACCTACAACAATGTTAGATGAGGATTGGGCTAAGCTTGATAAGAAGGAAAGAGGGACCATAAGATTATGTCTTGATGATGTTGTTCTCTTGAATGTTTCAGTTGAAACTATTGCATATAAACAGTGGAAGAGGATAGGTGATATCTATCAAACCAAAATTCTTACTAATAGTTGTATCTAAAAAGACAGTTGTATTCTTTAAAGATGAAAGATGGTGATTTTGTTGCACATCATTTAAATGCTTTTAATTTGATTCTAATTTAGTTAGCATCTATAGATGTAAAACTAGAAGATGAAGATAAATGCATTTTGTTACTTTGTTCTTTACCAGAATCTTGGGAAAATCTAATTGTTGATATTAGTGGTAGTGGTGCAAATCCTAAGATGGACAATATAATTCCTACTCTCCTATCAGAGGAGATGAGGAGGAAGTCTAAAATGAGATCCCGAGATGTATTGTTGGTAAGAGGTAGGCCTAAGGAAAATGAATCTAAGGCAGACAAGAAAGGAAAAGGTAAGTCTAAAGGAGGGTCTAAAAACCCTAGTAAGAGTAAGGTAAAGTGTTGGAATTGTGGAAAACCTGGACATGTAAAGAAGGATTGTAAGAGCAAGAAAAAGAGTTATGATTCTTCTCTAGAGAAATCCTCAGATGACAGTAATGATGCATTGTTCATTTCATCTAATATTGTTTGTGATAACTCTTGTCTTATTGATTTAGGTTGCTCCTATCATATGACTCCTAAAAAGGAGTCGTACACTAATTACACTACATATGATGGAGGGAATGTATTCTTTGTAGATAATAACACAACAACGGTTGTGGGCAAAGGAGAGGTAAATTTATGTTTCAGTGATGGTGGGGTTAAGACCCTTAATGATGTTTTACATATTCTAGGACTTGCTAGAAATCTACTTTATGTATATAAGTTCAATGATTTTGGAATGCATGTGACATTTGACAAAGGTGGTTGCAGATTGGTGAAAGGTAATATGGTGGTTGCTAAAGGATCTCGGATTGGGACTTTGTTTAAGCTTAATACCTCAAATTTGAATAAATTTTCCAATGTAACTAAAGCTGAAAATACATGTATGTTGTGGCACCATAGATTGGGCCACATTGGTGAAAAAGGTCTTAGGACCATTCTTAATAAGAAATTGGTTGATGGTATTCCTGATTATAATATTAGAAAAAATGATTTTTGTGAACATTGTGTGTTTGGAAAGCAATCTAGATCTTCATTTCCTAGTGGAACAAATAAAGCTAAAAGATTATTAGAGATTATTCATTCAGATGTAATGGGCCCTGTGGATAGTGACTCTATTGGAAAATATAGATATTATGTCACATTTATTGATGATGTCTCAAGATACACTTGGATCTATTTTATGCATAACAAATCTGATGCATTTAATAAGTTTAAGGAATTTAAGGCTTTGGTTGAGAAACAATCAGATCATAAGATAAAAGTGTTGAGATCAGATAATGGTGGTGAATATTGTTCTAGGGAATTTGTTGATTATTGTAAGCATGTAGGAATTGTGAGACAAAATACTACTCCATATACACCTCAACAAAATGGAGTAGCAGAAAGGATGAACCGAACCTTAATGGAAAGATATAGGAGTATGTTATGTAGTGCTAAACTAGACCGGTTCCTTTGGGCCAAGGTTGTAAGTACTTCTTGATATTTAATCAATAGATCCCCTAGTTCATCTATTGAAGATAAAACTCCTTATGAAATGAGGTTAGGTAGGAAACCTAGTGCTGCACATTTAAGGATCTTTGGTTGTGAGGCTTTTTTTCATGTGCCTAATGAAAAGTGATCTAAGTTGGATCCAAAAGCACATAAATGCATATTCATAGGTTATGCGGAAAATGTAAAAGGTTACAAGCTTTGGAATCCTCTAACTCAAAATTTTTATTTATTTAGAGATGTGATTTTTAGGGAATTTAGAGCTTATTTAAGAGAAGAACAACCAAAGGAGAAGGATACTTCTCAAACAATGCATTTTGAGATAAATACTAAGAAGTAAGAAGATGCACATGTTGAAGAAAAATTGGATGGATTGCATGAGGAGAGTTCACAGAGTTCTTCTAAAATAGATGCTCATGCTGAGCATATTGAGGAACAAGAAGAACCCCCTTTGAGAAGATCCACAAGACAACGGAATCCCGTTGATAGGTATAGCCCGCCTGATTTTTATTGTATATTTTCTTTGATGAGTACTAATGATGAACCTGGATCTTCCAGGGAAGCTTTGTCTTCAGATGAGAACAACATTTGGTCACAAGCTATGCATGAGGAAATGGATTCCTTGGATAGCTATGACACATGGGATCTTGAGAGTTTTCCCAAAGGAAGAAAGGCCATTAGTTGTAAATGGATCTTTAAAAAGAAAATTGGAGCAGATGGTAATCTCGAAAGGTACAAGGATAGATTAGTAGCCAAGGGCTACTCCCAGAGAGAGGGAGTTGACTTTAATGAAATCTTCTCTCCTATTTCTAAATTAACTTCTATTAGATTTTTTTTATCTATTGTTGCTACTTATGATTTTAAGATAGAGAAAATGGATGTGAAAATTGCTTTTTTGCATGGGGATCTTGATGAGAAGATTTATATGAGGCAACCTAATGGTTTTATTGTAAAAGGAAAAGAAGAATTGGTTTACAAGTTAAAGAGATATTTATATGGATTGAAACAGTCACCAAGAATGTGGTACTAGAATTTTAATGCTTTTGCAATGAAAATTGGTTATGCTAGGAGTGAGGAAGATCATTGTGTTTACATAAAAGTTATTGATGATCAACTTTTAATTATTATCTTGTATGTTGATGACATGTTTATTGGTAACAACAAGGTAATGATCAAAGAATTGAAAGAAAAACTCTCTAACACATTTAAGATGAAAGATCTAGGGGTTGCAAAATATATCCTTGGTATGGAGATCAACAAAGATAGAGATCATTGGACATATAGGGTTTTGTTGATTCAAATTGGGAAGGAGACCTAGATAGTCAGAGGTCAACAAGTGGCTATGTGTTTACTTTTTTTGGAGCTGCAATTAGTTGGATGAGTAAGAGGCAACCCACAATTTCTTTGTCCACCATAGAAGTAGAGTACATGGCTGCTACACATGCCTCTAAAGAGGCAGGTTGGTTACATAGACTTGGGAAAGGTATTGGTTTTAATTGCAAGAAAATTAAACTTGAATGTGATAGTCAGAGTGCTATTTGTTTAGCAAAAAATATTATGTATCATGCTCATACTAAGCATGTTGATCTTTAGTATCGCTTTGTGTGAGAAATGGTTGAGAGTGGGAAGGTATTGATTGAGAAAGATGACACTTTGATCAATGTTGTAGATTATCTTACAAAACTAGTTCCTAAAGATAAGTTATCTTGGTGCAGGAAGGTCATTGGCCTTGAGTCCTATACTTGATTTATAATAATGATTCCTTGTTTAGAATAATTGCAATGTATAATGTCAAGTGGGAGAATGTTGGGAATATGATGCCATTTGATTGCAATCCTAAACATATTTCATGTATCTCCTAAGTCCTTGGAAAGTGTTCCCCAACACTAGGATTAGAAAGAGATTAAATTCAAATGAAATGAACATGTAAATTGACATTTGTAATTATTCCTAAATGATAGGAACATTTGAGGGTGTCCAAGAAGAGTTCCTAAATAATAGGAGCACATGGGGCACCCACATGGAAGGTGGAACCCACCTTGCTTAAGTTAACTATTTGGAGAATAGATAACACTTCAGTAATGCATGTAAAGATCCTACAACTTAGGGATTGATATTTACATGAGTGGAGTTTAGTTTAGTTCAGTATCAGTTCAGTTTAGTTTAGATCAATTCAGTTCAGTTCAATTATGGTTCAGTTATCTTTAGTTGCATGTAGTTAGTTTTAGTTGAATGCTAGTTGACTTTAGTTGACTTGAGTTGCATGACTAATGACTTCAGTTGCATGATAGATAACAGGTGGATACATTCAGTTAAGTGGGGATGATCAATCATGCATATTGTTTGCATGAATTGATGAAGAGATATGTTTTTGTTAACAAAGATTGACTTGGACCCACCTTGGGTGCCCAAGTTGGCATCTTGGAGTTAACACCTTTTGCATGAGAAGATATTTATAAGGCTGAGTTAAGTGAGCCCATTCTTGGGTGCCAACTTTGAGGAAGACATTGGAAGATATTTTCTTGACCAACGATCAGTTAGGAGTTCAGTTTGGGGTGCCTAAATTGAGGAGATATTGGATTTGACTTCTTGTTACACATTGAAACTCTACTTGAAAAGAATAGGTGTAGGTTTTTTAGAGGAAGCTTTGTGCTTTGTAATTGACAACTCTTTGGAGTTTTCAAGGCTCATTATTGTCTATTAATTGCGACAAGTTGAAGAGAGTTTTAATCAGATTTTATTTGCAGGTTGTGAAGAAGAATTTTTGAAGGCAAAAGAAGCATATCAAGCAAAGGATTGATATAGTGTTATTGTAATATTTTTCTAAGGTTAAATAATACAAGCACTATTGATTCTGGTGGTGGAGTTTTTTTTGAAAGGGTTTCTCCATGTATATGTTGTGTCACTTCTATCTTCTTGTCTCATTCTTCTACAATCTTTTGTCTCTTTCTACAATTGGTAAAATTGATCTAAACAGATAATCATACACATAATTTGTTAACAAAGAACACTTAATTAGATCTACAATCTCATAGTTTTACAAGTTGTAAGCCACATAATTACCTCCATTTTCAACAATCCACAATACACCATCTTTCTCAGACATCAATGACAACATTCTGACATCAATGCCAAAAATCCTTTCATGTAGGATCAGTTCCATCTTACACCTGATCCCCTTTTGACATCAATGACAATAATATTCTAACAATCTCCCCCTTTGTCATCGATGGAAAAACTAAATGCTCATACCAATTGGCTGAAATGGTCTAATACCAATTGAAATATGTAACATTAGAGCTCTGTACCAATTAAATTTTCTAAGAAAATTCACTCACCTTGCTCCTCTTGCTCACATTTCTTTGTCTTGCTCACCATGCTCCCTTTGCATCTCTTTTCTCCCCCTTTGACATGCATCTCTAACATGCTCATCTTTCTCAATTGAGAATTTTCTTACTTTTCTCCCCCTTTGACATCAATGGAAAAGGGTAGACTCCCCCTAACACATGACTCCCCCTTTGACGGGAAATTTAAAGAGAAAGTGGGAATCTTGGTTATGTTAGAAATTTGTAAAACCATTGTTACATGATTTGATCTATTCTTCCATTTCTAGGGGTGAATGAAGTATAAATGAAGCTCTCCTTGGACTCATGCCCTATCACTAGTCACTAGTGATATGATGTGGGAGAAATGACTCCCAAATTCTGCCTCAAATGTTCAAATTGTTCTTTGGGAAGAGGCTTGGTGAAAATTTAAGCTACTTGTTCTTTGGTTGGAACATACTCCATGCTGAACTCTTTTTCTACAACCTTATCTCTAATGAAGTGATATTTGATGGATATGTGCTTTTTTCTAGAGTGCATCACTGGATTCTTTGATATTTTTATGGCACTTAAATTATCACAAAGAATTGAGATAGGTTCTTTGCACTCTACCTTGATATCCTTAAGTGTCTGCTTCATCCATAGGACTTGAGTACATCATGTTGCTACTACCACATAATCTGCTTCTATAGTGGATAGAGTGACTAATTCTTTCTTTTTTCTCATCCAAGAAACTAACTTGTTTCCCAAGAAGAATGCTCCACCATTGGTTCTTTTCCTATCAGCTACACTTCTTACCCAATCAACATCTGTAGATGTGGTTAAGAAAAAATCCTTGCTCTTGGGGTACCATAGCCCATAGTTAGCAATACTCTTGATGTATCTGAATATTATTTTTACTGCATTAACATGAGATTCTCTTGGTGCAGCTTGAAACCTTGCAACCAAACATACTTCTTGCATGATATCTGGTCTTGATGTAGTTAAGTACAACAAAATCCCAATCATTGACCTATACATTGTCTGATCTACAGTTGGTGACTCATTTTATTTACTTAACTTGCAACTGGTTATCATGGGGGTACTAACTAGTCTACTTTCTTCCTTGCCAAACTTCTTGAGCATCTCCTTAGCATACTTAGTTTGGGATATGAATATTCCATTATCAATGTGTACAATTTGTACAATTTGTAAACCAAGGAAAAATGACAACTCTCCTAACATTGACATCTCAAACTCATCTTGCATATGTGTAGCAAATATTTTACACATTTTATCATTGCTACCACCAAAAATGATTTCATCAACATAAAAAACAACAATAATCATGTGCTCATCTTCTGATTTGAAGTATAAATTACTGTTTGCACATCCTTTCTTGAATCCTTGTTGATGTAGATATTGATCTAATCTTGAATACCATGCTTTGGGTGCTTGTTTAATACCATACAATGCTTTCCTCAATCTACAAACATAATCATCATCCACTAATTGTTGAAAACCTTCTGGTTGTTCTATGTAGACTTCTTCTAGGTTTCCATTCAAGAATGCAGATTTGACATCCATTTGATATACCTTGAATCCCTTATACACTGAAAATGCTAGAAAAAATATGATTGCTTCTAATCTTTTTATAGCTGCAAATGTCTCTTCAAAATCAATACTTTCAACATTTGCATACCCCTTGCCCACTAATATAGCTTTATTCCTTACTACAACCCCATCTTCATTCAGCTTGTTTCTAAACACCCATTTTTTGCCAATGACATTTTTGCTTGGGGGTCTAGGAACCAATTCCCATGTTTTATTCTTCTCAATCTGATTTAACTCTTCCTCCATGGCCTTTATCCAACTCATCCTTACTTGCTTCAGAGAATATTTTTGGCTCAATCTGTGATAGGAGAGAGAAAATTACTTGTTATTTATTCTTTGCAAGTTTTCTCCTAGTCAGAACTCCATTTTTATCACCAATTATTTGATCTGTTGGATGATACTTTTGCACATACTTTGCAAGTGCTCTTTCAATCTCTAGTTCACATACTTCTTCCTCATTTTCTTCATCAACAAAATCCAAAAGGTGTAATCAATTCCATCAAACCAAGGTGGCTTGTTTGTGGAAGAACTTTCTTAACTAGCCATTATGTTCACAAATCCAAGAATCTACTTGAGGTGGTTAAGCTTCTCCTAGGGAACCTAGGGCTCTAATACCAATTGTTAGAACACAACAATCTACTGAGAGGGGGATGAATTAGTAGATACTAAAATTTTAACCCTTTACAAATTCTTGAGAAGACAGACTCCTCAGACACTCAGTGTGCAAATTGAAATATGAATTCCAAAATATAAACAAGCACACAAACAAAAATCACGTAACACACAATATATGTGGAAAACCCAAGATGGGAAAAACCATAGTGAGAAAGTGCTACTGGGAGCTACTATCCTAATCCAACCTCACACATATGCTTTTTGTTACAAATTTTAAGGGCAACAACCCTAAGGAGACACCAATCCCCTAAACTGAGCACCAACTCAGTTATCTAAAGACACCAACCTATCATATTACAACATGTAAGATGATTACAATTTGTTCCTAAGGAACTCAAATTAGTGTTACAACTTACTCTCCAACTGCTCAACTATTTGTTTTTTCTACAACAACTCCCTTCTCTGCTCTGCACCCCACTAGTCCAGCTCTATTCTTCTCATTCTTTAGTATACTCTCAGTCCACCTCAAAGCACCACCATACCATTTCTGTAGCTCTCTTATTCTGTTTAGTGTATTCTTTGTTCATCTTTGGAGCTCAAAATCACTTTTGCACTACACACTCTCTTCTACCTTTCTCTCTACTTCACACACTTATACAACATTCTAATATATTTTGTGTGTAGCTAACTGTTAATGATTACCTCAAGATTCTCCATCATCTATAGATCTTCTATTAGGGTTCAGAATATCTTCTTCGCTGTCATGCAATTGTATTGAGACGCACACCATTAAATTCTAGTGTAGAGTATTTTTCTTCATTCTCTTTCTGCCAAACCGAGTTTTATTTTTGTTTAGGACTAACCATCCATTCTTAGGAGCTTATAAGTACCTTTAAGATATTGAAATCAATGATGCATATATCAAGTGACCAACTTGGTTATGGTTGGTTGGTAGTGTAAGACATCATAATCCAGAGTCTAGTGAGCCTCATAGGTCTAGCATTTGAACCTGGTTGCTCTGATACCAATGTAAAATCCCCATCTCAAGCACAATATTTTTATTTTTTTTAATAACAATGCACAAATACCAACTTAAACAATTGAGCACCTTCCATGAAGCTGAATAGTGTTAAATTCAATACTTCTCCATTCCCAAGGTGGCATCAACTCATTCTTGCCAAATATATGCTTGCACAAAAGAGTGATATGGTCCCAAGGTAAAGGTCTTTCCTAGACCTATCACCTAAGCCTTGAGGGTTTGTGATGACCTTGCCTATGTATCACCTCATGGGAAATCAAAGGCTCTATAGTTTTCCCCACAATGATAGAGGGAGTTCAATCTCTCCTCTTGTATGAGATCTATTATCTCACCTTAACCCATGACTGTTAATTAAGTATAAGTAAGCTATCAATTTAGCCAATTATAATATAATGATTATAACTTTCCATCAAGTGTTGGGTCCATACCAATCATTACCAAATATTAGTGTACAAACACTCACAATATTCACAAGAGGTCATTCTTACCATAATGTCAAAAATTATACACACTGGTTTTCAGGAGCATACCCCATATACACAAGCTAATTAGCTTATACATAGTGCAAATACAATAGTGATTGGATCATACATAGATCACAAGTGCAATAGTGACTAGATCATACACAAATCACAAGTGTAATAGTGATTGGAACTTACATAGATCACAAGTGCAACAGTGACTGGATCATACACAGATCACAAGTATAACAGAGACTGGATAATACACATATCACAAGTACCCAATGATTGTACTATACACATATCATATTTACATTAGTGACTGGCTCCAACATATATCGCAAATACATAGTGACAAGCTCTATCATACATCACATAAACACAGTGATGAGCTCCACCATACATCACATCCAAAATGGCTAATTAACACATCACAATGGCTAACACATATCCATAATGCATCCCAAATAGAAAGAATATTGGTGCATTGTGCACTACACTACAGGTCCTATCCTTTCCACTGGTCTTCTACACCTTTGGACAAATGGGAAGAGAATTCGATGCATCCTATACTACACCGTAGGTCTTTCCTCAACCCCACAAGGCTAAGTATAGAGTCTAACAATTGGGGAGGGGATTCAATGCATCCCATACTACACCACGGGTCCGTCCACCATCCCAAAGGTTTCCCCAAGTAGTGAACCTATCAAACCCAATGGATTCTGACTTCAATCACCTATAGGAAACTGGTGACAATTTTTTCCACTCAGGAAGAAGTAGCTCTCGACATATACCACCTTGTGACCTTAGTGATATTGTCAGCTATCTTCTTCATAATCTTGGGTAACACTTGGCATTAGTCACTTTCATGCTTATTAGTGACAGCCAGTGAAACCTCGCAATACATGGTTAGCCCCAAATTATTGTTACCTGCACGGATGGGTCCCTACTTGTGCAACCGCTACAACCATATCATAACCAAGGTAGCTCGCTACCTTCACCTCCGTGAACTAGGTGAATGCTGACTAATCCCTAGCAGTAGCCCAGACATCGATCATTGACACATTCCAATGACTACCTATCACTGCTCAAATATCTCGAAGGTTCACTCTTAGGCAGGTCAGACATGACAAGAATCAGAATCTAAATCGACAAATACACGTGCCTATACATAAACACATAGATACGGAATTGAATTATGCAGACACATAAGAGATACATGGAACCAACACGAGATGGAGTTTTCACATCATACATGTATAATCAAGTACCCATTATAAAGTAGTTAATTCCCTTACTTCATTCTATTTAATAGAATCCTATTATGCATTAAATATCAGTTATTAAATTCTCTTACCTAAATCATACCCATTCGATACCCATTTTAGCCTCAACTGAAGCTTACGGAGGAGGAAAGGTCAAACTATTGAGGAAAAATCCCAACATCTAGGAGTTATCCCCCCTAGACCCTCCCCCTATGGACTTGAGGTCATAGGGACATCGTTCGCCTTTTGCTTCCAAATGGATCAAAGTCACACATAGTTCTCCTCATAGAGCATCTCAAGGATACCTATGCACAGGTTCCCACAACCCAAGGTTTCACTTCCCCTTAAGTATGTTGAGATCTTGGATCAAACTCCACCCATTTTATTTATAATCTTATTTGAACATCTCAACTCTCTTATATTTTCATCTCACTGACCTATCCCGAATAGCCTTACTACTTAATACCAAATTACTTTGGTTCACACAAACCCATAGGAAATTATTTCCATTTGAAACTTATATAGTAGGTTCAATAATGAGGCTCTTATAGTCAAGGGGTCAATAGATTTCTTTGGAGGACATGTAATAATATTTATAAGCTTGTTTTAAGTTATAATCATTGTCAAAATCATACTTGAAAAATTTGGAAACACTATGCCCATTGGACCAACATATGAACCCCATTAATAACTATACTAACAATATTATTTCCTTTTGGGTCAACATGGAAGAGACATGAATGTATCGACGCCTTGCATCATCCCTGAAAGGAAAACACTTTTGGGTGAAAATTATGTAATCATATTTTCGATAGATTAAACAACTAGGACTTCAGCCACAACTATGTGAGATGTGGTGTAGGAGCACCTAGGTAATCAGGAGTTTTTGGAAGTGAGTTTTTGTTTTGTTATGCCTTTTTGGCATTTGGTTGATCTGGATGATGTTATTTATGTTTCCTCATAAGGTCATGTAGACCATTAGTGGTGATCTAACGGATGGTTTTGATTATTTGGAAGGAGGTTAATAAGAGTTAAGTAGTTTTAACTCTTCATTTTGGCTAAGTTGTAAAACTTGCCTAAGTGTTTGAAAACACATTGGGTTTTACAAAAATGCATTTTTAGGTCATCTAAGCCTCGACCCAAGAAGATTAACTGTTTGGGAGGCATATTTAAAGGTGTCCTTGACCTTTGTGCAGGGTTAGAAGTTTTTGTACGGACTGTGTTTTCAAAAATTGAAGAAAACAACGTTGAAAAGACAGTTTTCCTGTATTTTGTGTTGAAACTGATCTCTAATGGCGTGATTATGTTATTTTGTTGTGTGTAGTACATAGTGTTAGACTTATACAATCTTGGGAAGCCTTTCTTTTTAATTTTTTAGTGTTTTTTCAACTTGCATTTGTAAATACTTTGGTATCCTGTGTTTTCTGGCCTGAATCAGGCGGTGTGGAAAGATGGAGGCTTAGAGCACCTTCCCACCATACAATTTGTATGAACTTTTGGGAAATGTGCTCTACCTCCATGATTGTAAATATGGTAGGTGTTAGATTGTTTTTGGTTGCAGGAGCTATGAGAAAGGCCTTACCCTAGGCAGGACAGTGAAAGCCCGGCTAGGAAAGGCTACAGGACAGCAGGGATTATTTGCAGGGGAAAGAAGCTTTTTTGAAAAATTATTTCTTGAGGATTTAGGAAAGGGTCCTGACTATGCATGGTGATCAGGGAGAGGCTTTTTCAATCCATTTATTAGGATATTTTTCTAACAATCTTAAATCAGCTTTTTAAAGTTTGGAAACCCTAGTTTGTTGTCCATTTTCAAGACTAAGCACTGTACGGACAATTAGGGCTTGAGACTGTTAAAATCTTAAGGTGATGATCAAGTGAACCAATAGTCTTGAAGAGAGTTTGGGTGGTTATTTAGAAATTAGTGAGTAATCATTAGTTTTCTTAAAGTTGGAGGCCTAATTGGCTCAAGGGCTACTAGCCTTCTAAACCTATGGAATAGGCTTCATGCAAGCGTTGGCAAGATGGAGTCTAAGTGAAGTTTCAAGAACCCTAGGAGACTGTTTTGGAGCTTTGGAAAAAATTCCCTCACCCGTGCAAGAACCATTTTTGTATTGATGGAGGATTAGTCTTTTGGATGCATAAAAGGCTAAGGAAGAATGGAGTCTTAGAACCAAGATTTGGCTTGGTAGTTGCAAACTAGAAATGATAGCAGGGTTGGCAAGAAGAACCAGGGGTGCCTAGACAGTAAAGGACCTATAGGTTGAGTGGTGGAGAGTGACACCAAAGGAATTCATCAAGGTGAGACCCAGAGCATTGAGGCAGTGATTGTCTCAATCCAACCTTGTCCCTATCAGATTGGTATCAGAGCAAGCAAAAGATCTGGGAAACAGCTTATATGTCAAAAGTTTAGTCAAGTGAAACTCCCGCCATGGTGACAAATGCACAATTAGCCAAGAGGGTTGAACAACAGGAAGAGGACAACAAGTCATTAAAAGAAAGAATAGAGCAACTTGAGAAAGCATTGAACAATGCAAGGATGGAAGGAATGGTACCAAAGGAAGAAGAGGTTGCAGAGGAAGACAAGGTCCCTGAACCTAACCCTGTTTTGGAGGAGGAGCCTTTCTTGAAGGCATTGAAAGCCTTGAGTGGAAAAGGACTTGAGGGCATACCACTGTTTAGTGGAAAGATGGATCTTGATTTGGTCATGGATTGGATAGAGGGCATGGAGAATCACTTTGAATGTGATGGAGTAACTGAAGCACAAAAGGTGAAGGTTGCTAAATCAAGGTTGAGAGGATCAGCCTTGACATGGTGGAAGTTTGTTCAGACTGAAATGGAAAAAGAAGGCAAACAACCCATTTCAACTTGGAAAGGAATGGTTGCTAAGGTAAAGGAAGCCTATATGCCAGATGATTATGAGATCCAACTTCACAAGAAGAGGCAAAGTTAAGGTAGAAGGATCAAGATGTCAACACCTATACTGAAGAGTTTCAGAAGCTTTGCTTGAGATCAAATGTGACAGAGGATGAGAGCCTAAAAGTGGCTAGGTACCTTAATGGATTGAAGTGGAACATTCAGGAAGAGATGGCTTTACTAAGTCCCAAGACAGTACACCAATGTTATCAGTTGGCTATAAAGATTGAGGAAAGGAACAAAAGAAAGCAAGATCAGTCCTCTAAGGGCATAGGCAAAGGCAAAGATCAAAGAGGACAGCGTGGTGGTTACCAAGGTAGAGGTAATGATCAAAGGAACCAAGGAGAATCCAAGCTCACTGAGCATGGAAGTGAAACATCTTCAAGAGGAGGATTTAACAGAGGAAGAGGACCTCAAGGAAGTTCAAACAGAGGAAGAGGAGCAGGTAGGAGTAGTTCTTACTTTGCAAACATGAAATGTTATCATTGTAACCAATTAGGTCACCCTGCTTATAGGTGCCCGGAGAAAGCATCCTCTTCTAGCAATGGAAAAAGAGTGGCTTATGCACAAGAGGACACCATGAGTCCTAAATCATCTAAAATCAGTCTTATAGAGTCTGAAGTAGGAGAGAATCTGATGTTTAACAGAGTTTTGATCAGGCAGCCAGTCAAAGAGGAACCTAAGCAAAGAAGAGCTCTTTTCAGAGTAAGGTGCAAGATACTTGGTAAAGTGTGCAAGGTTATAGTAGATTCATGTTCAACAGATAATATAATCTCAGAGGAGGCAGTAACAAAACTAAAATTGGAGAAGGTACCTCACAATAACCCCTACAAAGTCACATGGTTGAATAAAGGGCAGAGTGTTTTGGTGAATGAACAAGTAACAGTGGAATTTTCAATTGGAGGCTATAAAGACAAGCTGATTTGTGATGTATTACCCATGGATCCATGTCATATACTACTGGGAAGACCATGGCAATATGACAGAAGTGCCATCTATGATGGGAAAGATAACACCATTTCATTCAAGAAGGATGGAAGAACCTTCAAGCTGCAGTCATTGACAGAAGAAGATGAGGGACAATCAAAGGTACCTAACATCATGTTGAGCAGTGGCAAGGAATTCCTTAAGGACCTACACCAAGGGAATGAAGGATATGTGATCATGATGTAGTCCAAAGAGGAAGAAGAGGCTGAAAGGATAGTCTTACCGGAAGCAGTCCAAATGTTGCTTGATAAATACAAGAGTATAGTCAGTGATGGTACACCTACACTCTACCACCAAAGAGGGCAATAAGTCATCAAATTGACTTTATACCTGGAGCCTCATTTCCTAACAAAGCAGCATACAAGCTCACTCTTGAGCAGAACCTAGAGGTGGCTAGGAAAGTGGAAGAATTGTTGAGTCAAGGTCTGATTCAAAAGAGCATCAGCCCATGTGCAGTCCCGGTGGTTTTGGCAACTAAGAAAGGAGGTAAGTGGAGACTTTGTACTGATTCTAGAGCAATTAATAGGATCACCATTAGGTATAGGTTCCCAATACCTAGAATTGAAGATTTAATGGATTGCCTTGGAGGGGCACAGTATTTCACCAAGTTGGACCTCAAGAGTGGCTACCATCAGATTAGAATTAAGGAAGGTGATGAATGGAAGACAACTTTTAAGACAAATGATGGCTTATATGAGTGGAAAGTGATTCCATTTGGCCTCTCAAATGCCCCTAGCATGTTCATGAGACTAATGAATGAGGTGCTTAAGGATTTCACAAGGATCTTTGTAGTAGTCTATCTTGATGACATACTGATTTTCAGTAAGACAACAAAAGAACATTTGAAGCATGTGGAGATGGTACTTAAAAGGCTGCAAGAAGAGAAATTGGCAATTAACCTTGAGAAGTGTGAGTTCTTCAAGCAAGAACTTGTGTATCTAGGCTTTGTAGTATCCCAAGGAATGTTGAAGATGGATCCAAGCAAGGTGGAAGCCATACTAAACTGGCCTACACCAACCACATCAACAGAGGTAAGGAGTTTCCATGGTTTAGCCCAATTTTATAGAAAATTCATAAGGAACTTTAGTGGTATATGTGCACCAGTCCTAGATACTATTAAAGGTGGTCTAAAAACAAAGTTTAAATGGACTAAAGAGGCTGATAAAGGGTTTGAAAAATTGAAATAAGAAGTGGCAACTCAACCAATTTTGTTATTACCTAGTTTTGACAAGTTGTTCACAGTTGAGTGTGATGCAAGTGGAGTAGCAGTAGGAGGAGTACTTAGTCAAGAAGGTAGGCTTGTAGCCTTCTTTTGTGAAAATCTCAATGAAGCCAAGCAAAATTACTCTACCTATGATCTAGAATTATATGCTTTAGTGCAGTCCCTTAGGAAGTGGAGGCATTATTTGTTACCCAAAGAGTTTGTGGTCTTCACTGATAACTAGGCTCTTAGTTACATTAAAACCCAAGAGAAGCTGAGTAATAGACATTTGAAATGGATGGAATACATCCAAGCTTTCACATTCACTATCAAGCACAAAAAGGGACAAATGAATAAGGTGGCAGATGCATTAAGCAGAAGAATGCTGACAGTGCAGGAAATACAGCTGAAAAGCATTGGATTAGAGAGTTTCAAAGACCTCTATGGTGAGGATGAAGACTTCTCAGAAGCTTACAAGGTATGCTCTAATTTTGAGAATCATTTTCATAGTCAATATGTTGAGTATACACTGCAAAATGGACTGTTATTTAAGGGTAATCAGTTATGTGTTCCAAGAGGGTCAATAAGGGAAAATCTGATTCAAGAAAAACATAATGGTAGTCTTAGTGGGAACTTTGGTATTAATAAGACTTTAGAGTTAGTTCAAAGGTTCTATTACTAGCCTAAGTTAGCAAGAGATGTCAGAAAATATGTGGAATAGTGTGTTGTATGCATGAAAGCTAAGGGAGGAGCTAGCAATGCTGGTTTGTATCAACCCCTGCCCATTCCTCACAAACCATGGGAGTGTGTGAGCATGGATTTTGTGGTAGGTCTTCCTAAGACCAAGACTAGTTTTGACAGTGTTTATGTAGTAGTGGACAGATTTAGTAAGATGAGTCACTTCATTCCTTGCAAAACTACTCATGATGCTAGCTACATAGCTCATCTTTTCTTCAAGGAGGTTGTCAAGATCCATGGCTTGCCTCTAAGCATTGTTTCTGGCAGAGATGTGAAGTTCATGAGTCACTTTTGGAAGACACTCTGGAGCAGATTGGGTACAAATCTGTCTTTTGGATCAGCTTACCATCCTTAGACCGATGGTCAAACAGAGGTGGTTAACAGAGTGCTAGGTAATCTTTTGAGGTGCTTGACTAAAGAATATAGATAGACATGGGATATGGTGATTTCCCAAGCTGAATATGCCTATAATGATAGTGCCAATAGAACTACAGGGAAAAGTCCTTTTGAGGTTGTGTATGGGATGCACCCAAGAGGTATTTGTGAACTCAGAGACCTTGGATCAATGGAGAATAGGAGTGGACATGCAGAGTACTTCACTCAAACCATGAAAGAGATACATGAGCAGGTCAAGAAGACAGTTACAACAGCAACTCAAAAATTGAAGGAGAAAGTTGATCTGTCAAAGAAGGATGTGCAATTTGTAGTTGGGGACTATGTTATGGTCCACCTCAGCAAATCCAAATTGCAGAAGGGAGTGTTAACTAAGTTACAGATGAAAAGAGTGGGTCCATGCAAGGTATTGTCCAAATATGGCAAGAATGCATATAAGGTGGAATTACCATCAGATTTGGGCATCTCTCCAGTTTTCAATGTTGCTGATTTGATCAAGTACAAGGGATCAGTCAATGGTGAGGATCAGAACAGTGAGGAAATCTTCAAGGACATCAGTAATGTGACCCTTCCTCAACAAGACAAGCTTCAGGCAGAGAAGATCTTGCAGTCAAGAGTGCAGAAAGCTACAAGACATAAGGTGTACATGGAGCACCTTATCAAGTGGAAGAACAAGCTAGAGTCATAAGCCACCTGGATACAGGAAGATCAGTTTAAGAAACTTGGCATTGACCTGACATTGGTCACTCCTTCCTCTCCTTAGTTCTTTTGGCTGAGAGGGGGAGAATGGTGCAGGAGCACCTAGGTAATCAGGAGTTTTTGGAAGTGAGTTTTTGTTTTGTTATGCCTTTTTGGCATTTGGTTGATTTGGATGATGTTATTTATGTTTCCTCATAAGGTCATGTAGACCATTAGTGGTCATCTAAGGGATTTTTTTGATTAGTTGGAAGGAGGTTAATAAGAGTTAAGTAGTTTTAACTCTTCATTTTAGCTAAGTTGTAAAAATTGCCTAAGTGTTTGAAAACACATTGGGTTTTACAAAAAATGCATTTTTAGGTCATCTAAGCCTCGACCCAAGAAGCTTAACTGTTTGGGAGGCATATTTAAAGGTGTCCTCAACCTTTGTGTAGGGTTAGAATTTTTTGTACGGGCTGTGTTTTCAGAAATTGAAGAAAACAACGTTGAAAAGACAGTTTTCTTGTATTTTTGTGTTGAAAACTGATGATTACTCACTAATTTCTAAATAACCACCCAAACTCTCTTCAAGACTATTGGTTCACTTGATCATCACCTTAATATTTTAACAGTCTCAAGCCCTAATTGTTCGTACAATGCTTAGTCTTGAAAATGGACAACAAACTAGGGTTTCCAAACTTTAAAAAGTTGATTTAAGACTGTCAGAAAAATATCCTAGCAAATGGATTGAAAAAGCCTCTCCCTGATCACCATGCATAGTCAGGACCCTTTCCTAAATCCTCAAGAAATAATTTTTCAAAAAGCTTCTTTCCCCTGCAAATAATCCCTGCTGTCTTGTAGCCTTTCCTAGCCGGGCTTTCACTGTCTCGCCTAGGGTAAGGCCTTTCTCATAGCTCCTGCAGCCAAAAACAATCTAACACCTACCATATTTACAAGCATGGAGGTAGGGCACATTCTCCAAAAGGCCATACAAATTGTACGGTGGGAAGGTGCTCTAAGCCTCCATCTTTCCACACCGCCTGATTCAGGCTAGAAAACACAGGATACCAAAGTATTTACAAATGCAAGTTGAAAACACACTACAAAATCAAAAAGAAAGGCTTCCCAAGATTGTATAAGTCTAACACTATGTACTACACATAGCAAAATAACAGAATCAAGCCATTAGAGATCAAGTGAACCAATAGTCTTGAAGAGAGTTTGGGTGGTTATTTAGAAATTAGTGAGTAATCATCAGTTTTCTTAAAGTTGGAGGCCTAATTGGCTCAAGGGCTACTAGCCTTCTAAACCTATGGAATAGGCTTCATGCAAGCATTGGCAAGATGGAGTCTAAGTGAAGTTTCAAGAACCCTAGGAGACTATTTTGGAGCTTTGGAAAACATTCCCTCACCCCTGCAAGAACCATTTTTGTATTGAGGGAGGATTAGTCTTTTGGATGCATAAAAGGCTAAGGAAGAATGGAGTCTTAGAACCAAGATTTGGCTTGGTAGTTGCAAACTAGAAATGATAGCAGGGTTGGAGAGAAGAACCAGGGGTGCCTAGACAGTAAAGGACCTATAGGTTGAGTGGTGGAGAGTGACACCAAAGGGATTCATCAAGGTAAGACACAGAGCATTGAGGCAGTGATTGTCTCAATCCAACCATGTCCCTATCAAGATGTGAATCTCTCCTCTCAGCAAAGAGAGGCACCCTTTTTACAATTAGAAACCAGCTAGAGTATTTACAAAATATTTACAGTATTTACGAAGTGGGGGGTGCATGTCGCATTCATCATTCTGTCCTTTTTCAGAGAAGATGTGTATAATGCTTCATAGCTGAAAATGTACTTAATTCAAAGTACTAGAAACCTACCAAAAGTAGTACAACTGATTCCCTATCTTGGCAAAGCACAGCTTAGAGGTATCAGATAAGATTATAACAAAAGAAAAATGGAAACAAGTAAGGCTCACGAAGGCGCAAAGTCGTTCCGTAGTCTTTTCAACTGCAAATCTGTGAGAACAATATAGTTTGTCGCATTAGAAGCACAAAGTCTTCTTAGATGCAGCAATTCATTTGAACAACATGAGAGATTACAAGCTCAAAGTCTTGTAGATCTTTCAACCAAAACATTAAAACATAAATACAAATTCAAGTTAGAAATGTGACACAAAGTCCACAAGAATCACTTGAAGTCCTTCAGATTTCATAAACTAATCACCACCAATCTCAATCAAATTCAAGAGACAATCGATCCAACGCAAAGTCTGGTATGCAATTTCTTCCTTTATTGATCAAATTCAGATTCACAAAACATGAACACAAAGTTTCACAATTTGTTGCAAATTGAGTAGCACTTCGTTGCAAAAACTAAAGGCCCCTATTACAATAGAAACCCCTCATATTTATAAAAGAGAGGGAAGAGTAAATCTAGGAAAGTTAGGTGAGCTAATTTAGGAAAATCTCACCTAACTTTGACTAAAGTCAAAATGTAATTTGTTTTCATGAAACTACATCTCGGTATTAGTGTAATTACATTTTGCAAAATGACACTTAAGATGTCAAAAACTATTTACAAGATGCATAAAGGGAAGCATCAAAATGTTCAACATCGAAGATCAAGAATCTTCATGGTTCCTTGCTTTGGGCGCGGAGTCTTCATACTTCTTCTTGGTCTCCTATATGAATGCATCATCTGGGCCGACTGTGTAATCTACAAGGGTGTGAGCTCTTGTGATCAACCCTCTAGCAAATGAATGGATTTTCTTGCACCCGCGAAGATGCGTCTTGAGATTATCAAGTGTCAGCCGTATATCAAAAATGATATGTATTGAGGCTTTGGGAAAAACTGTCATCCTCAACTTGCTGCATAATGGCTTCTTTGTAGATCTGGGATAGTTCACTGGATTAGAAGATGTCACCTTTAGGATCACTTGATGAAATTTGGAGAGAAACTGCAAGGATGGTAAATCAATAGGCATTAGCCAAAAAAGTAGCATTGGGAAGCGTGAAGCAAGAAACGATGTTGGGCGAGTGTGAAACGAGCAACTAGGCATGGAAAACGATGCGAGAGCGAAGAAACGGGGTCCGGAATGGAACTAGAGAAAGTTTGAAAAGACTAAGTTAAAAACTATCAAAAGTGTAAAGGTGCTAAAATTCAACACCATTGCACAAAAAATGACTAAGTCTGGAAAAAGTGCAAAGGTGCTAAAATTCAGTACCATTGCACAAAAAATGACTAAGTATGGAAAAAGTGCAAAGGTGCTAAAATTAATGCCATAGTCAAAAATTGGCTAAGTCTGGAAGAAAAGTGCAAAGGTGCTAAAATTCAGCACCATTGCACAAAAAATGACTAAGTCTGGAAAAAGTGCAAAGATGCTAAAAATAATGCCATAGTCAAAAATTGGCTAAGTCTGGAAGAAAAGTGCAAAGGTGCTAAAATTCAGCACCATTGCACAAAAAATGACTAAGTCTGGAAAAAGTGCAAAGATGCTAAAAATAATGCCATAGTCAAAAATTGTCTAAGTTTGGCAACAATGTGTAAGAGCGCACTTTTTTAGCGCTTCTACACATTTTTGAAAAATCACTTTTTATGCAAGGGTGCTGATTTTTGGTGCCCCTGCACTTTCAACACTTAGCCAAAAATTTGGATGAGTTAGAGCACACTTTTTTGGCACAACTGCATCTTCCACAATTTAACTAAGTATGATCAGTGAGACTTCGTGAAGGAGCTCGTTTCGAAGGTCTTCGCGAGGAAAACGTAAGGGGATGCTCAAACTGATTGTTTGAGGATTTGGAACACATTACGAGGTGGCTCAAATATTACCTTTTTTTGTGTGCTCAAACTTCATGACCCTAGGAAACAAACAAGTTTCGTAGGGGGGTTATCTGTGGAACAAGCGTTGCTAGATTCTGTGATAACAAACACAAGACAAAGAAAGGAGATAAAAAGTGAAAAGTAAAAGATTTATGACATAGAGAAGAATGAAGGTACAAATAGAGGAATGTTATAAAGAGAGAGAGAGAGAGAGATAACATCAAATAGATCATCACGGGGGATCACATTATGCACATGCAATCACTCAAAATAAAAAGAAAGAAATAATGCAAAAGACTAGTAAGGCACAGGCGAGTCAACCTATGAGCGGGTCATCCGCATCCCAATCATGTTCATTGTATACTGAAGGTAGACAACTAGCCAAAGGGACAAGAATAGGTACCGAACTAGGGGAAGTACCAGGTTCAACACTTTTTTTAGGAGAATTGTCGTTTAAGCTCATGGAAGAGGAAAACAATGTATTCAATTCCTTATGCACCCCTTCATCAATTTTAGCAACCTCAACATCATCATCCAAATTAATCACAATAGGAGGTTGAATTATAATTTCCATGGAAGATTTCAACTCTTGTTGTGGTTGTTGTATTGGATTTTTTGTTTCGGGGTAGGGGTAGAGTCATCATGCATTGCTTCAGTCAAGTTTGGATCTTGATTTTCTTTATTTAATTCTTCATGTGACTTGTGAGCAAGGGCACGACGTCTACGCCTACACTCTCTAGGACCTCTGTTTCTTTTAGTTTTATTTTCAAGTTTCATTTTTGTAGGAGTGGGTTGATCAACCATAGGTTTCTTTTCTTCCCTAAGGGGAGGAGCGAAAGGAATCACAGGAGGTTGTTCAACCACTGTCTCTTTGACTTTGTACACTTGTTTTATTCTAGGAGGTGTGACGGGGTTGTTCTCGTTATCTCTTGGTCTTTTGTAGGAGGTAGCTGAAGTTTTTGTCTTAGGTTTGTCTTGGTTATTTGGAATTTCTTTAGGTTCAACCATGGTTTTTTCAAGGATAGTAGGCTCAGTGGTGGGTGGAGACATGTTTTAGAGGGATAATTTTGCTATCTTTTTTGGGTTGAACTTTTGATAAGACAAGAAAAAGAAATATTCTTGTGGTTTTATAGGTTTCATGGGCTTGGGCCAAAATAAATCTAAGGAAAAGTTATCTTTAGAGGGCAATGGGTTAAAGCCACTGTGGTGGATAGTGAATACATCATTGTCAAAGGGAAACTTTAAGCATTTATGCATTTATGCACAACCAAAGGGACAACTTTTATGGAGTGAAGCCATGGATGGCCTATCTTCACACAAAACTGGTTGGACTGCGAGATGATGGAGAATGAGACATCTAATGTCTTTGGTCTTATTTGTAAAGGAAGGGTGATCAATCCCATCGTAGGGCAAGCAAAACCATGTGTGTCTTGATCCATGCTTTTGGTCTATCCTATATATCTTGATAGAGCTCATGCAAAAGTAAGAATTCCTCGATGATCACATTCTTGCCACAGGAAGGATCTATTAGTATCCCATTAGTGAGTGTGTCATAGATTCAACCGGCTATGTAAAGAGGACCATTGGGTGCATGTTTAAGTATATCCTTAGAGGAGAAAGCAATGTCAAGAGGATTCTTAGTTTGGCCCTTATGAGGAATGACGTCTATCGCTCCTACCATTTCATCCGTAGGATCATTATCGATATGATCATGTCTAATAAAATCATTGTTATCATCATCTATGTCAACATTCATCACATCATTCTTTGTAGTTTCGCTGGATTTGAAAAATTAAATATTATGTTTAGGCATAGGGTTGGTAAAGATTTGCAAGTTTTGGTTAGGAGGGGAAACAAACTTATTTCCTTGATCACTAACACCTCCAACAGAAAGACGACCAGAATCAATGAGGTCTTGCACAAGATGTTTAAGACACTTGCAATGTTTCGTGTCATGTCCATTTTTCTAGTGGTAATGACAATAAGCATTTGATCTAAAGCTCAAGGGTAAAGGCTTATTAGGATTAGGTTTTTTTATGGGAGGCAAGGTAATCATTTGTTGTTCTAAAATTTGGGACATTGTGTTATGAAGGGTATCAGGTAAGGGAGTGAATTGTCTTTTCGGATCCCCATAGCTAAAGGGTATTGTGGCTTTAACATCAGCTACTTGGTTATTGGTAGTTTGAATTATTTGTTGAGGGGGATTGAATTGAAGGAACCCTTTGTTCTATTTTCTAAATGGTTGGGAATTTTTTTGGTTTGTGGGCTTGGATTTCTCAGTTCGGCTAGAAGTGGAATTTGTATCTCGACTACTAACCAAATTTTGATAATTAGGGAGGGTAGTACACAAGTGCATGATCAATTTCATCATTGTGAGATTTTCTTGAATCTTGCTTTGCAAATTTTATATAAACATCTTTTGAAGGTGAGGATCGAGAACCTTGACATCGATTTGGGAATAAATCGATTGATAGCATGAGATAAAGTCAGTTATTTTTTCTTCTTCTTTTTGCTTACATCTCATCAAATCAGCCAAGGTCATCTTGGGAGTCATATGCACTTGGAAATGGTTTAAAAATGCCTCAAAAAGTTCATTGAATGAACTGATTGAGTTGTTCGGTAAAGAGGAGAACCATTCCAAGGCAGTATCTTTCAAGGACCTTGGAAAAAACTTAGCTAGGAGCTTATCATCAAGGAAAAATTCACTACATAAAGTAGTATAAGCATTAACATGGTTAGAAGGATCTCCCTTCCCTCCATATTTATCAAATCTAGGAACCTCTACACCTTGTGGCATCGGTGTTCGCAATATCTCCAAGGAAATGGACTACTTTTGATGTAATATGTAGGTGGGCCATTTTGATTTTGGTTGATGGTGGAAATTTGTTTTTGAAGGGATGAAGCCATTTGGAAGAGTTGAGTTATGAGAGGGTCATTTGTGTTATGAGATGGAAGTGAAAATGGTGAAGGGGTGTATGTGTTTGAGGGACAAGTAAATGGAATGCTTATAGGTGGTAAGGTGGTGGGAGATATGACGTGCAATGCGGAACTAGGGATTCTAGTGAAAATATCCAAGGAAGGAATCACATTACTAGTTGGTTGCATTGTTGTTGTGACTTGAGGGTTGGTATAGGTAGGTATAGAGGCAATTGTTGTGGGAGGAGGAATTTGAGTTCCTCCTTGGCTTGTGACATTTCTTATTGGTAAAGGACAACTAGTGGTTAGGGTGAGGTGTTTTCCAAAGATTTGAACTATATTTTTTACAAGGTCAAGCCCATCTTCACTTTCAAAAGCATGCGGTGAATGTCATCTATAGTAGGGATGGTAGTAGTTGAAATTTTGTCATTTTACACTTGATGTTGTAAATTTGCTAGGTCCTCATGAATTTGAATTATGTTTTCTTGCGGGACACTATCATTCCTTGTTTCAACTTGCATACTACTTGAAGGCAAAGAGTTGTTAAGGGTATGATCCATACCTCGTGTACTACTATCAATACTAGGAGTGAAAGAGCTAGGCAACCCAAGATCCACAACGATTGTGCTATTGCGGGATGACATGAGTCTCGAACTTCGTCTCACTACAGTATTAGCAATAGGACACAAAATATTCATACAAGGGCTACTAAATGCAATGTGAATGAAAATGCAATGTAAGCTAAGAACAATGAAATGCTTATAACATAAATTCTGGAAACTGAAATAGAAAGGAAATAGTAGCAAAAAAAAACTCAGAAACTGGACTTAAAATGCTAGAAAATGTAATGCAGAATATGCAAAGGGACTGATTCGCCCAAGGTGGCGAATGAGTCTCGGCAGGATTTTTTTCAAAAAATTTAGAATTTTTCAATTAGATTTTATGCTTTTTATGTTTTCTGATCTGCGTCTGAGATGCAAATACAAATTTTGAATGATTTTTAATGAAATTAGATGCAAAAATGCAAGCTATATGAACTTTCACTAATGCAAAATTTAAAACCCTAGAATGTAAATTAACTAATGCAATGTTAATGCAAGCCAAATCTAGGATGATAATACACTCCAAATCAGAATTATGATGTTCTAAAGGTAGGTTCACCAAAATGGAACCTCAAAAAATGGATATGAAATGATGATTGTTATTAAGTGCTATCACACCCACTTTCAAAGCTATTCCATTCAAGGATAACCCTAGAGATCTCAATGCAAAAGGGAAAGAGATCTTGCAATAGGGTTGTCCTAGGGGTTGAAAGTAGACTAATAAGGGGTTCACCACCAAGTTTAGACTTGGAAAAGACAATAAAATGCAAGATGCAATGCAAAACCCTGATTGAATGCAAGGTAACACTAGATGATCTAGAATAGTGAATGAAACAACACAAAAAACTGAAGATAGGAAGGTGTACACTTGGGAATCTAGGAATAAATGGATGGAGGTCTGGAACACTGGAAAATATAACTTTAATACTGACTAGGACTCATTTTCCAAGCTGGGTGAATCAGTCCAATTTTTGGAAGACTATGCAGGAACATGAATCTGCCAAATGGGTATCCAAATTTGTAAGAATCTAAAATTGACTAGAACTGGGACTCTTTCGCCAGAAGTGGAAAATTAGCTTTCCTGAAGCTTCAAAAGCTAATCCTACTCTTCTTTTTCTGCTATGTCCTTCCCGAGTGATTTCCAGATCCAAATATCTGATTTGCAACCTATAGGTCTTCTCCAATGTTCTTCAAGACTTGATGACAACTTAGACAACTTTTTTAGCTCTTGACAACTTTTCTCCAATCTTGCTCCCTAGGAAATATCCAACCTAGACCTACAAATCACACACAAAGGAGAGGGAAAAAAATGTTGTTGGTTTAGTAAATAGGTGTTTGCCTTGGTCAAACCCTGTTTTGGAAATCAATCCTTGAAATGAAATCAAATAAGAATGGAGGATGATGAATGAACAAATGACAATGTTGCAACTCACCAAACCCTAGTAATGAAGTGCTGCAAACATGTATGAGATGGCTCCAATGGATGTAGACTTTGAATCTTGCTTGAATGATGTTGATCTTGAATGAAACACTTGATTGAATCATATACCATACATCACAATTGCTAGCACAATAACAAATATGATGCATGAAATCTTTGACATGATGATTGATGCTTGAATGCTACTCTAAAATGCTTGATAAGCTGCCCTTGAATGTTCTTGAATGCTCTTGTGAACTCACACTTTCTATGAGAATGCTCATTCAACTTGCTAGGTGTAAAATGAATGGAAGAACCTTGTATTTATACTCAATTATGCAAAAATTCTCAAAATTACAACACTTCAAGCCAACATCATATCTAGGAGAATAAAATCTCGCCAGAAATTTGAATTGATTTTGATTTTAGGCCACACGGGACTCATTCGCCCAAGGTGGCGAATGAGTCCCACTGGGCTTAATTTTTGGGACCATTTTAAAAATGCTTACAAATGTGTAAAACTAGGTTCGGGACCAAAAGATCTAGGTGGGACCCATTCGCCCAAGGTGGCGAATGAGTCCCAAATCATCAAATATGGGCCATTCAAACCTGAAACACCTAAATTATGATTGGCTAATGATTGGTGTCTAGATTATCCTCGAAAAGATGCATTAAATGAGGCTTAAGGATGAAAAATAGGGCCAATTAAAGCATAAGAAAGCCATATTATAAATGAAAAGCCTAGAAAAGTGTGAAAGGGTGTTACAACACTCTACAACACTTAAAAATAAGGCAAGATTAATGTTTATTATGTTCAGTCAATTAATAAAACCTTAGAAAAGTGTGAAAGTGTGTTACAATACTTCACAACACTTTAGCAAGGTACCATTTAAATTCATTAGTTCACAAGGGCCCAAGACCTAATGTGAATGTGTAAACTACATTACAACACTAAATCAAGGCAACATTAAGCCTAACTCACAAGGAGGTCCCAAACAAGCCATAAAAAGTAGAAGGGATACATTTTTCGTGACTACATTATCAAATTAAACAATCTTTTCCTTTCATTTAGTATGCAATCAAATTGCAATTTACTATAACTCTAATATATTTCCTTTGTTCATATAATAATTCCCACCAAGGTTCTCATACTTAGGGGTTGAAACTCATCATGTAGTTATATTTAATGTTTATCCTCAAATCCAAGGTGGGTTATTGATATTATCAAGTTGTGACATCTAAAATATGTTTAATATGGCATGGTTCTAATACCACCAAATGAATCATCATCCCTTAAATTATTATGCGACTATAAACCAAAGCTCATATTAAGTCAATCTATCTCCTACTATATATACACTATAGTTTCAATCTAAAACTCTATGCCACCTTATTCCCTATAAAATATTAAGACTATCCATTAAGAATTCCTAGCATCAAGAAAATGAAATATTTCAACATTGAAATGTTAGTCATGGTTTCAACACATATCATTTCCCTATTTCCACTGCTAATAACCATGGAAAAAGGTCTATTACTGTAGTCTGTGAACTATCTTCTTCAAAATGAATGCACCATATAAACTATATTGGTTTATTTGACTATAAATAAGCATTCTCCACTAGTGCTCAACCATGTTGGAAGGATAAACAAGATTGCTTTGGTTATGTGTCTAAAATTTTGCATCACAAAATAATGCAACACACACAAATGCAATTAATAATTTGGAACAATGCTTGAGGAGTTTGTTCTAGACAATATATTGCTTAGACCAATGTTTAAAATAGTATTTTCCATACCATTAAACAACAAATTCCCTCGTGCCAAACTCTATTTTGAAGAACCAACACAATCAAAATTAGTTTTATACTTGTAGCCTTGTCTATAGCTAAAAATACATTTTTTTGACCTCTCCCTTCATATTGGATGTTTCTCTTTAGCTATAAACTTGGTTATTTAATAATTATAGATATATTTGGCACACAGGAATACCGCATGACTTTTCTCATAACCCACTTTTCATTTAAGGAAGCATTGTAATCAAACAAGAGATAGGTCTATCATGGTCGCTTCATCATAATTCAATCTAAATTACCACTGCAAGTTTCTCTTGAGTATTGCAAATTAAATTTGTAGCTATTTCAACTATGATAGTGTCACTTCTTATCAGAGGCCGATAAGAGTGAGTTGCATGAATACTCTTTAAACATGTAGTTAAGCTATTAAGTAACAGAGTAAAATATTTGTAGGCCAATTTAGGTAGTTAATCAAAATGAGAATGAAGTGGCAATGAGATAAGCTACTTATATTTTTCCAAGAATTATCCTGATGATATGTTAGTTGTGCCACACTAATAGAGTCCAATCTCTCCACTCGCATGATCAACCACATTTTCAACAGCTACAACTCATAGGTGTCTTTATGGGGAATATCCATTTTAATAAATCATAGGAGGTGGTAATCCCAAATACTATAGTGAGAAAATATGAATTAGGTCTCCTCCCCCTCGTTACCCTCTCCCTACTGCCAATAGAGACCTCCACATGTTTTCCTTTCAACTGCTCCTCTGCTCTCCTTAAGTAACAATTTACAACATCTCCTCCAAAGTAGAGAATCGAACCCCTGTTCAAGCATAAATCAAGGAGGTCACTGGTGGGGATGTGACAGTTGATATATACAAGGTCTCTCTTATTATCGTGCTTGCCCCACCATGGATCTTGAATTCTATGCACTACATTTCTCAATCTTGATCATTCAAGACAATACCACATACATGTTTGATTACCTCCTATAACAACCATTGATTTCCATTTTGCAATTTAATCTTTATTTTTCCCTTTCTAATAATCTGACAAGGTTCATTATCACCTAAATAAAATAGTCCAAAATTCTCCTTGGACATAATCAAGAAAATAATTTATAATCGGCGTCGCATTAAACGAAGCCCTTGAATCTATTACCCATGAATCATTAGCATTATCTAAGAAAAGAATTAAAGAATAATAATTTGATTTACTTACAACATTTTGTTCTTTGTTATTATCTTGTTGTTTGTCTCCTTCTTTGCTTTTATGAGACCAAAAATATTTCTTCAAGTGACCTATTTTCCACAATATCAACAATACTTCCCTCCTCTGGATTGATACCTTCTATTCTTCAATCTCACTTGTGACTTCTCATGACCTCTAGGGATTTTCCCTCTCTCCTTTGATCTTCCCCTGTCCTCTACATTCAAAACATTACCTGATGTTGAAGTCTCAATTGTGCTCTTCCTTTAAATATTTTTGCTCAGAATCACACCAACAACATCATTATTTTTTAATGTATTTGAACTGAAAATAGAGTTACTTACAACCATAACCAAATTGTTTCAACTTCTTGGCAAAGAACATAGAATTAAGAGAGCTCAAACTTCTTCATCTAAACTAACATTTGCAGAAGTTAACTGACTGGTAACTATATTAAATTCATTCAAATGGCCTATTACAAAACTGCCTTCAACCATTTTCATATTAAATAACCACTTCATTAGGAATACCTTATCTGAAGTTGAGGTTTTTCATGTAATTTTGTCAATATTTGCATCAATTCATCCATTTTTTTTGCTTTGTACATATTAAATGCCACAGACAGTGCCAAACACAATCAAACGCTTCCCAGTGTCTTTCTATCCAAAATTTCCCATTCTTTATTTGATATTGGTCACGATTTCTTTTCTTTTACCTACAATGGTTTCCATAAATCTTTCTAAAATAGGCAATCTTCCATCTGCATTTTTCATAACTGATACTTTTGGCCACTAAAATTTTCAACCTTTAATTTTCCTTTGTCAGACAATTGCTCCCACTCAATCTTGAATCTCTCCTACCAAATGATTGAACAACATCACTCTAATACCAATTATTGGGATTTACTAGCAGGATGGAGCAATTAAGATTAACTAATTATAATGTAGATGACATAAATAAAACAAAAAAATATGCATAAAACAAAGATTTAACATGGTTCACCCAATGTGGGCTACATCCACATAAACAATTAGCCAATATTTTATTATATCCAACAAAATACATGCTACATACACTTGCAACACTATCCACAGTTGTGTCTCCACTAAAAATTTTCTCCTCAACCCATAACATGTTGATATGTGTTCATACACATTCTCACACCTTGACTCTTGAACTTCCACATTCCCAACCAGCCAAGAAAACAACCCATTTCTAGAAATTACAAAACAACGTTTCTAGAATTTACAAAATTGTTTTTCAAACCACCCGAATTTATTAACAAAAAATAAATAAAATTAGACCATGACAAGGCTAGATAGACCAACACCTTAACTATTTTCATCTCATCTTCATGTGCATTGTTATGTGATAGTAAAGAGCACTCACATACCACATTTAATCACCCTTGAGCACAACCACCATACTATGATGCAACAAAGGTTAGTTTGGTGAGCTACTTTCATGCTTACTAATCTTTATGCTTTATTGTGAGTGTTTTTTATGTTTTGCGTATAATAGGTTAATCTAATTTAACTTGTTATTTAATGCTAAAAAATTCATTTACATGGATGTTTCCAAGAGGAATAACTCCAATAATGACCATGTATTCTCCTTGACCTCTATTATTGAAGATTCAAATATAAATGATACAAAAGAATACAACACTTTTGTGGATTTCTACAATGCTTTTAACATAGTTCCTTGGCACTCAATCATTAATAAACTTAAAGACTTGGGTCTTACACTTCATGATATCACCTATGATGATATTCTATTATTCCATTATTAACAAGTGTACATAAAAGTTGGTAATACATAAAGAACCTAGAGCACTACTAGAATGAAAAAAGGTTGCACTTTCTATTTGACACCTTTTGGGCTATGAATCGATGAGTTAGAGGAAATTATATCAATATCCTTATGCCCAAATAGTTTCTTATTAATTAGAGTGTGTATTACTATTCTTCTATTTCTACATGGTGTTGTTTTGATGTTCCACTCAGAGAAACAACTCTATAGACAACTAGATATATTATCATCCTATTGTCATGGGCTTGGGAATAATTTATGGAAGAAAATCTTATGGTTTTCAACACTTCTATATAAAAAGAAAATGATGTGTCTTGTGTACAAAAGTGAGAGGATTGAGATGACATCTACATATGCATATTAATAGGTCATTTTTGTTGGACCTAACCTCAATTTAATTCCAACAACAAACTTTGGATTAAGCAAGGTATATTTCATCTCTAATCAAATTCAAGAAACAATGAACTTTTGAATTCAATTTTTAAATATCTCAACAAATTTTTTTGGCATTTTCCTTCTTTAGTTACATCCTCTCTCATTTATGAGGTTGAGTTTTGTGGGCCTTCCCTTGGAAAAGGATATTAAGGATAGATAGAGAGAGTGTTCATCTTGATGATATCTACATGTCGAATGTTTGGTTTCTTTTTCTATCATTCTTGTAGAGTTTCAAGCACACAATTTTGTACGTTTCTATATTTAGAATTGAGATCTCCATATTATTAGACCTAGTTATTTCCAAAGACTCTTATTATTAGACCTAGTTAATATTCAAATAGAAATACTTCTTCCGTATTGTGTTTTAGATAGATGCACAAATATAAATATGGACCATTTAGATGAGATCCACATAGCCTATCTACTATCTGTAAGCTTAGAATCTCGATAGCTTCTCTACTTGGAGCTTCAACATTATTACATTTCATACCTTCATTTGGAGGATGTGATTTCCAAATTTATAGACTACACTCATCTCAAATTGTCTTGTAGCTTAAGTGTTCCTTTTGGAACACTATATAGTTTGTTTCCATCGATGCCTAATCAAAACAAATTATGATATTTGAAAATGACATCATTTTATTTCCTAGAGCCAAAGATTGAGGACCGTATGTAAATTATGAGATCAAATGGGATAGATCTTTTACTTCTTTAGAAATACACAACTATTTATTGACCTACAAGAACTAAAAATGTCTTATACTTAACTTCCCTAAAATATTCAACATAAAAAATCTTTTAATATATAAAAAAATGTTTATTTCTTTCTTTAATTATATGATAACACCAAGTAGAAAAAAATCTCTAAAACAACACCAATTCTCTCAAGATAAAGTTAAAAAGATGGCAGTGAATTATAAGACATTGCAAAATGTGATATGCTTTAACCTCATATTTTGCATTCATATTCATGATATTTGACATTCCACATTTGGCATCCTGTAGACATTAAATATGTTTATCATTATTTGAGAGAATCATTTAAGAAATCCAAAATAAATATTAAATATGAGCACCTCTAAAGCATCAAGCCCTTCAATGCATTTCCATGTGTCCAAGCATGAATCCACACATCCCATGCCATGATTCACAAATGCACTCCTCAAGAAGACTCAATAATGACAACCAAACCACTCAGCCAACCTAAACCACTACACATGTGTTTTCTTTTATAGACACAAGCTCACACAAAATACAACTAGTGGTAAGTTGAAACCATGTACCACAAAACCATGTGAATACAAAACAAATAACCCCTTATTTAATATTGGGTACTAATACATCACTTTATTTAATATTTTCCCCAATATTAAATTATTATCACAAGTCTAGATCAGACATTAAATAATAATACAATGTTACAATACAACATAAGTGGTCCCCCAAATAATTACCTAGTGTAATTAACCACACCACCAAGGTGCATCACAACTAAATAATTATTTAATTACAACATTATAATAAATCATTTTATGCAATGGTGTACAACACCATATCCCAACATATACATGAAATATAACTTCAAGTATTAGAAAGTATATGTCTATATTTAAATGTTTATTTCAAGTATATAGTTTCACTGGCAGAGAAAGACAAAGAAAAAAGAAAAATAAATAAAATACATTCTAAAAAGTCATCATTCACATTTGGTGAGAACCAAATTTGGTGCTTGCCAAGCTTGGCACTCACCAAACTTGGCTTGGAATGACCAAGCCTTGGGCTCAGTCATCCGAGCCATTTGCCATTCATCAAATGGTTATTTCAGGTAAAAAAATTAAAGTGGCATCTTAATTGTGTCACAAATTTGTGCACTTGCCCCTTTGTGCATCATTATGTTTTCTATGTGTTGTTTAGCATTACTTTTTTATGTGTATAATGATTACTTTCCTTGGATGCATTGTAGGAATAAGTATAGTAACACTTGAACCAAAACAACAAAAATAAAAGATTGATATCTCTCATTTGCTAGGTATCCCATATGCTTACATGATTATATGTGTTTCTTGTATTTTTTTACTTTACCATGCTTCTTCCTCTTTGGTGTCATCAATCTATTAAAGTGGAGGGGAAATTTAATAGAAAAAATTTCATTACCCTAGAACTAATTTTGTTATTTTTTGCACTTATTTTAGGTGTCCCCTTTTAGTATGTGTTTTCACCCCTTGTTTATCCCATTTTTATACCTTATCTAATATTTTTTTTATCTTTATACGTTTATGTTTCCCAATCTTCATGTGTTTAGACCCTTGTGAAATCCTTGATTATTTTTATCTATTTTATATTTATCCTTGTTCACCTAACATTTAATTTGGTATTATATATGTATAATTTAGAACAGACACCAAAGATATCAAATGAATAACAAGACTTTCATTCTAAATCAAGCATGGCCTCCAGTTGAGCTAAAGACAAAAAACTTGATAATATTACCAATATAAATCATCTTTGTTGAATTTGATTGCTTAAGATGTGATTGGTGTGGTTTCTGAAAGAATCATGCAATATTTATGTAGCATTTATCTATCAAGATTTTGATGGAATTTTTATTGTGAATCTTTAAGGATAAATATATATTTATAGATATCATTATTAAGGATATGGATGGTATAGATTTAAAGATGTAGTACAAGAACAAATGGTTAAATGCATTAGTATAATTTTATTAAATGTTTGACATCTTGTAAAGCAAGCTAATGAATGAATGGTCAAGATTTGAAGATGTACTATGGAAATGGATGGTTAAGATTGATTGAGATGATTTGAGGCTACTTTTAGAGTTATCTTTATATGAATGGTTGAGATGTTATTGATTAAATGGAGGGTGGATATTTGCAAGATGTTTGAAATTTATTTACTAGTTATGGATACTCATGTGACTAGTTAAATTATGTATTTATTTATTTTGGAATGGAAAAAATGAATCTTTTGGTAAATAGAGAAAAATAATTAAACAATTTTAGAGATGAATGATAAACCAAGTGATAAAGATTTATTTAATTAATTATAGAATGTGATAATGTGGTATATTTAGGGGTATGAAAAGGGTAATAATTGATGGGATTTGCATATAGTGAAGTTATATTCAATATGATACTAAGTAGTCAATTTTAGTTATCTACAAGTATTCTCTCTCATGTGTTGTTAACCCTATTTCCACCATGTTTCTATCATATCTCACTTGTCAATTACAAAAAAAATGGGACCACTTCCACACTCCTTGGATTAATCCCCTTTTTCTTATGAATTTTAATCTTCTAGAATTTAAGGGTTCCACTAGCATAAAATATGAACCCTTAGGGAACACTTGAGGTGGAAGGTTTATCCTTTTCTTATTTTTCCCTCAAAATTAAATATGAGGCTCACAAATTCTCACCCACTAAATGTTTATAGTCATTTCTCGCCCTACAATTCATTCAAAAAGTGCTTCAACTTTGAAACAATAATTTCATTGTGTAAGTCCTCTCTCTTTTTATAATTGGAGTGTTCTTGTTGGTGTGAATGGGGTATATTACCTAACCAGTTCACCTAGTAGGTCCTATTCACACATGTCCACATGTTAAGCTTACTTAAGAGTCTAGACATCTTTCTAGAAGTTTTAATTTTTATGTGATCTTATCTTATTCTTGTATTTACATTTTGTGTCTCATGTCATAGGATTAATACACTTGTCACAATCTTGTCTAATTCTACCTATCATCTTTCCTATATAAGCAAGGCATCATGTACATTATGCATCATCTTGTATCATTGATACATTATTGATCAAGTTGCATCATTGTTGCATCCATAATAAAGAAAGTTATTCTCTTGCCATACTCTTTTGTGGAAGGTAGTTTTTTTTTGTAGGTGATCCTAGGGTATATGAGCTCACTATTAGCTCCTATATGGTATTAGAACTCCAAATATGTGAACCCCTTCTCATATCTGAGGGTGATTCGAGTGTGATTTTTTTTGGGAATATTTTGGGTTCCAAAGGACCTCAACATTGAGTCTAGAAGGTCCAAAAACCATTATTTTCATATAAAATACTTGATATTTTGGTGACAATTTTTTGACCATTTTTTAGGGTTTAAATGAATCTCTATGGAATCTTGATTGAATAATTGTATAGAATCCATATAGTATGGATTTATACAATTTTTACTTTTCCATATAGTTTATAACATTGTATAGTTGATAGTCAACAACATATTCAAGACAATATTCTCTTTTATGCACAAGTTTGTGTACTTCCTCGCATCGATATAGCATCTCATGAGAGTTGGGTCTTGGAAAATACAATATCATTGAAAAGATGGTTTCATATGTTTTCTAGTGGTGCAAGTCTTATTATCAAATTTTTCTACTAGTGCATTTTATTGTTGGTTGAAGTTAGATCTCCCATTTTGACATTTGAGCTCATAGCTTTTTGCCTATTTATCCAATTTTTCATGATTCTTGTGGCATTGGAGAGGTATTGATAAGCTCTTTTGATCTATTCATGCACTTTTTCTAGATTCAACCCTAGATACATTTTATTCATTTATTCCAAATATCACATTTTTATTACTTGGACATCCTGACAATTAGAGAAGTTACACCTTTTGAGGGGCTTTAATTTAAGTCTTGGTTCAAATCTGGGAGGTTTCATATAAAAAATTATAGTATATTTCCTATGTTTCTCTATTGGAAAAAGTAGGTTCATTTGAACTACTCACTCCTCATAATGATCACACATGGAAAATCAATATGTAGCGGTTACTCCTATCCAAGAATTTGTGGTCTGGTTTGGATGATCATCAACTTGAATTGAGGATGGATTATGATAGATTTTCTCATAGGAACAATTGTGATAAGAATATGGGATTGATTGCATTGCATGTTTCTAACATGTTCCACATTGAGGAGTACACTACACCAGACCAGATATTGGATAAATATAAATATTTGTTTGGTACAATTAGTGAATTTCATGCTTTATAAATAGAGGAATAATTGACATCTCTTTATTTTGGTATATTTACTATCATTGAGTATTTTTTGGGTAAATTTTAAATCATCGATATCTCAAATGGTTGGTTGTGGGAAAGATACATCTGATAAGGAATACATATATTCTTGATTTTTTCTAAGTCTAAAGGACCATTTGCAATATTTTTTCTACCTTTTATTTCACCATGGATACCTTAGGTGAATCATTTATTATACATTATGTTGATACATTCTATGACCATTTGACTAGAGAGCAAGCCAAGCTTATCCAATTAGATGTACTTCTAAAAAATTAGGTATTGTTAGCTCAAACACCCAAAAGAAAAGGCAAGAAGAAATCCAAAACTAAAATAGAATCTAGTGATCTTCCACATCTTCCAAAGAGGATAAATATAAGAAGGATAAGCCCACATGTGTATATTTCAAAATTCAAGGGAATGGTGAACACAATTGTTATAAGAAATAGTTAGAAGAGTTGAAGAACCTCCTTCAAGAGCATAATATTTTATTAAATTCAAAGTCTTCTTGTTCATCCTCTTCTTCTAAACCATCCACATCCACACAATCAAGGGTAGTGAGATTAGCTAATGGATTTTATAAGATGAAAGGTAAAACACTTGTTGTTTATTCAGTCTTTTATTGACTCTAAATCTTCCCATCACATGGATTTTTCACTAAAAGTGTTCTCATCATTGGAAAATATAGATACATCTAAAATCCTAATGGCTAGTAGTACTTATATGAGTGTTTTTGATAAATGAACTATTGACATAGACAAAGAATGCTTCATTTATTCCCTTTTCATTCCTAAATTTTCAACCAATCTCCTTTCTATTTATCAAATACACATAGTGGGATAGGGAAGAATATTGAATTCACACCTGATTCAATTATAATTCAATATTTCTAGTGTAGAGAGCTTATTGCAGTTGGCAAGGTTGATAATTTATCTCATCTTCACACCTTTTCACACATTTCTCCTAACAATATTTTCTTTCAAGTTCACACTCCTACATTTAGTGTGGATAGTTCATCAAAGGCTCAAATTGGTCACTTGAACCTTGGAGTTCTTGAGACTTGTGTTGAGATTCCATCTTCTTCACCTATTTTTTTTGTAGATTTAAGTGTTTTCATGGATTTAAATATTTTAGTTCAACAAGATGATCATAGTCTTTTAGATTCAACTTTTTGGGATGAGTACTTGGTAGGTATATCATATTTATTTTGTGATTTTCATATCGTAAATTTTGAGGATATATTTGAGGGTTATCTCTCCTCTTTGTTGAAAGTTATAACACAACTGTTATCACATCAATTTTTTTGGATCTTGTTCTACATCCATTTCCATTAGGTCTTGGTTTGTCATCTTCATCAATGTGGCTTGGATCACTTGACATGATTGTGACAACTTTCAACATCAACATGGAGACACTTGATTAGTTTTCAAAGATACACATCAGGAGGATCCTTCCCTCATCTATCTTCTTGGAGTGGGTTTGCTTATACATCTAGTTTGAATTATTTCTTCCCAAAAGGATGAATGTTGTTTTCAAGCATTGGATTCTCTTTTGTCTTCAAGAATTCTTCATTGACAAATGAGCTACTTCATTATGGGGGGATTTATAGTCTCACTCTATCTCTCAAATGGGGTAATTTATAGTCTCACTCTTTCTCTCCTAGGGGGGGATATCTATTATATACTTTTGATGGATGCCATCCTTGGGGGATCATGTTGAGTCCTCCATTCATCACTTATTCTATTACTTATGCATGATTATTTTCTTCCATTCTCTCTTTTGGAGAGGGTTTTTTCCCATAAGTTTTTTCTCCTTTTCTTCATTTGTGAGAGATCATTTGTAAATGGATACCTAATATGGCATAGTATCTAGGACCCATCCATGCATCTTTGCATTCTTGCATTTTTTTACATCTCCCTAAGTTGTACTTAAGGGGTGGTGTTGGTGTGAATAGGGTATATTACCTAACTAGTTCACGTAGTAGGTCCTATTCACACATGTTCACATGTTAAGTTTACTTAGGAGTCTAGGAATCTTTCTACAAGTCTTATTTGTCATGTGAGATTATCTCAATATATCTTGTAATTTAATTTTTATGTCTCATATCATAGGATTAAGATACTTTTTACAATTTTGTCTAATCATATCTCTCACCTTGCCTATATAAGCAAGGCCTCATGTACATTATGTATCATCTTGTATCATTGATTCATTATTGATCGATTTGTATCATTATTGCATCCATAATCAAGCAAGATATTGTCTTTCCATACTCTCTTGTGGAAGGCTAATTATGTTTTGCAAGTGATCCAAGGGTATGTGTGCTCACTATCAACTTCTATAATTTTCATGCTTTTGAATATTTTTCCCTTCAATTTAAGCCCTATTATGGCACTATTTCCCCTTTACCCATAAATGTTTTCCATCCACTTTTTTCCCATCCAAATCCATTATTTCATTTCTAATTCTACTTACACTTTTCCATTAGTTCTCTTATTCTATCCAATCCATTATAATCAGTTCCCATTATCTTTGTGATCTTTGCTTCCATCTCATTGTGTTCCATTTACCATTGTTGTACCTAGATTTTATTTTCTTTCACCTAGGGCTTAATTTATTTCACCATCATTGTTACATCTTGTCATTACCTAGAGCTAAATATATGCAATTTATCATATTGTCACATGTGGAGATTTATTGGAATAGCCACAAGGTAGTTAACTAAGGTAGGGGCCATTTTAGCCTTCCCATTTTACAAGGTTTCTACATTAAGTTTTCTTGCAAGTAACATATTGATGCAATACAACTATCAATAATCTCAATTCTTTAGGGAACTTCTGTCCCAAGCACAATCAGGAGAAGATCAAATTGAACAAGTAACTTTAATTCACTACTCTTTTCATTAAAATCTCATACAACTCCTTTGATTCTTCAATTTTACAAAACTTCAAGACAACAAGTCAGTATTCCAATCCACTAAAACCATATTCCACACCATCATCATTATCAAATTGATTAAAATTAAAAAAAACTTAGATCAGGACCTTTGAAAACAATCCCTTCATTCATCATGCTCATTAGCATCTATTTCCTACCAACACAATAAGACAACCAACCGTGAATCTCTGTTATTAGCCCATTACCAGACTTGCTAATCACTGGAAATATCATCATTTTAATGGAAACAACCAATATCAGACTCCTATGTCACTATCCTATCAGTTACTTTACTATCTGCAGTCAAACACCATTTTTGCTTACTCAAAACCACCATGATTTCATATTGTTCAAGACAACAAAATGACAATTATTTCTTCAGGTTTTCTTCTAGACCATTGGTTCATCTTAACCATTAATATTTGGATAGATTCAAGATAAATTACATCCCTCACAAGACTGTCCCATTAGATTATTAAGTTCTTGCATACAAACACCATTCAAGCTCATTGGGAATACCTTGCTCAAAAACACCAAAACCATCATACCTGTCTTCCAAAACTTAATTGAGCATAGAATCATCTAAAACATCATAAATGAGACTATTTCCAAGCATTTGGTAACATTCTTTTCCCTGCTTTATTAGATTTATTGTTTTGACCAAACAATGCAATATACCTTTAGTAGGTCAACAACCTTTAAATCAGGTGATTTCATTTCTACCACAAAGCATGTTCACAATCCCAATACAGATTTTTAGACCCATTTTGATCTATTTAAACATATCTTAAAATCAGATAATCTTGTTTGAAGAAAACACCAAATATCATGATTGTTCTATTTTAACTTAGGCCTAATTAGGTCAAAAATACAAGGTGATTCCTATCCAATCATCTCCTTTCCTCCAAGTAACCCAAAATAGTCCTAATCCATGTTCCAAATCACAAGATTCATTAACTTTTAGGATCCAATAGGCTCAATAGAGCACTCAATGATCAAACCCTTGGTTATAGGCTTAACCATGCACAAGGAATGAGGGTTTGTTGGTAAATTACCTTCCCGACCTCTACAGGCTTTGCCATTGTTACAACACAATGAAATAAGTCTGCACATATAAAATGAACCCCCTTCAAACCTTTTCCAATGTTATTTCATTTATTCCCAACTTGTAGGCTCCAATTTTGAAAGGAAAAACTCATAAATAGGCTTTGTTATATCATCAACAAGACTCCATATTCTTGTTACCCCTACAACCACACACTCCATAAAATTGAAAAGACATAAAAAAAAATCCATTCCACTGATCTACTAACCCTACATCAGTGGAATGGCCATTAGTTTCTTAATAGACTCTCAAAACCACTGTTGGAGGAACACAGATCGAGGCACAAATACTTAGCCTCTAACTCTTTATTTTTGAAAAGAACAACCTCTCACTATTTCAAATGAAAGTTAGCACCTTTCTTGATGAACAAACAAAAATAACTAGGCCTTTGAATTTCTTTTACTAACTATACAAAACTGAAACAAGAATGGGAAAGTTACTAAAACTGAACAGGGGTAACTTTATTGATTATTTTTGTCCAAGAATACAAAAGTTTGTTTTTCACTCGGCCTTTTCAAGGCTTTTAAAGATGTTTCCTATTCAACGACTGAATTTTCAACTTCCCCATCGGTTGAAACTACCTCTTAACTCTTCATATTCTTGGTTTTCTTGTTTTTTGTTAATTTGACAACTTTTGATAATAAATAACAATATTTTAGCCATCAAACAAAATTCTTGTAACTTCACCACCTAGAGACCTATTTAGGACTTTTAAATACATGACCTTGTCATATGCTTTTACATCCTTTTTTCAATCTCTTTCCATTTCCCATTTTTACAATCTTTGCACAAAAATGATATTTTGTGATTGACTCCATTTGACTCATGACCCTTACAATGCAATTTTGAAGATTCATCTCTTACAAATTTGAAAAGCATTTAATGACCAAGGTGCTCCTGCACCATACAACCAACCAACTGAACCTTTCCAAGTCCCTTGGAAACATGCTTGTACCTACAAAACAAATTCAAATCTGCCTTGGTCTTTGTCCTCTTCTTTGGTCCTCTTTTCTTCATCTATGTCCTTTGCCTTTTCTTTTGCCTTTCTCATTCTCTGTCATCAAATTCACATTTTTATTTTCTTCCTCAAAAGGACACAGGATTTCCCTTTTACCACTCTCTTCTTTTCACCAATTCTTGTCTCAACCAAGGACACAGGATTGTCCTTGCAAACTACTTCTCTTTCCTTTACAATTCATCCTTGAACTTCTCTGACCAATCACCTTTAATCTTCTCAACTTCTCATCTACTCCCATCAGTGGAGTATCCTTCAATATGGCTGCAACTCTTCCATTGCTTCTTCAAATAGGAATCCATCAAGTTCTAACTACAACACAACTCAGCAAACTTCTTTGCCTCACCTAGGTGTCTTTGCTTTGCTCTACCTAGTCTCTTGGACTTTCTCGTTGCAGCTTAGATGGATCAAGCACCTACAACCAACAATCTCAACCAACTATTAGCAACAACTTAACCACAAAATTTCTCTTTTCCCAAAGCATCTTCAGGCTCTAATACCAATTTGATACAACTATCAATAATCTCAATTCTTCAGGGAACTTCAGTCCCAAGAACAATTAGGAGAAGATCAAATTGAACAAGTAACTTTAATTCACTACTCTTTTCATCAAACTCTCATACAACTCCTTGATTCTTCAATTCTACAAAACTTCAAGACAACAAGTTAGTATTCCAATCCACTAAAACCATATTCCACACCATCATCATTATCAAAATGATTAAAATCAAACAAAATTCAGATCAAGACCTTTGAAAACAATCCCTTCATTCATCATGCTCATTAGCATCTATTTCCTACCAAGGCAATAAGACAGCCAACCATGCATCTATGCTATTAGCTCATTACCAGACTTCCTAATCACTAGAAACATCATCATTTTAATGGAAACAACCAAGATCAAACTCCTATGTCACTATCCTATCAGTTACTTTACTATCTGCAGTCAAACACCATTTTTGCTTACTCAAAACCACCATGATTTCATATTGTTCAAGACAACAAAATGACAATTATTTCTTCAGGATTTCTTCTATACCATTGGTTCATCTTAACAATTAATATTTGGATATATTCAAGACAAATTCCATCCCTCACAAGACTGTCCCATTAGATTATCAAGTTCTTGCATACAAACACCATTCAAGCACATTGGGAATACCTTGCTCAAAAACACCAAAACCATCATACCTGTCTTCCAAACCTTAACTGAGCATAGAATCATCTAAAACATCATAAATGAGACTATTTCCAAGCATTTGGTAACATTCTTTTCCCTGCTTTATCAGATTTACTGTTTTGACCAAACAATGCAATATACCTTTAGTAGGCCAACAACCTTTAAATCGGGTGATTTCATTTCTACCACAAAGCATGTTCACAATACCAATACAGATTTTTAGACCCATTTTGATCTATTTCAACATATCTTAAAATAAAATAATCTTGTTTGAAGAAAACACAAAATATCATGGTTGTTTTGTTTTAACTTAGGCCTAATTAGGTCAAAAATACAAGGTGACTCCTATCCAATCATCTCCTTTCCTCCAAGTAACCCAAAATAGTCCTAAGCCATGTTCCAAATCACAAGATTCATTAACTTTCAGGATCCAATAGGCTCAATAGAGCACTCAATGATCTAACCCTTGGTTATAGGCTTAACCATGCACAAGGAATGAGGGTTTGTTGGTAAATTACCTTCCCGACCTCTACAAGCTTTGCCACTATTACAACACATTGAAATAAGTCTGCACATACAAAATGAACCCCCTTCAAACCTTTCACAACGTTATTTCATTTATTCCCAACTTGTAGGCTCCAATTTTGAAAGGAAAAACTCAGAAATAGGCTTTGTATCAGCAACAAGACTCCATATTCTTGTTACCCCTGCAACCACACACTCCATAAAATTGAAAATACATAAAAAAAAATCCATTCCACCGATCTACTAACCCTACATTGGTGGAATAGCCATTAGTTTCTTAATAGACTCTCAAAACCACTGTTGGAGGAACACAGACCGAGGCACAAATACTTAGCCTCTAACTCTTTATTTTTGAAAAGAACAACCTCTCACTGTTTCAAATGAAAGTTAGCACCTTTCTTGATGAACAAACAAAAAGAACCAGGCCTTTGAATTGCTTTTACTAACTATACAAAACTGAAACAAGAATGGGAAAGTTACTAAAACTAAACAAGGGTAACTTTATTGATTATTTTTGTCCAAGAATACAAAAGTATGTCTTTCACTCGGCCTTTTCAAGGATTTTAAAGATGTTTCCTATTCAACAACTGACTTTTCAACTTCCCCATCGGTTGAAACTACCTCTTAACTCTTCATATTCCTTATTTTCTTGTTTTTGTCAATTTGACAACTTTTGACAATAAATAACAATCTTTTAGCCATCAAACAAAATTCTTGTAACTTCACCACCTAGAAACCTATTTAGGACTTTTAAATACATGACCTTGTCATATGTTTTTACATCCTTTTTTCAATCTCTTGCCATTTCCCATTTTTACAATCTTTGCACAAAAATGATATTTTGTGATTGGCTCCATTTGACTCATGACCCTTACAATGCAATTTTGAAGATTCATCTCTTACAAATTTGAAAAGCATTTAATGACCAAGATGCTCCTGCACCACATATGGAAATTTTTGAGAAATTGGGCGATAATGACATACTAAAGAAGTGAATTGTATGAAAAGATAAAGCTACCAAGAAAATTTAAGGTCATTCTAAGCATAGGAAGCCTACAACTCTAAATGATATTTTGTATACCATTCCTAGTACCCCATTTCCATAAATCATATCTTTAAACCTCTAAAATTTTAATGTGTTGCTTATAATCATTTTATTTTGTATCTTTCTTTCTATTGTGATCGTTGATAATCGGTAGAATGGAGAAAGATTTTAGACATCATGAGAGAGTTGTCCTAGAAATTTGATGTCCTTCTTAACACTAGGCATATGTGCTACTTATAAAGCTACCCAAGGCACCTCTCCATCTGCACCACTCCATGTGCCAACTAGGGTGCCCCTTTTATTAGAGGTTTGATTAGATAACATGTAATTTTTTACCAGAGATTCTCAACAAGGCCTTTCATCTATAATTTTTTTTTATTACTTAGGGTATCCCCACGACCTAGCCCCACAACCTTGTCGATGGACTGGTGGGCGAGCTAGGGCAAGACGAATCCCTCGAGATGTGTGCAACTTCCCACAAGCCACACACATCAAGTAAGCCAGGGCCTTCAAGTCGAACCCAAGACCTTGGGGAGAAAACCCAAGACTCAAGCCAACTCGGCTACCTGTGTAGGCTTTCATCTATAAATTTTTGTTTTCAAGAATTTAGATTCTTTTTTTTATGTTTTCATCTCTTATTCATAATCCAATATTTACAAGTTGTGTCTTCAATTTGTGTTATCAGCCTCAAATTTTGTGTGTTGGATTAGTTTAGGTTAGCACTCTTTTGTTTGAATATGAAAGAGTCTAAATTTGATCTATATTAGCATTCATGGTTAGGAAATAACTCCTAGTTTAATTAGGGTTGCCTAACATCTTTTATGACTAGGAAAATTCTTCTTTATTATTTTATGGTGTAAATGGCCAACATGAGTTATACCCCTTAAAATAAAAGACAAGACATGAAGTTGCACCCTTTAAGAGTAAAGACAAAACCAACCCATATAATTGAGAGACCTCATAAAGAGGAAGATTGTGTTTCCTCCAATGTCCCATCTTGGATTGTGTGCTCCTCTTGTGCCCCACCTCAAAGAGGTGAAGTGCATAAATCTTTGGGTATTTGATAGAAATTAGGATCTTAGGATGCTAATCATTATAAATAAAATAAGAATCATACAAGTATATAGTTTACAAATTACATGGGATATACATGGGGAAAACCCTTTTAGATGAAAAACCATAAAACATCATTTTATTAAAACACTTACAAAAAATAGTCTATTAAAACATAGAGTGATATAATCCTCTATATAATTCTCACGACCAATTATACCTCTTGTGTATAGTGATATAATTCTCTATATATCTCCAAAACACATATTTCTAAAATGAGAGAGAACTTCCTTAAATATGGTGGAAAGGGCGACAAAATACCTTAAGGGACCTATTAGTCACACATATTCAAAGCAACCATTCATAAATATTAATAATATAATATTTATTAGATTATCAAATGGTATATGCTTTATAACATAAGGTTTTATAATAGTAGTGGTGGTAAGGTTCTTCATAATGTTTTCTCCTATAGAGGGGAGTCGACTCCTTTTGAGGTGGAGTGTGATTTAGTTCATCGTGTTTGGGGAGGTTGAAAGAAATCTTATTCTTCTCGTTGGTTTGGCTGGTTGATCTCCTGCCTGGTGGTTATTGAAGATATTTGTGTGGGTTGTGGGTTTAAGGTCCCCAGTAAAACTTGGTATGATATGAGGGACATTGGTCCCTGTTTTCTGATTGTAAGTGGGTTCCAGGCTCCCCTCTAATCTTGATCTAGGTCCAAGTTCCCCTGTTTAACTTGGGTTTGGGTTTTAGGTTCCCGTTAAAACCTTATTTGTTCCTTGCAGATCTGGGTTGTCTTGTTGTTCTTTTGGTTATCTACTATTAGTATGTTGCTGGTTGGTTGTGTTTCATTTCTTTGCAGCTAGGTCCTCTTTGTGTGGGTTTCGAGTCCTCGTCAAAACTTGTTTGTTAATGGTTTCGGGTCCATTCAAAACCCGTTGTAAATGGTTTGGGGTCCATTTAAAACATATTTTTCCCTTAATCAAAACATAAGGTTTTATACCCTTATATTAGAACAATATATAAATGTTATAAGAGTATGACACCTAATAACATTATACTCTAACAATGTCACTAGAAACATTATGCAAATCACACAAATATTATAGCATTAACTATATTATATTAAAAAGTTTTCACCATCCTAGACTAACCACATCATTTTAAAATAGAGACCAAATGATCCTCAAAATTACCTTACAATTATAATTGGACAAACTCTAGTGTAGATCTTTGTCATAATTGTAAGCATTTGTATATGTAGATGGAAAGAGACCATACATTCCAGATTTAAGGGGCATGATATTATAGACACCTAAAATTGACACATTAGTAATTACCTAATAACTCAATCATTTCTTCTATAATTGATTGAATCATCCCTATTAATCCAATTCATTATCCAATATTCATTCCCTTATTAATTAAATATTATTTTATTATTTAATTAATAAAGTCATTATTTACCCACTATTTATCACTATTCACCCTTATCACATTTCTAGCCTAAATAATTTAATCAATCTTCTTCTATAGTCCAACTTAGGTAAATGAATTTAAATATTTATTTAACAAAATCTCCCATCCTCATCCTAAAAATTAAATAAATATCTTATTTATTTAATTTCTTATTTTCCTCCACTTTCAATCAAGTGGGCTAAAATCAATTAGCTCCTTGATTCCCCACTTGTACTTGACAAATTATAGTCATCTCCCCTCAAATTATGTACATTGCTCCAAGGTGTACAAAGATATGGCCTTTGTACACAAGAGTATGGGCCTTTGTACATGTGAAATGGGCTTTTGTATAAGTCACATGGGTCAACTACTTGCCCATCCCTCAAGGGTACTCCAAAGTGCTCTTTCCATCTTGACCATCTACCTTTTCTAAGAGGATTCTCCACCATAGATTCCTCTTCAATCTTGGACCCCTTTCCGTCCACCATGTGATGACACTTGTCCTCTCATCCTCCCAAGGGTCTCAATCAATATAATCCCTTGATCCTTTGGCTTGATCCTACCCATCCAATCCTTATGCCAAAAATCTAAAGATTGGCCCTATCCTTAGCCATTTTTATCTCATCTTTATGTGCACCGTTATGATGCAGGAAAGAGCACTCACATACCACATTTAATCATCCTTTAGCACAACCGCCATACTATGGTGCAAAAAAGGTTAGTTTGGTGAGTTACTTTCATGTTTTCATCATGTTTACTAATCTTTATGCTTTTTCACGAGTGTTTGTGTTTTGGGTAGAATAGATTAATATAGTTTAACTTTTTCTTTTATGCTCAAAATTTTATGTACACAGATGTTTCCAAGATGGACAACTCCAATAGTGGCCATATATTCTCCTTGACTTCTATTATAGAAGATTTCAATATAAAATGATATAAAGTGCACAACATCTTTGTGGAATTCTACAAGGATTCTAACAGAGTTCCTTGACACTCAATCATTAATAAACTTAGAAACTTGGGTCTCACACTTCATGATATTGTATGATTCCATTGTTAGAAAAGTGTACACGAGTTGGTAATGCATAAAGAACCTAGATCGCTATTAGAATGAAACAAGGTCGCACTTTCTCTTTGACACCTTTTGGGCTATGCATGGATGAGTTAGAGGAAATTATATCAATATCCTTATGCCCAAATAGTTGCTTATTATTTAGAGTGTGCAATACAGTTCTTCTATTTCTAGATGGTGTTGTTTTGATGTTCCACTTAGAGAAAGGACTCTATAGACAACTACATATATTAACATTCTTTTGTCATGGTCTTGAGAGTAATTTATGGAAGAAAATTGTATGGCTTTCAACACTCCTATATAAGATCCGAAGAATGTGTCTTATGTATAAAGGTGAGATGATTGAGAGGACATCTACATATCATTTTTGTTGGACCTGACCTCAATTTAATTCCAACAACAAATTTTGAATTAAGCAAGGATATTTCATCCCTAACCAAACTTGAGAAACAATGAACCTTTGACTTCACTTTCAAAATATCTCAACAAATATTTGACATGTCCCTTCTCTAGTTCATCATGTTTCACTTATGAAGTTGAGTTGTGTGTCTTCCCTCAGGAAAGTAGATTGAGAATATATAGAGAGTGTTCATCTTGATGATATCTACATGTTGAGTGTTTGGCTTTTTTTCCCATCATTCTTGTAGAGTTTGGAGCACATAATTTTGTGTGTACCCATATTTTAGCATTGATATCTTCATACAACATGCACATCATGGGAGCATATTTAGATGATATGCCAAAGACCTAGTTGATATTCAAATGGAAATACTTCTTCCACATAGTGTTTTAGATAGATGCACAGAGATAAATATGGGCCATTTAGATGAGATCCACAAAGCCTATCTACTATCCATAAGCTTAGAAACTTGAGTCTCTCTCCTTGGAGCTTCAACATTGTTGCATTTCATACCTTCATTTGGAGGACACGATTGTCAAATTTATAGGGCACACTCAACTCTAATTGTCTTGTAGCTTAAGTGTTCCTTTGGCATGCTATATAGTTTGTTTCCATAAATTGTAGTTGTCATTTTGTTCCCTAGAGCCAAAAATTGTAGTTGTCATTTTGTTCCCTAGAGCCAAAAATTGAGGACTATTTTGTAAATTATGAAATCATGAGATAGACCTTTTGCTTCTTTAGAGACACACAACTTTCTATTGACGTAAAAGAACTTAACTTTTGAAAAATATTCAACATTTACTATTATCCATCTTGAAATAAATCTTTTAATATATGAAAAGGATGATTACTACTTCTTTCTTTTATTATATGATAGAAAAAGATCTCTAAATCAACACCAATTCGAAGAAGTTAAAAAGACAATGTTATAAGACATTGCAAAATGTGATTTGCTTTTTAACTTATATTTTGCATTCATATTAATGATATTTGATATTCCACATTTGGTCTCCTGTAGACATTAACTTAATGTCTATCATTACTTGGGAGAATCATTTAAGAAATCCAAAATAAATATTAATACAAATAAGATACTGAAAGAAGTCTCACATAAACTAAATATGTGCTTCTCGTATTATCTTTTGTAAAACAATAATGCAAAAAATACAACATACCCCTGTAGCAGTCTATTTTGTCACACCATATTTATAGGAAGAATACTAGTCGTGTACTAGGCTGCAAACCAGCATGAAAACCTATATAAAACACCCAACAATTATTCTCCTGCAGTGGCTGTTTAATAATTTAAACTGTGTAATCTGAATAAGCCAGAGAATGTTGCCACTCTTGTAGAAGCTCTGCATTATGGTCGATCCTAACCTGGTACTGAAGTGAAGTCGAAAATACAAAGGCATGAAGATGGTCGACGAGATGGCCTCCAAGAAATTAAAAAAAACACACTGCATAAATGGGATATCCTCAACAGCAAATGGGGCACTGAATCAAGCCATTTTCATTGCATTCAGGGCACCTAACCACTCTGTTTTCCTCATTGACAAGCTTGCAGCTTCCACTGCATTCCAGGCATGGCACAAACCTGACTCCCCCACAACCATCACAGATGGTACCTGGCATATGAGTAGGAATCCCCTGAAGAAGATGACCCAGCTCTCCCTCTTCATGAATGCGGAGAACCTCATCTGCACCCCCAATGTACCTGCCCTTGATGAACAATCTGGGCACTGTCACAAGTTTTCCCATGAGCTTTCTAAGCTCATTCCGGAAGTCCAGATGCATAGAAACATCCCTCTCACTGATGCATATCCCATAGCTCGCCAGGGTATCTCTCACATTGTTACAGTCCTCAAAAGTCTTCCTGATTCCCCTTAGTGTGGTAGTATACAGAACCACTGCATCAGCCCCACCAGGAGGGCATTTTACCTCAAAACTCTCAAGTGGGTCATCCTCATCCTTATATTTCTTCTTCTCACCATTATGGCAATCCCCCTCTGACTTCCTTATAAAATTCCATTCCTCCTCGCTCAACTTTTCCAGCGCCTTCTCCAGAGTAGCCACCAACTGTGGGCTAAACAGGGGACTCTGGGGCTCTGTAATGAGATCCATAGAAAGCCTAATCTTGGAATTGAGCCTTCTGGCTGGAGCAATCTTCAAATCAGTCATACACCGGTCAGGACCCCTCTTTGAAACCTGCTTGCAGGGCACGGAACCAGAACCCCTGCAACCCCTTTCAGGACTGATGTTATTACTACAATTATTACTCATATTCAGCTCTTTGAAAGGGCTACTAACCTCATTCATTCTTGTCTTCTCAGACCGTACATTCAAAGCATTTTCCTTACCCAATCTCTGCTGTTGCTGTTGATTTTCCCTGTCATTTCCCACCTCAGAAGCCTTCTTCTTCGGAGTGAATTTCACCTTTTCTTCCAAGCTGCTTCTTTTAGAAGAGTCCACAGTACCATCTTCCTCATCCAGGCCCTGCATGAGCTCCCAAGCGTTGATGGTCATGGGTACCACTTCTGCAGCTCTGTCTGCATTTTCTTCTTGTGTGACGCTTTTCTCGGCCCACTTCTTGCTCTTTATCACTTCATTACTAGCATTTAACTCTTTCTGCTCCCCGGATTTGCTTTCCCCCTCTTTTAGCTGGGTTTTGCAAGGCCCCAGATCCAGAACACCCAGAGTGCTGGACGTGAGAGCAACCATATGATCCGTCACCGAAATGGTTCTCTCTTTTTTATGCTTCTTCACCTGCTTTGAACACACACATCCCATTACTGCCGTCTCCTTTGTGCCCTCCACGGAGATGAATTCTGTGCCACTTTAACTTTCACTTTCTGTTCGCTCCCAGCGAATTCATCGCCGCGGAGATTCGAACGGTAGACGTGGGAACAAAAAAACAGATGTGAAAGAACAACTGCTGAGATTTTTCAAATTTAATGACTGCGGCATGCACATATGTATTGGTAGAGTACGTGGGACCCGCTTATAGGAATGGGAGACGAGACAGCGAGATCTAGTTGTGCAACGGCTGTGTATGCAAAACCTGCTTGCAGGTGTTTAACGGTCGGATTTGGCAGAACAATATTTAAATTTGGACTGAAAATGGACGTGTGGTCCGACTTGTCACCGTCCTCGGGAGGCATAAACGAGTATATCGACATAAACCATAATTCATATGTTTCTCATCTCCCACTTTAGACCGTTGGGGGGCCTAGGGAATGATTTTCCTTGCGTGTACACGTTCTTGCATGGAACATTAAAATAGAGATTAGGTTCTAATTTGTCTCTTGTGTTGGAGGGAGTTTTTAGGAGGGCTAAACTTAGATTTTGATTAAAATGTTTGTTGTTTTGTTTTGTCTCATCTTTTCAAATAAGATGGTTAGGTAGTCTATTTTTAGATTTTTTATTCAATACAAATGTCGTTGTGGGCTACGCAATCCATGATTATTTTCCCCACTATCCATTTAGGAGGGCTAAGGTCTTATCTATTTATTCTTGATTTTGATTAAAATGTTTGTTGTTTTGTCTTTTCAAATAAGATGGTTAGGTTGTCTATTCTTAGATTTTCTTCATATTTAATACAAATGTCATTGTGGGCTACACAATCCATGATTAGTACCATTTTCTCCACTACCCACTTGTTGCAAAATAGTCATGATCTAATTTCCTACTCATTTTTAGGCACCATCCACTTGTCATCTAAGATGATGTAAGCTAGTCCTTAACTAGTCCATCAACATTTTCACTTTCCATTTAATTTCTACTCTTATGTAGAAATTTGTCATGGTCTCATGCAATGTTAAAAAATTTCATATAGTATAATTTCTTCTCACCAATATGTTTTGCCCATGTGACATTCTTGAATTTTTCTCCCATGGGCTTTTTAATTTCATCATTAATGTTAAAAAGAGATGATGGAATGAGCAGTTTGTTGTCACTCATAATCCTACCTCTCAACCTCAAGGGTCGATGGGTGTGCATTATGGAGAATGACGCTCTTCTAATATCTAGAGGAGGAGAGCTCTTCACTCACAACTCTACCCCTCAACCTCAAGGGTTGGTGGGTGTACATTATGGAGTACAATCCTCTCCTAATATCTAGAGGGGGGGAGTGGAGGGGGCGAGGGGGGTGCGAGACTTTTAATTTGTTGGGAACCTAACTGCTTCTCTCCCCTTCTCAAGACTTGACTTTCATTGAGTCATCTTTTCTCTCCTCTTTATAGTAAGACAATGAGAGGTAAATATTATGATTAAAATCAAACAATAAACACCATCACTAATGTTAGTATCTTTAGTACATATACCAAATCTTTGTTAGGTCTATTCAATTGTAGATTGGGTGTAATAACTAGGATTAACTTTTTGTTCTAAATAATAGACAAACAAGATTATATTTACATGCTAAGTTACTATAATTCTTAGTAACCACACATGGTGGATAACCACCCTCCCTTCTAACAAACTCCTCATTTGGTTTACTTTCAAATTGATCTCTTTGATGCACTTGTCAATGGCCTTCCTATCATGGAAAATCATTCCTTAAACTCTATCAAGGACAATTCATAAAACATATATATATAAGTAAATATCTTACTTGTATAATAAGCAATCTTGTTGTTCTCTCAAGGGTGCTTGGATAGTAGAAGTCAAATTTGAAGTTGAAGAATGGATTACTTGGTGGGAAAGAACAATCATTTTATTGATGTGTGAACATGGTTTATTACCTAACTAATTTCTTATTAGGTCCTATTCACACTAGAATACTTATTATATATCTTTATCATTTTTTATTTTCTCTAATGAGTTCTTAGGCTTCATAAAAATTCAATTATTTCTCTCTTGTGTGAAAGGATGTTTTTGTTGTAAGTAAACCTTGGGCTATTGTGGGGATGAATCAACTACTCTAACATGGTTTTAGAGCTCCAAATATGTAATTCCCTTTCCTCTTTTTAGAGAGTTTCATATAAGAATTTTCAAGCATTGCATCTAGGTGCAAAGGGGTGATCCCACAATAGTGGGTTACACTTTTTGGCCAAACTTGACATTGAACTAATTTTTTTAACTAAATCTTCACTTTCGAGCACCTATAGTTGCTAAACCATGAAGAATTTGAAGATGATGCAAACTAGTGATTTGTGACATTTTGTTTATAGATTCTAAATTATTTTTAAAAAAAAATTGGAATCAAATTGTATTTATTTTTCCATCTCCTTTGAAAACTAGTTTTTAATAGTAAACACAATTTTTAAAGAGTAATGTTCACCATATAACACATCTTTTTTTCTATGAAGGATAAATTTTAAATTTTTTTTAATTTAGATTTGTAACTACGATATCTAGCACGTTCATTTGGTTTCATAGTGTTTTATTGAATATTTTTTTCTTAATTAAGTTTTGAAGTCAAACCAATTACAATTTAGACATAGACGAACCGTATAACACAACCTTTTTTGTATGTATCAAAATTCAATTTTTTTTGTTGGATCAAGGACATCAATACCAAGCACATACATAATTTTTAGAATTTTTTTTAACTACTATTTTTCCACGTGTAGAATAGAGAGCTTGATTTTCGGTGAGAAACCTATGTTTAATTAAACTAAAAATATACATAATAAAACCAAAAGATATTAAAATTATACTTGATGGAGAGCTCGTTTCGAGTACTATAATACTCCAACTAGGTTTGTCAAGTTGATTCCATTTTCATCCTCAACTTGAGCTTCGAAACCAAAAATTTTGTAGAAAAAATTACATGGAGGGGGAGAAGGGCAAAAAAGGGGGGTTCGAGCGAACCCCCCTTCTAAAAACCCCCTAGACCCCTTCAAGCGAAGGGGGGTTCACTAGAAGGGGGGTTTGCTTGAACCCCCCTTTTTCTCCCTTCTCCCCCTTAAATCTCATCATTAAGGGGTTCGCTCGAAGGTGCAATTAGAAAATGGGTTCACTCGAAGGGGGGGTGTTCGAGCGGACCAATTTTTGGGTTCGCGCAAACACCCCCCTTCGAGCGAACCCCAAAAGACTTGATTTTTTTTTGGAGTGTCCAAGCAATTTTTCTTTGTGAATGCAATTGTAACCCACTTATGTGGGATCACCCAAAGTAGACTTTATAGTTGTGTTTAAAAGGCTTAAAAATCTCTAAATCCATATAAGACATGATAGGGTTTGAAGCTTAAAAGTTTTGGAGTTTTTTTGTGTTTAAATAAACTACCAAAAGAATTCCATATGGGCATATAATCACCTCAATTTCCATACCATCATTTTTTGAGTCTATCTTTATAATAGAATAACAAGATTAAAAATATATAATAAAAAATATACATAATAATATGATATTATAAATTAAACTTAATTATAATAGAATAATTATATTACTAAAAATATTTTTTTGATACATAAGATTTTAATTATATTGATGATTAGAAAGTCACATCTAGGGGCTTGAAGGGCATCTAATTACACATTCACTTTCATTTGAGATGCTACAACCATCCGCACACACATCATGCCCAAGGCAGATTGAACCTTGCTTGCTATGTAGATCAAAATAGCACAAGGATTGCAAGAATTGAAAGCCAACGTCAAGAAGGAACAACTCAACACTACCCATTTGGTCTGAACAAAAACCTGGCTATGCAGAGCCATTCAAGACTAACCAAGACCACAAAAAAACCCCCACAAAATAGGTGGATACAACTAGTGACAACCGCTGATAAAAACCCTGAATAGAGCCAAGCAAAAACTCAATACTGAAACCCAAGACAGAGCCCTAATCTTCTTCTAGGCTCTGAAGTTAGGTAAGAAAGTCTCTCACCCAAACAAATTCTTGGACAAGCTTGAGATGGAGGATCTTTTTCATAATATTGGCTCCCTTCAAAGCATGATCCTTGTGACTCTACAAAGCAACACCCTTGAGATCCAACAGAATGGAAAGTCTCTTGACCCCAAGGTCCATGAAATGACCCAAATATTTTGAATGTAGGATACCCACACCCAACTGTGCAACGACCACGACCTCCTCCAAGCCACCCAACAAGTTTAGATTAATCAAACCCCTGGCCATTTCAATCACTTTCTTTTGGGAAATACAAATCTAGCAAAGCCAATACCACAAAGTGGGAGGACACATAGGTGTTTACTTGATACCTTTCTTCAAACAACATAAATTATTTTCCAAGAACTAGTTTGATGGATTTTAAAGCCAATGAATCCTTTTCCTTGAAAACCATTTTCAAACACTGATACGTAATATAGCCTAAAAAAGAAAACCGAATTTTGGAAATTGTTAGCTTAATAGGGGTCTCATGACTGAACCTGAAAGCCAATGTCAAGCTTGTTCCACAAAAGGGAAGCCAAAGATCCTTTTTAACCACCTAGAAAGCATGAGAGCCATGTGTGTCATAATGAGATCCAATTCGACATACGCAGATGGAATCCCAACCCATGCTTGAGACTTAACTCCTTTGCTAGCTTAATCAATTACCTTGAATTTCAGAGCCATCTACTTTGGATTTGATGGATTTTCATCGAGAAGTGGTTTAGACACATGTGGATTTCACATGAGAGGTGAGGTACCTCCCATCCTAGAAATTTAGCAGTGCTAAATCTAACTATCGATCGAAGAGGACAACTAAAAAATACACACAATAAGAAAGGTCGAAGAGGACTAACAAACTAACTCAGAAGCCCAAGACCCCCACAAAACAACTTGAAGAGGCTTTCTAAAGTTGCAAAGAGGCAGCAACATCGTATATAGTAAATCTGGAAGACACACCATTTTCACCTTTATTCGCTAACACATCTACTTCCTTATTACACTCTCTGTAGATGTGATTAATTGTGTAACTACTGAAGGAATTTAGGACCAACAAGAATTCATCTAAAATTTATTGAAGCTTCCAATTCTATAATTTTCCAAAATGAACAACATTCACCACTAGAGCCGAGTCACCTTCAATGGTGACCTTTTCCTCTTTCAACTCCCTACATAGTTTTAGCCCAAGAATCAAAGCTTGGAATTTTGTGTTGTTATTTGTTCTAATAGGAAATGGGGTAGACCAAATTCCTAAAGTTCTTCCCTCCCAATCTCTGAACTATACAACCAACACCCGAGGCACCAAGATTACCCCTAGTAGCCCTGTTAAAGTTTAACTTCTGCCAACCAAAAGTTGGAGGGGACCACACTACCTTGGCTCTCAATTTTGAAGAGGATTTTCCACCAACACCCAAAAATGAGGGTGCCCTTAAACCAAACTAATTCTGCTTTATTTTGGTATCCCATACTATAAACGAGCCTCGATGCTTACTCAGGGACTCAATAGCCACCTCCATAATCGTAGCCTCCACCTTATTCAAAAAGGAGCTCAATGACATTTCTTTGTCTTGGAAGACCCTTTTGTTCCTCTCCTTCAAAATTTCCTAAATTATAAGAGATGGGCATATTAACCAAAGGTTTGAGAAGAAGACAAATTGTTGATGAGAGGCTAGCCTTGAAACAAGCTCATAATGTCGTTTGGTAGCGTTGATTGCCACCCAAGTTTAGCACATAGCCATTTCCAACACTCATGTGCAAAGGGGCAACCAAGAAGAAAATGTTGAACAAATTCCTCTACTTCTTTGCATAGAACACACCTCGAAGGGCCCTGAAACCCAAGATTCTAAAACTCTCTCTTGTTAATATCCTCCCTTGTAGAGAAACTCAAGTGAACGTGCCAACCTGCAGAAGACAGAACTTGCTCTAATATAACTTAATAGGTAAGCTTGTTCGAACCTCTTCCTCCTTAACCAAAAGTTTATAACCATCTTTGGAATTGTAGTCCCCTGTCTTAGAACCATTCCACACCAACTCATCCTTTCCTTCCCGAATGTGGAAACACCTCTCTCTCAACACATTTTCAAAGGTAGCAGCTTGTTTGGGTGAAAGGCCCAAGGCCCAAGACCCTCACATCCTTGCAATGTTAGGATTTGACACCATTACTAAAATTGAATTGCATATAATCTTGAGCATGAGGACCCCATCTCTGCAATGTTAACCCCTAGACCATTCTAATTCTTCCCTTTTATCTAAACTCAACAAGCTGCCCCAAGAATCTTCCCAGAAGAGAGTTGAATGTCCCAGGTTAGGTAGTATGTGATGAGATACTGGTAGCTTCACATGAAATCCCAAATCCTAGAACCTTGAGGAAGAGAGGAAGAGGGGAGGATACTCCAAGCATCATCATTCAAATATTTTCTTTGAAGAATCTTAACCCATTTTAGGTGTTGGTTCTTAAATATTTTCCAAATCATTTTATCCCTAAAGTTCTATTTTTCTTCAAAAGATCTTTCAAATGCACCCCTAAGCCTCCTTGGACTTGGAAATCTTGTTCCAAGCTTTTAATGAGATTTTTTTTTCTTTGAGTTGCCTTGTCAAAAGAATCTCATCATGGTTTGATTGAATTTTTTATTGCAACCTGTTGAGAGAGAGAGATAGGATAAAAGGTAGACTGGTAGAGCAACAACAACTGCTTTCAACATTATTATTCTACCAACCTAGGAGATCCATCTCCCCTTCCATGAGGTGAGCTTCTCCTCAATCTTCAACCCCAGAGGATCCCACAACTTACCCTTGCACTAACCCAACGTAAGAGGTAGGCCCAAATATTAATAGGGAAGATTCCCTTTTTTGAAATTAAGAATACTAAGAATTTGCTGCTCCAATCTAGTATTTGTGAAAAAGAAGAAAACCTTTGATTTATCTTTGCTTACCTCTTACCCAGAGATGGAGGAGTATAATTTTAGAGCTTCCTTAAATTGAATGGCTTCCCACCTTTGTGCCACATCGAAGAGCATTATGTCATCCTCAAATTGCTGATGTGTGATAAATGGAAATGTAACATGCCCTTCTTGTTCTACACAATAATTTTCCTATGTTTTACCACAAGTGAATTTAATCTAAAGGCTAATTACATAGCAATAAAATAAATTCTTTCAATATGAGATAAAATGCACACATGATAATAATAAAATATATTTCTTATTTCTTTCAATGAATAGAGTACGATATTTCCAAAGAAATGATTGCATAATCCAAATACAAATACATTTTCCATCTTTCAAAGAAATAGTTACAAGTTACATGCATAACTCAACTAAGCTCCATTGGTACTATAAATACAATTGATATGGGAAATCCCCTTTCAAATCTTGGCTTTCCGATTGGGAGGAGAAGCATCACTCAAGCACTTTTCTGTCATCCATAGACTAACTGCGGTCCCTCACACATCTACCACATATGGTAAGATGGCCCTACCCTTCGACAAAGAGCTTTGGTCTAGAAACCAAAAAATACTAGCCTAATCTGAGTTAGTGTTGTGTCATGCATAACTAGAACTTTATCACATGACACATCTATGTTCTACATGTATGACGATCTCATACTAGCATGAATGAGTAAGGTAACACAATGAATTGACAGTGTAACCAATGGTGAGTTACACAACTTTGGCCAAAGTATTCATCACCCTTACTTTGGAATGGACATCACATGCCCATCCACCATTCTAACTCGATTTGTTAAGACCAATTATATTCTATGCATAGGAAATTCCCTTCATAGGATAGTCTACAACCCCAGGATCAACCTATATATTCAAAGTAATCTATAACTCATCTACTAGGTTTAACATGTGTTCCATAACCTACCAATTTAAGTCTAGCTATAAGCTATAAAGACCCCACTCAATTGAGTACTTTCTACTATATGTATATATATCTATGTAAGCAATAACTCCTTATTATAGAGTATGTACAATCACTTCAATCAATAGAGTTTTCCAATTCATAACAACAAATGATTATCTACACTCAAATGCTGAAAACAATCTTCCCCTAAAGCTTATTACTTCTCAAACAACAATCAAACAAATTATAGTCAAATCAAAGACGAACAAACATAAAAGAGTAAGATTCCTCATGCCTGTAAGAATAGAGTTCCAATTGATCTAGTTGGTTTCCAATCCTAGCCTCCACAAATAGCTTGCTACTTGGCAATAAATCCCTTCTATACTTTCCCAACACCCTCACAAATTCTCACAATGCAAAACTCTTGCAAATCACTTTCAAACTCTCTCACAAAAACTCAAGAAAAATAGAGCAACTTTAGAAAAATATACAACAAAGTGCAATTATGCATCCCTTTGAGGTATAGAATGCCTCTATTTATACACAATATTCAGCTTCCAAAGGCTAGTAATATGGAGGATGGATCGACACTTCTCAATTTGCATGGTTTGACTCAACTTGACAAACAAAGGCGACATACTTAAAACACATTACTCAGCAAATTAACACAAAAAATCGTTTCTCTAAAAGACAACAAGAATGCATCAGAGATATGCAAGGTATCATGTTAAACAAGTTGACTTATTCCCTGCCAGCATTCTTAAGACTTATTCTCCCATTTACTTAGGTTTAAATCACTATACAAAGCTTCTCAAATAAGACTTCTATTGCAAGGCAAAAATTCATAGTTTGGTGCCACATTTACCTCTTTTCGTGCTTTTATGTTTTGCTTCATTTTGACAAAGTCAAAGCTTTTAAATAATTTGCAAACAACATTATAATAAATGTTGACGAAGTCTCATCTATGTCACTATGCAAGAAAATTAAATCATTATATATGTAATTAGCACTACATATTTGTGCACTATATGGCTGTGCCATTCTATTGAAATGTGCAATATACTATGGTTACATAGTATACACATGTTTTCCAATATTATCAACGCTTTATTTATACAAGACTTATCAATCATTTATAATATATTAACAATAACAATAATATATATATATATTTTATTATATACTTAACACGTTATTATATATATGTATATATATATGTATATATATATAGATATATATCAACTCATATGATTATCGATATACTTCATTCGATATTCAAATGTATTAACTTATATCCGTTAATATCCAAACTAATATCACACACACACACATATATACATATGTATATTTATATATATATTAATGTACTTGTATGGACTTTTCCTTTACATCAATACATACACGTAAATCAATATATATACATATACACATATATATCCATTGTATATATATATGTCACTTTATCCTTTTGATGTTCCTGCGCATATGGGTAACTCGCCCATAGGCATGCGTAGATATGTCTATCTACGTATGCTCATGTATGTGATTACTCATGTGCATGAGTTCATTTTGGACATGCGTATATGTATGTATGTATGCATCATATGTGTATATATCTCATCGATTGTACTTTTAAAGAAGTACTCAAAAACACAGAGACTCAAACTCTTATTTCAAGCATGACTTCACAAACAAACAAAACCTTTCCTAACAACCAATTCAAGGTATCATACCTTTATCCAAAACTATTGACTTGACTATTCTATCAGTGAGTATATGAAAGCTTAGTTTAGACTCTCTTAAGGGTTTCCAGACCAAAATCCTTCTCCTGAGTGATACTTCCCCTCCCTTCTAGAGACATGAACCTGCACCTGTAACCAACTTGTTGCATTTGCAAAGGTATTCAATTGATCACAAAACAATGACTTGCAATATATATTCAATAATCAGAATACAACACATATATAACATCAATTTAAATCAACCATTTATTCATTTTATTTCCAATGATTCATATAAAAAAAATTCATTCACATTTATTTCCATTGTAGTTACAAACACACACACATATACAAGTATTTCATCTAGCTAGGTAAAAGTAAACTAGGTAAATATACTATAGTGTGTAACAAGAAATTGCTTGTAACTTGAATCCTTGCTAATCTACCTTTCTCAAAAGCCTTGGATAACAATCTACCTAGGGCTTTTGCCATTATTATGAAGAGAAAGGGAGAAATGGGGTCCCCTTGCCTAAGCATGCATGATTCTTCAAAGAAGCCTTTTGGAGTATCATTTATAAGGACTAAATACCTTGGGTTGGCAACCTAATTGAAAATCCAATCCAACCAATGCTTTCCAAATCCAAATACTTCCATAACCTTGAAAAGAAAGCACCAATCCACTCTATCATAGGCCTTTTTTATGTCCAACTTCAACAACATGCATTACTTACTTGTCTTCTAAATCAAGTGAATGGTCTCTTGGGCAATGATCACACCATCAAGGATTGATATTCTGGGAACAAACCCGGTCTTCCCCTCTAAGCCGATGGTCCGAAGAATGGTTTTCCCCTTTTGGAAATCACTTTTGACATAATCTTGTACAAGGTGTTGCACAAAGCAATATGATGATACTCATCCAATGAGGTAGGCTTTTCTTTCTTGGGGATCAAGGTGATGAAGGTGTTATTGATCTCTTTTAAGAATTTTCCAATTTGCCTTGAATCTTCAATTTCTCTAGCCACCTCACCCGCAACTATATCCTAGCACTTCTGAGAAAACCTTGTTGGGAATCCATCCAACCTCGATGCTTTGTCTAGATGGAGCTGATCAAAGACTTATTTGATCTCTTCTTCCAAGAATTTATTTTTTATTAATTAATATTTCTTATCCCTCACCAATTTAGGGATGTGTGAAAGAACTTTCTATTATACATTGAGGGAAAAACCTTCCCTGGTTGTTCATCAGATTCCTGAAGAAACTCACTACTTCTTGAGCTATTTCATTTGGCTTCTCCAATGAAGCCCCATTAAGGGCTTGATTGATGTAATTTTATTGATGTCTCACCTCACTTTGGTGACGTTGTGAAGATATTTCATGTTTTCATCTCCCTCCTTAATAAATATTTATCTAGTTTTTTTGTCTCCAAAAGGTCTCCTCTTTTTCCAAAATGTCTTCTAGGTCTCATAGAAGAGATTCCTCCTTCAAGTAACACCCCTCATCCATGCCATGTGCCAATACCTCTTCATTTAAAGATTGAAGCTCTTCTTCCAAATTGTGTTTGTATTCAAAAATGTTTTTGAAGTTTCTCTTATTCCAATCCTTTAAATTTTGTTTTAGGAGCTTTAATTTTGTGACCACCCTGAGCATTTTTTAGCCTATAGGGCTCACTTCGCTCTACCACTACTAAACCAAATTAAGGAAGCTAACATCTTTCAGCGACATGTTCTCAAACTTGAAGGGGCATCTAAAAATCCTCTTCTCTCCTAGAATGTCAAGGCTAATTGGGACATGATCTGAACCTGAATGAGGGAGAATGATTCCTTCTAAAGCAAAGGGAAATGCACCTTGATTTCCACTAAAGAGAAAACTATCCAATTTTCTGCAATATTGCAGATTCCTCATCTTTTTCTTGACCAGGTATACAAACCATTTGAAATTTGTAGCTCCATGAGCATGTTATTACTCACAAAGTCTTCAAAATTAGATTGTGATTGTTGCTTCCTCTAAATCCCCCCTCTTATCACTGCTATGCAGAATGGCATTAAAGCTGCCACCCACGATGTAATACTCCAAAGAACTATTCCCCCAGAAAAATTTAATTTCCTACCACACCCTTCTTTTTTGGGTGCAAGAATTTGGGCCATAAACATTGAGAAATGAGAAGCTTAAATTAGAGGAAAGGCTTTTTACCTTGCATTCCAACCAATTATTACCTGCTACGGAGGGATCCACATAGATTTCTTGTGATTTAAAAAAGGTGATGAGGCCCATAGAGGCACCATCATAGCCCACAAACTCCATTCACCAAAAAATTTCTTTCTTTTTGAACATTTTTTCTTATGCTAGAGATAGCTTAGTTTCTTCAATCATTAGAATGTATGCTTGGGATGTGTCTAATAAGTGCCCAACCGGGAAATTTTTATTAGGGGTGTTTAAGCCCATAACATTCCATGATAGGAGCCTCATTATTCCTTGAAAGGGTAATGCCCTTCTTGAATCTGAGCATCATGGTTAGCTTGCCTTGTCCCTTCGTCTTTTCCCTGTGCCACAGTTTGGGGATTGCTTAGGGGTATTAGACACACATGAAAACTGAGATGGGGGTGAATCAGTTGTATATTAAAACCTTAAAACTATCACTAACCTTCAAACCCTTATTATGCATCAACATGAATGTAAATAAATGAAACATCAACACAACAAATCCCATACACAATAGAACACCTTATTTTACATGGAAAAACCTAATTAGGGAAAAACCATGGTGATAGGAATTCATGCTCACACTCATATCACTATAGTTGATCACATACACATCATTTCACATCACAAAATAGACCACACACTTCTGTAATAAATGACCTTGCATATATATCCTCCACAACCTCAAACAATCTTCTCCAAGTCAGCCTCAATGAAACGTATGCACCTCAAACATGCAACCACCAAATAGGTCAACACCAAACACCTCCATAGTGGAAAGAAGTGAAGGTGGACCACGCCAAGGGTTAACCAAGACCCAAATCTATATTAACACACTATACCATGCTTCCAAAAACAATGAAGCACATCCATAAATAATGCTAACATGCTAGGTCGACCAAACCTATATTAATGCTAACAAGCAACCACATTCATAGTTCACTAGGTCCAAAAAAAACCTATGGAACACTTAGAAATATTGCACAACATCCTAGAATATTCCAACACCAATAAAATACTCAAAATCATTGGTGCAAATAAATGCAACTAAGAACATTATCATCTTGTGCAACCAATCAAATTGTCATTGAGATACAACTCATGAACCAAGCTTGCGAAATAGTTGAATACCAAACCATCCAAGGGAAGATAGATAAAGACAATACTAGCATATTATTCCTAAATCTGCAAGACAAGAAACTTCGACACAAAGAAATGTGGAGCAATTCCATTTCTCCTAGACAACCTTCTTCGTGCACGCCAAACACTGTCAAACACATCTTCTACTATCACACGATCTAGAACCTAAAACTTTGGATATAACACCTCTGAACACTTCTGAAAATAACATCCAAACCACACAAGCATATCTTCAATCATGAAGAGATGCATATCACAATACAAAACACACCCCTACCACCTTGTACACTCTTTATGCAAATTTTCTTAAAAGCACTTGGAAACCAAGTGACCATGTTACATTTGCAACACCTGCTCAACACCACAAACACGTTCTCATCATATCCACACTAGAGGTTGACATCAATTACAACACTAATGACAACATAGTGCAACAATGGGGGGCTTTTGATTTGATTCCCAACTTCTCTTGATTTAGGGTTGATTCCTCCAAAATTGTGTTCTTTGTCTCTTCTGTTGGGGAAATTCCCCTTCTTCCCAATCTTCCTCTTTTGGATCTACGTCCACCACCTCTACTAGGGGGTTTGGGTAGCACCCTAACTCTCACCTTACTATGGGAGAAGATCTTCCATTCTTGCCTTATTTGAAAGCCCGATTAGTTCAAATTCTACCTTTAGGATTGACACTAGTTCTTCATCCAATTGCTTGGGGTCTATTGGAGCCGAGGGCAGATCTGATATTGGAAAATTTTTATTTCTTGGTTACTCTTCAACCTCCATTTCTTCATCTCTCTTTGGTGAGCATTTTGAATTAGGGCATATTTCTAAATTCAATAGAGCAATTACCTACTTCAAAATTCCTTTTGAGTGGATCAATTTCACCTTTCGGCTCTAGATCTACTTCTACATTTTGGATTTCTTTGAGGACATGCTCCACATGGAAATGATCTCCAATTTATCTAATCCTAATTCCTTTTAGATGTCTAACTATCTCCAACCTTTGTAGCCATGACCCTTCAGACGAAATGATCTCTAGTTCCTGCTAGCGGGCGCTATTTGATTTAATCTCAACACAAATATGCACATAGGAGGCCAACTCATTTAGAGCATACTATTCCTCCACACAAATAAAAGATCCCAATTCATTGTTGATCTCCTCCAAAACCTCGCAATCCCAGTATTATAGAGGGAGGTTTGGTAGATTGTAGATAATCTGAAGGGACTCCATTCAAAATTTGGATGCATCAAAATTTGGCTCCCAACCTTTCATATAAAATCCAAACCATTCCATCCTTTAAAATTTTTCCTTCAAGATCTGAAAACTCACCTCTAGAGATGAGAAGTTGATCACAAAGAAGTTATTGGTGATAAATTTGATGATGGCCTCAAGTCCCCATTACACTTTCCACCTTTTTGATATATTTTCTTTGTCATGTTCAACACTATACCATTTTTCAATGATTTCATAGTTTCTGAGATGAGAGAAAAATGGATGAGTTGATTTTGAAGACAAACAAATCACCTTCTTGAGATCTGCCTATTTTTGCTTGCCACCACCAAGATTTCAAAAGGTTATTCACCGATTGGGATTTGAAGTCGTATTTCTCCCCCTCAAGTGATCTTGCTACAAAGAAAGGTTGGCTCCACCAAGTTTGATGTCCAAAGGGACCACATTAGCACCTGTGGAAAATGGAGTAATGTGATCCTGGTCTTCATACATTGCCAACCATTCCAACCTTTGAAAGCACTGTTGTTTTCTTTGCCATCCTAATTTTGATCCCGTCTAGAGCATAAGATGACTATTGCACAATAGGTATTTGGGTATTGTGGAACTAGATCAAAGGAAGATCTTCATCGACGATGTTCACCCAGGTTGCAAACCTACCACTCCGACATGCCATTTTTTGTTTGCAACTATAATATTAAATATTATAATAAAACTATACAAGTATAGCATAATATTATAAATATTATAAAAATACAATCATAATAATAATTCTAATATCATGATACAATCATAAGATAATTACATAAAATAAATTTAAATATATTATAAATTATACAATATAAAAAATTAAGAGTGACAAGATTGCCTTCTATTAAGATGTTGATATAATGTTGTGTATTCTCAAAAAATAAATCTCATGATGTAAGGTTTGAAACCCTAAACTATCTCACAAAAAAAAGTATCTCATTTTCACATAAGTATAGAAATGAAATGAAACATCTTCAACATATACAAATGACATATTACATTTCACATGTAAAAGTGTCTAATCCAGAATATTAAGTACCAAAAATAAGGTACACCATCACATGCAGTATTATCTAGTCAAGTAATATAGAGTATAAGATATAATTTATGCAAGAATATGACTCAGGATCTCATGCCCGTTTGGTCATAACAATACAAGTAAAGATATTAAAGAAACATAATCACTAGAGTCTCCAACCACCACTAACCCCAACAGTCATATGTAAACCAAGAGACAAGAATATGGCTCAAGTGTTTTTTTGTCCAACCACAAAGCTTACACTTCCCTATAATTCTTCTTATTACATGAAGAATATTCGACCCTGCATGAGAAGCCTAGTAACCTAGAAACGGTTGGCATGATGGAATTTGATGCAACATGATATATCTACACGCATTTTACATATGAACATGGTATGCCCTACTATTAGGATATGGTAAAGAGAATAAAATAACACACATCCATTTCAATGGTACAAATAGCTTTGGCCAAAGCAGGGATAACTTTAAGAACGCCCCCCCTCGGCGAAGGAGTAAAATCTCAGCGAATCTTGTATACTTTCCAAAAAAAATAATAATTTTATTGGCGATTTTTTTTCATTTTTCAGAAGAAAAAAATAATCTCAATTGGCGAATCTTTTGTAATCGCTAGAAGTTTGTGAAAAATCCTAGTGAATTGCAATTTTTTAAAACCAATAAAATATTTTCATTGGTGATTAAAACCTATTTTCAAACCAATAAAATGTTTTCAAACCAACAAAATATTTCTATTGGCGAATTAAACATGTACTCAAACAAATAAAATAATTTTTTTGGCACAAGGAAAATGGTGCAAGGTGGCAAAGAGGAGCGAAAAAAAGAAAGCAGCCTGAAATGGAAGCGATGGGGAGATATTGAAGAAGATAGTTGATTAAGAGATGACAGAAGAGGAGGGAGCAAAGCAAGGGAAAAATTCCACATCTTGCAATGGGTCTTCACAAATGAGAAATGAGTGGACAGATGCCACCCAATATATCATAGGATGGAGACTCACACTATGAAAAACCAAAACTAGGCTGGGTGGAGGACTCAAGGAGATGGCAAAATAAGGTTGCCAAATTCAGAGCCTAATCCAAACAAATGGCATAGGAGCAAAGAAGGAAGGAGAATTTGAGGCAACATGCATGGGTGGTTCTGGGAAAAAAGAAGTCCTAGAGTAGATTCATCGACAAATTGGAGAAGTGACATGAATGGGAGTCTGAAAAGAACCAACAACCCTTGGAGAGGAAAGGGATATGGAAACCCTAATTTCGCAAATAAGGGAAAGACAAACCATGGGGTGACAAAGTGTTGGCATATGGTTTAAGTGGATATGGTTTTTGGCTTCTAGTGTTGTCATTGATGGCAACTGAAGTCATCATTTTGGTCCATAGTTATGCATTCAATCATCTGACAGATAAAATAGAAAACTGTGTTACCGACAGTGTACTCATGGAACAGGGTATCCGGTCTGATAGTTTCACCAAATCATCATTTTGTGTTGCGGATCGCTGAAATTGTTTGTTAAGCACATGGAGCATCTTATCATTGAATCTCACAATGTTTCTTTTGTGACCATGAGGTTTTGAAGGTCCGGTAGGACATTTTTTCGTCTATTTGCTTGATAGAGCCGACTCAGTGTAAATGGTGTGTAGTGGATGTATAAAGTCGAATTATTTTAATTATCTTCAAGTTCATATGTTTAATTATTGGTCCTAGATATTGTATAGCCGACTTGTTTGGATACGCAATGAAATTATTTATGTTTTGGGCCGACAAGTTGCAAATATTATTAAGTTTTGTTGAGTCGACCTGTGGCGATTAATTCTTGGTGAGCGGATATATTTAGATGATCGGTCACATCATTTGGATGAATGAAGAAGTTGTCCATGTCTGTATTGTGAAATTCTAAGGTGTATTTGAGCGATATCATGCACAATTTCACTTGCGCATAAATATTTTGTGTGTGAATTTGAGTAGAACAGAGCAAAAGTTCAATATCAGTCTTCAGGACAAAAGTTTGACATTAGAACTAAACCGGAACTGCAATCAAGCATTGGTAGATGCTACCTATTCAGTTCATTTTCTTTTCGATCAATTCCAAACTACTGTAAGGGAAGTGAGCCCCCATCTTTTGAGCAGTGAGCTCTAGGAAGTGAGCCTGAATGAAAGTGCATTCTCATTTTGTAATACTTCTTTTGAGTATACTCAGAACTTATTATGGATTGGCCATCCACCATGGTTTTTCCCCTTACATGGTTTCCACATAAAAATCCTTGTGTTATGGTTGTGTGGTTTCTTGTTTTCTGTTTCTACATATTAATTTTGATTAAATGTGTTAAGTGGAATAGAGATCAGGATAAAAGAATTATTTTTTGCAGAACACTTATTCACCCCCCCCTCTTAGTGTTGCTTGTTTCCAACAATTGGTATCAGAGCTAGTTTCTTTGAAGAATTTTAATAGCTTGGGGAGATCTTGGAGAGTCATGGATACAAGAAATCTTCAACAACAACTTGTGGTGGCCTTGGATGATCTTGACCAGTCAAAATATGAGATCCGAGAATTGCAAGAAAATATTGAAAATGCAAAAAACATTATCCAGTCATTGAAAGACAAGATCGATGAATCAAGGGAGAAAAGAAAGGAATTATGTGGTCAGCTCAAGCAGAAAAACAAAACAAGTGAAGATGAACAACTCAATCAAGTCTTGAAGGAGAAAACATAAGAATGTGAAAAGTTTTCTCAAGAGAATGCTTCCTTGAAGCGTGAGATAGAATCCATCATGATGAAGATGACTAAAGAGTTAGAGAATGGAAAGAGAAATGAAGAAAAGCTTGCACAATCCTTGAAAGAAAATTCTAAACAATGCAGTAGACTAGAAAATGAATTGGAGCAATTCAAGCATAATGAAGAAGAGCTTGAAAAACAGCTTGATGATCTCAGGGATGAACTTGCTACAACAAATGAGTTCAAGGAGAAATTCAAAGCAAGCTCAGCCAAAATTGATGAGTTAATCAAGGGACAAAGAACTAATGGTGACAAACAAGGTCTTGGATATGAAGAAGGAGAAAGCTCTAAATCTGCGCAAAGGAGTTTTGGACAAAGGAATTCTAGACAAGGAGATTGGATGAATGAACCCAGAAGGAATCCAGTAAGGCAACCTAATGCTCAAAGATTTAATGGTTATTGTTATACTTGCAACAAATTTGGTCATATGGCTTCTCAATGTAGGAGTAGGGTGAACACAAGTACACCATCATTCTCAGGTCAGTGCTTTAATTGTTACAAGTATGGTCACAAGTCAACTGAATGCAGAACTATGATGAATAACCCTCATAGAGATGTCAAATGCTATGCATGCAATAGATTTGGACATGTTTCTAACCAATGCAGATCAAGACAAAGTTAGTGGAACAATTGGCATAGATAGAGAAGTGTTGTTTGCTATAGCTGCAACAAATTTGGCCACACTTCTAGATTCTCTTAGAATAGAAGAGGTCTGGTAAAATAGAATAAGAAACCAGATGTTAATGGAAAAGGAAAGATCACTACTAATGAGATCAAGAAGCAGATTCAGAAGAAATGGGTGAAGAAGAATCCCTCTACAGAAGAAAATAGATCTGCACCAGAAGTTTCTTCTTGTAACACCCCTGAAAACTAGTTATAGGACTATGCATTAGGGGGAGCTGTCAAGAAAATCCTCTAAACCCCCTACAGGTGATTGGTACTGGAATTCAAATGAGTCAAGTAGGAAATCGGATATTCTTCAGTCGTTCTGGAACGAATCTAAGGTATCAATGAAGATCATTATAGACTTGCACAAAAATTGTTTGCCCTGGAATATAATAAGTCTAGAAAACTGCAGAATTAGGGCAAGAACATTTATTGCAAAAAGTAAAGAGTTAGGTTCGATGAAAATAAAAGAACCATTCTCACTCTCATTTGTCACACTACATTCGAGAGAAAGAAGTCTGAAGTACTTTGTGGTGATCCTTGCCAAAGTGAAGAAGAGATTCAAGCTTAGAAGAAAATTTGTGATCGACTTCCATTTCATCTCCAAAAGGTATTTATAGAAAAACCTATAAATTTGTGTACTCGCAATTATGTCTACCCCTCTCTTAGTTGAAGTCAAGGATAGGCTGCACCCTAAGTTCAAATGACATCCATATAAATCGGTAGACATTGAGCCCTTAGGAGCATTTTCTTTTGTGTCGTACAATGTTCTGCACATCGAAGATATTAGGGCATATGTGCATGCAAACATTGAAGATTTGGGTAGTGTGCAGCTATTGGAATTATATTCTAATCACATAGTGCAAGAAGATTTTTCTGTGAAACCTGAATTCAAAACCCTAGTGGATAAGAAATTTGCGCAATTCACGAAGTTTCCCATATTTGAGGAGGATGAGTGGGTTCAATACATTCTAAGCAGAGTGCATGATGAATTTATGTGGCTAGATACACCATTTAAAATTACCAAGGAAGCTATTTGTGCAGTTATAGGCTTAAATTCTTCCGACAGACTTCAAGTATTGAAGTCGATAAAGAATGATGATGTCACTAAAGCGACTGGCTCGCACTAGGATAGAAGGGCAATGACTATAAGTCATATTTATGAGCTTGATGTAAGATTTGCATCCATGATCATAGGGTATAAGATTTACCATTCGAGTCAGGAAAATTTTGTGTCTGACACTGCTATTTACGCAGCATATGAGATGCTCAAACAAAATGTGGATTATGATCTATGTGAAGTACTCAGAGGGAAACTCTTGGAGAATATGAAGAAAATCAAGAAGGAAAAAAATAATGTGTTCAAGTTCGGAAACTTGTTAATCTTCATGTACTTTTACTTCTTAGGTGAGTTACTAGGAATTGGAAAAGTTCAATGGAGAAATGATGTTCTAGTAACAGTATAGATTTGGGACATGCTATGTAGTCTTGGTGTCTGGGAGACCCACAACACAATTATGTGGGGTCATTTCAAAAACTTTCAAAAATAGATGCAGGTCAGAGAGAGGATCCCTGAAGCCATAGCGGAACAGTATAAAGATTCTATATGCTTCATGGTAGACATTGACCAATGTCACATGGAAGCGGCTGATCCAAGAATAGTTTGGATCATGCCTATGGGCTATGAAGTGGATGAAAATATAATAAGGATGTATGCAGAGCATCTACTGAATTCTCCACTGGATCCTAATGAAGAAAGGTGTGGAACCTATGCAAAGAAGAGCCTTCAAGTACATTCAAAATTAAGGAAGCCTGTGTCAATTAGAAGGGTAAGAGAGGAAACGAAAATTCTTGCAAAGCAAATGGGTCTTCCAGTCAAAAAACTGAAAGAAATCAGAAGGAAAAGAGATGAAGCTGAAGTAGCAAAGGATAAGGAAAAGGAAACAACAACTGGTCTAGGAACATTTGCTCCTAACACCATAACAACCAGGAGTTCCCCTACAACTCAACCAAACAAGACCGAAGCCTCCAGTAGAAGAAAGAAAAACAAAAGCTCAAGGACCTATAAAGCTGCATCCACAGATGAAAAAGAAGAGACAGACTCAGAAGAAACAGTAAGAGAATTGAAGGCTAATGGGACCCATGCGGTCAAGTTGAACAAAAGGAATCCTTTCGAAAAAAGTGAAGAAGCCCAAAACTAACAAATCCAGCATGTCAGTGGAAGAAGTTGAAAATGCAACAGTAGTTGACGGTAATCTCAAGCCACTTTGTAATCTATATGAGTTCTTTGATGATTCTGGTAAGAAGACTCTCGAAGAAGCTGCAGTTAAGCATTTGAATGTTTTCAATAAAAATCTAGTTGAAATCATGTCTGGCTTGCCCACAAGCCTATACAATGCTCTAGAATCAAGAAGGGAGAGTGCTAGAATAGAGGAAGAAAACATGAGGAAAAGAGTTCTTGCTAACAGCTCCCCGGAGATGGGAATCAAAGAAATGGATCTACTTCTAAAAGTTAAAAAGGAATTCAGAAGCAAGTCAAGAATAAATAAACTCATGATTGGTGACACTGATGCTGTTATGAGTGAGACTAAGACAATTCTGGAAGATTTCTTGTCAAAAGAGAAGGTAAGCATTGAGGAAGTCAATATTGAATAGGCTCAAATTCATGAGGAAGTGAATGTGGAAGTGAATAAGTCAGAAGAAGGAAATGAAAATGAGGAGAATATGAACGTATCTTATCCTCTAATATTTGAAGATATTTTGACTTCCCCCAATGTTGAAAACACTGAGACACCTATTGTGACTAAGGCCCAAAGTAAGGAGATTGCTGAAGAGAAAGAAGTATCTGGTGAAGAAAAAGAATTCCCAAAAGTGATTCTAGAAGCTCAATCTAAGATTGACAAGGGAAAGAATCAAGAAATTAGTCCAAAAGAGGTAAAAGAATCTCTGTTGGAACAAGAGGTAGAATTGGATTTTGAGTTTGATGAGAGTTCAATAAACTTATCCACCTTATCTCCAATCCAAATGTTGAAAGTTGCCAAAATAGCTCAAGATAAAGCCCATGAGAAAATATTGAAATCTCACATTGAAGATAGTGAGTTGCTGAAACTCGCTTTTGGAGTTTTTCAGAAATTGATGCATATCCATGTTATGGATCCATCTGGATCCTCCTCTGGTGAGTTGAACAAATTAATAAGCTCTGTAGATTCTCATTTCAATTCTTTTGAGGTTTCAACTTGGGTTCAAGTACAAAAGGAATTTAAGGAGGAAAGAATTGGAAGCCTAATCAAATTAATTGCCAAGGACAAGAATCTGCTAGCAACTTGCATACAAAATATCCAAGGTACTATAATTGAAGGAGGAAATGTGTACAAATCTTGCCTAATCTTGTCAAAATTTACTTAGGAAAATGAGAAAAGATAAAAGATATTGAGTAGCAGTTGGCTATTATTTCCAACACCTTTGATCCTTTGACCAACAGTGTGTGTCATCAAGATAGTCAAGTAATATCTTTTCTTGACCAATTAAATACTTTGAAGTTTGAAAATGAAAGGGTTATTAGTAGATTAAGTGAACTTAGGGGGCTGATAAGTCCAAAAATTGAGATGATGGCGAATGCTCTGAAAGAAGCAAAAAGTGTTGTGATCGCTCCTGATCCCGTAAGTTTGGAAGTTGCAGAAACCTTGTCTTATCTTCTCTGTGGCCATATTACCATTTTGGAGAGTCTGAGGAGTATCTAGGATTCAAACTTAGGAGGACTAAAGACTGTCTTTGTAGACATCTTCAATTTTTTGTAAGTCTCCAGATATACTTGTACAACTTTTGCAATTTTTGTTTCCCCAATTTTGTCATTGATGTCAAAGGGGGAGAGTGTGATGTGAAAAATGCATTAATATTCTTAGGGGGAATAATATTTTGCAGTGGTACATTATTTTGTATTTTGGCAATATGCTTATCAGTTTCAACACTTAGTCATTTTTCACTAAGTGTTTCCATCAATGCCAAAGGGGGAGATTGTCGGCATATGGTTTAAGTGGATATGGTTTTTGGCTTCTAGTGTTGTCATTTATGGCAACTGAATTCATTGTTTTGGTCCACAGTTATGCATTCAATCATTTGGTAGATAAAATGAAAAACTGTGTGTTATGGACATTGTACTCATGGAACAGGGTATCCGATCTGATAGTTTCACCGGATCATCATTTTGTGCTATGGATCGCTGAAATTGTTTGTTAAGCACATGGAGCATCTTATCATTGAATCTTGTAATGTTTCTTTTGTGACCATGAGGTTTTGAAGGTCCAGCAGGACATTTTTTTGTCTATTTTCTCGATAGAGCCGACTCAGTGTAAATGGTGTGTAGTGGATGTATAAAGTCAAATTATTTTAATTATCTTCAAGTTCATATGTTTAATTATTGGTCATAGCTATTGTATAGCTGACTTGTTTGGATACACATTGAAATTATTTATGTTTTGGGCCGACAAGTTGCAAATATTATTAAGTTTTATTGAGCCGACCTGTGGCGATTAATTCTTGGTGAGTGGATATATTTAGATGATCGGTCACATCATTTGGATGAATGAAGAAGTTATGTATGTGTGTGTTGTGAAAGTATAAGGTGTATTTGAGCGATATCATGTGCAGTTTCACTTGCGCATAAAAATTTTGTGTGTGAATTTGAGCAGAACAGAGCAGAAGTTCAATATTAGTCTTCAGGACAAAAGTTTGACATCAAAGCTAAACTAGAACTGCAATCAAGCATTGGTAGATGTTATCTATTAAGTTCATTTTCTTTTGGATCAATTCCAAACTACTGTAAGGGTAGTGAGCTCTAGGCAGTGAGCCTGAATGCAAGTGCATTCCCATTTTGTAATACTTCTTTTGATTATACTTAGAACTTATTGTGGATTGGCCATCCACCATGGTTTTTCCCCTTACAGAGTTTCCATGTAAAAATCCTTGTGTTATGGTTGTGTGGTTTCTTGTTTTCTATTTCTACATATTAATTTTGATTAAATGTGTTAAGTGGAATATAGATGAGGATAAAAGAATTATTTTTTGTAGAACACTGATTCACCCCCCCCCCTCTCAGTGTTTCTTGTTTCCAACACAAAGATCCAGGAGGAAAGGGATGGCAAAAAATAAGATGGAGAATGAATCCCAAAAATTTGAATCTGGATAGAAAAGGAATTAGAAGGAAGAAATTCCAAGGAAAGAGGGGTGGGAAAGACACAAAATCCAATTTGAGGCCATGGGGGAGTAAACTATTCACAATGCCATCAGAAGTGATAGAGGCAAGGGTCGCCAAACTAAAAGATAGAGCCCTATTTACAAAATGGTGCAGATCGAGATGCCCTAAGGAGGAGATTATGGCTTGGTGGCAAAGCAACTTCAAGGATTGGGTAAGTATTAACCAATTACCGAACTCCTTTCTTCTCATTGAATGCATATACATCAATTTGAAGCATGAAATTATGTATGGAAATCCCCTATTTTTAAAAGGTTATAGCTTTTATTATTTAAATTGGGAATCAAAATTTGATCCATGGAACTACTCCATCAAAAAGATCCCCACATGGATCAAACTGGTGTTGAAATGTGATGTTGTTGATTGTTGTCATTAATGTCAAAATATATTGATTAAGGTTTGGTTTTGATGCTTTGGTGATTCGGATTGGTGTGCTTTGGATGTTGTGTTGTGATGATCTATCTTTGGTTGTGCTTGTCTCGGTCCCATTCATTTTGCAACATAATGAGATACATTCTTATGGGTCTATACTGATCTAGAAATTGGTTAATGTGCTCTGAAACATTATTTGCATTGTATTGTGTATATTCTATTTCTAGATATCATGGTTAATATGTAGCATGTTGATTTGAGCGAGGAGGTTTTGTTTGGTCCACGTTTCATTCCTTTCCACTGCGGGAATGTTTTGTGGTGACCTAATTCAAATTGTGTTTGGCCGACTTAGGAGATTATGAAGACATTGTGTTTGGTTGACTTAGGAGCTTATGGATGTATAGAATGGTATAAGTAAAAGTTGATTTTGTTCGATGAAAGCGAGTGTGATGAATGCGAATCTGTAAATTCAAACATTGTGAAGTATGCGGAAGTATATGATTGGAGGCAACAAACAATGAGATTATATCCAGTGTCATTGTTTGTGACAGTTACTTTAGTGGTGGATTCCCTTTCATCATTCTTCTAGAAGTGATCCCTTTTTCTGTAGGAAGTGAGCCTTTCTCTTTTGGCAGTGAGCCCTTTTTATCTTTGGCTGTAATAGCTGGGCAGTGAGCCCACCGGCAGTGAGCCTTACCTGCAGTGAGCAATTTGGCAGTGAGCCCTTATAAAAAGCACCTTAACCGGTGTTTTATAATTGAGAATTAGCATTCTCTGTGGTTTTTCCCTTCTCGAGTTTCCACGTAAATTTTGTTGTTCATTGTGCATGGTGTTGTTGTGTGCTTTCATGTTCATATATGTTATATTATTTTCTGATTGATTTAAGTTTTCTCCAGATTAATTAAAGTCAGGAATTTTTTTTATAATAACTAATTCACCCCCTCCCTGTCAGTTATCTGGATTGTTCAACAACTAGTAGACCTTCCATCTGAATATTGGAATTTAGAAGCTTTGGTGAAAATAGGGGATTCCTTAGGGGTATGTTTAGGAGTAGATGAAGATTTTATAAATGGTATAAAAGAAGCAGAGGCCAACATCTTGATGGAAATAACAGGAGTAAGAATCTATAAAAACTTGGAGATCTTGATGAAGTTTGGAAGCTAGCAACAAAAAGTGGAAGTTTGTGAAGGATCACATATGGGGAGATGCCTCTTTAGGAAATCAATACAAGAAGGCTGCTCTGGGAGGATGGCAACAAACAAGGAAAATAATCTAGAAAAAAGGAGAGATTGGAGGAAAGGAAAACCAAAACGAGCAAGGTTGAAATCGAGATGAGCTGGATCAGAAAGGGGAGCCAGGGCTAAAAAGAGGAAATTGGATTGGAGTTTTCTGGGAAGTAGAGAGGAAGTGTTCCCAAAGCCAACATACCTCAAGGAGGCAGTGTCACAAGCAAAAAAAGATTTAAATATACTTCTAGAAGAATCCAAAGAACTTCAAAAAGACATCAACCTTTAGATAAGAGAGTTATCAAATGAAGCAAATAATCTGAGGGTGGGAGTGCAAGAGGAAATGGTAGAAGAATCGAAGATGATGCCAGAAGCAAAAGAAGTTGGCGAAGAAGAGAAAGTGGAGAATGAAGGGAACATCTCACAAACTGAGGATGAAGGGAGTGATCAGGAATTGGAATCAGAGGATGAAGAACAAGAGGCTAAGGAAGGAGAATTGATTGAGGAAAGGATGCTGGAGTAGACTCAATCAAAAATTAAAAAACCAAACATTAAGAGGAAAGGAAAAAGGGGATTGAAATCGAACAAGGCCAAGTTGGAAATTGTAGCCAACGCGGCAGGACAAAGGAAACTTAGGTCTAGGAAGGATGTTATCCTTCCCAAAGGTCAATGAATATCATTACGTGGAATTTTAGGGGCATTAATACCCCTAAAAAATGGCACATGGTCAAGTGCCAAATTGACCAGTCAAAAGCAAACATAATACTAGTGCAGGAAACCAAATGGAGCAAAGAAGAAGGTAACAGAAGGATGAACAATTAGAAGCAATGGAAGGGGCAATTCAAGGAAGCAAAGGGTGTGTTAGGAGGGCTTGGCACCATATGGAACCCATTATTTGGAGAAGGTAAGGTAGTAGCAGAAGAAAGCAACTGGAAATTAACAAGATATAAGGGTCTAATGAGGAATGAGCAATTATTTGTCATCAATGTATATGGACCAATCCCCACAATTGAAAAAAGACAAGTATGGAGGAGGATATCAAGTGAGCTTGAAAATCATAGGAATGGGAGAGGCATAATAGCAGGAAACTTTAATGTGACCCTGAACAATGAAGAAAAGCAAGGGGGCATGGAAAAAATCACCATCATCCAGTGTGATTTCCAGGAGTTTGTAAATAATAATCAGTTATTGGACCTTCAAGCCAGAAATGGAATATTCACCTGGTCAAACAAGCGAAAGGGCTTCACCAATATTGCTGCAAGGCTGGATAGATTTTTGATCTAGGGAGGCTTGGGGGACTCAACGGGCACTCATGAAGCTCAAATTTTGTCATTCACAGGTTCAAATCACTTCCTGGTGTGCAGTTACTCTTTAGGTGGGATGATCCTCCAAAAGGAAGCCCATTTAAGTTTGAAAACATGTGGTTAAGGGATGAAAAACTACAAAAACTAATAGAGAAGTGGTGGAATGAAATCAAGTTTGGAGATCAATCGAATCTTTTTAAGATTAGTAAGAAGCTAGGATTCATCAAAGTCAAACTCAAGGAATGGAATAAGGCTCACTTCAAAAACATCTTCCAGGAGAAGGAAAGAGTGGAGCATGAACTAAAGGATTTAAATGAACATGTAATACAAAACGGGATGAAGGCAGACGACTTTGAGAATGAAAAAAGCCTAAAAGAAGAGCTAGCAGAGATTTTGAGAAGGGAAGAATGATTTTGTTGCTAAAAATCAAGAGACACCTGGCTAAAGGAAGGGGACATGAACACAAAATATTTCCACAAATCAACAATTGCTAATCGCACTAGGAATAGAATAACAGAAATCAAGAAAGAGAATGGGGAAACTGCACAATCCTCAGAGGAAGTAAGGAAAGAGGTTGTCAGGTCCTTTGAAGCAATCCTAAACAAGGAAATCCTAGAGAACAGGGCAATAAGAGAAAGATAGTTAAGCACAATTCCAAACATCATAAGTGAAGAGAAGAATAGACGGTTGTTTCAAAAAATTAGTAAGGAAGAAGTTAAAGGAGCAACCTTCTAGCTAAATCCAGACAAGGCCCCAAGACTAGATGGTTTCCTGGTTGGATTCTTTCAAAAAAATTTGGATATCATAGGAGACTACCTATTAGCAGCAGTAGAGGGTTCAAGAAGAAAGATGGTGATGTTGGGGGCTTTAAATCACACCTTCCTATCCTTAATCCCCAAGAAGAAAGACCTACAAGTCATGAGCGACTTTAGGCCAATTGCATTATGTAACACAGTGTACAAGGTGGTCACCAAAATCATAACCACCAGACTCAAGAGTGTCCTAAATGAGGTCATATCAAAGGAACAAAGAGAATTTTCCCCAAGAAGATCAATAGCGGAAGGCATAATCATTTCCCATGAAACTATCCACACAACTAGGATGGCCAAGGAAGCATGTATGGTGCTAAAGCAAGATATTCTAAAGGCATATGATATGGTGGATAGAAAATTTTTGTTGGATGTATTGGGGAAGTTTGGTTTTGATGAAAAATGGATCAACTGGATAAAGAGTTGCATTTCAAGAACCATTTTTTTTGTACTACTGAATGGAGCAGCACATGGCTTCTTCACATCATCAAGGGGTCTAAGGAAAGGTGACCCTCTCTCACCCTTCCTTCTCATAATCATGACAAAATTATTAGAAAGAGGCATCCAAACCTTGAGGAGTGAAGGAAAATGGGCTGGAGTTCATGTAGCAAATGGTATGGAACCCACTACACAACAACAATTTGCAGATAATACCATCTTGTTTGGGTCAACAAGTAGGAAGGAAGCTAGGGTGATCAAGACCTTCCTTGATGACTACTATAAGGCATCCGAGCAAAGCATAAATTGGGGAAAATCTAAAGTCTTCTTCCTCAATACTCAACTGAGTTTGCAAAGAGATCTAGCAAAAATTTTGAACTTGAAGGTGGCAACTCTTCTTGGGCACTTCTTGGGCATGCCTTTGTTTGTAGGGATAAATAAAAAATGCTACTAGGAAAATTTGATAAATAGTTGCAAAAGCAAACTGGGAACCTAGAAAGGAAAGTGGCTTTCATTGGCAGGAAGACTGTTAATGGTAAAATCAGTGCTATCGGCCATCCCAGTTTACTCAATGTCATGTTTGAAACTACCAAAAGCAGTGGGTTAAGCCACAATAGTGGTTTACAATTAAAAGGAGGAAGGAAAATCTATTTTTTTGTGTTTGCTCAATGTGAAGGGGTTCGATCGAACTTAGATGTTCGACTGAACCATATTATGGGTTCAATCGAACCCCATGTTCGACTGAACCCGAATGCATAAAGAAAATAATAATATTTTAAGGGGTTCATTTGAATGGGGGTTCGACTGAACCCCTTAAATTAGGGATTTTTTTAAAAAGCTTTTTGTCAGTCACTGAGCTTTTAGATCTGTATCCGGTGAACATGAAGAGCTCGGACGAACCAAATAGTGAACGATGAACGGCGAACTCTCGGGCCCGAAAAACGCATGCACCACCTCTCCATAGTTCATCAACCTCAAACCTCCATCTAGTAGCAGGTTGGTTCCCTGAATGAGCTGCAATTTGTTTATTTCAAATTGCTTTTCTTTGAAAAATTTTAAACCCTAAATGCATGAAATGTGATAAAACAATTCAGTTTATCATAGCATTCCATGAGACCAAATTTACATGTGTGTTTCCTTTAAAATGAAGGCATTCCATGAGACCAAATAACTTTTATATTTTATTTTCAATATACCTTGTTTCAAAGCTCCCATTTTGGCGCATAGAGGGTGAAGGTTTTGGAATTTGGCTTTACAACTGCCAATTGCATTTGCTTGAAAGTTTCTAAAGCCTTTTCAACAAAATTAATTTCTACAATCCTCTTCCATTATGCTTTGATTCAAATGTTCATACCCTATTCCAAAGCTCCAATTTTGGCACGGGCATGGAGAATGTTGAATTTGGCTTTGCAGCTGCCAATTCCATTTGCTTGAAAGCTTCTAAAATCTTATCAACAAACCCATTTTGTGCATATCCTGCAATCTTTACATTCCATTAGATGACATTTCTTCCAGGTATACTATCAACAATTAACGTGCCTTGTCTATGCTTCCACGTTTTGCATACAATTCTACTAGGGATGTCAATTACATTTGCTTGAATGTTTCTAAAGCCTTAGGTTTTGAGGCATTATGTCAAACAGTGCATGTTTCTTATCCAAGCTTCCACATTTTGCATACATGTCTACCAGGGCACTTGCAACTACAACATCTGGTAAAATTCCCCCTTCCGTGATGATTTGATTGATTTCCATACCCTATTCCAAAGCTTCCATTTTGGCACAGGCAGAGAGAAGGTTGTGGAATTTGACTTTATAGTTGTCAATTGCATTTGCTCAAGAAAGTTTCTAAAGCCTTTTCAACAAACCTATTTGCTTCAACAAACTCTCCCTATTTAGTTCAAGAAAGTAACTTTGTGTCATAGAGTTGTTTTCATCACCATGTTTGGTAAAATATAATGAAATTAAGATATTAGTAACCATTGATGTTTATTACATTGTACAATTCTAAAATTTTGATGTATGGACTTGAACTTGTAAAATTCAAATATTTTATTCTTGTAATAAAATTTCCATAATGTTTGTACATATAATGTTTGTAAATTTTTTAGCAAGGATAACATGATATTTTTCAAGTACAAGCTTAAGTTTAAATTTTGCAATAAATCTAAATTGAAATCAAAATTATATGTTTTGAGGCAATGCATATAAGACACCCATACAAAATAGTACAAAAGAAAGAGAAAAAATGTAAAGAATGCACTTGTAACGTATACAAGAGCATTAAAATTTTGAAATTAAACATAAAGAATAATAGGATTTATATTAAATACATGAGACTATTATATAATATCAAAAAGACTATTTTAAAGTTTAAATTTATATTTTAATTTTGGGTAAATACCTTTGGTTGGATTTATGAATTAAAAATAGAAATTTTGGAAGGGCCCCACCCTTTTACAAATACCAATAAAGAGACAAAAAAGGATCGATCATATTGGCATGGAACAACAACAAGAAAAATATAGTTGTAAGTTAGAAAAATAACATCCAATTAGAAATACTCCACCAATAGTGGCAATATATCTAATAAAGAGGGTAGTTTTCCCAAAAACATTAGTAGATCTATCATTTCACAACAACTTGAATCCAAAATTCTTCAAGGAACTATATCTTATTGTCAACCTTATCCTTTTCCATGAATGAACCTAGTTCCTTTCTAATGGAGTTTCCATCTTTAGTTTCCAAACTTGAGACCAAAGGGAATATAAAGGGTTCTTATAATCTTCTAAACTTGAACCTTCTTCATATTTTTAAATTATTAGAAGGAATACCAAGAGGTGAATGTTGCAATTCAAGAGAATGGTAGAGGCAATGAACTCCAACTAATCCATCTCTAACATGATTCTTGTCTCTACCAATCTCCTCTAAATTTCTCTTGACAAGACCTTCTAAATTAGTCATGTCTAGAAGAGGACCAACCACCCCTTGATTACGCCCAAAGGGAGCCTCAACCAAATCCTAAGGTAAGCAAGGCTCCATCTCATCCTTAAGCATTTTGTTCAACCTTGCCTTCCTCTAAATTTCCTACACCTATAAAATACATAGCTAGACACATGACAATGGTGAAAACACAAGAAAATCCTATAGCATGACATGTTGAACCCAAATAACCAAATTCAAAAATAATTTAATCTATAAGTATAAATAGTTTGATGGTAGAAAATTTATACATATAAAAATATGATAAATGTGTGATTATTTTTCTTTCCAATCTATAACTTTTTGATGTGCTTGGCTATATAATTGAGATGATTCACTCATAATGTAATGATAAAAATTTAGTATGTATCAAAGAAATATTTTCGAGACATCAAGCTACCATTCTACATAACTCTCATGGAAATAAGAATATTATTTTATTTTAACTAAATAAACTGTGTGTACTCTATCTTGAATTACTAATTAATTTTGAATTATATACTTATAATTTAAAATAAAAGCATCCTTTGTAACATAAAATAGATAGGTTAATTAATGAAATAAAATATGTTTTTATATTAAGAAAAAAATACAAATATATGGAACTCATATGAGAAATTGACAAAGACAACTCTGTGTGAGAATTAAGATGAGAATAATTTATATACCTTCTTTCAATAATTAACATTAGAAATTAATACTTGGCTCATATTGTATAATCACACTAGAAACCAACAATGGAAGATTGAGAGTCTCAACTAAGAATTCCACCTTATAGATCACATTCATACTAGAAGCCAACAACTAAAGACCAAATTTCATAAATAAAGTTCATGTGTTATATATCATGCCTTTAAGGGTTCCACAAGTACCATGAGCCTTTTGAAATCCTTCTCCATCTAAATGCATCCATTCCAAGACCATTGGGAGGTGGGTATCCCAAGTTCCTTAATTTCTTGTAGGAATTTAGTCAAGAGTAGGACATTGTGACTTTGGCATGTAAATTTAAATCTAAATGCGCATCCAAAAAATACAAATTCATAACTAAATTTAATTCAAAAAGTGGGCCATCTATGGCCTTCTATAAACTTCTCGAAGATGTCATTCCCATAAATGATAAATTAAAAGTTAAGTTATGACCTTCACCAAAATGACATGAAATTATCTTTCTAAGATGTCATATTTGCATAAATCCCTCAAAGAAATTTTTTAACTAATTTTAAACACTCAAACAAATAATGGTATAGATTAAGATTCTTGTCTTTATCCTACATTTGGGTCATGTTTGATTAGATTTACTACCATAATTAGAAGTTGTATAAATTGTTATATTATATATTTTTTAACATATTTATAACAAGTATGCAATATGACGTCAAAATTTATTAGATTTTATTCTTAATAAATTAGTTTTAATGATTAAATTTATAGCTTTATGCAATCTATAAGTTTAAATAGTTTGATGGTATCTAAACTTTATACATATAAAAATATGATAAATGTGTGATTATTTTGCTTTCCAATCTATAATTTTTTGATGTTCTTGGCTATATAATTGAGATGATTCACTCATAATGTAATGATAAAATTCATCCTCATATGGAGGATTTTATATTATCTTCCATTAAATTCATCCTCTTTATGAGATTCTTATGGAATATTGATATTCTAGTGTGAATTCTTAATTTTAGACATATCTTAACTAGATAAATTTAGGTTCAATGAAGGCAATAGAACTTTTTTTTCACTTACATAATCCTATTTTGAAGTTCATTTATGTTAACAACTATTAAATTTAAAGATATTTTTATCCCCAATTATTTTCAAATAATTTTACACTAATCTTTGTTTTCTTATTCTTTCTTTCATTGTTTCATTTAAAATTTGAACCATTTAAGGATGCTATGTTATAGATTATAGTTGTCTTCCAATTCTTTTTAAATTGTTCAACCCTCTCATGGTCTAAATAATTTTACATTCAACAACCATGTCTAAAGTACATTATATACCCAACCTCTTCCCCTATTTAACACACTCATAAACCTTGTTACTAATCTCATTCGAAGAGGTGGAACAACCAATCTTAGAGGGATCCTCATCCATAGGAGAGAGAAGGGAGCCATCAATCTAGGCTCTAGTACTATTCTAGAAATAGTAGAACTAGAAGCTAGAATCCTAACAATGATAGCCAAGTTGGATAATACACAAGTTTTCCTTTTGAAGGGATTGGGGAACACTTATTGGATGGGTATTATTTCCCCTTCACCACATTTTGATTAGGATTAAGAATTGAAATAATAAAATTCTCAAATTGGTATAAGAAAAAAATAAGCCCTTAGTGGAGGGGAGCTCATTTTTTTCCCATGTGCAACTCTAATAATAGATTTCTTAAATTACATGAGTAAATGAAAAGGGAAGCTAACAAGTCACATGCATCTAAGATTATTTATAAGATAAAAGTTATAGGATAAACAACATTTATAGTTTCCTTCTAGGATGAAATAAATAATCAAGTACAAACATTTGTATACTTGTGAGGAAATCATCTATATGTTCCTTCCTCTTGTATTTACTTTCTTTATGAGACTTCAAGCCCTTCATGGATAAACCACTTGTAGTAGCTCAATACCTTCCTCAATGGCTTTAAAGGTTAACCTTCTTACTTTTTAACCAAAATTTTAATAACATTCAATTTTGTGTAATTTATGGAGCACTATTATCATTTTAATTCAAAATAATGTAAGAAATTTATATAAATTTAAAAATTAAAAAATCCTAAAATAATAGTTTTAAATTAATTGAAAACATGGTTGGACCCCTCTAATTTTGTGGAACTATTTCTTAAAAGCTCCATCATCCCCATATTTTAATACAAATGAGACATTGAGGCTTTATGTCACTTATAATAGATCTACAATTATTTGATATAGCTCCATTTAGATCAATCCATATATCCTAATTTCTATCAAATCATAGGGTGTCACTTTCAATAATTACACAATGAAGCACATACAATTTTCCATTTGCTAGTGGAGGGTTATCTTATTATGCCATTAAAATAAAATATAGGTCCTCAATACTTTTCATCTTTATTTTCCATCATTACATTGAACCTTATAAGGGACATCTTCATTGGTAATCATCTAATGCATAAAGACAAATAATGTCAAACAATAGCCAGGTTAATTTTATAAATAACTTAAAATAATTTATAACATCATGGGTAAACACTAGAGTCAATCACACAATCTATCATATATTTATCAATCAAATTTCATATCATGTCTATTATTCTAATGAATAGCTTCCAAATAAAAGCATCCTTCTAAATAAATTAAAGTGCTCAATTATGGTTGCATGTTACCAATTTTACTTCTTGTAAAATAATATAATCAATAGACTCATTAGAAATTATATTTACAAGCTTATCATCTCTCTCATTTTCTTCTCTTATTTGTACCTTCAATAATGACTAAATTGATTTTGTAACATGACCACCAATGTTAAGTAATGATGCTTTATGTGCAATCTAGTAATTTAAATTTTAGAACTGTTTTCATATATCATTTGTGATGAGAACGCTGAATAATATATTTTTTTAGGTCAATCTTTAGGCACTAATTCACCATTGTTAAAATGATCCTTTAAATTTTATTCATTATTTTTTTCAGGATTATAATTTTTTACAATTTCTATTAAACCAAACTCAAAATAATGGTATAGATTAAGATTCTTGTCTTTATCCTACATTTGGGTCATGTTTGATTAGATTTACTATCATATTTAGAAGTTGTATTTTGAACTATTATATATTTTTTAACATATATAAAATGTATGGTTGGATTAGTGAGATGTTATAACAAGTATATAATATGAAGTCAAACTTTATTAGATTGATTCTTAAGAAATTAGGAATAACGATTAAATTTATAGCTTTATGCAATCTATAAGTATAAATAGTTTGATGGTAGAAACTTTATACATATAAAAATATGATAAATGTGTGATGGTAGAAACTTTATCAAAATATTTACAAGCTTCTATAGTATAAATAGTTTGATGGTAGAAACTTTATCAAAATATTGCTTCAATAATTTAGAAATCATATTTACAAGCTTATATCATCTCTCTCATTTTCTTCTCTTATTTGTACCTTCAATAATAACTAAATTGATTTTACATGACCACCAATGTTAAGTAATGACATGCTTTCCCTTTATTACTAGTTGTAGGAAACAAATCTTAGATGCAACCTTTATCAATATTTTTTAAGTCTTTAATGGCACATTTTGTACTAGAGTGCACACTTGTAAATTTAAAATTTAGAACTGTTTTAGATTATGTTTTGTGTGCGATCTAGTAATTTGAATGTTTTGATTATTAAAAACTAGATAGATGTTGAATGTTTTTTTGTTAATGGTATGAAAATATTATTGATGAGTAGATGAATTATTAGAATTGTTTTAGATAAATCTATTTCGTATATCTAGATATATTATTTACCAAGGTCTCATTACTCCTTTACGTGTACATACATATATATACACATGGAAAATGAAGATGTTCCACCTCCAAGAAATTTGTTTGCAAATACCACTAATGAGATTAACAAATTGAGAGATTCATTAGCACAGGGTGCAAACCCAAGGATATATACTGAACCATGCATGTCAATATTACATAGTCTAGAAAAACTAAAAGATGAACTTGAGAGGACTAGTACATATTCCATAGATAGAGTAGTTGCTATTCTTTCCCGCATGCGGGAAGAAGTACATGGTGACGTTCCCCTTAAACAAATACAGGATAGTGTGACCAAAGAAATGATAAAAACCACTTGTTTTCCATTTTATCAAAATGTGTGTAAGGTTAGGGGATACCAAGTCACTAGATGTGTCGATCTTGTTATGGCCTCATTGATCTACCCATAGTTTCTCATAGCACATGGTCTATACCCAAACAATGACCAGATTCCATTGTATTTTGTTCAATAGTTGTATGTTGAGGTCCATTTGGGCCTCAAAGTTAACTACCTAGACATTCCACCATATGCTGGTCAGGGGCATGGCAGGATTGTTGATAGGCCCACCTATCATCGAGTAGATAGACCAGCCCCAGTGTTTAAGGTATTGGTTGGAGAGATGTCTCCTGCTCTCACCCCAACTCTAGCCCCCATAGTAGATGAGGTTGTCATTTCTTCCCAAAAGGAAGCAATTGACACTGTAGGTGACATTGCAGTTACCACCAGTAGGATATCTACTGATCATGTAGGTCAGTATTTGATGTCCATAGGTTCTCGATCCACACCATTTTCAGCATAGTGGACCACCATGGATCCTTATACAGTGGTGAGCATCCCTACTCCCACACAACTTGACACACTTACAGGAGATATGGCACACATGACTCTACATTATTTAGCTGAGGACCTCTTAGAGACATATGCCTCCATTGCATCAAACTATGGGATCGGTATAGAGCATGTTAGAGATCATTTGAGATGCAGAGGTCATTCAGTTCCAGGATCCCATCACTCTTAGCGTAGCACTAGTGCATGTCAAGATCAACCTATAGATCATTCGACAGTTGCACAGACTATGGGTTTTACTGAGATGTTGATTGCTTATGGTTCGTCATCGCCAATGCCATCTCACCTGCATAGTCCTCTTCACTCATCATTTCTGGCACGACATGGGATAGATCAGATGGATGTAGATGTTGGTTCATCGCTTGACTGTATAGTTGATATGGTGGAGACAGGCATTTCAGAGGAATTAGGTCATCCGATATTAGATTATGTGCATGTATGTGTGCATGTGCATGTTTCAATTCCTTTTTAATTATTTTTAAATTTTAGTTTTAACTAGATATTCATGTACTGATATATATGTATATATATTGTAGGTGGACATACCTCATACCACTCCTAGCCTTGTTCCTCCAGATCATGTACATCGACATGACTCTGTGGATGAATCTGCTACCAGTGGACATGTGAGTTTTAAATTTTTATATATACATGTGTATATGTACATGCATATGTATGCACATAGATCTAGATAGATATTTAAAAATATACAAGTACATTCTTAAAAATAACTTTCATTTAAAATTTATTTAATATAAATTATATGTATTTAACACATTTTGTACACATTTTTATTTGTAGGGCTCAAGACATCCATCAGAGCAGGACCGTTCTCATTTAGATGGTCGTTCGACTAGGAGTCGACATTCATATTAGGCCCTGCACTAGATCTATGATCTTTACTACATGTATTTTCTTATATGATGATCTTTAGTATTCGACATTTGATGATCTTTGCTTATATACATACATTTGGCTATTTGGTTATATGATGATCTTTAGTATTTGACATTTGATGATCTTTGCTTATATATAGACATTTGGCTATTTGCTTATATACATACATTTGGCTCTTTGCTTATAACATGTTACATGTTTATACATTGAATCTATTTACATGTATGTATGTGTTTGCTTATGTTTACATGTTTATATGATATATGTATACATTTGCTTATATTCAATATACATGTTCATTTGCTTATTTGATGATCTCTTAGAACTTACATTTCCTTATATGATATACATTTGATCTCTAGTAGAATTTTAGGAAATGAACATTCCACTTTATAATTAAGTTCATTCATGTTGACCACAATAAATAATTTGCACACACACCCATTGAATTTTATAGTAAGAAGTCAAAAATTATAAAATAAATGACTCTCAAGCTTGAAAGTAGACTAATGATATTTTATAAATGAGTTATAAAATATAATTATAAAGAAGAGGTAGGAACATTCCTTTTATAATTATATACCATCCTTCAAACACTTTCCCTCTAAGTTATAAAATTTATATGTTAAATTATTTCATAAATAACTAAGTTATAAAATTTATATGTTAAATTATTTCATAAATAATCTCTTAATCTACACTATTATTAAATTATACAAAAAATTTATTCTTTGAAACATTAAGAAAATTCAATTCAAATTATACCTCTATTGTCTTTTTGACAAGTAACAAAATTCTAAAATTACTCTAAAATATATGTTGCATATCTATACATTAAAAAACAACAAACTCCACAGTGAAATAACTTGTTTGATTACCACTTGATTCATTTAATGATCTAAGATGTAGTTATTCCATACACTAGAATATTTTTTTTCCCATATGCATATAGATACTTGAGCTTATTTTTCATTATTCCATATCAAATTGCAAGATTAATTCACATTTATATCACTTGGAGCTCGCAGATTTTGGAGAAAAGGTTTTTGTACATTTATCAAGGAGGCAAATATTGGAGAAGACAAATTTTCATTTTTATTAATCAAGGAAAATTTTGGAGGAGAATTTAACTAAGTTTCTAGAGGATTTGTTTTGAGACATCTTTAACTTGAAGAAGAAAATAGGACAACAAAGAAAAAGAAAAAATGCGTCTCAACGAAAATTGTCAAAAGAAGAAGAGCAAAAGAGGCGTGAACAAAACTTGGAAAATTATCATAGAAAGAAACAAGGTACACATGCTTGTTTCTTCTCTCTCTCTCTCTCAAGTGTGTGTTTAGGACTTTTATTAACACCTCAACTTGTTTTTCTTATAAATATATATGCCTTTTATGAAAACCATGTTAGATTTAACTTGGAAACTTTAATACTAAAAAATAGTCATCTTGCATAGACATTACCTAAATTGCTTATCATCTATTTCCAATTGCTTTTATTCCATGGAATTCTTAAGTTTAAGATTATTTATTTTATTTGTTTCAACTCCACTTAAATAACTCATAGTCTCTCACTTTCTTTGCTTGCATGTAAATTCAAACAAGCAGGAAATTCCCAAGTGGAAGTCAAGCCAAATCTAGATATTGGATCAAACAAATCCGTTGAAGAACACATGGGCCTTGAAGTTAGGGAGGAGACCCAAGTTCAAACAATGCTTGTTGGAGAGGGGTCGAGATCACTTCCTTCTACTGGTATGGATGAGTGTATAAAACTAGTTGTTCAAAACTTCTGTCACTTATAGCATCATGTCTTATCACTTTGTTTGCTTGCATACATAAACTTCACTTATATAGAATCATCTCTCACTTTTCTTTGCAAAATATTTTGTGACATGTAGAAAGGGCTCAACAAGCAAGAAGTTCTCATGCTGAAGTCGATCCAAATCTAGATATTGGATCAAATGAATCCGTTGAAGAACACATGGACCTTGAAGATAGGGAGGAGGCCCAAGTTCAAACAATGCATGTTGGAGAGGGGTCAAGATCACTTCCTTCTACTGCTATGCATGAGCATATAAAACTAGCTGAAAAGGTGATGAAACAAATTTCTTATAGAAATTTAGATCATTTACTTGAAATGGATATGGAGAAGCTGAAATGTTATGCCAACCAGCCTTATAATAAGAGAAAGAGGTCAATGACTAAATCTGTAAATGGAATAATCAATCATCATTTCAATCATCTTGATACACTTGAAAAAACCCAATTGTTATCACGTTTACTTCTTCATAATGAGTTGAAAGAGTCATTACAATTGTTGGGTGTACATTCGGCATCAAATAAGAAGAAACACATGGGATTACAAAAGGATATTGCTCAAAATGTTAAAGAGGGTTTAGATTCCATTGGGAAAGGATCTCGATTAGTGGATAAGGCCACTACAAGAAGGGTGATGTTGACATCTATTGTACATCAAGATATAGCAAGAAAAAGAAAATTGTCTACACTTTCGGCTGAAATTGGTTATAGTAGAACCACATTAATAAAATATGAGAAAAAAAGAAAGTTTTTGGATTAGAGTTCAGAAGGAAATTGGGAAATTATGTGTAGAGCTCCCCATTCTGACAGGATTGAAGATGTTGTTAGGAACTTGATCTCAAGTTTTTGGCATGATCAGACTTGTCCATCATCAAATACTAGAGATGTTATGAGACACAAGATTGGGCCTAGTATTTATGAAAATCATATCAAACATTGGCTAGACATAACACAATTTGAGATGTATATGAACTTCTGTAATACATATCATCATATAAAGATTGGGAAAACAATATTTGAAAGATTAAAGCCATATTATGTGAAGATAAACAAGTTTTTTGAAAATTGTTGCCATTATCATATTGAATTTGATCTCTACTATCAAGTGTTTCGAAAGATGAGAGAAGAAAGTTGTGGGTTTCAAAATGCACCTCCTAAATAGGAAAGTTTGTTCATAAAGGCTATTTTATGTGATCATGAAAATGGACCTCAAATAAACTACATAAAAGGAATGTGTGAGACATGTGAAAATTTGGCTAAATTTCATTCAAGAAATGAGGATAATGACCTAACAAAGACAGTAAATTGCAAGAGGTAAGTACTATTTTTAGAGAGTTTATTTGTTTCAATTTGATTAGATTGCTATTTGAATTCTCTAATGTAATGTTTCATTCATTGTGTGGTTTATTACTTATTCACATATTTTACTCACACAGGTACAAGTATGTAAAGTTGCAAACAAATTTTGGGAAAGAATCCACAAGGTTGAACTATGTAGAAGAGATTCCTATTGGAAAATTTATGGAAGATTTTCGAAAATTGATACAACCATACATACAACATTCCTTTTTTGCTAAGTGGCAAGCACAACAATTCCAAACATTGAGAGATACTTTCCCACTTGGAATAGTTCTATCAGTAGTCGACTTTGCAGAAAATTACTCCTTCGTACATCAAAAGGAGATTCAATCAGAGTATTACTTTTCAAAGCAGGTCACTATTATGGTTCATGTGTGTTATCAACATGCACAATCAAAATTGGATGGTGTTGAGAGTACAGATGAAGAACGAGCCATAAAGAAAGAATATCACTTTTATATTAGTGATGATAAAGAGCATGGCACACTTTGTGTCCAACATTGCTTTACAATTTTTTTTTTAGAATTTGAGAAGCAGGGGTATAAAATTTGAAAATAATTTTGTATGGTCAGATGGATGTGCGACACAATTCAAATCTTCACGGCCATTCTATGCACTTTGTAGATCTATCATAAAATCTACAAAATACCACATGTTTGGAGTTTTTTAGAGAGTGGGCATGGAAAGGGTGAGCATGATGGAGCAGGAGCTTGCATCAAACGAGCTTTAAGAAAACATCAAATGAGTTATCCAGAAGATCGTATAGACAATGCACATGATGTTGTTGAATGGTGCAAGAAAAACTTTGCATCAAATGTGGTCGGAACATCTTCGAGAAAAAACTGACACATTCCACATAGAGTGTTTTGGGAGATATCGAGTATGTATAAATTACATTTTCAAAAATTTGAATTTATTTAAATTTAAAATACATACATACATATATATATATATACATACATGTTTGTTCACATAAGTTTTTTGTTGTACATGTATCTAGGTGTGGACAAAAGATCAATGCATGGATGCAAGAGGGTAGAAAAAACAAGATCTTTGCATTGTGTTAGGAGTTCAGATAGTCGTATGGATGGACATTAGACACAAGGGATTACTCTTGTTTTTGCACTGAGTGCATTGCAGGAAACTCTGATCATGCATGCAACAACCAAGAACTTGGATATGTTGGTAAATGGGATGCAGTGCCACTAGTTGTTTCATAAACATATAATGAAAATGAGGAAAAAATATTTGAAGACATTCCTTTGATTTCAATTGATTATGACCATATTTCAAGATTGGTTAGAAAAGGTACATGTGTAAGTTTTCAATAATTTAAATATTATATATATCTAGTTAATGATCTTTAGAGACATAAATCTAATTTTTTTAGAATTTTTTTGTGTAAATTTGGTGTACATGAGATTTTTTTGCAATCATAGCAAAGCTTGGAAACATTGAAGGTGTTAGCTATTATTTATTGTGTTGCACATAAGAGAGGAATAAGCTAACACAACCTGAAACAAGTGATGGAATGCGATTTCCCACAGGTGAGTTTGAATTTAAAATTATATATACATTATGTTGACATGTGCACATTACATTATAAACATTAAATATATATTGTACAAACCTTGAGCACGGAAATGTTGTACACGTTCATATGTCTTACCTTAGGTTCATGTTTACCATGTAGGTTTTGTTGTAGTGTAAGGGACATATCTAAAACAAGTCAAAGTTGTTCAACATGGGATTCATTTTTTTGACTATCAACCTGATAACAAGGTATATCAATATAGCCACTTAATAATTGCTACCGCCCTACATCTTCATACAGTTCCACATGCACATGGCCGAAGAAAATGGAGACTAGATAGTGATGATCATCAAAAAATTCTACATGTTATTGAAGAGCGGGCTGAACCATAATCTTTGACTTAGATTATATCCATGATTTTCAAGTTCACTTGTAACCCTATACATGTTCAAGTGAGAACTTATAGTAACTTGTACATAGTTGTAAACCATTTTTTGTAAATTACACTTATATGTGCATATTTGTTCCATGGAAAATTCTTAAGTTCAAGAATCTTTGATAGCATCATCTCTCACTTTTTTTGCTTGCATGTAAACCCATATATATGCTTTCAATACTTATTTGAAACCTAGTGAAGTTTTTTTAAATCATTTTTCCTAAATTACAATTATATACAACTTATATTTGTTTCATGGAATTCTTAAGTTCAAGAATCTTATATACAATTATATACAACTTATATAATTTGTTCTATCGAATTATTCCATGGGAAATTATGTAAATTTTAAAATTAAGTATTATCTAATTATAAAATTATTGTACACATATTTAAAACATAAATAAATGCAAATAAAAAAATAAAGTTTCCATCAATTTAATTCACAAAAAATACCGCAAATGGAAATAGAAAGTTCCCCTCTACCCTCTACCCTTAAGCCTTAAACCCTTAAACCCTTAACCCTTCTACCCTTTACCCTTTATCTCTCTCCCATCCCCCCTCTCTCTCTCAAGTCTCTCCCTCCTACCCCTCTCCCTCTCTCCCTCTGCCCCTAAACCCTTGTACCCCCCTACCCTTCTCTCTAAACCCCCTAAACCCTTGTACCCCTACTTTCTCTCTCCTCCCCTCTCTCTCTCAAGTCTCTCCCTCTCTCCTCTACCTCCCAACCTTAAACCCTAAACCCTTGTACCCTACCCTTTATCTCTCCCCTCCCCTCTCTCTCTGGTCTCTCCCTCTCTCCCTCTACCCTTAGCCTTAACCCTAAACCCTTGTGCCCCCTACCTTTATCTCTCTCCCACTCCCCTCTCTCTCTCTTGAAAGTCTCTCCCTCCTACCCCTCTCCTCTCTCTCCCCCTTAACCCTTAAACCCTAAACCCTTGTACCCCCTACCCTTTATCTCTCTCCCACTCCCCCCTCTCTCTATCAAGTCTCTCCCTCCTACCCCCGTGCTCCCTTTCTCTCCCACTCCCTCCATATCTCTCTCTCAAGTCAATGATATGGGCCTTCCGTAAAATTTTCCAACCATACCTGCCATTCTCTCCAACTAAAAAATCCATGTAGGCCCATTAAAAAAAACATAATAATAGTTAAAGAATACCAATAAGCACAAAGCTAACAAATCTTCAACTTCATTGCTCAGGTGATTTAAAGCATGAGAATAAAATAACCTTCTGGGTCTCTAAATCTTATACAGTATATGATATGAAGCAATTTCATCATGGTGGGAAAATCACTGCACTAAAAAGATTTCTAGAGAGAATAAAATCTAGGAGGTTTGTAGGGTTCTAAATACATTAGAATCAAAATAGGTACAACTAAAAAAGGAGTGACTCATAATCCTTTTAACCATAGTTTGCATTTGAGAATACAGAATTATGGAATATGCATCATCAAATTAGTTAGGCTATGCAAACATACCTCATCTTTCAACCGAATATTCTCAATACGCAGTTGCTGCTCTTGAAGACTGACTTTTGCAATAACAATAGGTCCTTTGCGCAGTTGGTGCATATGGGATTTCTCATGGCTTCTTTAATTGCCATGTTCTCCAAGTGAAGCTTCTCGTTAGATCCTGGCTAAGGAGAGTGTTTTCATGGTCAACACTCATGTTGAGCTTGAAAATCCAAGATTTGAAAAGCCATGATTAGAAAAAATTAAGCAATAAAGCATGAAACCCTAAAGTTCATCAATTTTGCAAGATTACTACAAATTTTCAGTCATTTTCTTAATCCCTGGATATACTTTCATCTAGGTTCACCAATTCTGGAACCAGAACTTAATTTGGCGTGGTGCAAGCCCCAATTGCTTACTCAAAAGCTACCTTTGCTTCTCATCCAGGTGAGGGAACTCTTTGAAAAGCCTGTAGCAAACCCAAGTAAACTACCCAATCCAAAACTCATCCCAAAATGCTTTTCAACCATTTCTAATATATATAGTTTTCAATTATATACTTTTTATTTATATACTTTTTAATTATATACTTTTAATACTATAATAATAATTATATATTATAATATATAGTAATAATAATATATAATTATTATAATATATTGTAATAATAAGTATATTATATATTTAATTTAAAAAGAACATAATTTAGATTTATATTAATATTAAATATTATAAAATACAAGTATTAAAAAATAGGGAAAACAAAAAACAAATAGAGTAAAATAGATTCATGTCAAAGGGTTCGACCGAACCACCCCGAAATCTATTTTTTAATTATATTTGAAGGTGGTTTGGTTGAACCATAGTTCGTTCGAACCCTGATTTGACTGAACATATTTTTTTTGTTCGACCAAACCCCTTATTTTCACCTCCACCCTCTTAGGCACCAAAATTGTTCAAATTTTGCACTTCAAAGCTCAATTTGAGAATAAAAATGGAGGAGACTTCACAAACCCAACCGGTATCAGGTATCCCTCAGAACGAGCTATCCAACAAATATAATTTTAATATGTTTTGATTTTATTATCTATTTGTTTTTTAAGTTTTATTAAATATAGGTTTTTCATCGAAAATGAAACTCTATGTTCTGCATGTGGAAAAATAGAAGATTATAAAAAAAAAAATTGAAAAATATGAGTGCACCGGATATTGGAGTCCTTGATCCAACAAAAAATCGATACATACAGAAAAGTTATGCGTTATACAGTCGCACTATGTCTGAATTGTAATTGGTTTGACTTTGAAACTTGATTAAGGAAAAAATATTCAATAAAAACTATCTAACCAAGTGGAAGCACTAGATATCGTAGTTACAAATCTAAATTTGAAAGAATTAGAATTTTATCCTTCATGGAAAAAAAGTTATGCTTATTTTAAAAATGTTGTTGTCTGAAAAAAACTAGTTTTCATGGGAGATGGAAAAAGAAGTGCAATCTGATTCCAATTTTTTAAAAATAATATTTTTAGAATCTACAGACAAAATGTGACGAGACTCTAGTTTGCATCATCTTCAAATTCCTCACGGTTTAGCCGCTATAGGTGCCCGAATGTGAAGATTTAGTTAAAAATAATAATTTGAGTGTCCAGTTTGGCCAAAAATTGTAAACCACTATTGTGGGATCACCCCAGTAGAGGAATCCCTGAATCAAATTTTCCAGAAATTCTTTTGGAGTGGCATAGAGGAGCAGAATAAATTCCCTTTGGTAGCTTGGGATAAAATTTGCACACCAAAAGAGGCAGGAGGAACAGGTCTAAAATAGTTAGCAATAATGAATCAAGCAATGGGAGCCAAATTGGTTTGGGATTTATATATGCAAGAGGAGAGTAGAAATGGGTAAGGATCCTGAGAAGAAAATACTTGGACTCAGATGACCCCACCCGCATCCTCACTACGATAGCACCACCAAAGGGGTCTTCAATTTGGAATTACATTTTGGAGTGCAGGGACATAGTAACCAAGCATGTCACTTGGGAGATCAGAGATGGGAGAAGTGCATCCTTTTGGAGTGACTCATGGTGTGGAAAGCCACCCATTGACAACACACCGAGATTGGTAGAACTCAAGGCAGAGTCTATGCGAGTATGGGGACACAAGGTATGTAATTATGGGAAGGTAATAACCATAAACAAAGTAGCTAGTTGGAAGTGGAATGCTCTTCAGGAACTCAATGCCCCATAAGGATAGAAAGACACACTAATAGAAATTCTTAAGAATAGACACCTTACCCTCCAATGAAGGGGATGTAGTCTGGTGGTGTGGATCGACCACAGGTACATATAAAGTGAAGTTTGGATATAAAATCAAAGAGTTAGCCATGGAAAGGCAAGATTGGCCATGCAAATTGTTGTGGGGAAAAAGTTGCCTCCCCAAAGTAGGAGTATTCGCTTGGGTGGCAATTCAGAAGTGAATTCTCACTAAAGATAGGCTAGCAACATTTGGAATTCAAGGCCCCGGAAGATGTGTGATGTGCAAAAATAACCTAGAGACAACAAATCACTTACTCTTGATATGCCCATATGTGAATGCCTATCAAAACTTTGTTAGGAGTAAATTAAATCTGCAATGCCCCATGCCAACAAACATTGGAGCTTGGTTCAAAATGTGGCCATCCAAACTCAAGAAATCAGTATTTGGAGGGATATGGCAGGTCACTCCATCCATAGTTATATGGGAGATTTGGAAGGAGGGGAATAGAAGGATCTTTCAAGGCAAAGAAATGGGAATGGACGGACTATGGGCCAAGATAGACAGGGAAACCACATAACTTGTCAATGAAGATGCTCATAGCAAGGCTATCAAACAAAGAATTTTCACCAACTGGGATGACAAAATGATGAAGCTACTTAGTGGATTGAAACCTCCACTTCTTAGTGGAAGCAGTGGGTCCGATGCACAAAAAGAAAAAAGAAAGGAGGTAGTGTGGGTGGCACCGGAGGAAGGATGGGTCAAAATTAACTTCAACGGAGCCTCTTGCAAAAACCCAGGCCCGGGGGGGGGGGTGGTTGCATAGCATGAGATGAGTAGGGTAAAATCTTAGCAGAGAAATCCATCTCTCTAGGGCCATATACTAACAACAAAGTGAAATTTTGAGCAGCTTTTATCGAATTACAATTGGGCTTGGAACTGGGAGTGAAACACATTCATTTGGAGGGTGACTCTCTTATCACCATCAATGCAATCCGCAGGAACAGTGCACCAAATTGGAAACTAAATCATCTACTGCAACCCATCAAATAATTAACATAAAAATTTGATGCCTTTCAAGTAAGCCACATATATTGGGAAGGGAACAACATGGAAGATGAGCTGGAAAAGCGGGCGATAGAAAAAGACACTTAATCTAAAGGTGAGGTAGATCATTATATTCCTGAACGATGGGAAATTATACCACAAATTGAGGAAAAAAGGCACAGTTGATGATCTGGACAAGTTGGCAGCAAAAAGAGCACGTACTATAATAAGGGCCAAACTCGAAGTGGGAAGAATGATAAGATAATAGGAATTAATAGAAGGAAAGGCGCAGGGCATGGTAACAAATTCCAAGGTAGGGGAAATGACGAGCAATGCATGACCTCAAACAGGTAAGAAAATTCGCATCTCTTGGCCAAGATGCAGATTTGAAGGCATGTTCCAAACATCACAAACACCAAGCTTGCCATTATGACGAGGTAAGGTCGTCGATTATTAAAAATCCAAAGTTGGTAGTTGCATAAGCAAAGTTGAGGGTGAGAGAAATTGGCATGGTTGAGAAAATAGTCTGAGAGTATAAGGAAATGGATACCCTGTTGTTTTTTAACACAACAAAACAACAATAGGCCTTCCATGGTGAGGTGACAGACAAGAGGCTGAAAGGGATTTTGGCCTCTTCTCGCCTCGTGGTGCTCTGGGCAACAAAGAACATTCTGGGGAGGGAATTCATGTTGGCGTATCATACATTCAGGACAAATGCAAGCATTTCAACCATGTTCCTAGCGATGCTGCTATATATGGGAGTTCTCAAGACAAGGGCTAAGAAACTGTGCCAGATGGTCTTCATTCATGCCATGTTGGGATAAATAGACAAAGCCCTAGACAATGTGGATGGTAATTTGATGATTCTGCTACCACAAAATTATTATATGCCACTTGGAAATGGAGCAGAGGTCAAGAAATCTCCAATGGTTAGGTCTCTCAACTTGACAAGGCTGGAAAAGTTGTGGGATGAGAAGGAATGAAGCATAATGTTCCTACTCAGGGTGACAAAAATGATGTAAACCCCTCCCAAGGGATGGGTGCAAAAGTATTTGGTAGAAGGGTTGGCTGGTAATGTGGTAGCAGACAACAATGAAGACTGGGAGCTCGAAATGAGAGAGGAATGGATGTCAAACAACGGCAAGGACCCAAAGGCCAAGGTGAGCAACCCAATGCATATCAAGTGTGGTATGAACTACCCAATGATTGCAAATTACCTAGTGTACATGAAGAGGGAGGAAATAGAGGAAGAATAGGATGAGGATGAATGAGCAAGACAAGGCTTTGTAAAAATGTCTTTGGTATTATAATCTGGTAGTTTATGTTGAATAGTAATTAATGGCATGAGTCATTCTGTCGAATGATAGTTTATGTCAAATATGTTTGGTAGTAATCTGGTAGTCTTTGGTCATTTTAGTACATGGCCATTTTGTAAAGCAAAAGGATGGAGTAGGGCTGTAAAACCATTTTGGTATGTGGCTAGGGTCGGGTCGATACTGGTGGATACATAAAAAAGTCATGAAATCAATGTAATTTCTTTTTGAAAGTAATACAGGGTGATGCCCCTTAGCAGTGATTTATCGAGTAAAAAAAAAATTTGTTGGTAATTAAAAAATGTTTTCAAACCAAAAAATATATTTTCATTGGTGAATTAAACCTATTTTCAAATGAATAATTTTTTTTTAGTAAATTAAACATAATCTCAAACCAATAAAAAATTCATTGGCGAAACAAACTGGTATGCCAATAAAAAATCATAGCACGAGTGGCAAAAATATCAAATGCTACATATTGTTCTATTCCGAGACAAATTTTCTACACATCCAAATTCCTTCATAAAGTGTCCAGAATGAGGACAAGTGTCAACATATTTACTATGTTTGAAGCCAGATGTCAGCGCAAATTAATATAAGCCACGACTGTTCGATGAATTTTCAATGGACAGTTGTAGTTGCATTCTAAAAGCAAATGTCTGAAGCACTAGACTTTCGAATTCAAACCTCTGAAATAACACTAGAACCATTAGATTTCTAAAAATCAATGGTTGATGTTTTATTACTTATTAAATCACTTAAAGTTATGACACCCAAAATAATATTTTATTGTTGATTGGCTACCAGCAATTGAAGGTCGCTTAAATTATGACTTAAGCCTTTGGAGTCATTGTGGTGACCGGCCCCTCGACCTAGGTGATTACCTATTCCATGGAGTATCAAAGACTTTAATATCTCCTAAGTCAGGTGACAAATATTTTCTTAGGGTGATCCTACAAAGTTGGTTTACAATTTCTGGGAGATTTTGATTTTTGTTGAAATCACATATTTTTAGAAAATATAATGATTTAAACCTTAAAAAGCTCCATTTAAAGCATTCCAATTGAAGAGGTTTTGATCAAACTACCTTAGATCAAACCCCCTTGGATAGAACCCCGCTAGTTTTAAACCATACCTATAACAGAGTCTCTTTTACACCTATCAAAATGCTAATAAAAAACCACTTTTGATTTACCTTTTGGGGGATCAAATGAATTCACTTAAAAATTATTATTTTTAAGTATGTAGTCCTTATTATAAGCTTCCCAAAAGTATAATTTTAAATAAATTTAATTTTATTATTATATTTATTTTTTATTTCTTGTGAATGTAGGTTTTTCACCGAAAATCAAGTTCTCTGTTCTGCACATGTGGAAAAATATAAGATTATCAAATTTTATTTTATTTTAAATATGAGTGCACTAGATATTGAAGTCCTTGATCCAACAAAAAAAAAAGAATTTCGATACATACAAAAAAAAGTTATGTGTTATAGAGTCCTCCTATATCTGAGTTGTAATTGGGTTGACTTCGAAACTTGATTAAGGAAAAAAATATTCAATAAAACACTATGAAACCAATTGGAAGCACTAGATATTGTAGTTACAAATCTAAATTTGAAAAAAATAGAATTTTATCCTTCATAGAAAAAAAGTTGTGTTATAAGGTGAGCATCACTCCTTAAAAATAGTGTTTACTGAAAAAACTAGTTTTCGAAGGAGATGGAAAAATAAGTGCAATCTGATTCCAAAATTTTTGAAAAATAAATATTTAGAATCTACAAAAAGAATGTCACAAATCACTAGTTTGCATCATCTTCAAATTTCTCACAGAACTTAGCCGCTATAGGTGCCCGACAGTGAAGATTTAGTTAGAAAAAATCAATTCAATGTCCAATTTGGCCAAAAATTGTAAACCAGTATTGTGGGATCACCCCTCACAAAAATCAATGGTTGAGATTGACGATTAACGATCAAGCGACTCCCTCGCACCCGCACTATTGAGAAGGTGATGTTAGTAGTTTTCTGCAGTAATGCGAAATTGTGGCATATGTCCTCAGTGGGACTAAGCTTCAACTCGTGGTTAATGGTCTAAAAGGAATCAACGGTCAGCACTAAGTTCATTAAAGATCAACGGTTATCTCAAGATGGATGAGTGTAGTTGCATTCTGGAAGAAAATGTCTGAAGCACTAGACTTGTAAATTCAAACCTCTAGAATAATGCCAGAATTGTTAGATTTTAAAATATCAATGGTTGATGTTTTATTATTTATTAAATCACTTAAAGTCATGACTCAATTTTTTTCAAAATAATATTGTCACATCAAGTGGTGAATTAAATGTTCAAGTGTTGAGTATTTGATTTCATCGTCTTCATTCTATATATACTTCACCAACTTGATGTTCTTCATATCATTTATAATATATTTGTCTTTTCTTTCTTTCTTCTCTATTCTCAATTTCTCTATGATATTATGGAGTCTTCGTGACGTGTCATGCTACCCAGATATTTTTGGAAGAAAAGAAGCAACTATGCATACGATCAACTTCAACTTCAAGGTTCCGAGTCCAACTTCCAAATCGAGAGCTCACAAGTTCATAACTAAACAAAATGTGTAAGAATAAATGATAGTTTCGGTTGTATTTATATCAATCCATATTTGGTGAATTCTACAGGATTTTTAAATGGTATATTAAAAATTTGGCAAATCTCACATGATTATACAACGATACATTTAAGTTTTGGGCGAATCAAACCTTGACGGAACACATACGTTGTAATTTTTAAGACGATTATGGCCCTACTATTAGCACCAAAGATTATAACGCTTGCAAATACCTCAATGAATTATGTTTTCTCATCTAATAAACTGTTATAATGGAGTTTTTTTAATCTTCTTAGTATGTTTAATTCACCAAAAGAAAATCTCATTTAACCAAAACAAGAAGAGAGTGAAGGAAATAGACAATGAATATATCAATCTCAAACATGCACATCATTTTCTCACATGTAGTTGGACATGCAAGAGCTTAGTTCAAAACCTAATTTGATGTCTTTAATGTACTTTACGTATACAAGATTCAATGCAGTCCTTTGTGTTCGTAGGTTTGATATTAAATGGTGTCACAATGTTCATCTTAGGCAACATCCAACAGACCACTCTCCACTAAGCTAAAAATTATGTATGCAACATAAAACAAACCACTCTAGACACTAAGTTATAAAATTATATATTCTACTAATGTATTGAATATTTTTATACATACTCTGTGTTTATATTATTTTCTCTTTGTTCTTGTGTGCTTTGTTATACATTATGCTTTCTTGAGTAAATATTACAATTATCTCTGTCTTATTCTATGTGTTTATTTATCTATTTCTTTAATTGATACCTCTTAAAATGAACTATCTTCTAATGTAGCATGAATGAATACCCAAAGAAAAATGTTATAGCTAATTGCATAAGTTTCAATGTAGCTCAAAGTGGGTCATCTATGTAGCAATATGGAACACTACAAATTAAGTTGTAGAGCTGAGATGCCCATTTACTATAGCATTAAAGACAAAGATAGATACTAATGATTCATAGTGCTCCACATTGCTCCATAGATCAGACCCACTTTGAACTATATAGCTACTCATGCAATTAGCTAGAAATCAATGTACCTACATCATATGGTTCTAGAAAATTCACCGCTAGCAATTCATCGTCAACAATTCACTGCGGGAAAATTCACCATCATGACAAATTCACCTCAAGGAAAATTCACCACCAGCAATTCACCATTGCAGAAAATAAATTCATTGTATATACAATTAGAAATTTTGATTTATGATAATAAAAATGAAAACATTTTTCAATATATTTTATTTTATTCTAATAAACCAATTATACAACATTACAAGTCATCTATAATCAATTATACATATGACAATTATATAATCTTATAGTTTGTATTGTTAGCGATTAATTTTCCGTGACAGTGAATTGCTGATGATAAATTTTCCTTGAGATAATTTGTCATGACGGTGAATTTTTCTGCGGTAAATTTTCCCACCTGATGCCACATCATATAGCTACTAACAATGCCTACACAGATATTACTCTTAGTCTATCCTACATAGCCCATGGGCATGCACCAACTCTATGGTCTTGACTCTTAGTCATGTTAGAGGACAAATCTTCTGGGTCAAAGAAATGAATTTGGCTTCAGCTCATTGTGAGTTCACGACTCAACCATCAGACATTTATGTTAGTCTATAATAGAGAGAAAAGTACATAAAAAAGGTAAGAAAACCATATGTCAATGGAGATTTCAATTATATGAATCATTCTCTGCAATCATTGAGGGGATTGTAGGGAATTTTAGCTGTTGTTTTCTATGACTGAAAATTTAATGGCCTTATTTTGGATAGAGCGCAAAGTGATGGTCACAACAAAATTTAAGTTATTTTGAAGATAAAATCATATTTTAAAATAATCCTACATATCCTCTCCTCTTTTCAGTCCTACAAACTCGATGCTTGAATTTACTTTCAGTCATGGACAGCAATTTATGCTTGAGAAAATACAACACAACATCTCCATGCCTCCTCCAGCTCGTAGCGAGGAAAACAATCCAATGCTACAAAAAGTATCTTATTGCATGGGAAGGGGGGGCTTATATCTTCAAAGAAGCTCACTGACCCACATGATCCATAAAAGATTTACTGATGCTTTGGAAAAAATTAAACTGGAACTGAAGGAGGGTTTTTGGATAAATCACAGAGGCACTCCTGAGGACTAGCATAAAACTAATCTTCTTCTTTGGGTTTACTTGCTATTACTTTCCTTCGTGCTAGTGCTCCTATTTGATTCTTGTGAATCTGTCTCACTATCCTCACGAATTCATCCCATTGCAGCGAACCCTTTCCATACATATCAATCAACTCAACTAGCTTCCTCAGATCAAGAGATATCTGAAATGCAACATAGCGCACAAATGATGTTTAAGCTCGAATGCCAATGTTCATATTCTTTCCTTGGTAAGTAGCATTTGACTAAATGAAAGCTCTGAAATGCTAAATCCTTCAGTGTACCACAAACTTCTATGCCCTTCCACAAGCTTTGCCATATTCACATAATAAGTGGGAATGAAAACATCGCTTACAATTCAAACCAAATACTCTAGTGCTGCCATTTGCGATGAATTGTCCTGAAATGGTTTTAGATTGGCTGGACTCAACAGGGTCTCCTTACTTACCTGAGAGGACATGGAAAAACTAAATAGGTAGAGAACATATGCAAGTTAATGATCTTCCTTATGATAACAAAGTTACTTTCAATATTAAGAAAATTTAGAAAGGACTAGGGTTATTACAATTTTGGTGTGTATGGCATGCAGAGGTGCCATTCTTCTTTCACCTTTGTATATCTTTCCAACAACAAATATAAATTTGTGTGTTATTTTGGAAATTTAAAGCCTTCAACACCAATGCAGTCTCCTCTAGTGTGAGTAGACACAGACCTTCCAACCGCCTTTGTTCAGATATGATTTCCTTCTCTTTCCACCAAGGATATTCATACCTAGGGGAAGATGCAGTGTGTCATTACCGCATATGGCAAAAAATTCACCGTCAGCAATTCACCAACGAAAACTCATCGCCAACAATTCATTGCATGACAAATTCACCACAAGTGTAATTCACCGCTGCGGAAAATTAATATAAAAATGAATTTTACTTGTGGTGAATTTGTCATGGTGGTGAATTTTCCCGCAGTGAATTGTTGGCAGTGAATTTTCCATCGATGAATTGCTGACGGTGAATTTTCCTAGAACCGTCAGTTACTGTAGACCGAAGGAAAAGTCTATATTAATTGTCATCCACTTCTGCATCAGTACAGCCCTAAGTAGAACCAAAAAAGGCAAGCATATCCATCTCATATCGTAAATGAAGCACTATGAAGAATCCATTCCCTCGAAGAATGTTGACAAGTTTTTTCCCTATCTTCTCAATTTGAGGAGTAAATTTCAAAGCATTATAATTTACTTTACACCAGAACTTTTGTAGCTCCAGGAGAAGGCCATTATTTGCCAAACGTGCATCTGTCTTGTTAAAATGAACCACCCTATGTTTTCGAATCAAAGGCAGTATCTATAAAAATGCATCTTTAAATGTGAGAACATTACTTAGAACTGATATGACATGACTGCATTCTCCAAGCAGCTATACATTTGTAGTCTTAGGCATCCTTCCAAGAAACATTTAAAATGAAAACGCACCCGTTTCAGATAGTACTTTTCACTTGACCAGGGCTTAAATCTTGCTGAAACAATGCCATATAAAAATCATAATTACTGTGGGTATTGTGATCATTACTTGGAAGTTGAAGATTTGCAACTCCTGGCCTTAGGTCCTTTACACCACAATCTTCCTCCTCCCCCAGGTATTTCATCTCCTGCATCTTGTCCCACTTAAGATGTATATTCCCCAATACATTGGTCTTCATAGAAGGACCTTGAGGGCTTTGCTGCTGAAGCAAATTGTTGTACCTTTCAGGAAAATTCAGATGAGCACCTGGACCATACAATCTTATAGTAGCTTCATCATAAGCAATGGCAGCTTCTTGGGTTGTAGCAAAAGATCCAAGCCACAGCCTGGCTCGCTTTTTGGGCTCTCTGATTTCAGCCACCCATTTCCCCCATGTTCTCTGCCTCACACCTCTGTAATCACATTTAGCATTATCTGGCCCTGCTTTACCTCCTGTAGACCCTTTTTTTTTTTTTTTGTTTCACCTTTTTAAACTTCAAGAGACACCATTATCAAAAGACACCATTATATTACACTATTTATAAAATCCTATCTTAGTTCTATTTCCATCGATATTTTTAGCTATAACTAGAAGATATAGTGTCACTGGATAGACATGCTTGAACCAAATTCAGTATATAGAAGGAAGAAAATTAATGAAAGTAGTGTACATTTCATCCAAACTGGAAACCAACTCCTCTAGCCAAAATATACAAATTACTAGTCACATGAGCTTTTTAGAGTGTTTGGAGATTGAGCCTCATAATTTTCCATTCCACCTGCATTGTGCTCCCATAGTTGTAAGTCACACCTCTAAACTCATCATGATAACTAGTAATTTCTCTTGTGGTAATTGCTAGCCCATTATTGTCACAACATCCAACCTGAGTCAAAATTATGGTTGTATAAAAATTCTAACACTAATAACATTAGTATCATGGATTGAGGAAGCCAAAAAAATAATAAAAAATAAGGTGCTACCTTAGAATTTACGTGACTCTTGATATCATGTTTCAGGTAGTTTGATGCTAATGACTTCTTAATGGCCACCTTTATGTCATGTAAGAATAATTAAAGATAAATTTAAACTAGTTTTCATAGATGGGTCTATAGAAAGCCATCTATCTATGAAGATCACACAAGAAGAGAGGATCCATGATCTTAAAGGCCAAGATTTTTAAAATGTAATGAGATTTCCACTTAATGAAGTTAGTAGATGTAGGGAAAGATTATAATAGTTGGTCAAGTTTGTGATGAGTTATTTTTCAATAATGTTATTTTTTGTTAAATTAAATGAAAATGTTTTTGTTAAATTAAATAAAAGTGGCTAAGAATATAGTAATCAAATTATATATAAACATTTAATATTTTTACATAATATTATTTTAAAAGAGATTCATGTGATACTTTGAATAAAAAGATGACCTTCATAATTATTATCATTTCAATTTAATTTATCATAGAGTATTTAAAATATAGATTTCTAGATAATATTTATGCATGTATTAAAAACCATCCATATCATACTTCTACTTTGTTGAATTAAGTGAAACTATTAATGATGATGTTCATCTTTTCATAGCTAGATTAAATAAATAGTTTAATGATGAAAAACACAATCTTGTCATAGTTGAATTGAATGAAAATATTATTGATGATTAAGGCTTCCTTTCATTCAAACTTTACTAAATTAAATTAAAATATTAATGATGCCCTAAGCTATTTTTGACACAAAGTATCATTGAAATGCTATGTAAGATATCCACAAATATTTTAATTTTTAATAATTCATTGTTGGACTTACATATTCATATTAATTTAGGTTTTAATTTTCTACCATAATTATAGATTTATATTAATTTGGGTTTTAATTTCCCCCCTCAAATATTTTTTTTTTTGAAATTTAGATTTAATTTGTTGCCTTTATTAAAAAATATTAGCAATTTAGGCTTAATTTACCACCTCAACTAAAAATTTAGGGAAATGAGGGCTTAATTCATCACCTCAATTAATTTTTTTATAAATTTAGGCTCAATGCATCACCTCAATTAAAAACTATCATGACTTTATCCGTATCTAAGAACCTTAATTAACATTTTATGGAAAAATTAGGTCTTAATTCATAAAATTGATTAAACGCTAGAATATTTTTTTGTTTCCCAATCACCCATAATTATTTTTAAATTTTAAATTTTAAATAAAATATACACCTAGTCTATCACTTTGGGTTAACACCAAGAATATTATATTTCTAGATAGGTAATTCTCTAGGTTTTCTACAAAATTTTCAAGGGTTAGTTCTTAAAGTATACCTTGATCTCATACTGTTATCTAGTGTTGATCACCATTAGGATATGTGTTGGAATATTGGTGACATAATTTTGGAGATCATGTGGGGATATCATTTCATCCTCCATTTATTATATCTTGAGAAATGTAACTTTAATTAAGTTGTAAGTATAATTATTTCTTATAATTGATTATAACCGATCCATGTTCGGGGATGTAAACATATCATTGTAAATACTTACATTTATATTTGAATTGGTTGATATAATGGTGTAAGTATGTCACATGGTTATCGTATTGATTTAATACCATGCTTACCTAAGAAATGTCTTGTATTGCAAAGTCCTAATTGTATGTGTTTAGGCATAGATTCAATTCATGCTTAAAATGTAACTTAATGAATATACTACGCTTTTGTACAATGTATTGATTTCTTTTAATTCAAGTTAATAAATTTGCACACTTAGAGTTATTCTTGATCATGTTTCTCATTAGCATTTCTATGTGAATAGTGGTATTTCTCCACACTAAAATGAACCATAGCTTTCTCAAAACCAAGCAAGTAGCACACTTAGCTTCTATAGATTAGAGTTATCCTTTATCATGTTTCTCATTAGCATTTCTATGTGAATGAGTATTTTCTCCACACTAAAATGAACCATAGCTTTCTCAAAACAGAGTAGGTACTTGCTATCTAATTTTGAAAGAAAACTAAAAATACAATTATTATATAAGAGTTGAGACAATTCACCATTAATTTTGGAGTAAATGCAATAATTTTTTTTGCTACGTAAATTGTGGGATTGGGCTTACTCCCTTATCAATATATATCAAAATATAAAAAAAACCAAAAATGCTGGTGTGGCAGAGCTATGAAAGGAACAAAACCCCTATTAGGCAAACATTACAAGCACCAAGAAACCCATGACCGGGCTAGCCTAGCTACGGCTCACAAATATACTATTCAATGCAAATAGATACAAAGACACAAAAAATCCTTGTGTAGCAACTAAAAGATTGCCTATTCTCTTACAGACCTCTGCCCACCTTTCTTAACATGGGAGTGGAGGGTCATGGGTCACAGATATTTAACCTTGTTTGAGGAGGATTTTCTCTTTCTTTGAACTATAGTCTAAACATTTGAACATAAATCTATAGTCTTAAATAGAATTCTTAGAAGCCATCGTCAAAACTTCCAAAGAGAGAGAGGGTCTTCTACCTTGGAGCCAAAGGGAGGGAGAGCTATCTCATTTGTTTGCTTGGTGACCTCTCTCATTGAAAGAGAAGAGCATATGACTGGAGAAGAGTGAGATTTAGGAACATTTAAAAGATGGTGTGGAGTAAAAATTAGTGTCTTAAATCTGCCCCTTTCCACCAAGTGCCCTGTTTTGTTGAGTTGATCTTTTTAGCTTCAGAGGATAATTTAGGACAGAGAACCGCCAAATGGGCAGTGGAAAAACGTAATCTACACCAGAAAGATATTCCTTTATAGTCCAACTGTTGATTCCATATTCGAGTACCCACCCTGAGCCAAAAAATTTCAGGTGATTTCTTGGAAAGATCTAAATCCACAAGAATTCAAGCATATGTGAAATGAGAATGAAGCTGTGAGATATCTGGAACCACAAGAAGATTCCCAATAGAATTTCCAATGGAGGAGAGGCTAGCCTCACCCCAAACTTGCAGGGGAAGAATAGGCAGCCTCACCTAAACTGGAGTAACAGAAAAGGTTTCAGTGAGTGGGTTGAATTCCAGATACCATGGTTTCAAGCACAGGCATGAGTTGTCCCATGATCACTGCCTCTATTGGAGAAGCATATCCTTAACCATAGAAGAATCACAAATAATAAAGAAAAAACACTTCTTGCAAGGACAAATGAAAATTTCTTCTTTCAAATGAGGCTTTCAAGTGTTCATACTCCACTGGCTCAAATTCACCAAGATTGGCCAAAGATTATGAAACCTGTAAATTTAAGGTAATTTTCTTGTGTTTGTTTTCGATTTCCAAAATTTCCTCCTCAAAAGCTACAAGTGGAATTGACTTAGGGAAAGCCTCAATATCCACAGTGGTGGATTCGGCTTGACCATAAGAATCTGACCCAGCTTCAACGTCGTTGCAAGATCCATCCTTACCTGATCTTTGTGGACAAGAACTTGTAGGATTGCCCACATTGGAACTGCAATTTGAGTTGGCAGCTTGAAGGGCATCAGAGTAATACCCTTGCGAGAGGCTTTCACATATACTATTAGTGGGAAGAGATACCTGAGCCTCGACACCCTTTAATAGACATCCCCAACAACAATCAACATCCAAACCCTCGGCCCTAGCACCAATATTGGAGTCCAAAACCTCAGTTTTGATGTGGTCCTTTCTGGTTTGGTTATTTGAGCACTCTCTGGAACAGACTGGATCCTGGGAATTGGCAAACTTGTTTGAAGGAGAAATGGAGATATAGGAGAGGCCTCTGGCTGCATGTGGTTTGGGATCAGAAGATGGATTGTTGGAACACATTGGAGCAGAAGGAGTTTCGGGAGACATTAGGGCAGAACTTTGGGCAGAAGCCCAGAGTAAATATAATAATTGTTAACCTCCAAGTGAATGTTGTTATTTCAAATTTTAGTAATATTGAACATAATCTTTCACCATGACCATTTTAACAACATTGGAGGATTTTTTTGACAAATATTTTGTTCTCTCCACTTGGTAGAAATTTCCCAAGACTACTTCTTGTGATGAAACTCTTCTCCTAAAAGAATTAAGCTCCTCTAGGCGAGATGTCCCAGTTACCACCCCCATCTAATTACCGCTCACTCCATGCTCACTTAACCCCTTCAAAAAAAATTTACTTTGACCCACTAAAAAACTTTATTTTATCAAATAAAAAGTTGCAAAAATATCAATGGTTGTTCATAACACAATGTGTAATTGACCAGTGTAGGTAGTCAACTATAGATGCATTTGCATTTATAATACAAGTCTAGTTGCACACAAAAAAGCTCATTTACAATTTATTTAAAACTTTTTTTGTTACAAATACCCCCACTTGCAAAAGGTGTCACCCTCAATACATATTATATTAATAAATACTCATGCACACTTAATGGTGCTTCACATGACATAATCACAAACTCCTATCAACTCTATGGGATTTCAAATGCACATTCTTCAACACTCTATATGTTAGTTACATGTATTAACTTCATTCCCTGTAGGTACCTACACAAACAGATATTGGTGTAAGGCTCTCCAAATAAACATCAAATTCAAATATAATGCAAAATTCAATCAATTCACCATAAAAAAACTTACGTAACTGACAACTACAAATTCAAATAATTGGATCTTCCCCAAATAAATTCAAATTTGAAACACAACCACCAAATTGAATTATTTCCCATGGTTTTTTGGCATAAAATGATTATAATTTCCTACTCTCCATTTTACCGCGCTCTCACAGTCTAATAAACCGTCTACGGTTTCATGATTTTGTCTGATAAAATGATGAGGCATCTCATGGGTTTGACCACATGTCTACAAAAAATATGTATTTGTCTGCTTGGACCTTTTTCTTAGTAGCCCATGTGTATTTTTATGCATATATATATATATATGAACACTGAAGAATACAATTCAGGTCTGTCCACTTTGTATGAATGTGTCAGGTTTGGGTTGCCAATTGAATACACTAGAAAACATCTTTATATATATATAAGTAGACCACATATTTCTAGGTACATGATACTCATAAATTTCTTAATAATACAACTTTCATTGTGTGCAACTATCTTTTTTACAACTTTCAAGTATTGTGTAATAATTTTGTAATGTTATTTCATGCAAACATGGTGATGAAGAGGTAGTACATAGAGTAGTAATTGGATTGAATGCGTAGTGGTGTCTGGTGTTAAGCCTTGGCAAGAAATGTGTAGTTCTAGACTATTATGATTGCTAACCTGAAACTCCAACATTAACCCGTGAATTTTAACCATTCACTTTTGAGTGTTTATGAATAATGAAATTGTTATAATTGCATCCAAATATTCACCCACACACACACACACACACACACACATATTGGCATATATATATATATGTGTGTGTGTGTGTGTGTGTGTGTGTGTGTATGAATTTGAAAATATAAATGCAAATGCAATGATTAGATGGTCTACTAGAACACTAAATGCAACATCTCAATAAAGAAAACTATATGTATGTATATAAATGTGCATTTGTAAATGCAAGTGTAAAAGCAAAGAGCATATGGTTTCATAGTGTTATAGATGTAGCATATCCATAAATTAATGTAATTGAAATTCTAAATTCTTCAACACATATAATATGAAATCAATCAAATTCTAAATTCTAAATGTAAGTGTGAAATCATAAATGAAAGAATAATGAACATTATAAAAGAACACAATGTCTACCGGATCATTGCCAAAGTAAATTCTTGAAAGACTTTACCTAAAATATCATCTTACAAATTGACATGGTCTACAAACCTCCCAACCATTTGACATACCTGCCACAAAAAAAAAAAAAATTGAACAAACATAAATGAACGATAGTTAATGAAAGAACTAAAATGACATATTAGTTACTGAAGGAACTAGTGCATTATTAAATTTAAAGTTAGAGCCATATGAACAAAAAATCCTTAATTGTGTGGTGTGTTAACAAACACATTGATTGAATTTCCCACCATGAAGAATGTTGCACCACCTCTCATTGTTCTCTTGTGCCTACAAGAAAAAATTTACAACCAAGGGTAGTAACGAATAAACATTATAGGACCTTTACAATAATGCATGTACAACAACACATAATTAAACAAGTTCAACATCTTAATATTTCCATATGGAAAACATAAATATATGCAAATGTGTGTGTGTGTGTGTGAATAGCATTGTATACCAAGATATATTTAAGTTATATTCAACAATTCTCATCATCCTTGCATATATGAGGAATGTGCAAAGGATGCCAATCAATGCTTTGTAGTGTGAAGAGGATATTAGTAGAGGAGAATAATTGTGAATGTCATTGGCTACTTTCCCTCTTAGTTAGTAATTCCAATATGACAATTCAATGCATTCAATTTGGTTGTTGTGTTTCAAATTTGAATTTGTTTGGGGATGATCCAATCATTCGAATTTGTAGTTTCCATTTACGTAGGTTTTTTAAAGGTGAATTGACTGAATTTTGCATTATATTTGGATTCAATGTTTATTTGGGGAACCTTATATATTAGTGATTTTCTGCATGTTTGTATGCATGCATACATTCATAGAAACATAAGCATACATGCATACATTCATAGAAACATAATCATACATGCATACATTCATATAAACATATACATACATATACTTTGCAAAACATAAAAGGGCCCTAATTGTGTCAATATTAGGGTGCAATTATATCAATTTTATCATTCATATACGCTCAAAAGTGAATGGGTCAAATTCATGGGTTAACGTTGGAGGTTTATGTTAGCAGTCATAATAGTCCACACCTACACATTAATTGCCAAGCCTTAACACTAGACACCACTACGCATTCACTCCAATTAATAGGAACGTCGGGTCTGGTGGTGGATTAGTTGCCAATTGAAACTTCATATAATCAAAGACATCTGGGAAGATTCATATACATGTGTATACATACATACATACATACATACATGCATGCATACATATATATATCTATATATGTATATATATGTATGTATATATGTATACATACATACATATATATGCATATGAAGATGAAAGCTTACCCATTTCAACACCATTGTTTGCACATATATACATATAAATACATACATATTTATATTTATTTAAATGTACACATGTATATATATGCTACAAAGTATTGAGATTTCAACACAAGTAAAATATTTAACAATAATTACTAACACATTTTACAAGAAATGAATGCTAGTCTATTGTATTGGATAGCCAACGGATACACACACACACACACACACATATATATATAATGAAAATGCAAGCTGATGTGTACACTTATTTTGAATATAAAGGAGTCTAACAGATGATTTTACAAGCTTATATCAATTTGTTGAATGAACAAGAGACACAGAATATAAAGGAGCCTTTTATGAAATAAATGACAAATATAAACCCTAAGAAATAACCGAAAATGAAAATGTTCTCTACTGTTTTCAGTTGGCATATATAAACACACAACAAATGAAGAGTACCTTGATAAGTAAGGTGTATTCTATTGTATTCAGCTAGTAAATGAATACACAACTTATTGAATTTGTAAATGAATGTGTACAATTATATATATATATATATATATATGAGATTTCAACACAAGTTAAGTGTTTAACAATAATTAACACATTTTACAGTAAATGCATGCTAGTATGTTGTATCGGACAACCAAAGGACACACACACACACACATATATAATGAAAATGAAAGCTAATGTGTACACTTATTTTGAATATAAAGGAGTATAACGGATGATTTTACAAGCTTATATTGATTTGTTGAATGAACAAGAGACACAAAATATAAAGGAGCCTTTTATGAAATAAATGACAAATATAAACCCTGAGAAATAATTGAAAATGAAGATGTTTTGTACTATTTTCAGTTGGCATATATAAACACACAACAAATGAAGAGTACCTCCATAAGTAAGATGTATTCTATTGTATTCAGCTAGTGAACACACAACTTATTGAATTTGTAAATGAATGCGTACAATTATATATATATATATATACATATATATAAAGTATTGAGATTTCAACACAAGTAAAACATTTAACAATAATTATTAGCACATTTTATAGTAAATGAATGCTAGTCTGTTGTATTGGACAACAAAAGGATACTCACACACACACACACATATATATATAATGAAAATGCAAGCTGAAGTGTACACTTGTTATTAATATAAAGGAGTCTAACGGATGATTTTACAAGCTTATATCGATTTATTGAATGAACAAGAGACACATAATAAAAGGGGCCTTATATATAAGGCCCCTTTTATTATGTGTCTCTTGTTCATTCAATAAATCGATATAAGCTTGTAAAATCATCCGTTAGACTCCTTTATATTAATAACAAGTGTACACTTCAGCTTGCATTTTCATTAGATATGTGTGTGTGTGTGTGTGTGTGTGTGTGTGTGTGGGAGAATCCTTTTGTTGTCCAATACAATAGACTAGCATTCATTTACTACTATACATATATATATATATATAGTATATATATATACATACAGATACATATATATAGAAAATATATATATGCACATACATACATATATATACATATGTATATATATGTATATATGAGTGTGTTTGTGTGTATATATATACATAGACACACTCATATATAGACGTTTATACATATATAATGAAAATGCAAGCTAAGAACTAACCGAAAATAGTAAATGAACACATAGATTATTTAATTTGTAAATGGGGTTGTAAGAAAATAAATCGTTACCAAAAAAGACCACCATTTATTTATAACAAATAAAAAGACATTACATAAATATAACTATTAAATGCACAGTTCATGAAAATAACTATAAGTAGAATGTAGAATGCACAGTTACTGAAAACATAAGGTGTGAAGTAAAGAATATATGATACAAAGTATTGAGATTTCAACACAGGTAAAACATTTAACAATAATTAATAACACATTTTATAGTAAATGAAAGAAGTTGTGTTGTATTCAACGGCGATAGGATAGAAATTTCAATAGAGGTTGATCAATTACAGACTTGGGTTTTTAGAAATATGTACAAAAAAGTAACCAAGGGTTTCATGATAATAAGTCACAAGAATACAAAAGTTTGTTTTCATATAGATGCCGAATAAACTAGGCAAGGGTTTCATGATATTAATTCCTTAAGCACACGTATTTGGAAAAAACCAAGCAAGGGTTTTCAGATATATGGTGTATAATAAATGGGCTTGCCGATTTATGCCCATATTCACATGGGGTTTTATAAAAAGGTCGAAGTAGACAAAAACATCATTTTATGCAGACATGTGGTCAAACCCACAAGATTCCTCATCAATTCAGGAGACAAAATCATGAAACATTGGAGTTTACCAGACCATAAGCGTGCACTAAAATGGGGAGCAAGAAATATTCATTTAACCCCAAAAAAACCATGGGAAAAAAACCACCACCATGACCCGAAAAAATCAAATAGCACATGGAAAAAAGGAATTGAAGATGAATGATTTATTTCATAAACAAGTAGTCACAATTTTTCAATCAGCGAATAAACCCTTCACGAGTCCTGAAAGATGCAGAAGAAAATGATTAACGAGTACCATTGTTTGCATTTTGAAATGGGAATGATTTTTTTTGTTACCTCTACCTGTGGAGAGTAGCATGAGCCATGGAGAGCAACACGAGCCATCCAAAACCTTCCATCATCATGAGAAACATGCAACCAACACACGGTGAAATGATGGAAATGTGTGGAATACCCTAAAAAAAAACATTAATCATATGCATCTATCAAACCCGAAATGAAGATTAATTGGGGTGTATGCATTTTGGTGTTTGGTGCTAATGTTTGGTGATTAATGTGTAGGCGTGGTTTTTAATGGGCGCCAAAATAAACCTCTAACATGGTAATGTGAATTAGAACCATTGAATTTTGAGTGGATTTGAATGATAAAATTATTATAATTGCATGTTTTTGATATGGTAAGCAACATTTACAGGGTGTTGTACCCTTTACACAGAGAGCCACAAAGGGCCAAAAAAGATCAAGTCCAAAAAAAATTAACAACTAAGCCAAAAAACACATACACAACATACCAATAGTCAACAGACACACTACGCAACAACAACAAATTAATTGGAATTTTCTCAGTTCTGAGAAAGGAGATTAACAACATCATCCTCAACCCATTAAGGGCCATCTTCAACAGTCTTCTTGTCCATTTTTTCCTTCATCACAACAGAGAGGGTGTTGGTAACACAGTGGACTAACTTGACAGTGAAACGGGTCAAGCCACTGAATTTCTTATCCATCTTTCTCATCCTTTCCTATAACACACGGAGCTCCTCCCCTTTATCCACTGTCTTCTCAATATTAGCTCGCTCCACATCCAGAGGATCTGAGGACTGGGAAGCCGATTTCTCCTTATGCACTTTGCTAAAATTACGAAATGGTGTGGGGCCCTCCAACATACTCCTCCTCGCCATCCCCAGACTCCTCATCCCTACAACCTTTGTTGTCAGACCATTCCTCATCTATTTCCATGTCATTAACCTGCACTTTATTGTTATTTTTAGCCATCCTACCAGACCTCTTGATGATGGGGTTTTCGTCACCAGTCTCCACAGTAGCAGCAACCACAGTGTCCCCCTTGGAGTCCCTACCCACAACATTCTTTCCTCTGTTGTCTATGGTCGGAGGATCCATCAAACCCTTCCCCTCATCCTTAAATTTATTTTTAGAGGTAGGTTTGCAGACAAACTTGGCAGGGGCTGACTTAAGCTCACAGAGACTAGCCACATCACTAGACTGGGAAATCCCCGTACTCCCCTTAAACTTCTTGGCGGCTGGTTTAGGCTTATGAATTTTAGCGATAACCAGAGGGGTTTTTTTGATGGGACATTTGGACTCAATAGAGGAGATATTGGCCATAATAGGTGTTTCAATTTCCTCAACATGGACAACAGAAATGGGTTTGGGTGGGAAAACGCAAGATGGAAGTGGTAGAGCCTCAAAATGAGGCCTTGGTGGAGTGGCAGGGGAAGAGTATCCTCTGGGTTTTGGCCAGTAGCCTCAATGCACTTCTCAATATAGCTTTCTAAGTCCTTAAGTAAGAAAAAAAGGAAAGGTTAATAGAATTTTATGCCATAGGTGATTTAAAAGAGGGAAGTGATAAAAATAGTTGCATGTTAATAGTGACACAATTAGTTGTTTTTTTTTTTTTAAATTTTGGTGGTTATAGTGGTCGATGATCGGGACATTAGGTGGCAATCAGCAGACGACACCTCTAAAAGGTGACTTTTTTACCTCTGTGCGCATAGCGAACACTCTCGCATTCGACTGAATTGCACACAAGCCAAAACAATAGCTATAAGCACTTAACTCGTGAGTGAAAAAAACCAACAATTTTTTTTGTCGATCCAACATACGGTTTGAATTCTACGGTTGCACGAAGTTAGCCCTGGTAGATACTGGGACATCTCCCCTAAACTACATAGGATTTAAATTTAACAAAAATGAGTAAACTACGAATAGGAAATGACTCAAAAGATCGCCTCTAATGCCATTTATGATTGACCAACCCTCACTGTTTCTTCCAAGTAGATAAAGTAAGGATCATCTTTGAATTCACGTAAATGACCTCATGTCAGATGAGTCCTTACCAAGATGTAATTAATTGTTGGATAGTAGGCGTGTAGATCAAGCCTCAACTTCCAAAATACATATGATTTTTCTTTATATTTCCAATAACCTTACCAAGAGTTTCCAAAAGTTTTCACATTTCATAGAACTTTTCATTAATTAGTCTACCCCAAAGTTTTCACAGCTTCCCAACCTATCCATTTCTAATTCTGGGTGTAACATAATTTTTAGCCATATAAATATAAACTAGCACAACTAATTTACCGGTGAAATTGCTAATCCCATGCTTCAAAGTTTTCTCCTTCAATCAATCTGTAATTCAGCTTACCCCAGTTGACTCACCATTTAAAATCATGCATAATGTTACTGTTCAGAGTTTATTTATTGCAACAATTCTAAATTTATGATTGATCTAGGAAGAGAACCAAAACAAGTATTCATTGATCTAGAGGACATAGATTATAGACAGGGGTCTATAAATCGATGGTCTGTGGCTAGTTTTATGTAAATTAAATGGGATAATATAAGTTACCCCAAAGATTCCCATTGTTGTTAACTAAACTATACTGTAACCATAAATCTTGTGTGGATAAAGTTCTTAATATATTATTCAATGCCATATTGTATGCAACTAATTGGTTTTAAGTATAGCTATAAAAGGTGGAGCCTATAACACAAACATATTTCTAGGGTTAAAATTAGTTAAAATTGATTGAAGATCTTGTATTATCTCTATTTTCTATTAAAACTATGAACATTGCATTTAGTTCCCATTAAATATTATATTTTTCTCAGCAAATCTCTCACACATTTCTAGGGTTAAAATTAGTTAAAATTGATTGCAGATCTTGTATTATCTCTATTTACTATTAAAACTATGAACATTGAGTTTTTGATTAAGATAGTAGGGAAAGGGCTCTTATCCCGTACAAAAAAAAGAGCTAGGCTAGAGAGGCCACCATAGAACCAACACCTAGAACTATAAAACAACCATCAAAACACTGATTGGGAAAGAAATCCACAAACCCACCCAACTATAAGTGTAACATAGGAAAATTCACAGATTAAGCAATACAAAGCATAACTCAAACTAAACCTACGCTAACAATAAAGAACAATGGAATATAAATCATAAACGAAAGAACAATCTCACCAAACCCCTTACGCATACCATGGATCACCTTCATTGCACTTCTCCATTTCGCCATTGTATGATACTTTCCCTCATATTTCTCTTAAGTATGCAAGTATAGCCTCATGATAGTCTTAATAGCAAAACATCGAAGTTTAAGAAAGTTGCTTCCAAAACTCATAAGATTTCAAGAGGAGTAATAATGATGAAGGTAAAGCCAATTTATAGAAAATTGATTTTCGAATGACAGGCTTAGATTGAAAGATAAATCAACGATTAAGATTAAAAGATGTGACATGCATTCGAATTAGGGTTGAATTAGGGTGAGTTAAAAAGCATAAAAGGTGGAGATTAAATTAAATAATAATTTAATCTTTAGTTAAGACTGTTTGAAACTCAGAAGAATAAAGTTTGCATGTAAAGATAAAGATTGTCGAAGATAGACAATGACAATAAATTAATTAAATAATTAAATTTATTTAATTAATAAAGGTTTACACACAGAAGATAAGAATAAATCTAGATAACAAACTGATTAACTCAGAAATTTTGTTCGTTAAAGATAATCAGATATTAAATCACCAGATAATTGAATGATCAATTAGATCTAGACTTAAGTGATAAATTCCTAATTAGATAGCAAAGAAATTATCTAATCACGGAGGAATAATTCCATGGATAAACCCTTTTATGAATTAAATAATAATTTAATTCAACATTCAAGATTTTAAGGTTAAATTAAATAAATAAAGATTTTTTTAATTAAGGATAGAAAAGGCTAAAGAATAATTAAATAATTAAAATGATTATTTAATTATAGTTGAAAGTGGGATAGGAATTAATTAAATAATTCAAAATTATTATTTAATAGAGGATAGATTTAATTAGTGACGTAATTAAATAAATCATATTTATTTAATTAATCAAAGAAGAATAAAGGTAAGAATGAATTAATTAAATAATTAAATTTATTTAATTAATAGAGGACAAATGACTTTAGAAAATAATTAAATAATTAACATTATTTAATTACGAAAATAAAGATTAGAATTATGATGAAAATTAGAGTCGTAGGCCTAGGACAATTTTCAGTGTCTACATTTTGCCCCTCTTTGACATAATGTCATTTCGACGTTTGTGTCAAAGAATAAAAAAAATAACATGCCCCAGTCGTGCCCCAGTGTGAAATAGGTAAGGGTATGCCCCCTTGAGAAAAATGACAAATTTTTGAAAAATTCAGAAAAATTTGGAAATTGTCCCAATTAGGTAATTTGATAGTCAGAAGTTCGATGGTGGTGAAAGAAATCAGTTTCGATGAAGTTTGGCTTATGAAATGATTGTTAGAAGTGTGTAAATAGTGCGGCTAGTACAAAGGTTTGAGAGAAAAACCTCCAAAACCCTAGGTATAAATAGGAATTGGGTGAAAAAAGAATTCATTTGCACCCCTCAAGTTTGAAAAACATTGATTTTGCTCTAGAGCTATTTAGCAGAATGTCGCCCATTCTGTACATAGAGCATTGCGGATATCGCATCAAGACTTTTTGATGGCTAGCCGACACAGGAGCCCTAGTATGTACCCCAAAACTAACCTTTGACTTTTCAATTTTCATGCATTTTTAGGACCTTAAATTTTAATTTGGAAATGCGTTCATATGCGACGCATTTGCTCGCAATACAACATATATGTAGAAACACGTCATAGCTAGTTTTTGCTTTAATTTTGGATCAATGCATTTGCTTATGTTTGCACTGCATTTGTTATTATGCATCACATTTGATAGGTAGAGTGTCACTTATGTATTAATGCACCGCATTTGATTTTTTAACACATACGCATGATTGCTCACATGACTGCCTTATGTGACACGTGTATTTTGTGACACATGTGTGAGATTAAATAATACATTTGAACTTATGCAATGGATTTGAAATGTTAAATGACTCATTTTCATTATGCAACACATTTGATAATAAAACGATGCATTTTCCTGTCAAATTTTTTGAAATTTTATGGTGTGAAAATTGGCTTCGCGTTTCTAACGCAAGGTATTTGTTATGCATTCGCAGGTTGTATTGGATCTGATATATACCCGGGAGTTGAGGCTGGTGATGTACGAGTTGTGGGACTAGTTGTGCAGTGTAGAGAGACAAGTGATATGGCATCTTGGACTACATCATGTGACATTTATGCCCACCTTTTGGGAAAGCCGAGGGATGCTTGCCGCACTTTGTGAGCGATGGCACTCAAAGACTTCCTCTTTTCATTTTCCTACAGGAGAGGCAACCGTTACATTAGAGGATGTCTATAGGATACTTTGGTTACCGATCAGGGGTGAGAGGGTTTGTTATGATGTACCCAGAGGGGTTTCAGCGAGATCACTCATTATTATGAGCATGTGGATGTCAAACAACTCGGTATCGATCATTATGAGATCAAATGGCACGTATTGGCAGATAGATATGAGCGGATGGATTGTTTGTTGTGTACCCTGATTGGTGGGATTGTACTACTAGACCGTAGAGGGCATGGGTTTCTTGTGGGTTGGGGGGAGATGTTGGTAGGGATGTTGGAGAGACAGGTTGTATATGCATGGGGCCCTTGTCTTCTAGCGATGTTATACTTTCATTTGCACGACATAGCTTACAGGGAGGCACAATCCATGAGCTATGGGACCACGTTATAGCTTATAGGGAGGCACAGTCCATGAGCTATAGGACCACAATATTGATGATATGGGCATGGGAGCACATTGTTTTTTTTTTCCCACCGGTCGTATATGAGCTTGATGATCGATCTCCCTATGTATTTCGATATGTCGAGACCATCACACAGACTCATGTTGGAGACACAGGATATTGGAGGCACACGATTGACACTCTTGTTCAGTTTATATGGAGGCCATACATGGACTGTGCATAGTGGCAAGATGAGCATCGACACTTGCCTTTCTGTCGACAGATACAATATTTGATCAGGGGGACTGTTTTGAGAGTTCATATCATTGAGAGACACCTACCAAATAGAGTTCTCCAGTAGTTTGGTGAGGTTCAGGATGTGTCGCTGGGTCGAGCTGAGTTTGATGGATCTTCTAGAGAGGTTCCTCTATGGGGGCCATAGATTCCTGTAGCGACAGCGGAGGCAGACATAGATGCACTGCAGCCAGTACAGTGGGGATGGAGGGGTGGAGCTGTGGATGTTGGGACTATAGATGTGTATGATGCCTAGTGGGCACAACATAGGCCTATTCCATATACAAATCATGATCAACCAGCACCTATAGAGTGTCGAGGGATAGGCCCATGGGGTTGGCGTGGTGGTAGGGGAGGTGGTAGATGTGGTAAAGGAGAAGGTGATGATGGCAGAGGAGGAGGTGGGAGGGGTGGTCGATGAGGTCGATGAGGCAGTAGAGGCTATGGCAGGGATTTATCTGTAAGGGTGAGAGGGAGGGAGAGGATGTCCCCATGTTGGAGGCGGGTGGAGGTGTGGAGGTCATTCCTGAGGAGGATGTTAGGGAGGAGGCCATCAGAGAGGAGGCTGTTGGAGAGGAGGAGGTCGTTGATGAGGAGGCTGAGTTGGATGCCCTTGATCTATTATGGGCAGGATACCAGGATATAGATGATGATCCTAAGGACATGGGAGATCAGGAGAGGGAGCTCCGAGACCAGATAGTTGAGGAGTGGGATGTTCATGATTGGGAGAGGCCACAATGGGAGGAGGAGGGTCCCATAGATCAACAGCTAGTCGATTTGCAAGCCAGGGTAGAGTCCTTGGAGGAGCGAGTTAGAGTTGTGATGGCAGAGAGATGAGATAGAAATGGAGAGGGATAGTGCCTACTTGGAGAGAGATTAGGCAGTTGCGTAGAGACAGGAGACAGAGTAGAGATTTGTGGAGTTTATAGCTCTTTGCACTAGACCAGCTACAACTATGGCTCGGGAGTTGGTCAGGGCTGGTGAGAGAGAGAGATATTACAGAGATTTGTATGAGCAGGGGGTACCTCCTGAGAGATGGGCCCCTAGTGCTTCTTAGGTGCTTAGCAATAGATCACGGAGTAGGTCATCACATAGCAGATCCCAAAGCAGTGGTGGTGTCCTAGGACCTCACAAGTCAGGACCTTATGATAGGCCTCCTTCCACACAACGATCATCAACACCTCCCTATCAGTCACCTCCTCATTCTCCTCATTAGAGTACTGGGAGTTTAGACTAGGGACATGTTATATATTTGTAGACATTGTATTTTGATTATAGAGCCCGCGAGCTCCATTTTGAGAGATACATTATGACATTGTACTGTGACACTTTTTTGAGCGATATATATATATACAATTTTTGGTGGCGATTATATGATATGCAGTTCTTTATATGATTATGCAGTCTTCTATATGATATGTAGTCTTCTATTTATGCATATGTTATGGATTCCAATATTTACTTTATGATGTTGATGCAGCCTATGATATTATGTTGATTCTATATGATGATGTATGCATTTACTTTTATGGTATTATGGATGTCATGTATGCATTTATGATTATGAGATGTAATATGATTTATATATTTACAATTCCATGTAAATTTATTTATTGTGATAATATGCTATACGGTTTATGATGGTGAATGCATGTTATGTCATGGATTCTTAGATGCGATGGATGTCTAATTTATTTTTTTCAAATGCAGCATATATGTATGATTTAATATGTATATATGTATGGAAATGTCTAAATGATGTTTTTAACATGAATGCATTTGCCAGGTGCTTTATTTTTTTGTGTGTCATAGGACTCCATCATAATGTAAGAAAGAAGAAATGTTAGCACGAAAAAGATGAATAGTAACATGAAAGACATGGATGTTAGTACTAGAAATCTTCAATGTTTTGCTAAAACATAATAGGCCTTGCATTAAATAATCATTGGGCGTTAAATGATATAAATGGACAACAAACAACATGATATGAGATAGACCAAGGTGTGCAAGGTCATCCACTTGCTAAAACGGACATGTCCTAACTCACACTAAGGGAAAAGTTGCCCCAGTATTTTTGTCAATACAAGCCACAAACAACAATCAAATAAAAGGAAAGTCACAAGACATCATTGCTCCTCTAAATCCTTCATGGGAAATCCTTGAGGAATCTAGTAACCTAACTCAAAGACAAAGCCAAAATATAGGAAACAAACAACAATCAAAGAAAAAGAATCATGATACATCATGGTGGCCTCCTACAGTGATTTAACAACTAAGCTCTTACAGCTATGATTTAGAGATTGGAAATCTAAACTAAATAGCTATTCAATCATCATGAAGGTGCATTTAACTTGTCAACCCAGGGATGTGAACTTGAAATGGTTCAGCACAATATGTGCACTAGGAACTCAAAGTAGCCATTTTCATTCTACAGCTAAGAAAGATGCAATGTTGAAAGTAAATTTCTTGAAAAGGAGTAACATAAATGTTGAACATCAACCAACAACTATACTAAGCTTGAAATGCCTGACAGAAATAAAAATTTGAACAACAAACAAAAAACTACTATGTCTACTTTGGCTGCAGGAACAGTCACATAATGGAGTTCTAGTGGCTGCAGGAATAGTCATCACCAGATTCTTAACTAATTACTGAACATAAAGTAATAACTAGGCTAAACTAAGCTAAATGACAGATTTCTCACCAAGTGGGACCCCTTGGATGAGTATCCTCTACTACTAACGAAAACTCAGATGCTCAAACTTAGAACTTCATTTTATTCATCAGGAAACATGAGTACAATAGAGTAGTGTAACTGTATCTCTAAAAAATAAGAATGCAAGTACAATAGTAGATCGCACAACCTCTTGAGAAGGAGAAGCTGATCCTTATTTATACTACCAACTAATCAAGGTGGTCAACTCCACGAACTGGGAGGACGCTAATTTAGGGAAAGCAAAGAAAATGGAGAGGCGATTACGCACACATGGAATCTAGTCAGACGTGTCCGCAAATTTAGCACAATAGTAACACCAATATTTTCTCAATAGCATTAAAGTCCACTACAAGGTGATTACATTTGATTTGCATAAGGAATCTCCTATTGTCAACCTCCTTTGACCTTTGAACGATTCCCTTGTTGGACATTATGGTGCATGCCCAGGTGGTGGTGTCTTTCTCAATTTAGTATCTTCAAATTATATCTGCATGGCAATGCTAGCACACACAATAATTGCATATCTATAACTACCTTAAAGAAAATTCATTAAGCACATGCAGAATTAATATAGATAGTCCATATAACATGGCAATGTCATTAAAGATTTACAGAAATAAGATTAGGCCCAATGTTTATAGTTATAAGGAAATATCATAAAAAATATCAACACTTAACATCAAGGTCCATGATAACTTCAACAAAAAAATCATAAATTCTACCCAAAATTAGTCCATAAACTAAGCTCATCACTCCCCCCAACCTAAGGTTTTGTTGGTCCTCCAACAGGGTAAGGGTTGTTCTTCTGCTTGGTCAATGCTCTGAAATTTGAAACTAACAACTGCCCTACATTAGTGTTTGTTGTGTGTGAATCAGGGTCCCAATCTGTCCAATCTGCTCCATCTTTGTCTCTTTGCAACAATATCATAGTTGTAAAACTTGTAACTTGGCACGGGCCACATCAAGAGGGGTGACTAAAAAGTCAGGGGAAGCCAAAATCGTCCCTTTGTTCTTCCAACCTGTATATATCTGTCAATTCTTTTGAGTGTTGCAGCATAGTTCTAGATGGAATGAGGCTCAACCTATTTTAGCTCATTAGTTAGGTTGTCCCATCTTTGTGAGAGGTATCTTTTCATGGTTTCTTCTTTTTCTTTTTCCTTTACCTCATGCTCATTGTAGACTGCTTCTATCCAAGGCATAATCATATTACCATAGCTAGGTCTGAAAAGCATTCTATGTCATTCCCTGTAAATGTTCCTTGGATTCTTTGATTCAGCCCTGATGGGCAGAGGGATGTTGGATTCCAATTGCTTATAAGCCCCATATTGTTGTCCCCAACTAATCTCATTTTGTACCCAAGACATGAATTCCCTTAATTGGACATCTCCAACATACAACAGTGGATTCCAATCATGATCTTGAGTCACAACATAATTATGCAAATAAAACTCACACAACAAATTCTTCATTTCAGGGGAAGCAATTCGATAAGCATTGAAAAATTCAACAAGAGTCTCAATAGAAGGGTTCAAACTTGAGACAATTCTTGCCAACTTAAAAGAAAGATATTTTTCCTTCAAATGCAGAGCATAGAACCTTAGAGGGGTCTTGCATTCTAAAATCTATGGTACCAAGGCTGCCATATCATCCACATTCTTCTTCAAGGTAGCAATTTCTACAACCTTGTCTTCAATCTCCTCATCTTTCTTTTGAATTTCCTTCTTCAACTTTCATTTGTCTTCTTTCCATTCCTCTTCTCTTCTTTGCATCTCTTTCCATAAATGCATAGGTACCGTGTGCATTGAAAAATTAGGGGGGTTATGCATTCCTACCAGCATTTTCCCTGGCACTGATGCTCGCTCTCCATATAGTACTAACTGCAAGGATTGAGGTTGTCCCGTCAATTTTGGTTGCAGGGGTACTGGTTGTTCTTGTTTTTTTCGTTGCTACAGGAACTCTTGTTGTAGGATCTCTTGCTACAGGAAATCTTAATTTTCCTCATACCCTTGATTCTCCACTTGTTCTGCAATGTCAGCAAGACCTGCCAATGTTATGTTTGTTGCCGTCTTAAACACATCCTCTTCCTCGACATTCATCTGCCCCATTGGAGCTTTTGTGTCCCCTTGTGATATTTCTCTAGACTCAAGGATTTCCTACGGAGGAATACCAAAGGTTGGCCTAGCTGGTCTTGATTTTCTGGGAGGGATCTCATGTTTTTCTTTGGCTGCAAGATGAACAGTGTTAGCCTTCTGCTTCCTAGAGCTTGGTACTTTTTTTTGTCGGCTGCTTTTTAGCTTTTCCTTTTCTCATTTTTTCCTGTCTTTTTGTGCCCTAGTTTTCATTAGGATGCCAATTGGAACATCATCATCAGAGTATGGAGAACTTTCTTTGTCTGAGTGCTATGTCCCAGAAGAACTAATTGCTATGGTTTCTTCTATTGCAGGAGGGTTTGCACTAGGGCCTACGCCAGAGGTTGAAGCACCAAGAGTGGATTCAGTCATGCTTAATCTCCTACTAGACCTATGAGGTTGCGGTAAACCCTAGGTTGCAAGTGCTTAGGTCTAATTTGATCAATTTTTATGAATTCCTCCCAAGTCATTCTAGATACATCATGCAGAGACTTCTCAACTAATAATTTAATCAAACAATGGTGGGAAACAAAATTGTCCCTACCTTTCTGAGTCTTGTCCACCATGATTGAAAGAAGGTTGCATAGTACGTTCGACACATTCATCCTCCTCCCGTGCCTCATGTGATTCAAGAGTTTAAAATGCACGGAATGCAAATTTGATTGGTGTCCTTCACAGGTGACATATTTTATGACATAAACAACTATCTGCTTCCATGGCTTGGGTAGAGAGGTTCTCTTCGCTCCTTGTTTATCTATGCTCAATGGAGGGTCGCTTGGTTCTATAAATTCGGCCTTGGCTGATCTGGTGTCTCTGGAAGCAAGGTAATTTTCACTGTAAGCTGACAACCCTATAACCTTTGTAATTATTTCTTCGGTAGCCAATACTTCCAACCCTTTTATCATGGATTTCCCTTCAGACAATGTCTAGGCAAATTCTAGTGCAATGCCTTCATCAAAACCATCCAACTTCATGAAATAGTCTAACCAGCCATAGTTTCTGAATTCAGCTAGGCAGGGTGCATCCTGCAATAATACATCATGCACCATGGGTTCATTTCAAATTAACCCACCTCTCATTGTCTGCAATCAAACAATCACTTTGTGGTTTCCTTTCCTTCCTGCAATTCTTGTCTGAAAACCAAATTCACCTTCCTACAACACTTGCCAAATTTGCAATGCCAATGTCGACTGGATTTTCCCTTTTTACCTTTTGTTTGCAACTTGAGATTATGACAAGATCAATAATGGCAATGAAGGAGTAATAAAGGAAAGGTATGATGGAGAGAAAAGGCGGTGGCAGTTGGTGTCACCTCACACATGTGAGCCATCCTCTCACTCAGATTTCAAATCAGCTCAATTTAAATTTTGTTGACATAGACCAGCATGGACTGACACGTGGGAAAAGTATTCACATCTTTTTCCTCCCCCACAACCTAAATTTGGGCATGTGTCCTCACATGCAAAATGATGATTTGACATGGGTAGGGAATAATGGCATGCTATGGTGAACATCCATATTAATGTACAACAATTAAATTAATGCACTAAAAGATAATTAAGATATAGCAATTAATGCGCACATACATGAATGTGTGGAGGATTCATTGAAAAGATTGTAGAGAAAGTACCGTTCACCTTTTTAGGGAATAAGTTGAGCAATTAATGAAAATGAGGTGGAATGAAGTGATGTGATGGAAGAGAGAGAAAGGTGGAAATGGATGGGCTGATGGGTGGATGGGTGAAGAAATGGACTCCCACGGAAGTGGAAGTCTTTAATATGACAAGTACATACCTTAATTAGCTATAAGGAGGGACACTAGGTCCACTTCCTTCGGCTGCAGGAAGCTCAGGTGCAGTAGGCTGAGTGAATTGTTGCAAGAACTCCTCCTTGGAAGTTGGCTTGCGATACAATCTGAGGCAATGACCATTGACAAGCAACTTGAATCTGATTGGGTCAATAGTAGTGAGATGAACAACACCATTAGGGAATACTTTAGCAACCTCATATGGTCCTAGCCACCTTGTCTGCATTTTTCTAGCATTGTCCTAATATCAAGAATCATAAAGCAAAGTCACCTGGCTGGAATTTCTTGTCCTTGATGAATTTGTCATGCCACTTGATTCTCTATTTTTACACTACCTCTGTGTGATGCAAGGCTACTCTCCTCATCTCATCCAAAGCATTCAGCTGCATGATTATTTCTCTTTGTGCCTCAGAGATATCCATCCCAAAATCTATTGTAGTCCTAAGAGTCTTATGTTCAAATTCAATGGGCATCATGGTTGTTTTTCCATACAACAACTCAAATGGATGGAATCTTGTAGTTGTTTTCCAAGTAGTTCTATAGGCCCAAACAAATTTTGGTAATTTGTTTGCCTAGTCCTTTCTGTGGATAGCTACTATTTTGGTCATAATAGCTTCAATTTTTGTGTTGGTCACCTCAACTTGGCCATTGGCTTGGGGGTGATAAGGATTAGACTTCATGTGTCTTATGTTGTACTCATTAACTAGTTCTGCAACAAGGGTTGATGTGAATTGAGTCCCTTGATCAGTCACTATCTCTCTTGGAACTCTATACCTTGTGAAAATCTCCTCATAAAAAAATTATGCAACCTTGTTATCTCTTGCATGCTCATGGCCTTAACTTCTACCCACTTAGTTACATAATTAGTGCCTACAAGAATATAAGACTTACCATTTGATGGAGGGTCAATGGGTCCTACAAAATCCAATCCCCACTTGTCAAAGGGAGTGATTACTACCTAAGGGAAAAGTGGCATCTCATCAGATCTGGTTGGTTTTCCCATTCTTTAACATCTATCACATTTTCTGGTATACCTTCCTACATCCTTGTGGAGTGTTGGCCAGTAATATCCTGTGTTCAAAATATTCATTGTTGTCCTCTTGGCTACAAAATGTCCTCCACATGGTTTGTTGTGGCATGTATGAAAATTTTCATGTGTCTCATCTTCTCTCACACATCTCCTCATGACATGGTCTGGTCCAGTATAAAACAAACATCCAGCAATCCATGAGAAAGGAAAATATTTTTCAATCAGTGTCTTTCTTTCTTTTGGAGAGAAGTGAGGTGGAACCCTACCTGTGACCAAATAATTAGCTATGTCAACATACCAGGGTGTTTGTACACTAATGGAGAATAGATGTTCATCAGGAAAAGAGTCATCTATGGCTTGATTGTCTTTTGATGTAGTCAACCTTGAGAGAAAATCTTCAACAACATTAGCCTTTCCTAGTTCATCCACAATGGTTATGTCAAACTCCTACATCAACAATAACCATCTTGCTAGCCTACCTATGATCAGGAGTTTATTCATGATATATCTAATGGTTGCATTATCAGTGTGCACAAATATTTGGTAACCTGTTATGTAATGCCTGAATTTGTTCAGGGCATAGATCACTGCCAGCATTTCTTTTTTTGTCACAATATAGTTGAATTCAGCTCCTTGCAAATTTTTGTTGACAAAATAAATGGAATTTTCAATAGCTACTTCTTTCTCTCCTAAGTTTCTCCTATGGCATAATCTGATGCATCTGTATGGGTGTGGAAAGGAAGCTCCCAATTAGGTCATTTGAGTACAGGAGCATGAGTCAAGGCTACCTTCAAATTAGAAAATGCCTTCTCACAATCTTCAATCCACTAGAATTCAACATGTTTGGTGAGAAGAGTAGACAATGGTGCTGCTATTTTTCTAAAATCCTTGATGAAACACCTATTATATCCTGCATGGCCCAAGAAACTCCTAACATCCTTCTGTTTTGCAGGTGTGGGTAGATTTGTGATTACCTCAATTTTTGCAGGATCTACTTGAATTCCTTTGTGGGAGATGCAGTGTCCAAAAACTACACCTTCCTGCATCATCATGAAGCACTTTTCACTGTTTAAAGAGAGATTGTGATCTTCACATCTTTGTAGGACTTTCCTGAGATTCTTCAATGCTTCATTGAAATCAGCACCATAGGTGGTAAAGTCATCCATATAAATTTCCATGCAATCATGAGAACTGTCTAAAAATATGCTAATGAATTCCCTCTAAAAAGTTGCAGGTGCATTGCATAAGCCAAATGGGAGTACCAAGTAGGAATAGGTCCCCCATAGATAGGTAAAGGTGGTCTTCTCCTGGTCCTTTGGTGCAATTTGGATCTAGTTGTAGTTATTGAATCCATCTAGAAAAGAAAAGTATTGTTTTCCTACAAGTGAGTCCAAAACTTGATTTATGAAAGGTAAGGGAAAATGGTCCTTTTTGGTGGCAATTGTCTGCCTCGTACAATGATTCAACAACTAGGCTTTCATAGTCATGATTCAGAGATTGGACATCTAACCTGAATAGCTATTTCAATCATCACGAAGGTGCATTTAACTTTTCAACCCAGGGACGTGAACTTGAAATGGGTCAGCACAGTATGTGCACTAGGAACCCAAAGTAGCCATTTTCATTCTATAGCTAAGAAAGACACAATGCCGAAAGTAAATTGCTTAGAAAGGAATAAAATGAATGCTAACCATCAATCAAAAATTACACCAAGCTGAAATGCATGACAAAAATGAAAATCTGAGCAACAAACAGGGCACTACTATGTCTGCTTTGGCTATAGGAATAGTCACATAATGGAATTCTAGTGGCTGCAGGAACAGTCGATGCCATATTTTTAACTAATTACTAAACAACAAGTAATAATAAACTAAAGGATGGATTACTAACCAAGTGGGACCCCTTGGATAAGTATCCTCTAAAACTAATGAGAACTCAAATGTTCGAACTCATAACTTTATTTTATTCATTGTAAATCATGAGTACAAAAGAGTAATATATCTAGATTACTGAAAAATCAAGAATGCAATTACAATATCAAATCGTGCAACCTCCAGAGAAGGAGCATCATATCTTTATTTATACTATCAACTAAACAAGGTAGTCAACTCCACAAACTGGGAGGACGCCATTTAGGGAAAACAAAGAAAGGTGGGCGGTGGTTATGCATGCATGGAATCCGGTCAAACATGCATGTCCAACCGCAAATTTAGTGTTGCAATAATGCACACGTTTGCTCAACATCAATAATGACCACTACAAGGTGGTTATGTTTGGTTTGCATGAGGAATCTCCTGTCGTCGTCCTCCTTTGATGTTTGAATGATTCCCTTGCTAGACGTTATGGTGCATACCCAGCTGGCAGTGTCTTCCTCAATTTAGCATCCTCAAATTAAATATGCATGGCAATGTTAGTACGCACAATAATTGCATATTTGTAACAACCTTAAGGAACATTCATTAACTGCATGCAAAATTAATATAGACAGTCCATTTAACATGCCATTTATCATTAAATGTTTACAAAATTAAGATTAAGCCCAATGTCTATAGTTTGAGGAAAATATCATAAAAGTATCAACACTTAATGTCAAAGTCCATGATAACTTAAACAACTAGATCACAAATTCTACCCAAAAATGAGACCATAAACTAGACTCATCACTCCCCCCAACCTAAGATCTTGTTGGTACCCTAGCAGGGGAAGGGTTGTTCTTTTGCTTGGACAATGCTCTAAAATTTGCAATTGACAATTGTCCCACATCAGAGTGTGTTGTGCGTGAATTAGGATCCCAATAGAATCCTCCCAATCTGTCCAATCTACTCCATCTTTGTTTCTCTACAACAATATCATATTGGTAGAACTTGAAGTTTGATACATGCCACATTAGGATGGGTGGCTAAAAAAGTCAGGGGAAGCCAGAATCGCCTCTTTGTACTTCCAATGTGAATATATATGTCAATCCTTTTAAGATTTTCTGCATAGTTCTAGATGGAATGAGGCTCAACCTGCTTGATATCACCAGTTAGATTGTTCTATCTTTGTGAGAGGTATCTCTTCATGGTTTCCTCTTTTTCTTTTGCCTTTGCCTCATTTTCACTATAAATTTCTTCTATCCAAGGCATAATCCTATTACCATAGCTAGGTCTGAAAAGCATTCGATGCCATTCCCTAAAAAATATCCCCTGGACTCCTTGATTCAACCTTAATGGGCAGAGGGATGTTAAACTCCAATTTCTTATAAGCCCCATATTGTTGTCTCCAACTAATCTCATTTTGCACCCAAGACATAAATGATCTTAATTGGACATCCCCAACATACAATAGTGGATTCCAATCATGGTCTTGAGTTACAACATAATTATGCAAATAAAACTCACACAACAAGTTCTTCATTTCAAGGGTAGCAATTTGATAAGTATTGAAAAATTCAAAAGGGGTCTCAATAGAAGGGTTCAAACCTGAGACAATTCTTTCCAATATAAAATAGAGATATTTCTCCTTCAAATGCATAGCATGGACCCTTGGAGGGGTCCTACATTCCAAAATATATGGTACAAGGGTTGCCATATCATCCACCCTCTTCTTCAAGGTGGCAATTTTTGCATCTTTATCTTCAATTTCCTCATCTCTTTTTTGAATTTCCTTCTTCAATGTGCATTTTTCCTCCTTCCATTCCTCTTCTCTTCTTTGCATCTCTTTCCATAAATGCATGGAAACCTTATGCATTGAAAAATCAGGGAGGTTATGTATTCCTACCAACATCTTCTTTGGCACTAATACTAACTGCAAGGATTTAGGCTGTCCCATCAATTTTGGCTGCAGGGGTACTGATTGTTCTCCCAATTCGAGTTGTTGTTGCAGGGACTCCTGCTCCTATTCTGGCTTTTGTTGCAGGATCTCTTGCTGCAGGACCTCTTGCTATAGGAAGTTCTAATTTTCCTCATACTCCTAATTTTTTACTTGTTCTACAATATTAGCAAGATCAGCCAACATTATGTTTCTTGTTGCCTTAAATATATCTTCCTCCTCGACATTCTCCTGCCTCATTGGAGCTTTTATGTCCCCTTGTGATATTTCTCTAGACTTAGGGCTTTCTTGCGGAGGCATACCAAAGGCTGGCCTGGCTAGTCTTGCTTTCCTATGAGTGCTCTCATGTTTTTCTTTGGCTGCAGGATGAACAGTGTCAGCCTTTCTCTTCTTAGAGCTTGGCACCTCTTTTTCTGTTGGTTGTCTTTTGGCCTTTCCTTTCCTTGTTTCTACTTCCCTCTTTTGTGCCCTAGTTTTCATTAGAATTCCAAGTGGAACATCATCAGAGTCAGGGGGAGAACTTTCTTTGTCTGAGTCCTTTGTCCCAAAAGAGCTAATTTCTATGGTTTCTTCTACTGCAGGAGGGTTTACACTCGGGCCTGCGCCAGAGGTTGAAGCACCAAGAGTGGCTTTAGCCATGCTCAATCTCCTACTAGACCTATGGGGTTGAGGTAAAACTCTAGGTTGTAAGTGCTCAAGTCTAATTTGATCATTTTTTTATGAATTCTTCCCATGTCATTCCAGATACATCATGCAAAGACTTCTCAGCTAGCAATTTAATCATACAATGGTGAGAAACAAAATTGTCCCTACCTTTTTGGGTCTCAGCTGCCATGATTGAGAGAAGGTTGTATAACACATTCGACACATTCATCCTCCTTTTATGCCTCATATGATTCAAAATCTTGAAGTGCACAAAATGAAAATTCGACTGGCGACCTTCATAGGTGATGTATTTTATGGCATAAACAACTATTTGCTTCCATGGCTCGAGTAGAGAAATTCTCTTCAGACCATGTTTATCTATGCTCAATGGAGGGTTGGTCGGCTTTGTAAATTCGGCCCTAGCTAATCTGGAATCTCTAGAAGCAGGGTAATTTTCACCATCAACAGGTAACCCTGTAACCTCTGCAATTCTTTCTTCAGTTGCTATGACCTCTAGCCCTTTTACCATGGCCTTGCCTTTAGATAATGTTTGGGAAAATTCTAGTGCAATGTCTTCATCAAAATCATCCAACTTCAGGAAGTAGTCAATCCACTCGCAGTTTCTGAATTTGGCTAAGCAAGGTGCATCCTACAGTAATACATCATGCACTGTGGGTTCATTCCGAATTAACCCACCTCCCATTGTCTGCAATCAAACAAGCACTCTACGGTTTCCTTCTTGCACTTCTGTTTGAAAATCAAATTCACCTTCCTACAATACTTGCTAACTTTCCAATGCCAATGTCGACTAGATTTTCCCTTTTCTAACTTGCCTTTTTTTTGCAACGTAATTTGAGATATGACAGGGTCAATAATGGCAAGGAAGGAGTAATAAAGGAGAGCTATAATGAAGAGAAATGGTGAAAACAATTTGTGTCACTTCACACATGTGAGCCATCCTCTCACTCAGATTTCAAATCGGCTCAATTTAAATTTTGCTGACGTAGACCAATATGGACTGACACGTGGGAAAAATATTCACATCTTTTCCTTCCCCCCCCAACCTAAATTTGGGCATGTGTCAACACATGCGGAATAATGATTCAACAGGGTAGGGAATATTGGCATGCTATGGTGAACGTCCATACTAACATACAACAATTAAATGAATGCACTTAAAGACAATTAAGATATAGCAATTAATGCACACATACCTGAATGTGTGGAGGATTTGTTGCAAAGATCGTGGAGAAAGTATTGTTCACCTTTTTAGGAAATAAGTTGAGTAATTAATGAAGATGAGGTGGAATGAGGTGGAGTGAAGTGATGGAAGAGAGAGAAAGGTGGAAATGGATGGGTGGATGGGCGAATGGGTGAAGAAATGGACTCCCACAGAAGTGGAAGTCTTTATTATGACAAGTATGTACCTTAATTAGCAAGGAGGGACACTAGGTCCACTTCCTTCAGCTGCAAGAAGCTCGGATGTTGCATGCTGAGTGAATTGTTGCAGGAACTCCTCCTTGGAAGTTGCCTTGTGATATAATCTGAGGTGATGACCATTGACAAGCAACTTAAATCTGACTGGGTCAATAGTAATGAGTTGTACAGCACCATTAGGGAATACTTCAACAACCTTATATGGTCCTAGCCACCTTGTTTGCAATTTTCTTGCATTGTCCTGATACCTTGAATCATAGAGCAGGGCCCAATCTCCTGGTTGGAATTTCTTGTCCTTGATGAATTTTTCATGCCACTTGATTCTCTGATTCTGCACTACCTCTGTGTGACGCAGGGCTTCTCTTCTCATCTCATCCAAAGCATTTAGTTGCATGATTCTTTCTCTTTGTGCCTCAGAGATATCCATCCCCAAATCTACTGCAGTCCTAAGAGTCTTATGTTCAAATTCAATGGGCATCATAGTTGTCTTTCCATACAACAACTCAAATGGAGTGAAGCCTATAGTTGTTTTCTAGGTAGTTCTGTAGGCCCAAACAACTTTTGTTAATTCGATTGTCCAATTATTTATGTGGATAGCTACTGTCTTGGTTAGAATAGCTTCAATTTCTCTATTGGTCACCTCAACTTGGCCATTAGCCTAGGGGTGATAAGGCGTAGACTTTTTGTGCCTTATTTTGTACTCATTAACTAGTGTTGCAACAAGGGTTGATATGAATTGAGCCCCTTGATCAGTCACTATCTCTCTTGGAACTCCATATCTTGTGAAAATCTTCTCATAAATAAATTTTGCAACCTTGTTCTCTCTTGCATGTTTCATGGCCTTAACTTATACCCACTTAGTTACATAATCAGTGCATACCAAGATATAAGACTTACTATTTGATGGAGGGTCAATGGGTCCTACAAAATCTAATCCCCACTTGTCAAAGGGAGTGATTACTACCTAAGGATAAAGTGGCATCTCATCAGATTTGGTTGGCCTACCCATTCTTTGGCATCTGTCACATTTTCTGGTATACCTTCTTGCATGCTTGTGGAGTGTTGGCCAATAATATCCTATGTTCAAAATCTTCATTGCTATCCTCTTGGATACAAAATGTCCTCCACATGGTTCGTTGTGGCATGCATGCAAAATGTCATATGTCTCATCTTCTCTTACGCATCTCTTCATGACATGGTCTAGTCCAATATAAAACAAACATCCAACAATCCATGAGAAAGGAAAAGATTTTTCAATGAGTTCCCTTTTCTCTTTTGGGGAGAAGTGAGGTGGAACTCTACCTATGACCAGATAGTTAGCTATGTCAACATACCAGGGTGTTTGTACACTAATGGAGAATAGATGCTCATCAGGAAAAGAGTCATCTATGGCCTGATTATCTATTGATGTAGTCAGCCTTGAAAGAAAATCTGCAACAACGTTGGCCTTCCCTGGCTTAGCCACAATGGTTGTATCAAACTCCTGCATCAACAATAACCATCTTGTCAGTCTACCTGTGATCAAAGGTTTATTCATGAGATATCTAATGGCTACATGATAAGTGTGCACAAAGATTTGGTAACCTGTTATGTAATGTTTGAATTTGTTCAGGGCATAAATCACTGACATCATTTCTTTTTCTGTCACAGTATAGTTGAATTCAACTCCTTGCAAATTTTTGTTGACAAATTAAATGGAATTTTCAATAGCTCCTTTTTCTGCCCTAATACTGCTCCTATGGAATAATTTGATGCATCAGTATGGATGTGGAAAGGAAGCTCCCAATTAGGTCCTTTGAGTACATGAGCATGAGTCAAAGATACCTTTAATTTAGAAAATGCCTTATCACAAGTTTCATTCCACTGGAATTCAGCATCTTTAGTGAGAAGAGTATACAATGGTGTTGCTACCTTGCTAAAATCCTTGATGAAATTCCTATAATATCCTGCATGGACCAAGAAGCTCCTAACATCCTTTTTTTTTGCAGGTGTGGACAGATTTTTGATCACCTCAATCTTTGCAGGATCTACTTGAATTCCCTTGTGGCAGATGTAGTGGCCAAGAACTACACCTTCCTGCATCATCATGGAGAAATTTTCACTATTTAAGGACACGTTTTGGTCTTCACATCTCTGTAGGACTCTCCTGAGATTTTTCAATGCTTGATTAAAATTAGCACCATAAGTGGTAAAGTCATCCATATAAATTTTCATGCAATCATGAGAAATGTTTGAAAAATGCTAATGACTGCCCTCTAAAAAGTTGCAAGTGCATTGCATAAGCCAAATGGGAGTACCGAGTAGGCATAGGTCCCCCATAGATAGGTAAATGTGGTCTTATATTTGTCCTCTGGTGCAATTTGGATCTGGTTGTAGCCACTAAATCCATCTAGAAAAGAAAAGTATTGCTTTCCTGCAAGTGTGTCCAAAACTTGATCGATGAAAGGTAAGGGAAAATGTTCCCTTTTGGTGGCAACATTATTTTCCCTGTAATCAACACAAAATCATCATTTCCCTCCTTTCTTGGGCACAATCACTAATGGAGATACCCACTGGATATCTGAAATGGGGTAGATAAATCCCGCATCTAGCAATTTCTGCAGTTTCCCTTTTACAGTTTCTCTTAATACAGGGTTAATTCTTCTTTTTGGTTTCCTCACTAGGGTGCAATCATCTCTAATATAAATTTTGTGTGTACAAATTTTAGGGTCCAATCCCTTCATATCATGATAATCCCACGCAAATGCATGCTGATGGGTCCTTAATAAGTTTTCCAATAACAATTGTTGTTCTTCACTTAGTTTTTTGTTAACATTCAGATACTTTCCTTCTGACACCTATACTTGTGTCATCAACTCTATCATGGCTACTTCATTAACAAATGGTACCTTTAGTTCATATGGAATCAATGTATGGGACATACCTATTGCTACAGGAAGTCTGTCTACAAGAACGGTGGCTGCAGGAAGATAAGGTAGAAGTGTCTTGACTGGAGTAGCAGAATGAGAAGATGATGCTTCCTCCACTTCACAATGGTTCTGAATGATGTTATCCAATACTTCATCTTCATCTTGAAGCTACATGAAAGATCTTTCTCCTAACATCATAAGTTGTGCCACAAAATTAACTTCCTTGGCCTCTTCACCAATATGTGGTCATACGTGATTATCCTCATCATGAGATGGCTGAGCAGGAGGATAAAGAACAAACTTTTTAGTGCTCTTCCCATCTGACATGGTCATATCACCTAACCAACATCCAATATATGCATTTGCAGTTGCTAACCATGGACTTCCAAGTATAATGGGATACCCTCCTAGTGTAGCCTTAGGAGAAAGAATCATGAAGTCTGTTAGGTACTCCCAGGAGTCTAAAACTACCACAAGATCCTCCACTATACCATCAGGCTTAACAGTAGAACTATCAGCAAGTTGTAGGACAGTAGGAGTAGATCTTATGCTTGCAATGTTTAGTTGTTGTAGGATGTCCTTGGTCATTACATTTATTGTTGCCCCTAAATCAATCAGAGAATTCTTTATTTGGATCTCGTTTATAACAACTGCTACCAAAGGACTACCTGGGTCATTGTACTTGGGGATAGTCACTTTTCCAAGCATGATGTCAGCTAGTTGTCCCACTATATGAACTGTAGTTAGGTCTTTCTTTTTCCTACCTAGCTTTTTGAGGCATAATTCATTGATTTCCTTGCCATAGATTGGAACATCCTTTATGGCCTGGAATAGAGGGATCTAGACACATATCTACTTCAACTAATCCAAGATATCAAAATTTGTATCCTCTTTTTCTTCCTTCTTCTTGGCAACTTCCAATCTCTAAGGAAATGGTGGTTCTTGTTTAGTCTGCTTGACTCGGACTAGTTTAGGATTTTTAGGTGCACTTGACTAAATGTGATAATTTAGAGGTTTCTCCTCCTCTTCCACAAGAAGCTCAGTGATAATGGGCTTGGAAGGGGTTGGTAGAGTAGTTCATGAATGCAAGTGGATGTCACTTACACTCACAACATATGCAGGGAATTGATTTGAATCAGCAGAGTATGCAGGCTGTTGTTGTGGTTTGTTATTTGGATTGGGTGTGGGTTGAGTTGGTAAATGAGTAGGTTTAGGTACATTTGAGCTTCAATTAGCAAGTGGAGGCATTATATCAGGTTGTTGGGGTTGAGAAGGTGGTTGCATGTAATTGGTTGTCTGGGTAGGCCATTGTTGTCCTCCCCTCCATTGATTTGTTTGCTGCCAATTTCTTGGAGGTGGTTGTCAATTTCCTTGAAATTGCTGCCAATTCCCCTAAGGTTGCTTCCACTGGGGTGGAGAGTTTTGATGATTGGTCTAAGCATTTGGAGGTTTACTCCAAGGCTATGGTGGATATCCTCCATAGATGGATGGATATGGGGGCTGACATTGGTTACCAGATGAATAGGAATTGAAATATGGCCCAACATAAGAGTGGATCTAGTGGCATACTTTGTCTTGGAGCCCAAGGCCTCTTTGTGCAATATAGTAGACTTGGTCTTCTTCAATCTAGATTGGCTTGAACTTGGGTGCAATATGTTTTCCTTCAATATTGGCTACCATCTTGCATCTACAGTCCTTCTTTTGTCTACAATGGGGGCAATACTCTTACAACATTGTCTTTGACTCCTCTTGCTTCTTCTTGGCCTAAAGTGCATCTAGTTGAGTAGCTAGATTGTTTATAATGTCTTGCTTGAAGTCTACTATCAAATGAGTAATCTCCATTCTTGAAACTCCATCAGTAGTTGACTTACCCATGGAAGATTGGTAAGCTCTCACTTTCTTTGAAGTTGCCCTAGAGTAGTTCTGACATATTTTCTTGATATCTTCCCAAGGAACTTGGGAGATATCTCCTCCTCCCATCAGGTCCAAGGCATCGGTGTAGTTGTCATTGATTCCTCTCAAGAAAAGAAACTTTTGTGAGTCTTCATTAAGTGTATGGTGTGAAGATTTTTGTAGGCAAAATAAAAAACCTTGCAATATAATCATCTAGACTCTCATCTTCCTTTTGTTGCATCTTGAAAATGTCACCTCCTCTCATGTCACTACCCCTACAATACTCCTTGTATTTCTCAAGGAATTTTTTCTTCATGTCTTCCCAAGTTTCCACAGTATATCTGCCTAGGCTCATGAACCATCTTAATGAAACTTCTTTCAGAGTGGTAGGAAATAGCTTAAGCCTATGGGCATTAGTGGTATAATCATAACTCATGTAGAGTATGTCAAACTCAAACAAAAATGTATCAAGATCTTTTGTGACAAGTCCATAAAACTTGGGGAGTGTTGAATTAGGGATGTTTTTGATGTCGTCAACTTCATTCTTATGGGCAATGGGGAAAGGAAAATCTGGTTGGTTAGGTCTGTTTCTATTTGCATCACCCATGCCTGCTTGATGTAGTTCTGAAGCAAAGGGCTTCTCAAGTTGATTTTGGTCTTCAGAGGAGACTTCAGAGCTAGTTAAATCAGGAAATGCATCAGCAAAGGGGTGTGGATCTTCTTCTTCTTCTTCTCTTGGCAGGTTCTGATATTCAATTAGCTAGAATGGATTGGGATTGTTTGGAAGGAATCTCTCATAAGCATCCCTTCTCCTTCCTCTATGCATGTGGTATCAACTCACTATCAGCCAGCTCACACAAAGAATTGGTAAAGAATAAGGGGGGTCATTACTTCCTAAATGAGGTTATACTAAGAACATCTTCCAGAAACACTACAACAAGAAAAATTACCAATGAATTCAAAGAACTCCCTATTTTGACACCATCCCCGACAACGGCGCCAAAAAATGTCTTCCTCCTACAATGATTCAACAACTAGGCCTTCACAACTGTGATTCAGAGATTGGACATCTAACCTGAATAGCTATTTCAATCATCATGAAGGTGCATTTAACTTGTCATCCTAGGGACATGAACATGAAATGGGTCAACACAATATGTGCACTAGGAAACCAAAGTAGCCATTTTCATTCTACAACTAAGAAAGACACAATGCTGAAAGTAAATTGCTTAGAAAGGAATAACATGAATGTTAACCATCAATCAAAAATTACACCAAACTGAAATGCACGGCAGAAATGAAAATTTGAGCAACAAACAGGGCACTACTCTATCTACTTTGGCTGCAGGAACATTCACATAATGAAATTCTAGTGGCTACAGGAACAGACAGTGCTAGATTTTTAACTAATTACTAAACAACAAGTAATACTAAACTAATACTAAACTAAAGGATGGATTACTCACCAATTTTCCCCCCTTGGATAAGTATCCTCTAAAACTAATGATAACTCAAATGCTCAAACTCAGAACTTTATATTAGTCACTGTAAATCATGAGTACAAAAGAGTAATATATTTGGATTACTGAAAACTCAAGAACACAATTACAATATCAAATTGTGCAACCTTCAGAGAAGGAGCATCAGATCTTTATTTATACTATAAACTAAACAAGGCAGTCAACTCCACGAACTGGGAGGACGCCATTTAGGGAAAATAGAGAAAGTGGGGCAGCGGTTATGCATGCATAGAATCCGGTCAGGCATGCATGTCCAACCGCAGATTTAGTGATGCAGTAACACACGCATTTTCTCAACATCAATAATGACCACTACAAGGCGGTTACATTTGGTTTGCATGAGGAATCTCCTATCATCATCCTCCTTTGACCTTTGAACGATTCCCTTGTTGGATATTATGGTGCATGCCCAGTTGGTGGTGTCTTCTTCAATTTAGCATCCTCAAATTAAATATGCATGGCAATGTTAGTATGCCAAATAATTGCATATTTGTAACCACCTTAAGGAACATTCATTAACCACATGCAAAATTAATATAGACAATCCATTTAACATGTCATTTATCATTAAAGGTTTGTAGAAATAAGATTAAGCCCAATGTCTATAGTTTGAGGAAAATATCATAAAAGTATCAACACTGAATGTCAAAGTCCATGATAACTTCAACAACTAGATCACAAATTCTACCCAAAAATGAGACCATAAACTAGACTCATCACCAGCATTGAGTTCCCTATAATCAACACAAACTCACCATTTCCCTCCTTTCTTGGGCACAATCACTAATGGAGACACCCACTGGCTATCTGAAATGGGGTAGATAAATCTTGCATCTAGCAATTTATGCAATTCTCCTTTTACAATTTCTCTCAGTGCAGGGTTCATTCTTCTTTATGGCCACCTCACTAGGGTGCAATCATCTCTGATGTAAATTCTATGAGTGCAACGCGTAGGATCCAATCCCTTCATTTCATGATAGTCCCACAGGAATGCATGCTAGTGGGTCCTCAATAAGTTTTCCAATAACAATTGTTGTTCTTCACTCAATGTGTTGTTAACATTCAGATACTTTCCTTCTGACACCTATACTTGTGTAGTTTTGCTCTATCATAGTTGCTTCATTAACACATGGTACCTTGAGTTCATATGGTAGAAATGTATGGGACATACCTGTTGCTATAGGAAGTCTGGCTACATGAAGAGTGGTTGTAGGAAGAACATTTGTAGGAATAGTGGCTGCAGGAAGAGTAGGCATAAGTGTCTTGGCTGGAGTAGCAGAATGAGAAGATGATGCTTCCTCCACTTCACAATGGTTTTGAATGATGTTAGCCAATAATTTATCTTCATCTTGATTTTGCATGAAAGAGCTTCTACCTAGCATCATAAGTTGTGCCACAAAATTAACTTCCTCGGTCTCTTCACCAATATGTGGCCATACAGGATTATCATCATCATGGGATGGCTGAGCAGGAGGATAAAGAACAAACTTTTTGGTGTTCTTCCCATCAGAAATGGTCATGTCACATGACCGAAATCTGATATATGCATCTGTAGTTGCTAACCATGGCCTTCCAAGTATAATGGGATACCCGCCTAGTGTAGCTTTAGGAGAAAGAATCATGAAGTCTATTGGGTACTCCCAAGAGTCTAGAATCACGACAAGATCCTCCACTATACCATCAGGCTTACTAGTAGAACTATCAACAAGTTGTTGGACAGTAGGAGTATATCTCATTCTTGCAACGTTTAGTTGTTGCAGGATATCCTTAGTCATTACATTTATTGTTGCCTCTAAATCAATCAGAGTATCCTTTATTTGAATCTCATTTATAAAAACTGCTACCACAGGACTACTTGGGTCATTGTACTTAGGGATAGTCACTTTTCTAAGTATGATGTTAGCTAGTTATCCCACCACATGAACCGTAGTGAGGTCTTTCTTCTTCCTGCCTAGCTTCTTGAGGCATGATTCTTTGATTGCCTTGCCATAGATTGGGTCATCCTTTATGACCTGAAATAGGGGTATCTGGACACATATATGCTTCAGCTAATCCAAGATGTCAAAGATTGTGTCCTCATTTTCTTCCTTCTTATTGACGACTTCCAATCTCTGAGGAAATGGTGGTTCTTGTTCAATCCGCTGGACTTGGATTGGTTCAGGATTTTTAGGTGCACTTGGTTGAATGGGATCATTCAGAGGTTCCTATTCCTCTTACACAGGAAGCTCAGTAATAATGGACTTGGAAGGGGCTGAAAAAGTAGTTCCTGAACGCAAGTGGATGTCACTTACACTCACAACATATGCAGGGAATTGGTTTGAATCAACAGAGTATACAGGATGCTACTATGGTTTGTTATTTGGATTGGGTGTGGGATGAGATGGTAGCTAAGTAGGTTTAGGTGCATTTGGGCTTGAATTAATAGGTGGAGGCATTATAGCAGGCTGATGGGACTGAGAAGGTGGATGCATGTAACTGGTTGTCTGGGAAGGCCACTATTGTCCTCCCCTCCATTGATTTGTTTGTTTCCAATTTCTTGGAGGTGGCTACCAATGCCCTTGAAATTGTTTCCAATTCCCCTGAGGTTGCTTCCACTCGGGTGGAGAGTTTTGAGGATTGGTCCAAGCATTTGGAGGGTTACCCCAAGGCTGCGGTGATATCCTCCATAGTTGGATGGATATGGGGGCTTCCATTGGTTACCAAATGAATAGGAATTGAAATATTGCCCAACATAAGAGAGTGGATCTGGTGGCATACCTTGTCTTGGAGCCCAAGGCCTCATTTGTGCAACATAGTAGACTTGATATTTTTCAATCTGAATTGGCTTGAACTCGGGTGCAATCTTCTTGCCTTCAATATTAGCTACCATCTTGCATCTGCAGTCCTTCTTCTTCTTTTTTGCAATGGGGCCAATACTTTTCCAAAATTGCCTTTGCCTCCTCTTATTTCTTCTTGGCCTGAAGTGTATCCAGCTGAGTAGCTAGATTGTTTATAATGTCTTGCTTGAAGTCTACCAGAAAATGAGTAATCTCCATTCTTGAGACTCCACTAGTAGATGACTTACCCATGGAATATTGGTAATCTCTCCCTTTCTTTGAAGCTGCCCTAGAGTAGTTTTGGCATATTTTCGTGATATCCTCCCAAGGAACTTGGGAGATATCTCCTCATCCCATCAGGTCCAAGGAATCAGTGTAGCTGTCATTAATTCCTCTCAAGAAAAACAACTTTTGTGAGTTTTCATTAAGTGTACATGGTGTGGAGATTTTTGTAGGAAAAATAAAAACCTTGCAATATAATCCTCCAGGCTCTCATCTTCCTTTTGCTTAATCCTAAAAATGTCACCTCCTCTCATGTCACTACCCCTACAATACTCCTTGTATTTCTCAAGGAACTTTGTCTTCATGTCCTCCCAAGTTTCCATAGTATCTCTGCCCAGGCTCATGAACGATCTTAATGCAACTTCTTTCAAAGTGGTAGGAAATAGCTTAAGCCTATGGGAATTGGTGGTATAGTCATAACTCCTGCAGAGTATGTCAAACTCAAAAAAGAAGGTATCAGTATCTTTTGTGACAAGTCCATAAAACTTGGGGAGTGTTGAAGCAAGGATATTTTTTGTAAGAGTAATTGATGAACTCAAGCACCCAAGATCACCTGCAAAACCAAGATAAACCTTCCACACGAGAGCAACAAGATATAAAATGTTGGAATATAGTGCAATAACAAAATGATGTTATTATCACACACTAAATGATACAATATGCCTCAACTCTCCCTTGAATTGACTGAGTTAATATGAACTCATCTGGACTAGATAGGAGCTAGATAGGAGGGAGAGGTGAGTGCAGAATATATAGCAGAATATGGGAAAATAATTCCAAGAGGGGTAATAACTCCCAAATAACCAAATTAGGTGGGAGTTATGCCTACTTGGAAAATGCCAAATAGGTGGCATAACCTACTTAGAAAGAGACAGATGAGTGGTTTTGTGAGGTGGCATATAAGGCCAAAAGAGGGTGTGAAACTCAACCACCCAAGTGTGAGTGGGAGCAACACATGTAATCGATGGATTACGCCATGTGTCCTCACATAAACCACATCTCCTATAACCTAAGGTATGCTTAATAATGTGTAGGAAAAATAATATTAAAAAAACCTACACTAACACCCCCCTTAAGCATAGCTTAGGTGGGTGAAAGGATGAAATAATGCAAAAATGGGTCCTAACTACAAGGCCATGTTAGGTACCCATGTACAAAATACTTTCTCACAAATGGAGTAAAGGAGAAAACCCAGTGGGACAAAACTCCTCCCCAAAAGAGAAAAGACAACAAGTTTCCCAACACAAGAAGAATCCCATGCAAGGAAGAAGTCCCATCCAAAATAGAAAGGATAGGAAAGACCATGTAGCCTTCCCCAAAGTAGTCAACTGTGCCAATGGTTGAAGCTCGAAGCTGAATGTAGAACATGGTCCACGATCGTCGAACAATGTTCCTCCCCTTAGGAAGAAACAAAACCAAAGGTGTATGAAGAATGTCTTCCCATTCCTGAAAGGAATATGAGGGAAGTAAGCTCAAAATGTATGAAGTCTCTGAAAACTGCTCATATGTCTCCACGTTGATGCTAAAAGCTGCCACTACCAAATCAAGCATTCTAGGCCACACTGATGAAGATGATAATTCAAAACCCAGTAGAGATGTGTGTAGAACAAAATCCAAAGACTCAAGTTCTACCTCCTCTGAAGACAAAGATGCCTCCTCCAAATGCTGCTCAAAAGTATCCACACTCATGTCAAACTGTGATGAATGATCATGTGGAGAATGAACAAGAGGATCCAAAGGTTCCTCCATAACAACTGAAGAAGAATCAACTTCATCAAAGAGAAGATGAATACTGTCAATAATGTCTCCCAAATCTGCAATATGAGATTCTATGAGCAAACCTGCAATGTCTGTCAAGTAGTCATCTGAAGTAGCTATATCTAGAAGACAATGTGTATCATGTTGCACTGAATCACAAGAAGCCATGAATGTAGCAACACAAGTATCTTCAGATGCAACAATAGATGAGGATGTGATATCAATAGGAGGAGAAGAAGCAAGAAGAGAAGTCTCTTTGTCAACTAGACATTCAAGACATTTATTATCCTCAAGCTCCTCTAAAGTATCATCATCATAGGGTATATTATCAGCATCATCAAGGGGAATTAAACAATCTGCAACAGGATCATTTGGGAATGGAGAGATATGATGGTCTCCAATAATCTCCCAAATCTTGGTCCAAAGTGTGTGTGGGAACTCAATATGTGAGATCTCCACATAAATATTAACACCAATATATGTACCAATTAATCCTATAATGTGATCATTATTATTACCCCAAATTGATTACTTCCAAGGTGTGTCTGGTTCAGGTATGAACCCATAAATGTATGGCAAGAGCTTAAGCCACCTGAGATGTGTCAGGATTCCATTCTTCCAAGACTCATAATTATCCTTATTCAACATTACCACAGAAGGATGAATAGAAAAACCCATGATACCTCCTCAAATGGTCAACACAAAAAATCAACTACAAGATTACCCCCCAAAATTCACTCAATCATGATCCCCCCTAAAAAAATATAATGGTGGCACTTTATAATTAGTGCGTTTACAATTTTGGAGTTGTTTTCCAGAGTTTTACAATGTCCAAAATTGGACCCAAATATTGAAAGTACAAAATAATCTTAGATTAAGAACCTCAAAATAGCACCAATGTGTAGTGCTCAAAAAAATATCAACTTTCAAAAAAATAATCACCTCGATCTGAGGTCATATGTGAAAGTTATAGCCGTTTGAAGTTCCAAAAATGAGAACTGTCCTTCAGATCTGTTGATAAAACTGAATTTCTGGAAAATCCAGATCACTTGAGAAAAAATGGATCACACCACTGCAAATCCTGTGAAATTCTACCCCAAATCAAAAAAAAATTCTCTGAAAAAAGAGCTCGTATGACTAAATTATGGCCCTCCAAAGATTGATTGCAAAATAAAAAATGCAATTGGAGAGGGGGTCTACTGAAATGTTCTGATTTAGTTTCTGCAAAATATATAACCTGTATACAGAAACTAGCAATGACCTAGATGGTTTTTTCTGCTGCAAACAAAACCCAGATGGCGGATTTTCTTCAAAACATACAGAAAATTTGGATCTAGTGTAAAACAAACGCCTTTAGCAACATAAAACGACCCCAAAAACCAAAAAATGACATGAAAAGGTAGAATCAGCTACTTAAGACAAGTAGAGGCATGCTGCAACCTGCAATACTGATTAAAAACTCACAAATATCTCAAATTTGAGAAGGGGCTTGTAGATCTGACGCTCTGATACCATGTAAGAGTTGTTGATGAACTCGAGCACCCAGGATCACCTGCAAAACCAAGATAAACCTTCCACACGAGAGCAGCAAGATATAAAATGCTGGAATATAGTGCAATAACAAAATGATGTTATTATCACACACTAAATGATACAATATGTCTCAACTCTCCCTTGAATTGACTGAGTTAATATGAACTCATCTGGACTAGATAGGAGCTAGATAGGAGGGAGAGGTGAGTGCAGAATATATAGCAGAATATGGGAAAATAATTCCAAGAGGGGTAATAACTCCCAAATAACCAAATTAGGTGGGAGTTATGCCTACTTGGAAAATGCCAAATAGGTGGCATAACCTACTTAGAAAGAGACAGATGAGTGGTTTTGTGAGGTGGCATATAAGGCCAAAAGAGGGTGTGAAACTCAACCACCCAAGTGTGAGTGGGAGCAACACATGTAATCAATGGATTACGCCATCTGTCCTCACATAAACCACATCTCCTATAACCTAAGGTATGCTTAATAATGTGTAGGAAAAATAATATTAAAAAAACCTACACTAACATTTTTTATGTTGTCAACTTCATTCTGATGGGCAATGGGGAAAGGAAAAGTTGGTTGGTTAGGTCTATTTCTATTTGCATCACCCATGCCTGCTTGATGTAGTTCCAAAGCAAAGGGATTCTCAAGCTGATTTTTGTCTTCAGAGGAAACTTCAGAGCTAGTCAGATCAAGAAATGCATCAACAAAGGGGTGTGGATCTTCTTCTTCTTCTTTTGGCAAGTTCTGATATTCAACTAGCTGGTATGGATTAGGATTATTAGGAAGGAATCTCCCATAAGCATCTCTTCTTCTTCCTCTATGCATGTAGTATCAACTCACTATCAGCTAGCTCACACAAAGTATTGGTAAAGAATAAGGGGGTCATTACTTCCTAAATAAGGGCATACTAAGAAAAACTTTTAGAAATACTACAGCAAGAAAAACTACCAATGACTCCAAAGAACTCCCTAGTTTGACACCATCCCTGACAATGATGCCAAAAATGTTGGTCTCCTACAATGATTTAACAACTAAGCTCTTACAGTTGTGATTCAGAGGTTGAACATCTAAACTAAATAGCTATTTAATCATCATCAAGGTGCATTTAACTTGTCAACCCAGGGGCGTGTACTTGAATTGGGTCAACACAGTATGTGCACTAGGAACTCAAAGTAGCCATTTTTATTCTACAGCTAAGAAAGATGCAATGTTGAAAGTAAATTGCTTGAAAAGGAATAACATAAATGTTGAACATCAACCAACAACTATACTAAGCTTGGAATGCATTACAAATGAAAATTTGAACAACAAACAAAAAATACTCTGTTTGCTTTGGTTGTAGGAATAGTCACAAAATGGAGTTCTAGTGGCTGCAAGAACAATCAACACCAGATTCTTAACTAATTACTGAACATAAAGTAATAACTAGGCTAAACTAAGATAAAGGATGGATTGCTCACCAATTTGGCCCCCTTGGATGAGTATCCTCTACTACTAACGAAAAACTCAGATGCTCAAACTTAGAACTTCATTTTATTCATCATGAAAAATGAGTACAATAGAGCAGTGTAACTGTATCACTAAAAACTAAGAATGCAAGTACAATATCAAATCACACAACCTATTGAGAAGGAGCATCTGATCCATATTTATACTACCAACTAAGAAAGGCAGTCAACTCCACGAACTAGGAGGACGCCAATTTAGGGAAAGCAGAGAAAATGGAGAGGTGGTTATGTGTGCATGGAATCTGGTCAGACGTGTCCACAAATTTAGCACAATAGTAACGCCAATATTTTCTCAACAATATTAAAGTCCACTACAAGGCAGTTACATTCGATTTGCATGGGTAATCTCCTATCGTCGACCTTCTTTGACCTTTGAATGATTCCCTTGTTGGACATTATGGTGCATGCCCAACTGGCGGTGTCTTTCTCAATTTAGTATCTTCAAATTATATTTGCATGGCAATGTTAGCATGCACAATAATTGCATATCTATAACTACCTTAAAGAAAATTCATTAACCACATGCATAATTAATATAGATAGGCCATATAACATGCCAATGCCATTAAATATTTACAGAAATAAGATTAGGCCCAATGTCTATAGTTCTAAGGAAATATCACAAAAAACAACATAAACTAGGCTCATCACATACTTGCTTCTCTAAATCCTTCATAGGACATTCTCGAGAAAGCTAGTAATCGGACTCAGAGACAAAGCCAAATGAAAAGATAAGACAAAACAAGCCATAATGTCAATAGCCAATAAAAATGTTTTCCAAAACTTGATCATGTTTGTTGTTTAATTATCTAGGGGATTGATAAGATGATTGTTTGATAAAGCCTGGTTTCAGGAATGACACTATTGTATAAGACGTTGAGTTTGGTTTCGATCATGTGACTATCTATATAAGGCAATGACTAAGCCTGGTTTCAGAAAGACACTAAGACGTTGAGTCTAGTTTCGATCATGTGACCACCTTCATAAGGCAATGGTGATTGTTTGACTAAATGATCATGCCTATTTTCAGGAAGAACACATCCTGTATAAGACATAGGTTGATTGTTTTTGTTATTGCTTTGGCAATTTGTTTGATTTGACTTGATTACCTTGTTGACTTTTTTGTCTTGTTGATGTGTGACTTGTCTTGTTGTTTTGAAAATTGTTTGTGTTTGATGACAACATCTGACTTATTTCAACTGACACGACGAACCCTAAAGGACTGACCTGGGGGCTCATCGATTGATGGCCTTGCCTACATTATACATTGAGAGACCTCGTAGTTCGACCAGACTTTGACTGACAAGACTGATTGAAAAAGATTTGATTTACTTGAAGATATCTGACATGTGTGATAGTGAATGTGATGAACATAATGGAATGACCTAGTGCGGCCTTGGGGGCTTATCAATTGATGGCCTTGCCTACGTTATACACGCAAAGACCTCATAGTTCGAAATGACCATTGACTTTGTTTTATTTACAAAGAACTAAGTCATGATTTTATACAGACAAACCTAAAAAATACTAACCTATTGCCTCGAGGGCACATCGAAAGATGGCCTTTCCTACGTCCAGTTGTAGAGGCAATGTAGTTTGACAATGACAAAGATTGACTAGTGCAACTGACTCTAACTCTGTTTTTTTTTTTTTGACGTGTGTTGATTTTTTTGTCTTTTTGAAGTTTTATGATGTTTTTGGATTTTTTTAGAACATTTTGTGATTGTTTTTGGATTTTTTTCAGGACATTTTGTGATGTTTTTGGATCTTTTCAATGGTTTTACACCCTCAGAACAACCACTGTAAGAACCAAATGACATAAGTTCACCAATGTAACATAGGGAAATTCACAAATTAAGCAATACAATGCATAAACTCAAACTAAACCTACATTAACAACAAAGAACAATGGAATATAAAGCATAAATACAAGAATGATCTCAACAAACATCTATGTAATTCCATGAATAACCTCAATTGCACTTCTCCATTTTTCCGTTGTATGATAATTTCCCTCAGATTTCTCTTAAGTGTGCAAGTATAGCCTCATGATAGTGTTATTAGCAAAACATTGAAGATTCTAAAGTTGATTGCTTCCAAAACTCATAAGATTTTGGGAGTTTTCTTTATGGTAATAGTGTTTACATTCTCATCGGCAGCTCAAATGTGATTTATGATTGGGCCGTGGTTATAATCATACTTGACATTAGTATAGTTGGCTGAAGTATTGGTCTTATTTCCTGAATTGGAGGCTTTTCCTTTTCCATGGTCATGTAATGGATCAATAAAGACCTTGTGATCGATGTTTGAGGATGTCTATTTTGGTCCATTAACTTCAATAGTTTTGTTTTCGACAAGATCCTGTATAATGTTCTTCAACTGTCAGCAATTCTGTAGACTGTGTCCCTTAGTTCGATGGAAATCGCAAAAAGCATTTTCATCCCACCAAAAAGGTTTAAATTTTCTCGGATCATATTGTCTTGGCTCTTGAAGTTGTATGACGATGTGTTGCAGCAGTTGTTTAAAGACTGGTTCAATTGGTTCCCCTAGGGGAGTGAATTCGCGTTTCAGAAACCTCGTTTGTGGTTGTGGTTGTTGGGTGTTCTGGACAGTGTTGGCAGGTTGATCGACGTTGTTGAGTGTGTTGTTAGAGGGGTTATGTCCTCTAAGTCTAATGATTGGTCCTGCCTGTAGGGTTTTAGCATCAACAATCCCATCATTGGTTACGTTCTTGTTTCGAGTCCAAAATTTGTTCCTGTCATTAGGTATGTTTTGAACATTTGGATTTCTATTTGACATCCTTATTTTCCCTTTTTCAATGAGTGTAAGTATGATACCCTTTTCTACTAGTTCCATAAAAGAAGTGCAACAATGTACTCTTAAGTCGCTTCTCAACTTTGAATTGAGGTTTTCTAGGAATATGGTGACCTTTTTCTTTTCAGGTATTTCAACAGGGCATCGACTAGCTAGACTCCTCCATCTCTGGAAAAAGGTGATAAAGTTCTCTCCATCCTATGTGGTGTGACATAAGGATGCTATCATGATTTCATTGTCAATGTTAAAGGAGAAATGTTCAATAAAATTTTCAGCAAGTTCACCCCATGATCTTATGTCATATGGAAGTTGATAAAACCATTCAAGTGTTATTCCAATAAAGCTTCGTGAAAAAAGTATCATGAGATATGTGGGTTCATATGCAACATTTATGCACATTGTGGAAAATTCCCTTATATGTTCAATAGGATTACACTTCCCATTATACTTAGGCAAGTTTGGTATAACATATCCATGTGGGAAAGGCGTCATGTATAAAGCTTTGTCAAAGGGAAATGGACATAAGTCTTTTGCTGAAAAATTCTTCTTGCTAGACATCGCCATATTATCCATTTGTTGTTAAAGGGATTGCATTTATGTTTGTAGGACATCCACTTGTGTGAATGATGTATTGGTTGGATTGTTGGGGTCTATGTAAGTGTTTTGGAATCCAACATTTTGTGACAGATTTTGGTTTAGTGTTGGAATGAAGGGTGGATTTTGATTGGTAATGTGAATGTTTTATGAAGGATCGGGTTGGTTCCCAAATTGTATTTGAGGTATGTGTCATATTTGTGAGACCCCTATTTGTGGTATGGCGTTAGTGATGTTGATGCTTGGTATAGCATTTGTCATGTTTGTGCTGAATTTAGGCCTTTTGCTTCCATTATTTGTGCCGAAGGGATTTGATGATGATTCCCCTATGGTAAAATTAAGGCCTTGTGTCATGCTTGATGTACCAAATGGTGATGTGTGTACTATTGTGGTACTCTATGTAGGTACTCCAAATGGTATAGTTGTAGTTACTTGAGGGAGAGAGGCAATGGATGTCATCGTGTTTATCCCTTGGGTAGATGAAGTTTTCAATGTGTGAATGTCAAATATAGCAGGTAATGTGGCACCTTCTACTAACAGTTTTGCTAGATATTGTTGAGGATCTTGTGCCAAGTACTCATCTACAAAAGAGGAAAACTTTGGGTCTTGTGTGGCAGCATCTAAGTCTTCAACTACAATGCGTCTTTGTTGGTCTCTAGTGACGAATTTTTCCAATAAATGTTTGTGAGGTCTTGATGTCCTTGATGGGAGGTTTGAAAATGGATTGATAAAGTCTTGTGGATCATCCATTTCTCTTTTTTTCCTTATAGACCTTGTTTCGACCATGTACGATATGCTCAATATGCGGATAATGTAGAACTATGTCTATGAATGATATGTTTTTAGTCTATGTTTTTGGATTTTCTTGGATATAAGAAATGAATGCTAATGCAACTATGTTTTTGGTATTTTTTGGAAAATAAGGAAAGTCTAATATGATGTTGTCCTAAAATGACCATGTCTAAGTATGCAAAAGTGTAGGCAAGCTTTTGAAGATAATCAATTTTGGAAGATTTGAAAAGTGGTTACTAACCAACTAAAGTTTAACCAAGGATTCAATTTAGTTTGTCAAGGGACCTTTGTGAGATTAAGACCAAGAGATAAAGTGAGCTCCCAAACTAGACTAATGAGCTGGAAAGACTCACGAAGATGAAAAAAGATATGTGTGACAAGTGACTAGGTTCAATGACAATTTTCGTTGAAGCAAGGGTTTATCCAAAGTATGGAAAGTTGGCCTATTCTAAAATATGCAAAGGTGATTGTCCTAAAAGTCTAATTGATCTAAAGGTAACTATGACTCCTAAAATGTAACTAAATTTTGCAACTAGTATGCCTATCGCTATGGCTAAATGATACCTAAAGGTCCAATGATGAAAAGTATGACCAAATCGTTATGGTTTCTATTCAGAGGTCACTGTGAAAGGATAATTAGAGACTAGTGTTGACTGTTTGACCTTGGACTATGATAGTGAAATTTGTTTTTTTGGTAATCAAGAAATTACAGTTCAAGTTGACAGATCATCGCAGAAATTAACAGATGCAGTTTTCAGTGTCATATGTAGTTTTCTGATAAACTATGTCTCAAGTCTGTGATAGGTAGATGCGTTGTTCTAGACTGCAAATGTGGCTCATCAGATCAGATGCGTCACAAGGGGTTTTTAGATGTGATTTTCAGTCTAACAGAATAGCAGATACAAGTTTGACACTTGCGACTTAGAATAGAAGATGTGGTTCTCTGGTTAACAGATGTGACTCAATATGGCAAACATAGGTTTCTGGTTACAGATGCGACTCAGTGTGATAGATGTGTGTTTCTGGTTAGCAGATGTGACTCAATATAACAGATGCATGTTTCTGGTTAACATATGTAACTCAATATATCATATGCAATTTTTTGGTTGACAGATGTGACTCATAACAATAGATGCGACTCTCTATGGTAGATGCGGTTTACTGTAAATTTGCAAGTGTGACTCGGTCTGATTTTGATCAAATTTTGGAAAACAAAAGACAATCAGAAAACACTTTGTTTTGATTCAATTTTGACATGAAAATGTTTAAATCCAAACATATAAGTACGATCCCTACGACTGGCAAGGACAATATTTGATGAGTTCCCACTTGGATTTCTCCAGCTGCGCTTATTCAGAGCGGATGATTAGAATCTTGACCACACTAGATCCCCTCCATGACACTCATTTCTATGGGTTAGCCAAGCTTCAGTTCTCATGAATCTCCCATGACAAACTTTTCATCTCTACTAAGAACCGCAAGTATGTGGGACAACTTCAGAGGTACGACCTCTTGCACTAGTAAATAGAAGGATTTTGGTAAATCTAAAAACAAATGGATTTTAGTAAGGGCACCCTTTCAGGTGGATATGCGTGAGGCAAGATTAACTTGTTTGCATAAAAAATATGCACCTGTAATGCTAAGTTTTCCATTAGCATTCACATTTGTATACTGGTTGGGAGTAGCTTGGCTAAAAAGCTTCATTGCCAGTTTGAGTCACCTTGGGGTGAGTAACGAATCAGGTTTTAATCTAACAGAATGTGCGAACGCACCAAACATAGAGAATAGTGATTTATTTTAAATCCCAAATGAAATATGATCTAATCTAATCAGATAATTTGTTTCAAAACCAGTCTTCGAAAAGCGTCCTGTAAGAGATTTCATTAGTAGTTGGAATCTTTTTCTTCGTCAATCATCCTACAAACACAGTTTGTATATTTATCTTCTATGAATCATCTTGCAAACACTATATTAGCTCCACAAGATCACATGCTGCAAACCCTAAATTATTCATGATGAAAAACTGCAATTATTAAAATAAAAATTCAGAATCTCAGAAAACATAAAATTATTCTTTTTACCAGTCAAATGCGTCACAATTTTTACAAGTCAAATGCGTCATAAGAAGTCACAAATGCATCACGAAGTTTCAAATGCATCATTTGATTCTTCATATGTGGTTCACAGGATCAATTACATCATTTTGTGCCTCAAATGTGTCGAACTGTACTGTACCTCAAAAAAAAAATCTACAGATTTTTTTTTAAGACTGTGTCTTCACATCGAGTTCACCAATGTAACACAGGAAAATTCACATATTAAGCAATACAAAGCATAACTCAAACTAAACCTACGCTAACAATAAAGAACAATGGAATATAAAGCATAAACAAAAGAATGATCCAATCTCACCAATCCCCTTATGCATTCCATGGATCACCTTCATTGCACTTCTCCATTTCGCCATTGTATGATTTTTCTAGATAACGAACCGATTAACTCAAAAAGTTTGTTCGTTAAAGATAATCAAATATTAAATCACCAAATAACTGAATGATCAATTTAGATCTAGACTTAAGTGATAAATGACTAATTAGATAACAAATAAATTATCTAATCACATAGGAATAATGCCATAGATAAACCCTTTTATGAATTAAATAATAATTTAATTCAACATTCAAGATTTTGAGGTTAAATTAAATAAATAAAGATTTATTTAATTAAAGATAGAAAAGGCTAAAGAATAATTAAATAATTAAAGTGATTATTTAATTATAGTTGAAAATGCGATAGGAATTAATTAAATAATTCAAAATTATTATTTAATAGAGGATAGATTTAATTAGCGATGTAATTAAATAAATAATATTTATTTAATTAATCAAAGAAGAATAAAGGTAAGAATGAATGAATTAAATAATTAACATTATTTAATTATGAAAATGAAGATTAGAATTATGATAAAAAATTAGAGTCACAGGCCTAGGACAATTTTCATTGTCTACAATAAGAAAATTAAGCAAAAAAAACTATTACCAACATTACAAACATATACCCAATCCATTCTAAAGTCATACAGATAGAAAAAACTATCACTAAAATTGTTGATAATAAAATTCATAGGTATCAAGGCTCATAGGTCAATAACAAAACATCAAAAAAATAAGAACCATCAAAACAAAAATAGATAGATGAGTAAGAACATTAGGAATTATTGATAAGATTCCAATTCTCCTGAAGCATAACCATAGACTCCTTCTAGCTATCTTTGTTCCTGTTGTTCTCTTTCTTACCAGCTTCCTTCTTTCTAAGAGTCTAAATTTTCTTCCTTAGTTGTTTCTTGATCTTTCCTGGACCATACATTGTTTCCATAATGGCTTTCTTCATCATTCCATCCATAACAAAAGTAAGATTCTTAATAGAATTCTCCATTTCTTTGAACTTCTTATTACTAATGTTCCCTTCTAATTTCATTTCCACATCAGCAATGCGAGCATTAAGGTCTACCACTTGAGGAATTAAGTCTTTAAGAGCATTCACAGACTTTTGAGTGTCTTACATAGTCAAATTGTTCTCTTCCTAAACCCTAATATTTTCATTATAGCCCCCCTCCACGATAAGCTCCTTCTCATGATCCCTATCTACATAACCATTATCCATACCAAGGTTGTTATCCTCCTCCTGAAACTCATCTTCTTCCATAATCGACTCACTAGCCTCATCATATTGAGACTCCTCACTATCATCATAACTATCTAGGATAAACTCTTCCTCGAAGGATACATTATCTTCCTCACTAGTCCCAAAGCCTTACCTTTTTTTTCTTTTTCCTTGATTCTTGGAAGCAGCATTCGCTAAATGGATAGACCTCCTACCACCTAACTAAACATTCCCAATATTCTCCTTTTTCTTTGAATTTCCACTCTCAAGATTACCATCTTGCTCATCTAAAATAGTAATGGTCCGACCCTTATTTTTAGTCTCTTTTGAATCCACTTTCTTAGTTTTTAAGATCCAAGATTAAGAGGAGAGGACTTTTGTTTTTCAAGGGTAATTTTCAAGAGATCATTGTTGTTAAGGTCAAGGGTGGTAGTATGGGAGTTCTTGGTATTTTTCTTAGCTAAGAGAGAATCTCTACCCGAAGAGTGAGGTTAACTTTCAATAAGTTCAATTCTTACTAATTTTCTATGGGGAGGAGGATTATCAAGGAAGTTGACAAAAAGGTTTTTAGGCGAACTGGTAACCAACACAAATTTATAAAGGGCCCTAATCAAACCTTAATGTAAAGGAGGGGAAGCACCTTTTTCAATAATCTGTTGAAGGGAAGAGAACAAATAAAATAGTAAATTCACCCTCTCATTATGTCTAACATGATTCAAAAGAGGAAAATGATACCCATGAATAGTCATGTACTGACCTTCCAAGGTAAAGTATATCATAATATGAAGACTAACCAGAGCATATTGGGGAGGAAGGTTAAGTCTATCATACCCATTTTGGAAACATTTTGGCTTCTCCCCATCTTCGAAAAATTTATGAATAAAACTTTGGTATTTCCCTGAGCTCTTCTTCATAATTTGCATACCCTCACACTTCAACCTAATAGCTTTCACTAATAGTTGAGGAGTCATAGTAAAATAAAAACCACCAACATTCACCTTTCCTTTGAGCTAAGAATTGGTAAACTTTGAAGTGAGGGAATCATTATAACACTACATAGCTTCAAAGAACAGAGTAAACCCAACCCTACCAAACAAATCCCAAAGCTCCACATTTTTTTGAAGGGTGTCGCAATTGACCAAATCAGATATGTTCCTAGGGCCTCTCATAATACCCTCCTTAGTAAGACTAATCTCTGAATTCACCGAGAAATCTTGCCCAAAACCCTTTCCACACTCATTCAAAATTACAGGGATATCAACTTCTTCAATGACAAAGCAGAGTAAACTTGCCTCTTTCATAGCTATAAACCATCTATTATGCCCTCGAGAAATCATAAAAGGGATCAAAACTTTCCATTAATCTCAATAGTTGGGATTAACCATATCAACATACCCCAAGAGAAGTTTATTAAAATGAGAAGCATTAATGAGGAAGTAGATTGAGCTATCATTCCACACGTAAGAGAGGATGGAATTCTTGTAGCTGATAACACCAAAACCATGCATAAGGTGAAAATTATTATGAACCTTTATGAAGAAAATCATTCCCTCGTCAACCTTAACAAAATGTAGTCACACCACACTTTAGGCTCTTTAAATGCATATCATCCCCCTTCATCATTATCTTATTTTCCCACGTATAATGAGGGGAAAATCACATAATTCCTCCCCCATTAGTGTAATAATTATACCAAATTAAAACATCAAAACCCTCAACAGTAATCAGATCCACATGCATTCATTAAACCCTTAATCTGTTATAATGTTTAAACATAAAAAGGAGCTAATAGAAACTAAAACAACCAACACTATACACAAGAGAACACCAAATTTATGTGGAAAACCCAATGAGAGAAAAAACATGGTGAGGATTAGCTCATAATATAAGTAATTACAAAACTGATACAAGGAGGCTCACTGCCAAAATAGGACACACTATCCAGGAAGGTTCACAGCCTAGAGGCTCACTACCATAACAGAAAGAAGAAAGAAGATATAATGTTACACAAAGAACATTATCTCAATGCAACAAATATTCTACCACAACAACTCCAATGACAATAGAATTCTTCAAGAGATCAAGATACCTCAGCTCACTGCATTCAGTAATATTGCATTATAGCTCTCATATTGCAATTTTCACCTTTGCACTTAATTTTGCATTACAACACTCAACTCTATTCCACACTTCACCTTGCATCAATTCTCCTTGCATTTATACCATCAGCAACTTGAAAAACATCTTCAAGTCGGCTACACTCTTCTTACACTTTACAAATTCAAATTAGGTCCACACTAAACATTCCCACGATGGATAGGAATGAAAAGCAAACCAAAAAAAAACTTAACTAGGACCCAAATCAACTCTCACATGCCACGCTATGCCTTCATTAATGCTTGAACATATTTAAATGTAGTGTAAACACCAAGTCAATCATTATCCGTGCAAACACCATTAAACTTTGAATTACACACTTCCTCAAACCCAAGGATGACTTGTGAACCACATACCACACTTCATTATGATCTAGAATATTCCTATATCCTCCTGAAATCCATCAAACTCCACAACAACTCACATCATTAGAATGTACACGCCCAATACATTCAAACTACAATGCCAAACACTGCAACTCTAAAATCCAACTTTTGAAGTACCAAACCACAAATCCTCGACACAGGCAAGAGATCAACCTCATCAACATACCTTTAGAATCTCAAGACCTGAAGAAAAACTACAGAGAAACGTGGAGCAAATACATTTCTCCCAAACACCTCTATAAGCAACACTGCAAAATTAGTTCACACACTAGTGAACATAACTTCCTCTAACCTTTGATCCAAAAGCCAAAATTGTGGAGACCTTCAGAATTGGGAGACTTGAAGAACAACTGCAGAGAAACACAAGACCTAAAGAACAACTATGAAGAAACATGGAGCAAATACATTTCTCCTAGACACCTCTGTAAGCAACACTACAAAATTAGTTCACACACTAGTGAACATAACTTCCTCTGACCTTCGATCCAAAAGCCAAAATTATGGATATAGAAACTCTGGACATCTCTAACCAACATATCCAAACCACACAAGTCGATCTTCAACCCAAAAGAAATGTGAAGCAAAACCAAAACACCTCTGCAACACCTTATTTCCTTATTTTATCAAATTTCTCAATATCCTCGACATCTAAACCATAAGTAGAAGCTTATCAAAGCAACACTAGAGGGTGCTAGCAAGAAGTTGAGTCCACTTTTTGGCCAAAAAGTGGAAGTGTTTTCCCTGATTTTTAGAATTTGCCACATTTGACCTTAAAATTTGAAGCACTTAGAGATGGAATCTTAGAAAAAGTCACTAATCATAAAATATAGTATTCAGAGTCTAGTTTCCAAATATGTAATTTATTTTAATACCTAGATGATACAAATTGATTTTCAACAGGCGTTTCTAAAGACCACTATTTAAAAATCATTTTTTTTTACTATACCATGCACGTGTATGCCATCCATATTTTGACCTAAATAATCATATTTTTCTAAATCCTTTTGAGAAAATATTTGTAATTCACTTAAGCACGCTTTCCATATTTTTTTGTAATTTTTTATTTATTTTTGTTAATTTTTTATTGGCCATATTTGGTGTTTTGAAAAATCGTCATGTACGTCAAACATAAGATGACCTAAACTTATTATTTTTTGATTTTTTTTTTAAATTGAAAAGAATTTTCTGAAGTACGCTTTCGTACAAAAAAAATTTCAAAAAATTATTTTAATAAAAATTTATTAAAATACTAAATGACCTTGATAATTCAAGTTTATGGACCTATTTCATCATAAATTAATTGAAAAATAGAAAAAAAATCCAATTGTAAAAAAATTACATATTTGGAATCTACACTGTCTCTTCTATAATAGGTTTTAATTTCGTCAAAATAAATCTATGAGAAAGGTCTTCATACATATGCCCAAATTCACTATTTTCTTGTGACATTGCCAAGACCTTCAACTTGCAAGTCAAACCAGGTCCAAGGCCTAGGTTTGGGTCCCCAACCCTTTTCTTGAACCCGTTAACAAAGAAAAACCCGACCTAAAATTCAAATTTTACAAAACGGGATCCTGTTTTGTTTATAAATGGGATCTCATTTACTAAACGAGATTCCATTTCCCATTCTATTTGTTGAAAAGGGATCAGGATCCCATTTAGTAAACATGATCTCGTTTACTAAACGGGATCTCAATCCCTTTTCAATAGACATAATAGGAAACGGGATCCTGTTTACTAAACAGGATCCTGATTTATAGAGTAGGATCTTGTTTAATAAATGGGATCCCGAGTTATTTTTAACCATTTTTTTTATTTTTACTGTCAAACAAGTACACTTTGGATCTACAACTTATTATGTACGACCGACAACAACATTCACTATTTTTTATCAACTTTTATCTTGTAGAGGCTCTTCAACTTGGGATTTTTTTCAATTTTGAAAGGAAGCATCATTGGGACACTGTTTGAGTGGAATTTTGTTCAATGGCTACTTGTTTGAAGGAGGAACAAAGAAGGAATGCTTTCAGGTTTTTGACATTCATTTGCACATAATTCATATTTTTTTAATCATGGGATCACAATGTCGTAATGAAAGGAAAGATAGGAAGGTATTGACCCCTAAAGAAATTGAAGCAAAGAGAGAGCAGGAAAAAAGAAAAAGAGATAGAAGAATGAGGATTCAGTCAATGAATAATGTTGAAGCATCCAATTCCACAACTATTGAAGATAAAAACATTAAGGAGATCATGGATGCAGATGATGCAAATTTGCAAGAGGTGAATGTGGAAACTAATACGATTATACAAACTACTCCTGGTATGTCTTCAAATTATTATTTTTCCCTTCGTGGTGGCACCAATAGGTAGAGAACCTCTTGCATCCAATTGCTAAGGGTTGATTGGTTCATGGGACGGTAAAGAGGGCACACAAGCTGGATTTTTTAATTTTTTATTTTCTTTACTTGCTCATAGGATAGTTTGTTTACATAAAACTATTTTTATTCTTCCATCTTATTGGACCAAAAATTAATTTGCACACTCAATTATCCTACATGAGACATGATAGATTATAGGGATTCAACAAGGCTTGTCCTATTAGGGTTTTTGCAACAGGATCTTTCAACCTTGTAATCAATTCCCCAAGTTGTTTTTTATTGTCTTCTATTTTCCCAAGTATGTTTTCTTGTGTTCCTAGTGGATGTCTAGGAATTGATGGAGGTGTTTTTTGTGGTTCTTTTTCAATAGGGTCTTCATGAGGAGGTGATAGAGGATATTCAACATTTGGGGGTGGAGTATCATTTTCTAGAAATTAAAAAAAAATTAATAAAAAAACCTAATTCAATCTATAATTTAATCAAAATTTGAAACTAAAAAAGAAAAGATACTTACCTCTTTGACCTCCTCGGTGTCTTGGCAACATCTTGATGAGTATTTGACAACCTCAAGGTGAAAAATGACAATCTATAAGGCCTTTCCTCACATGTGATTAATATAACCCTAATTTGTTATATACTTTTCCTAGAGAGATGACTAGATATATTGTGGGCAATAAATAAGGAAAGTAAGTGCACCAATAGGGGAAAGAAGAAAATATCTATACCAAATAAGACACTTCTTTAAGAAGTTATAATTTTAACCCTTGTAGACTCAAGAAGTAATAAGGTGTAAATTGTTGGTTAATTGTGTTTTAAGGGTTCATTGTGTGGGTTAGGTGTGAGGTGTTTTATGGGATAATTAAGTGTTAATACCATGTGGTTAAATGTGTAAGTGGGGAATGTTAGAGTAATAAATTATTTCATTTAATTAATTACATCATATTGGTTAATTAATTAAGTCACTTATCACTTTAGTTATTTAAGCTAAACTTAGGCACATTAATAATTAATTATTTATTAATTATTAAGTGTGCACACTAGGGTTGCCTTTTAGGGTTTCCTTTAAGGTTTCTTGATCTCCTTCATAAGGATTGATCTCATTGTAATTCTAGAATTCCTAAATAATATCAATTTGCACATCTTCATGCAAAGCTCTGCTTTTTTATTATTTTTCTCTTGTGGAAGGATTTTTCTGGTTTGCATGTATGATCTTGGTTTCTAACATGGTATCAGAGCCTTGATATGCAACCCCTTCTCATATTTTTGGAGAAGTTTGATTGCAGAGCATGTTTGGGGTTCCTCAAGGGATCTGACCTTGACCATTTTTTGGTGCATTCTAGAGAAAAACAGACACCGCCATCGCATTTGCAGCACCCAAAAACCCTTAGATTGCCTATCTTTTTTCTCAAATCCAAGCAGTTGCAATGAGAGGCAAAAAAAATTAAGGGCACGCAGATCCGTACAGATCTGGGCCCTATCTATCTTGATTTGTGTGCACAAGTACAAAGGTTTTTATTTCTAGTTTTTAATATTTTTTTCCATTGAAAAAACAAATTAGGTTTTCAATATTTTTCCTGCAAATCAAAAAAAAATCATTAGCTTTTTGAAAAAAATAAAATCAAAGTTTTTTTTCACAATAAAGAATTTCAAAAAGTTTTTGAAAATTAAAAAATAATAATTAAAAGGCCTTTGTACGGGCTTGCACAGGTCGTACAGGCCGCAAGCCCCCTCATAAAGATTGTCGGCGGCTTGATAAGCCGTTGAACCTTTCTCACCTTCTAGCGGGCCTTCAACACAGGCAGTCCTTGCAAATTCCAAGGGAATCTTTTCTGATTTCAGCACACGCACATCTGGTGGCCTTCACAAAGCAACGACGAACACAAGGGAATATTCTGAGCATCAGGGCTTTTCCCGACAGCTATCAATTTTTTTTGCAGGGATGGGGCACTTTTTTGTTGTGATGGCCATATGGCCGTCAAATTTAAGCTCGTGAAGTGTTGATGTCAGCAGTCGTACGGCCCTCTTTGCCCCCTCCTAGCCCTGATTTTCCTTCAAGGAGCAGTTTTTTTCTTTTTGGCATAACTTGGGCATACGGTATCGAAATCAGGCAAATGAGATATCGCCGAAAATTTGGTTCTAAGCACTATTATGTGGTGCAGTTTATTTTTTAGTATTTTTTTGTTTAGCTACATTTATTGCCGTTTGAAGTCAGATGTTCATTTATGGCCTCCAAGCTCATAACTTTTTTCCACGATCTCTGATTTTCGCTATCATTGCGGCATTGGAAAGGTATTGAGGAGCTCTATGTTGTTGTCCATGCACTTTTTTATGTATCTATCCCAGGTTGATCATTATTCCATATTTGGCCTGATGGTTGTTTTGGAAACTACTTGGATGTTTTGGCAGTTGGAAGGGTGAAACTTGAATCTTTGCACTTCATTTCAGTATCACATCATTTAATAATCTATTGTTGCTTCACAGATTCCAGGGTTGTTACAGTTTGTGAGTTTTCCAGAGTTTTGTGGCATCGGGTATGTTGTTGCATTATTATGATTCCGCCTGAGTCGTTGACTCTCATATGGTTTCTTGTAAATAGAAGTATCTTTCCTTGCTTGCCGGATTCAGGTTCTAGTGTTACTCCACAGTGTTCTTCCAGTGCTTCTTTGCAGCAAGTCATCTCATTGTAGGGTGGTTTTGTCCCACTGGGTTTTCCTTCTCTACTTCATTCATTGCATTTGTAAATGGGTACTTGATCAGGCCTTGTTGTCGGGACCCATCTTTGCTTTCATGCATCTTTTCCTTAGTGTTTAGCTACTTCCTAAGTTCATCTTAAGGGGGGGTGTTAGAGTAATAAGTTATTTCACTTAATTAATTACATCATATTGGTTAATTAATTAAGTCACTTATCACTTTAGTTACTTAAACTAAACTTAGGCACATTAATAATTAATTATTATTTGTGCACACTAGGGTTTCCTTTTAGGGTTTCCTTTAGATTTTCTTGATCTCCTTCATAAGGATTGATCTCATTGTAATTATAGAATTCCTGAATAATATCAATTTGCACATCTTCATGCAAAGCTCTACTTTTTTATTGTTTTTCTCTTGTGGAAGGCTTTTTCTGGTTTGCATGTCTAATCTTGGTTTCTAACAAGGAATTAGGGTTGGGGACCCTTAATTAAGTTGAATTTCGGATGCCTTCTATCATGATATTTTAAGAGGTCTTAAAAGGGTTTATTTGAAGTATTTTTATCATTTTTACTACCCTAAGGTAAGTACCTACTGATTGAGTGTCTATTTATGGCCATATCTTGGGCCATATCCAAGATACGACCCTTATTTATTTCCCATCAAGGGAACTGAAGGATTTGGAAGACCTTGGAGTAAGGGAAGAGTGTCTTGACCTCCAACTCATTTATAAGATAGGACTTTGGAGATGGAGTGGCAAGTACTCCATCCTCTTCTTAATGAAGGAGAAGAATTTCTTGGATTGAGTGGAGTACACTCCTTCACTTCCCATCTCCCCAAATTTTCTCACACATGTGTGAGCACTTGTGGGAGAGTGTGCTTGAGGATTGAAGTGTCACTCCTTCATTCAAGAATATTCAAGTTGAATTCCTTTCTACTTTCTTTGTGAAGAGAAAATGAGTGTTACCCACTTCTCCTTTTAGAGAATCCTTGTGTTTTTTGGAGTGTGAAGAGAAGAGGAAAGAAAGTTGGAGAGAAAGAAGGATGCCTCACACATAGTGGTGATGTTAAATAAGCATAGCCTTGGAGATAAATTCTTATTTTCTTGTTTTTATCAAGTTTAGTGTTAATAGAAAACTTCTTGTTGTGTTATTCTTGTTATTGTTTTGAAAGCAAGTTGAGGAGAGTTCAAACTATTTGAGTGTGTGGCTTGAGAGTTTATTTGGTGAAGTAGGTAATAGGAATTATGGATGAGCTATTTTCAATTTTCATACCAAGATTATTTGGGAGTCTTCTTGTTGCTTGGGGGTTTGGCTAGAGCCCACGAGGCTTCATGATGCCAACATGGTTGGGTGGAGAGCAAGTCTTATTTGTAGGTATGTTATTGTTTCACTTCTGTGTATTATTTGTAATATGAAAAAGTTAAGATAATGTAATTTGTATCTTGTTGCTATGAAAAAGGAGGCACTCTATGAATCTTGCACTCAAGAAATGTATGGGACAAAAAAAAAATTATTTTGGAAAAATAAATGAAATATTGTATTAGTTTATTTGTGTTTCTCTTGTATTTAAATAAAGGAAGATGTTTTATTGTATTATAAATGGAAAATTTTTGAGGGATCTATGTTACAAAAATGAGTTCATGAAGAAAGATATTACAAGTTTTATTAGAGAATTTATATGAACTTCTCGTGAGTGACAATAGAAGTAAGATGGTGATTTAGTAACTTAACCAAGGAGAAAAAATAAGTTATTTAAGTGTACATTGTGTAAAAACTAAAAAATAAAACAAAGGTGTATTTATTTTTGTGCACAAGTGAATTAGTTGACTTCATTATATGAGTATTTTTCAATACTTTAATGGTTTCCTTCTATACAAGTTAATGTTGGAAGTAAAGTTAAAAAAATATATATAAACTCATGTTTCATATTTGTAAAAAGATTTTCTCTAACTCTCCAAGACTCTTACTATACAAGCTAATGTTGGAAGTAAAGTTAAAAAATATATATATAAACTCATGATTAATATTTTTAAAAAGATTTTCTCTAACTCTCCAAGACTCTTACTTTGCATTTAGATACTTAATAAGGGGTAACTAAAATAAAATTTTGTTACATAAAATTGTTTTAAAAAAACACACACATATCCAAAGAATATATATGTTGTGATAAATATTTCATTCATATAATGTATATATGTAAAATATGCATTATATATGTCATAAAATTATGTTTCATTGTAATAAATCTATTTTCTAATTTATATAGAGATATTAGGTATGAATCATAGTGTATATATATGTGTGTGTATATATGTACATATATATACATACATATGTACATATTTATACATACATATATACACACATATATATATGTATAATTGAAAAAAATACATAAATAATATATTATGTATTTTAATATACATAAATTTTATTACTTATAAATATAAAATAATAAAATTTATATTTCAAAATATAACAAAAAAATTATAAAAAATAAAATTTGGGGAGGAAACCTCCTACCCCCCAACGCCATGGGTGGGATGGGGGCTCCTCCCCATGGCGGCGACCTTGTGGGAGGCACAGACCCCAAAGGGGTTGCGACCACCATAGGGAGGTCGCTCCCATAGGGGCACAATCCCTGTGGTGGGTTGTAGACCCCTTTGTTAGGTGTTGTGACTACCACAAGGGAGCCAAAACCCTTTGTTATTATTATTTTTCTTCATTTTTGTTCAAAATTTTTAGTGGATTCTTTGTATTTTTAAATAGAGATTTTAATATACTACCATATCAAAATAAAATAACCACTGCTATCTTGTAAATTTAAAATCTTTGGGGAAAAAATGACAAAATAAATGTTGTCTAAATTGTAAAATAAATTGGACAATAATATCCATTGAGATCTCACACTATTTGTGTCATTTTGTAGATCATACAAATAGAAAATATGTATTATAATAATAATAATAATAAATAAAATGTATTCACAACTCCCTCATTTTAACCGAGTATGTAGAGATTTGTTGCACAATGCAATGAGCATGCATAACACATATATGCACATACAACAGAAAAGGGATAACAAGTTATTTGAGATTAAATAAAATGAACAAAAAAATATAGGCATGTTTATGAATTTTAAAAAAAGGGGGAAGAAGATGAAAACCGCAAATCCTTGCATTCTAGAAGAGAAAACATAGTCATATGCCTGCAAATAAATCAAACATATAAAGAGGAAATGAGGCATGTTAAATCTACAATAGAGAGGTAATAATCTATCCAAAAAGGTTTTAGAACCTCCAATGATGCAATAATGGAAAATCATTCATGAGCTTTCTCCTTCACCCCACCTTCTAGTTAATCCTGAAACAAGAAAATGGAAAATGAGGAAATGGGAAAGATAGACTTTTATCAAGCCATCCTTATGGATTAGGGTTTTCACTTATAACCCTAAGATCCAAAGGTGGAGATTCAATCTCATCCAATGGATGAGATTGAATGCTCAAACCACTTACCTTGTGTTCATTTTTAAAAAGAATTGTTTTGTAAGGCCCCACTCTTTTGTTCAATAACTACAAATATTTTAGTTGTATCATGGGTACATTTCTTAAATGATAATAGGTTGAGTTTAAGCATTACTTTAGAATTTATTAAATTTACAATAAATGTATTATAGATTTATATATGTGCTAGTTGTATTTATTATTTATTAGAGATAAAGCGAGTTTTGAAGTGGCCCTGAAACCCTATACAGAAAAGGAAAGTTGTTTCAAAAGATAAAGAAAAATATCAACCAATAGCCAACACGTAGAAAAACATCAACAAGACAGCTGCCAAAAAGGAGGAACAAAAACAAAAAACTACATAGTCTTTAGAATATTGGCAGCTTCCATGTCGCTCTCAATTATCTTTCGATGCACATCCATAACTTCATAAATCTTTTTGACAAGGACCCCAGCTTGCATCTTAGTCTTGTTGCGATTTCTAGCACCGGGCCCCAAAACATTTAGTTGTCTTCAGGTATACATTAGAATTAATTGAAAATCATGATAGTGGTGTTGAAGTATAATCCATGGATTTACATGGCGCTAATTAATGTTTTCCTAGTTAACAATTTGATCTACGTGGTTATTGATATTGCATACAAAAGTACCGAATTGTTATTCTTGTTGAACTAATGAGGGTTACATGTAAAATTTAACAAGTTATTATTCTTTAAAATTTATTATTTGATTTGATATTGATTGGGGTTAAATAAATTATTTACTTAATATCTGTTAGTTATGTATAGTTCATTTTACTATGCGATTATATATTGTTTACATATAATTTTTATGTATGTGATATTTATTAGGATAATGATTTGAGATTTCTTTAAATGTATTTTAAAGGTAATGAATAACTCATTTCAAGATTTTATTATTTTTTTAATCTTATCTATCATGGGAAAAGGTTCTCAAATTATTATGTTTGATAGTTTTGGATATCATTTTGAATAGCTATTGAGTTATTTTAGTTATCATCTTAATAGTTATACTGTTTCATCCAAACAACCTGACCCAACAAACCTATATGGTTACCTTGGCTTGATTTGGAACTGTATATTTCTTTTGTCTCATGACTAGTGGGTTTGAAATGCCAACTCTAATAATAATATCTATATATCAATTACTCATTTTATGACCAATCTATGTATGCTAATTAATAAATGAGCTAACTTCCATGTGTGACTAATAGCGTAGCTTTATATAGGTTTTAGGGTACAAAGGTTGTACCATAAGGATTTCATGGTGTCTTTGTCCCACAAAGCAATACCATTATTAATTTAAAATATTATTGCTAACATTATATTTCGATAAAATATGGTTACTGATGAGTTACATTTTGTCATCAATTTTAGTTTAAATTCACCTATTTTATGTCCATTATAAGCTTTCCTTTTTTCTCCTTTTCCATTAAGTTTCCATGATATTTGTGAAAGATTAAAGTTAATTGATATGAATAGAAGGATAAAAAACATTTGGTAATTAACCGATCTTGAGTACTAATTTCAGTGGATATTGTGATTAGGGGTTTTTGGAGGTTGAAGGAATGTGTAATGGAGACTTCCTGGAGGATCTCGTGATCTTTTTAGTTATTGTCTTCTAGTTTTTTCTTAATTAATAGTCTGGTAATTAGGTTGTATAGTCGGTTTTGGAGTATTTAGAAAATATTAGGTCATAGGCCACATTACTATTTTCCAAAATCGATCTAGTCATTCTAGTTGTGAACTTGCAAATGTGGACATATCTATTTTAATATTTTATTTTGTATTGAGACATATATATTCTCTCTTTTGAGCATGGAAAAAATCTTAATCCTAATCTTGAAGTTAAATTTAATATAAGGAAAAGACTATTGAAGTATTGAATCCATGTACTATGTAACATTCTCCTCCATTTAGTCTATTGGGAGAAAGGGCCTGCTCCTTAGACAACATTTGGATTTCCTTTTTTGTTATTGTGTGTGAGGTATCATCTATGTTTGCTTAGTGATTTCATATGTTTGTGATTTGATTAAGTTTAGTAATCCTGCATATATGTTATTGAATTGATTTCAATCGGTGTGGTTGTATTCATTAAAGTGTGAAGTAAATTCTTCTTAGGAAAGATTTTTAATGCATGGCACAAGTACAGATTGCAGGGATGACATGTATAAGTGAAATTGTGAACTGTACTCTATTTTTAGAACACCAAAATAGTTTGCGCAACTTTACCAGTTCCTATCGCCAGGATACCACACATCTTGTTGCCTAGATTGTGCAGCTCCTGTCGCCCAAACTATTTTATGTATTTTTTGGCATTACATTCTTTCTATCATTATTGTTAATATTTAAAGGCATTGTGTACTTCCAAGATATCAATTTTGAGAGTGTGTGTAATTACAAGATAATGATTTGCAATTATTAATGTTTAGATAAGAATTCAAAAGTGTGTGTGCCAATTTAGAATAAGGTGATAATTAAATATAGGATTTTATTAAAGTTGTAGATTAAAGGTGTGTTTGAATTTAATTCCTAGACTAAGAAGTGTGTTTTGATTTAATACCCAAATGAATTCATGCCCACTTGATTTACTAGTTTCAGCCCTTAAGTAAATAGCCCCAATACCTTTCATCAGTTTACGTTCCCCGGATTGGCACATAGGAATAAACTAAGGGAAATTCATACCAATTGGATCCATAAAACTATTCAACAAGATTATAATAGATAAAATTTTACCTTGTTTACAATCCATAGTTTTGCCCTACATTTTTGGCAACATTGCCGAGGAAAGGTATTAAAGGCCTAAAACCATAGTAAGTTGAGTTAGAACCAGTACATCAAGAGGAAATCCTACACAATTTTCAACCTTGTCAAGGTTAATACTCATGATTTGTGTTGTTATAAGTCATATAGGTTCATGAATCATAGTAGGGATAGTAGAGGTAGATTTGTTAAAAGGGAGAAAGAAAATAGTTCACAACCTAAAAATTTGAAAAACAAATCAAAATCATCCATTGAGGGAAGTAGCTCACAACGAGAGAAATTGAAAAAAAAATTACAACCATTAGTTGTGCATACTTCACCCGAGAAGAAATAGTCAAACCATTAGTTGTACACCCCTCACCTGAGAAAGAGTTACCCGAACCAAATATCGAAAAGTGTGTTATTGAGTCTACCATTTTTGAGACCCCTTCTGGTATTCATCTAGAGTCTTTCAAAGAATTACAAAAAAGGGGTTGCAAAGTTATTCCAAGAATCTTATGAGACTAGAGTTGATCTGTCTTTAGGAAACCAAAATCCATTTAAAACATTCTTCACCCCTTGGGCATCTCAAGTCATGGTTGATCTCAACAATAACAAAAACAATGTGAGAGCATTAGCCCACAACAACCTGGTCACTTTTGACTTTCCAATTGCACATCCTGAAGAGGATGGTCCTATGAAAACTATTCCCCATTCTGCTTTACCATTTTTTCGTGGTCTTTCTATTGAGGATCCTGATATGTTCTTATTTGAGTTTGATGTGTTGTGCCACAGTTATGACTATCAAAGCGATGCATAGAAGCTCAAGTTATTCCCAACCACATTGAAGGATGCAGCCTTATGTTGGTTCATGTGTAACACCCCTCCATTTTGGATCTTTGGATCAGTAGTGTTCTTCCTTGTTATGTTGTTTTTGTTTATGCTTTGACTTTGGAACTTGGTTACTTTTGACTGCTATCTGTTAAGCGATGTAAACATTATATTTTGATGTGATGGTATTTTATTTAGATATTATCATTATGGCATGTTTTGAATTAGCGTAGCCAATGTTTAATTAAAAATGCCTTATGCTTTAATTATATTGTTGTTGTTAGACTCGTCAGTTTTAAAGTCTGTATTGGTGAAGGGGATGGGATTGTATCACTCACTTCCGAGCGCCCTATGATTCTGAGATTTCTGCTTCACGGTGTGTTTTATTATATATATATATATTTGCATGTTCGATATGCTCTTTGCTCGTAGGTTGACAGGTACAGGACATCGACTCCACCTGATTTCACAGGTTTGAGTGTTTCCATTGACCAACGGTAATTGATTGGGAGATAGTAGCTAAGTTTTTTGTGTCAAGATATCACCCTAGTCATAAGCGTGTTGTCGGGTTGTCGTCGGGTTTAGTTGTCTTGATTTGGTTCATTCCTCCTTGGTTATTTATTTAATTCCATAGTATAAAGGTTATTAAATGGCTTTTGAAGTTAAAAATGATGATTGATTGTATCTATTTGTAATGTTGGAAAAGTAGTTATTTATTAATTAATTTAATTTAATTAATAAAATAATCTAATCTTGAATTAGATATATTTTATTGACTAATTAAATTAATGGGGATAAATTAAATCAAATTAGTTGTTTGGCATAATGTGATATTTTGATTTAAAATAGAAAAATAGAATTATGCTTTAAATTTCACTTTTTGGAAATAAATTTGAAAAAAGAATTCCTTTATAAAATTTTGAATTCTTTTTGTAAAAAGAAATTTATTTTAAGTGCATGAAATTCCATTTGGAAATTAAATTGTTTTTAAATTTTAAAAAATGCAAATATCTCCAAATGTTCAATAAATTTAGTGGGTGGGATATTTTTAGGGGTTTGACCAAATTTGGGGAAACTCTATGAGAGCAAATGGAATTTCATTTTCAATTTTTAACTTTCAATTTTGATGGAGAAAAGATTGGCTATGGCTTTGTTTTTGGATTTGGAGGAAGCAAAGTGGATTTCTTGCTTGAGTTGGAATCAAAAACAAGATTTGAAAGCACCATTTTGAGTTCTTCAAGCTTTGGAGAAAAACCAGGTTCCCTCTTTGTTTTTTTGTTTTCATTTTGAAATGAATTTCAAATCTCTGTTAGGCTGTTGGAAAATCTTTGAAATGCTAAACTTGGAATTTCAATGAAAACCCATGTGAATTTGTTTCAAAACTAGCAATAGAAATTTGGAAGGAATCAAATGAAAAGTTTAAACTTCTCTGAATTTGGGGAAAACCCAGAAATTCATATCATGATATTGTGCTTAAAATTCTTCTTAGTTTTCTCCTCAAAAAAATTTGCTCAATCTGATTATAAAATGGAATTTATATGTATATATATAATATATATATAGCATATTAAATTTTGTGTTGTTATGCTGGGAGAGTTTCATTTAATTTTTTTGTTTTTATATAATAATCCTCTATTTTTTTTTGGTCTTCTGTGAAATTCCGTCAGAAGACAGGGGAGGGTTTATTTTTGTCTTTCGAAATAAATTTTAAATTAAAATTTTTTATTTTATGTAAGGGTGGGAGGCCCCAGCCATGGGCTGCCACAGCTGCCCCATGGAGGGGCACTGCCACTGGCAGCGCCGGCCTCCACAGGGAGGTTGGGCACAGCCTTGGCTGTGTCCTTCCTCCCTATGGGGGCCCATGGGGCCGGGGGTGAGATCACCCTTTTTGTTTAATTTCATTTTTTTTATATTTATTTATTATATATATATATATATATTATATTATATATATATATATTATAATATATATATGTTAAATAATAAGGTATTAATTTCAATTAATTAGATTATAATAATTTTTTATTTTTTTTGAGACATATTTAAATGATGTTTAAATATTTTAAATAGGAATTTTTAAAAATGATTATTGTGTTATTATAGTTGAAATGGAATTGACATTATAATAAATAATTTTATTTAAAAGGATTGATTTTAATCTTTATGTATGATTGGGCGAACGAAATTAAATGATTTGTTTTAAATTCCTTAATGTCGACAATGTGATTTGATTACTTTTAAGTGCGTGCAAATAATGTTAATAATTTAATTGATTTCATGCACTATGTTATTGCTTTGCTTGGATTTAGGAAATCCTAACATTAGGTTATTCAGTTGCCTGAAATGCTGTTTAAATGAGGTTTTCGTTCTTTTTCGATGTTGGGCAAATGGGGTTATTTGTCTAGTAAGTCTTCTAGAGGAGTTATTATAGGTTGGGATGTTTTATGTGGTGGTTCAATTTGCGAATTTCCTGGGGAAATGCGTATAGTTGCATCATGTTGTTTCACCCGGTTTTCACGAATGGGGATGGTTTGTGCCTCCTTGGGAATAAGAGAGGGTTATGGGGTTTGTGCCTCCTTTGGAAGGAGTGGGTTTTGTATTTTGTTTTCCTCCAGTGTTTGGAGTGAGTTTCCTTTGTTCGTTGCCTCCTTGGATTAGAGAGGTTGTCTTAGCTAGTTTACCCATTGGATAGTGGTTTTGTACCGTGTGTTGTCGATAGGAGAGTGGCTCTTTGTGGGGGTCTGGCACACAAAGGGGCGCCAGGGTAACTCACTTAGGGTTTAAGTAAGTGATAACTTAAAAAGAATTAATAAAAAACTCTCAAACTAATTAAGATAATAAATGCCTCTCTCATGACTCATTCACTTTTAAGGTTTGAGATGAGATGAGAAGCACAATTTGTATGAGGGTCCGACGGCTGGTAGAGTTGACGCAGGATAACCCAAGGTGGGGGTTCGGTTGCCTAAGATAGTTGAGCCAAGGTAACTCATAGCAAATGTCGTGTGACACTCTCCCTATGTCAACCAGAAGTCAGTTTGTTGTACTGCATTAATGATATTTGTTCTCTAGAAGCATTGTAACTTTGTGTTAAGTGTTATTGTGGTTGTAGTTGTTTCAATTCAGTTATGTTTTTTCCTGTGTCTAGAGGTAGATGGTCTTGTGTTGGATTCCTTGTTACTATCTCCTAGCACGCGGGGTGAGCCTTCGGGTATCACATGGTTGGGTGGAACGTGCACCTTAATCCGTTGGGTTTCTTCTTGTTCGTGTGGATGAGATTTCCAGTTGGAGAGTTCGTGGGATCCAGTTTCTTTTCTTGCTTTATTCTTTCAGTAATTATTGTATTTCTTTACCCCTCATTTGTATCGAGGTGGAATTTGTAATATGTAATCATGCTTATTGGATTTATCTCATTCGGGGAATGAGTGTTGTAATCTTATTGTTATGTGATCGTTATTGAAATCAGGTGGTACTTCTTATTCTTGGATGTAAATTATCATGTATGGAATGTATGCGTTCTTATTTCTCTAAGTATTTAAATGTTATGGTTATAATTCATGTTTCTTGTTTGGGTTTAAGTAACTCAGTCTCGTAACCTTAGGGGATTGGTTGGAAATGGTTAGTTAACTTGCATGTTATTTTGTACTTAAACAAAAAAAAAATAGGTCGTTTGTGTAGTAAATTGCAACTTCCCCTAGAGTTGCGTGGTGGGGCATTACATCATGAACCTCAAAAACATCAGAACATGGGATGACATGGAGGAATTTTTGAAAAAATACCAGGAGTACTATAAAAAAAAGAGGTTTGGGATGAGATCTTCCGTATGACACAAAAAGAAGATGAGTTCATGGAAGATTATCTTGACGCTTCATGTTCATCCTACGATGATCACGAAAACCAAGGCTAACTCCTGATACTATTAAAATGTTGTTTCTTAGGGGAATAAGAGATGATACTATGGGTGCATTGAATTTAATAGGAAAATGTAACGTTTCTAAATTGAGCTTTGATGATATTTGTGACATTTACAGGAATTACACGAGGTCTCAACGTTCGAGGAGTTATTCAAGTAAGCTTTCTTCTCCAAGAAATGCCACAAGTATAATAAAGTGTGAAATAGGTAATTTACTTGAGGATCTTAAAACCGATTTGTTAAATCATATGGGTAAACAAATTGCCAATTTGTATACTCGTAGGAAGCAAGAGGAAGCTGAAAAGGCCTTGGCTATATTCTATCCAACTTACTACAAGAGACGTAGTAGTGAGGATTGCCCCTATAATACGACAAATATTTCACCTTAGAAGAAGTCAGCAAAAGTTCTACCTTGAGGCCTCTTCTCGTAGGTACACCTAACATTGAATATTTTGAGGAACCTATCTACTACATGGCCCCTAGATGACCTTTTCCACCTCAAGTAATGTATCGTGGAATGACGAATGATTATTTTTCTCTAAGACCTAGCCAATCTAATTCTTTTTCCAATCAACCTGGATGGTATGGGGGATGGCAACAACCTCCACCATACCCTCAATGGATGCCACACTACTAGTATGCTTCACATCTGTGGCAACAAGCATGGAGGTCACAACTACCACAACCTTCACCATGCCAACAACAATATCCATCACAATCATAATTTCCACCTCCTCTAATGATCAACCCATATCAACAGCCACAAAAATTTCTTCCACCCATGTCATCATCATCTACTCAACCATCCAATCCAACATGACCACCAAAGCCTACACTAATTCTAGCTCAATCAAACCCAAATCCCAACAATAAGATGACACAACCCGTGTATAATAATGAGGCAAAAAGTTACTCTACTTATCCTGTTAATACTATAGAAATAGATGGAGTTCAATTAAGGTCGGGAAGGCTCTCTAGGGGCCCACCATCACTAAAATTAATGAACTTGAAGAGGATCCAATAAAGGAACCTCGATTTCCCGACTGATTCCAGTCAGAACCAATACAAAAGGAGGTCTCCCAACCTGAGTTTTATTTTGTCAATGAGTTAAATGCAACATTAACATTAAGATCTCATTGTTGCGGGCCATCAAGGATATTCCCGTATATACAAAAATACTTCTAGATTTATGTACTCAAAAGCAGAAGAAGAAGCAAGGTCTGAATATTGCCCAAATCATTGGACAGTTAGTATACCTCATGCTTGGCAATATAACCATTCTTAAGTATTCGAATCCTGGGAGTCCTGTCATCAAGGTATGTATTGGTAAAGTTATTATTCCTAAAACACTTGTTGATTTGGGTTTTGCAATTAATGTTATGACAAATGAAACAAAGGAAAGATTGTCACTTAGGGGACTTTGATCCACTCCCATAGTTCTCCAGATGGAAGAGTGGTCTTTGGTCAAACCAGAGGGTATGATTGAAGACGTAGTCCTTTCTATTGATTCATGGGAATACCTGATTGAATTTATGATTTTGCAGCCTAAGATTAAGCTGGGCAGATACCCCTTGATTTTGGGATGACCTTGGTTAGTGGCTAGAAATCCATTCATCAATTGTTGGTTAGGAAACATGGTCGTTTCTAATGGAGAACACACAAAATAGTTGACTTTATAGCCATCAGCACAACCCTTGTTGGAGACAGAGGACCTAGTGTGGGTTGATAGTGAATTGGATGAGTCATTACCAATCTTGACAATTGATCAAGATTTAGATATGGAAGAACCTACTGAGGATAATATTCTTGTTAATTTTCTTCAGAATAGATATGAATCTAATGAATCCTTTGAAAGCATGGTTCTTCATTTAGGTATAAATACTCCTTATGCTTTTGGAAATTTCCCACTGGTAGGTAGCTCACAATCTGTATAACACTTTGTTACATTGCATCAATTGCTACCTCATAATTGTTTGTATAGTCCATTTTTATCCTTTGCAAATTCTAGCAATACACCATCCACTTCACAAATACTAGCCATTAATTCACCTGCACAATCAGAGGCCATGGAGATCCTACTTGGTCACACACTTAATATTAATCCACATTTGACCACTAAACAAATCCAAGATCTCATTGTCATACTTAGAACTAATAAAGATGCATTTTCTTGGGAATACCAAGATATGTGTGGCATTCATCCTGACACCTGCACCCACCATGTTTACATTGAAGAAGGTAGTCATCTAGTTAGGCAACCACAACGATAGCTCAACCTCGTCTTGCGTGAAATAGTTAGAGGAGTTACAAAAATTGTTAAACGTTGGGTTTATATATCCTATATCAGATAGTTAGTGGATCTCTCCTCTAGTTGTGGTTCCTAAGAAAAATGGTAAGTGGAGAATTTTTGTTGATTATAGAGCACTTAATAAAGCTACTAAAAAGGATCACTTTCCATTACCGTTTATTGATCAAGTGTTGGACACTCTTGTAGGTAAAAAGATATTTTCTTTTTTGGATGGGTTCAACGACTACAACTAGATTCACATAGCACGCGAAGACCAAGAAAAAATCACCTTCACTTGTCCTTGGGGTACCTTTGCTTATAATGTTTTGTCATTTGGTTTATGTAATACCCCTGCCACTTTTCAAAAGGAAGGTTTGAGTATTTTTGCAGATCTTGTAAATGATTGTATTGAGGTGTATATGGACAATTTTACTGTCCATGGTAATACTTATGAAGAGGCTAAAACAAATTTGGAAAAGGTACTTAAATTTTGTATTGACACTAATTTATCATTAAGCCATGGAAAGTGTCATATGCTTATGATAGAGGGGATAGTACTTGGTCACCATATTTCTTCCAATGGTATTCAAGTTGATCCCAAAAAGATACAAATCATTCAGGACTTGCCTACACCTGCTAGCCAAAAGGATGTGTGTAGCTTTCTAGGCTTTGTAGGGTATTATAAGAGGTTTATCCAAAATTTTAGTAATATTTCCTCCCCCTTGTTTGATTTGTTAGCGAAGGATGTCACTTTTTCTTAGACACTGGAATGTCAGGAAGCCTTCGAAACCATTAAGAAAAAGCTTGTAACCACACCAATACTCAGATGCCTGAATAGGGAACTGCATTTTCATATTCCTACTGATGCCTCAGATTGTTCCATGGAAGTTTTCCTTGGAAAAAAAGAAGATAACCTCTTTTATTCCATCTACTACATCAACAAGAATTTCATGGGAGCTAAGGTAAACTATATGGTAACTAAAAAGGAGTTTCTAGTTGTTGTTTATGCAATCAATAAGTTTCATCATTATATTATCAGATATAAAGTGTTTGTTCATACTAATCATTCTGCAATTCACTTCTTAATGAATAAACCTGTTGTAACCGATAGAGTTATTAGATAGTTACTTTTGCTTGAAGAATTTGGAATCACTATACTTGACAAACCTAGTCGAGAGAATGTGGTTGCAGAATTTTTGTCCAAGTTACAACAACAAGATGATGAACCAATTCCAATTGATGATGTCTTTCTAGATGAGCATATTTTTGCTATATTAGCAAAAAAATTGTGGTATGCTAACATGGAAAATTTCCTGCTTACTTGTAAGTTCTCTCATCATTTCTATCTGAGGGAACGTTGAAAATTGGTAGGACTCGGCGGCAACTACACGTGGATCAATGGATTTCTCTTCTGGCGTGGCCTTGACAACATCATACATTGGTGTGTGCCCAAAGATGATGTCTTCAACATACTTTGTGCATGCCACATAGAACCTTGTGGAGGAAATTTTTTTTCTTAGAGGACTGCTCAAAAGTTTTTAACTATTGGTTATTATTGGCCTACACTCCATAAGGATTGTAAGTGTTATGTTCAATACTATGATAAATTTCAATAGATGGGTTGCCCCACACGCTCAGATGAAATGCCCCTGCATCCTCAATTTTCCATTGAGCCCTTTGAAAAATGGGGGCTTGATTTTGTGGGACCAATCAACCCACCATCTAGGAACAAGGAATACATCCTTATGTGCACAGACTACGTAACCAAGTGGGTTGAGGTCGTTTCCTTGAAGCATGCAAGGAACACCAAGGTAGTTGACTTCCTCTATTATGAGATGTTTACCAAATTCGGTGTTCCACAAGAGATAGTCATGGATCAGGGTCCATAGTTTACATCTAAACTCATTTCTACTTTGGTTCATGAGTATGAGATTAGACATCACAAATCTTCACCCTATCATCCTCAGGCCAACAGCCAGGTTGAAGTCACCAACAAAAAACTTGAGAACATTCTTACCAAGATAGTTGCCCTCCATAAACAAGATTAGGTTGCATGACTTCCCGAAGCAGTGTGGGCCTACCGCACAAGGTGGAAAACCACCATTGGTTTGACACCTTACAAACTTGTCTATGGTAAGAAAGTTGTTCTTCCTATTGAGTTTGAGATTGTAATTATATATAGGATAGATATTTTAAATATATCTATTTAAAAGATGTTGGGAGAGATATTTTAGTGTTTATTGTTTTAAATAGATATATTCAAAATATATTTCATTTGCAATTTTAAATTATTTCAATAGTTTTATATATTATATTTTTTTAAATATAAAACTTTTCCAATTACTATTTTTCATTTGAAGAGTTAGTTTTCTATAATTTTGAAAAAAAAAAATGAAATTAAAACAAATTATCTACTTCATATGTTTAGCTATTTTTGAAATAATATATTTATTAATTTAAACTACTACAAACACACGTAAATAACTAAATAGATTTAAAAAGTCACAAATATATTTATGTTACTTTGTGTAGACACTGAAAAATGTCCCGAATGATATCATACACTCGAGTCAAGTATACTAACATCATTTCATCTTGAAACCCATCCTCTTTTCACTTAATTGATTAAATTAATTAATGGCATCATTTTCATCTATTAACCTAATTAATTTAATCAGGTTAATTCACCCCTTTTCACGCTAACACTTCGTCTAATTAAATTAAATAAATAAAACTATTTAATTTAATTCCCTAAATCTTCTTGTTTAATTAAATAACCTAAGTTATTTAATTAAATGCCATTCCACCTTTCCCCCATTCATTAAATCATTTTAGTTAATGAACATCATCTAATTCTTCTAATCCCCTAATTGCATAATTAATATTGTTTAATTATTTTAAACTAATTTTATAGGTTTATGGAGTATTGAAGGTTGGTAATCCTTTTTCTATACCATTCAAACCTATTTGTACAAAATGCAACTACATTTTTTCTAACTATGGATCACTTAAAAATGACATTGGTCATTGCAAAAAGTGCAATCAAGATACAGTATACACATATCATCATTCTCTAAAGTGCATCATAACAACTAAAAAGAAAAATATTTTGGAATGCTCACTTGAAAATGACATGTTCATTTGTTTGCTGCCACAACTTGAGCAAACAAGTTATGAAGAGTATGTAGAAAACAAGACATAAAATATCTTCATCGTTGTGACTTACAAGCTAAAGTTACATTCATTTTAGATCAAAACAATATAATATTTGACTTGCAAGATAATCACGTAACAACACATACATCATCATCTTAGGTATACAAACTAAATCATCATTATTTTTACTTATAATTTAATTTCAACTTTTATTACTCAAATTTATTCTAATATATCTTTCCCTTTTACAAATTACACAAGTTTGATTTGCTACCTATTTTATGATGTGGCTTCCCAACATATGCATATAGATGATATTAACACAATTACTATTGCTTTAAACTAGTTTATCAATTATTTTAACTTATTTCTAGAACAATACTAAAAATGATATGTTTTATGTAATTTACTGTAACTTCATAGTGAACATGATACTTTGAACATTGTATCATGTTATACATTATAAAACTTATAAACTTTGTTGTTTAACAATATAAAACATAATTTTGACTTGTAATTATAAAATGTTTTATTATGCATTCCTTTTATAGAATAATTAACTTATTTATTTTTAGTGTCTACTTTGCATTGTTAACATAGATCTTATCATACCCACTTTTTAGAAATTTAAAGGATACAACACAACCTAACTAATCTACACCAACTTGACTAATTTTCAAATATATTTTTTTAAACAATAACATAATACATAATTTAAAGAAACATTGGACGAAATTGTTTAGTTAAGAGCCAAGATAGGAATGAATCATTTTTTTAAATAATAAATGACTACTTTCAATCAACATGATGTACCTCTTATCTACTCAAGTTTCCCTTGCATTTCATTGTGTTGTAATTTCCTTGCTCCCAGTACCTATACCTGGAAGGTGACTACACAACTAGATGCCCAACATAAGATCAATAGATGATTAGTTACATGATCATCAAGATAATTCATATGGTCATTACCTTAACTAAATTAATCAAATGGTAATTTATAATTGGATTTGCTAGAGGAAAAAAGTATGCATATTGAATCAAGAAGAAATGGTAATTTCAAAGAAAACATTAGAAGGATAAGACCTAAGGGTCAGACCTATGCCTCAGGGGCTCATCTCTAATGGCCTTGCTAATGTAACATGCAAAGGCTTCATAGTTTGACCACTTGAGTTTGAACCATCACGTACTTGGTTGGTCAATAATAAGGTAAAACCACTAGGTTCAAATGATGTCTCAACATTTATCTCAATCATAATCCACTAACACTAATCCACACAAAAATAAGACAAGAAAAATTATTGAGATAAATATTAATAGTTCAAGTACACATATAGGATTATTTAGAATTGGCTATTAAATTGTAAGATTTACTTGGAGTTGGGAAATCTATATTATCATAATATCTTGACCCAAAATGCTATCTTATGAATGTCAAAATAGTATAAGGATTATTAAAGGGATAACTAAGACTATAATAACATTACTAAGAAAAATAATCAATGATTATTTATAATTTACTAATTTGGCATATGAGATATGACAATATGAAAAAACATATTGATATGAGCGAACAATAAATGAGTCAAGCATGACGAAGATTATTTGGATTGATAGAACCTATCAATCAACTAAAAGGATAACTATTCAAACTGTTGAAAAATAAAGTCTTGTTAATAATAGAATATATCATCTATCCTAAGACTAACAATGCACTACTACAGTAGCATATATTGTAATTACCATATTAATATTAATATAAATATATAAGGCATTATGCCTTTTGCTAAAAACAAAAAAAAAAACAATGCACTACTACTAAGATATGTAACAATTATTTGTTTGGAAAACATGATGGGAGGAATAGACAATGAATACACGACTTGCTTAAGAAAATAATAATCTAGTAAACAATATACTTTCTATTGGGTTTGCAACAAAATTTTATAAAGATACTATCATACCCTTTCGAAAAGAAAAAAAATACATACAACCGTATGGACTATTAGGATTGAGATTTTCCTATACTTAAACTATCTATTGTTAATAAATCAAATTCATAGGTAAGGAAGTGATGTCATATTTAATTTTAATTACTAATTCTTGTTATTATATCATCAATAAATTTAAATAATAATAAAAAAGTGAAGTGTTAGGGATATATATCAACCTAATGCCAAAATAATCATTTTACTCTAAACTCGACCATACTTCATTTATCATCCAATAAAGGATCATGTAATAAAATGCTATCTTATTTTTTTCTTATGAGATGTAAGATTAATATGTGTGAGCGTAGTCCATTTACATTTTTGACCAAATTACCAAAATGATAACCATATAATTTCAATAGTATAACCAATAACTAGAACTATTTTAAATAGTTAAAAATTAAATTAACTAAACTGATAATTGCACATACCTGCTCTATCAATGTATCTCTACAAGAATAGAGCATACCTGCTCTATAAGCATGGTGAAATTTCTAATACTTGCTTAAACTTGCATGCAAAGATGAAAAAGTGCAAGAAGACATGTCTAACTATCTACATATGCTATCCATATATAATTATATAGACAATATGTTTTAAAATGTTGAACACTATTGAAACTCTCAGTCGCTTCTTCATACATCGTTCACCTAAGTAGAAAATTTCTTCCCCAAGCCTGAAAACTAAATCTGGATATGTTTCCCCTACTATAATTTTTTCACGTGTAGCCATAAAAGACTAGTGATATTGATGCAGGAGCATCTAGTGGTGTAAGGGCAATCTTGCATCACCCAAAAATAGTTAAATTTCAAGTTTCTCAGTTTTTAGATGTTTTTACATTTTTGGGTACCCTTTTCGTCATAATGAATTTCCCAATTTACAGTTTTTTATTTTCTATTCCTGGGTTGAAAGATATTGCAGTTTTAGTTTCCCAGATTTGCACCTGAAAATATTCTGAGTTATATTTGAGGCACTTAGAGTTCCCGTAACGGCCCCAAAACTTGTCGAAATCAGCGTAGCAGATTTTGAGCACGTTATTGACTTTGAGACCTTTCCAACGATTCGCAAATCGGAGTCCCGATTCAAAAGTTATGGCCCCGGGAAGTTGGCACACTTTCTAGAAGATACAATTGCAAATGCTCTTTTGAAATTTGAACTTCATGTTGTAATTTTCGGCGCCAAACCACCTAAACTCAAATTTGAATGTTGTTTTGGCTCCAAACTAATGTGGAGCTCTATTTATGGGCGGGTTCCTAATTTTTGGGTAACTTTTTGGGGACAAGCTCGCATATTGCAAAAGGGTTATTCTGCTATGTCTGTAACTTGCATGTGTTATAGAACTTGGGGATTTGAGATCCTCTACATGTAAGAAGCTCCATTTTCTGAATAATAAAATTTCTCTTGTTTGTGGGTTATTTTCTAAGTCTCGGGCTATGCCCTCATCAAGTGGTATCAGAGCTGGTTTTCTTGAGCGTGTGAACAGATCGCCGATCGTGAGGCAGTTCGCGCCAAGACTGTGGTTGTGGGTTCAAGATCTTTAAGATTCCTCCAAGAGTGATTCTTGGTAGGCGTGGTGGTGCCAGAGGTGGTAGAAATGCTGGTGGAAGAGATCCATTGGCTGCCGAGGGTTTCAGAGCCCTCCAGAGACAAATTGATGCATTGCAGGAACAAATAAGAAGAGGGTTAGACCCGGGAGGAGAGGAGAAAGTGAAGATGAAGAAGAGGTGGAAGATTTAGACATAGAAGAGGAAGAAGAAGTGATCGATCGAGATCAGATGCGGCTAATAAGGGCCATTTCGAAAATCAGAAAAAGACCCAGAATAGAAGTCCCCAGTTATTCTGGAGGTTTAAACCCAGAAGAGTTGATCGACTGGATCAACGAGCTAGAAAATATTTTGAGTATGAATAAGTAGAGCACCCAGATCGGGTTAGTTTCCAAAAATGAAGCTTAAGAATATGCCGTATTTGGTGAAAGAGGTCCGGTTGGAGAGAAATCGGAGAGGAAAAGGAAATATAAACAATTGGGATCGCATGGTAGAAACGAAAAGCGGTTCATCTGGGTGGACTACGAGTTAGATCATTTCAAGAAATTACAAGGGTTGAAGTAGGGAAGCAGATCGCGTGAAAGATATACTGAATATTTTCACAAGATAATCCTTCGAAGCGGGTCACATAGAGGCCAATAAGGAGAAGTAACCCGATATAATGGGTTACAAGGCATTAGGAGGAGTTAAGCCTTATTAGAATGACCACCATTGAGGATATGTGTCAGTTTGCTCTACGAGGTGGAGAAGCTAACAAAAGATATGGCAAGCAAAGGGACGAGGGAGGTCAAAGTGGAAGGGGCGGTGGGGCAGGCGAAATGATGATGAAAGAAAAGTGAAGATGTGGGTACCAGCCGAAGCCAAAGAATGACAACTTCTACCGCTCTTGATCAAAGCAGTGGTGATCAAAGAGGTAGAGAAGCGAGGAAGATCAGGCGGGACTGGAAGAGGTGGTTTCGGAGGAACTTGTTTACATTATGGTGAAGAAGGCATGTCTATGAATCCACAACATCAAGGAAGAGGCCGGCAAAAGGTCAGAAGGTGTGGAAGAGTTGCACATGTAGATGAGGAAGCTCAATCCAAGCATTCAGATGATGCAGAAAGGGGAGAAGCCCTAGTGGTCAGAAGAGCCCTGGTGACTAAAGAGAAGGAGCCAGAACAGAGGAAGAATCTGTTTCGCACAAGATGCAAGTGTGAAGACAAATGTTGTGATGTCATTATTAACAGTGGGAGCACCGATAATCTGGTGTAAGAAGAGATGGTTGCAAAGTTGAAGCTGAAAAGGGAGAGGCATCCACATCCATAGCGGATTGCCTGGTTGCAGAAAGACCACAAAGTTTTGGTCAGTGAGCAATGCCTGGTAAAGTTCAAGATCAGAAGCTATCGTGATGAGGTACTATGTGATATCATCCCCATGGATGCATGTCACATGTTGTTGGGGAGGCCGTGGCAGTTCGATAGGCGAGCTATACATGATGGCCATGCAAACACTTACTCCCTGATGAAGGATGGAGTCTGCCATAAGTTGAAGCCCCTGAAGAAAGATGAAGAAAAGGTATGCAGTTGTGCTAGAATTTTTTTTGTTGATGGAAGGAAATTTTTAGAAGGCATGAAGCATGAGCGTATGTGTTATGCATTGATTCCTAGAATGGATAAGGAAGATAGTGATGGGGTACCAGTAGAAGTTTCTGGGTTATTAAATGAGTTTCAAGAGATTATTTTTGATAATGTACCGAGGGTTTACCACCAATGAGGAAGATCGGTCATCAGATTGACTTGATTCCTGGAGCCAGTTTGCCAAATAAGGCAGCTCATAGAATGACTCTAGTAGAAAATGAGGAGTTGAACAGACAAGTTCAAGAGTTGTTGAGAAAGGGTTTGATACGGGAGAGTTTGAGTCCATGTGCTATACCTACAGTACTAGCACCAAAGAAGGATGGGGAGTGGAGGATGTATAGATTCCCGAGCCATAAACAAGATAACAATCAAGTACAAATTTCCAAGGATGGATGACCTGATGGACTGTTTGAGTGGAGCTTAGTACTTCACAAAATTGATCTAAAGAGTGGATATCACCGGATCTGGATTCGAGAGGGAGATGAATGGAAGACTGCCTTCAAGACCAAAGAGGGCATGTACGAGTGGTTAGTCATGCCTTTTGGGCTAACCAATGCACCGAGCACATTCATGCGGCTCATGAGCGAGGTACTAAAAGAATTTATGGGAAGTTTTGTCATTGTGTATTTAGATAGGCTGATTTCGATGGAGCGTTGGATGAGCATCAGTGCATATTTGGAGAGCCTTTGAGAAGTTGGAAAGCTGTTGATTAATCTGAAAAAGTGCAGTTTTGTGAAGAGGGAGTTAGTATACTTGGTGTTTGTTGTCTCAGCAGAAGGTCTCAAGATAGACCCAGAGAAGGTGAAGGCTATTCTGGAATGGCCTACCCCAAGAACTGCTACTGAGGTGAGATCTTCCCATGGTTTGGCTAGTTTTAAAAAAAGTTCATTAGAAACTTCAATTGTATTTGTGCACCCCTAACTGAAACAATGAGAGGATGAAAAAAAGAATTCAAGTGAGAGCAGGTAGCAAAAGTTTTGGGCATTTGAGCGAGGGAAGGTGACGAGCAACTATTCCAGCCCTCGATTTCAACCAAGGTGTTTTAATTGGATTGTGTTTGATGGTTGGCTGTACATTGGAGCGGGTGTTGTTGAGCGAAGGTAAGCCATTGCTATTTAAATTTAGAAAAGTTAAATGATGCCAAGAAAGTATTTTGTATATGATCGAGAATTTTGTCACGATAGTTGACATTAAAGAGTAGAGACATTATTTGTTCTTAGGAAGAAGGAATTTTTTCTATCTTTGATCTTCGGGCTTTACGTTACATAAATAGTCAGGGAAAATTAAATCAGAGGCATATGAAATGGGTAGAGTTTTTGCAGAGTTATACCTTTGTTTTGAAACATAGGAGTGGGAAGTCAAATAAGGTTGTAGATGCCTTAAGTAGGAGGCATACATTGATGACAAAGATGCAGATTGAAGTGGTTGGGTTCAATGAACTCCAGACACTGTATGTAGAAGATCCTGATTTTGCAAAGGCTTGGAAAGTTTGCAAGGAACCTATTACAGTGGACAGGACAAGGTGGCTGGATTTCATAATCCAGGATGGCATGTTATTTAAGGGAAGTCAATTGTGTATCCCAAGGAGTTCCATGAGGGAGAACCTAATAAAGGAGAAGCATAGTGGAGGAATGGCGGGACATTTTGGTCGGGATAAGACCATTGCCATTATCAGTGAGCATTATTATTGGCCTCAGTTGTCATAGGATGTGAAGAAGTTTGTCTGAGAGTTGTAGAATTATATCGGATAGCTAAAGGTGAACGGAATCTTGGGTTGTGACCCTGTACGGAGGCGGTGGGAGGACGTATAAGTATGGACTTTGTTCTTGGTTTGCCAAGGATCTCTGAAGAGGGAATGATTTAGTATTTATGGTAGTTGTGGTTTTGAAGACGCTTTCGACCCATTTCAGAAGACCCATGATGGGTCTTGTGTTAGTTGTTCTTGAAAGTGGTGAGCTACATGAATGCCTTAAAAGTATTATTTTAGATCATAGCACAAATTTGTACAAGGTACTGGAGACCTTGTGGAAGAAAATTTGAAGAGTTGAAGTTGATTACACACACACCATGTCAAACAAATAAGCAGGACAAAAGGTTATTAGCAGGTTTGGGTAACCTCTTGAGATGTTTGGTGGAGATAAACCCAAAGGATGGGACTTGATCTTACCCCAAACAAAATTTTCTTACAACAATTCTATCAACAGAAGCACTAGTAGATCACCGTTCCAGATTGTGTATGGAGTTAGCCCCAGAATAGCTCAGAATTGAGGAAGATGGACCAAGAGAAGAATAAGTGTTGAAGCCAAAGATTTTCTTGAGAACACATCAAGGATATACATGAGAAGGTAAGAGAACATATTAACAAGATGAATATGTAGTATAAGGCCAAGGAAGATCAGAAAAGGAGGAATAAGGAGTTTCAGATTGGTGATGAAGTAATGGTCCACTTGAGGAAAGAAATGTTTCTAGTGGGAACATATAACAAATTGAAGATGAAGAAGTTCGGTCCCTGTAAAATTTTGAAGAGGCATGATTCAGGGAATGCATATGAGGTAGAGTTGCCTGATGGATTCAACATTTCCCCTGTGTTCAACATTTCAGATTTGACAGAGTATCATGAAGGTGGCACAGATGAAGTACCAACAATGGAATAGTGTGGGATTCCAACACCTACTTCAGAAAAGGAGATTGAAGAAATCTTGGATAGTCGTGTGGGAAGGAGTACCAGGAACAGGCAGTATGAAGAATATCTGGTGAAATGGAAAGGAAGGCCTGTTGAAGATTCATCCTAGTTACCTAAGGCAGAGGTTGACCATTTGGGTTTTCCTCCACCATCTGAGATGTGACGGGGTCACTTCTCAACTTACCCTGGGTGTCTGATGCAGGAGCATCCAGTGGTGTAAGGGCAATCTTGCATCACCCAAAAATAGTTAAATTTCAAGTTTCTCAGTTTTTAGATGTTTTTACATTTTTGGGTACCCTTTTTGTCATAATGAATTTCCCAATTTACAGTTTTTATTTTCTATTCCTGGGTTGAAAGATATTGCAGTTTTAGTTTCCCATATTTGCACCTGAAAATCTTCCGAGTTAGATTTGAGGAACTTAGAGTTCTCGGAACGGCCCTGAAACTTTCCAAAATCAGCATAGCGGATTTCAAACGCGTTATTGACTTTGAGACCTTTCCAACGGTTCAAACGGTTCACGAATCGGAGTCCCGGATCAAAAGTTATGGCCCCGGGAAGTTGGCGCACTTTCTAGAAGATACAATTGCAAATGCTCTTTTGAAATTTGAACTTCATGTTGTAATTTTCAGCGCCAAACCGCCTAAACTCAAATTTGAATGTTTTTTTTGGCTCCAAACTAATGTGGAGCTCTATTTATGGGCGGGTTCCTAATTTTTGGGTAACTTTTTGGGGACAAGCTCGCATATTGCGAAAGGGTTATTCTATAGCTGTCTGTAACTTGCATGTGTTGTAGAACTTGGGGATTTGAGATCCTCTGCATGTAAGAAGCTCCATTTTCTGAATAATAAAATTTCTATTGTTTGTGGGTTATTTTCTAAGTCTCGGGCTGCGCCCTCATCAGATATTTTGTCAAAACCTCCCCCGTATCTACCTCAAACAGACCCATAACAATCTTTTCACTATAGTCTAATTAATCCTTGATGCAATGGTTGCTATTACACCATCTTATTATAAAATCGACCAATGATCAATAATAGCATTCTCCTTAGTCATAATTCACCCATTAATAGTGTTATTATCCATCTCTTTATTTTATTTTTCAGATGCAATTGATCATTATTCCATAACAAAGGCAGTAGTAATGTCTCATCATTCCATTCAACATTAATGACATCATTGTTATTTTATTGGACTTTAATCTAGGTAATAATGTTGTCATATAACCTAGTAATGATCAATTTACTATTTATTTGGCTACCCAAAAGTTAGGGCTAAGAACATACTAATAATTAATCACTAATAAGTTTTGGACAATAACATTATTTAGATGGTCGTTGTTGCCTTGTATTAATGGGACAACACCCTTGTTTTGCTGCTTTTTATATCAAAAACATTATTTAGAACCCAATGAATATCTTTAAGGATGACCACATTATTGATCTGCCCTTGAATCAGTTATGGTAACCATATTTTATTGAAATCTAATGCTAGCGTTAGTTTTTTGAATTAATCATTTTTGTGGGACAAAGACACCATAACATCCCTATGGTACAACCTTTGTACCCTAAAGCCTATATAAATCTACACTATTAATTGTACATGGAAGTTAGCTCATTTATTAGCATGCGTACAAAGATTGGTCATAAAATGAGTAATTAATATCTAGATATTATAAATAGAGTTGGTACTTCGAACACACTAGTCATGAGCCAAAAACAAGTATTAAGTTCCAAATCAATCCAAGGTAACCATGTTGGCTTGTTGGGTTAGGTTGTTTGAATTGGTTAGTATAACTATTACGATGATAACTAAAATAACTCATTAACTATTCAAATGATATATAAAATTATCAAACAATAATAACTTGAGAACCTTTCCAATGATAAGATTATCGAAATGATAAAATCTTGAGAAGCTATTCAATACCTTTAAAATACATATAAGAAATATCAAATCATTATCCTAATAAATATTGCATAAATAATAGTTATATGTAATTAATATCTAATCACCTAGTAAAACAACCATACATAACTAACAACTATTGAATAAATAATTTATTTAAATCCAATGAGTATCAAATCAAATAATAAATATTAATGAATAATAACTTGTTAATTTTTTTACACGTAACACTAACTAGTTCAACTAGAATAACAAATTCATTAACTTTTGTATGCCATATCGATAACCATGTAAATCAAATTATTAACCAAGAAAATATTAATTATCACCATGTAAATCCATGGATTATACTTCAACGCCACTATCATGATTTTCAATTAATTCTGATGTATGCCTGAAGGCAACACATACAACTAGCACATATATAAATTTGTAATACATTTATTATAAATTTGACAAATTCTAAAGTAATGTTTTAACGAGCAACCTATCATCATTTAAGAAATATACCCATGATACAAATAAAATATTTTCAGCTATTGAACAAAAGAGCGGTGCTTTACAAATTTGCATAAGCCATTGAAATGGCTTAAACAAACATAGTAAAAATGGTGCAATTTGGTTATTAGTTTTTAACTTATTATATGTTTAGTTGGATATGGATGTCAATATGCTGATAACAACTGTTTATGGTTCTCTTATGTCTGTTAAATGTATTCCTTTTTTTAAAATTAATATGTGTTTATAACATATGATAGCTTTGTAATCTTACTCATGTTTATATGATGTGATCCTATTCATAAGCTTGTGTATGTTTATATGGTACTTATTCTTTCTATAGATATATTCCTTGATAAATGGTGTAAGATATATGTTTGATTTTTGTTTGTAAATTCACATTCATAGTCATATGAATGTGTGCTCAAAAGAATACTTTCATTGCCTTTACTAGTTTTACTTTGTAGTTCCAATAAGTCAAATTGTGAATGAGATTAATGATGACTATTTTTTATCTGATCCAACAAGCATCCTATGTCCACACTACCAATATTTGGTCTACAACCTATTTGAGTCTTTCAGATTAACTATACAGTAGCTACATATATGATCAGTAATTCCAAACCAATTTTCCTTAACTGTCTCCTAGAATAAATTTTAGTTTAACTTTTATTATTAATAATTATTATCTATTTCAAGTACTCCCATCTTAAAATTGTGGTTCTTAAAGCATGCTTAATATTAGGTCAAATTAACGAGGGATAATTTATGGGAAATTATTTTATAGTGTTTAGGTGCCATCTAAATTTATAGCATTTACTTTCACATATAATCAAAAGCAACAAAATTACTATATACAAGCCATAAGTGAAAAAACTTTTCCTTTTGCTCACATTCTCCCCCTCCCCATTTGCCTTATATTCTATAAATGAAAGAGGAAATAATAGCTAGCCTAATTTTTTATTTGCAACTGTGAACATATTGACAATGGTTGAACAAGAGTGCATCTTTGTATGAGGCCCAAACTCTAAAAAATCGAATTGTACTACATCCCATTGACCTAGTTATGTCTAAGAGAACAAAAAATTGTACTATAGAACACTTGAAAACCACCTCCACAATAGAAAACACATATAGACTTAGAGGATGAATTGGTCATATTTTTGATGAAAAATATTACATGACGACTGATTGGTGTGGGGATGGATATTCAAAAGAAGTAGGGAGAGATGTATAATATGGTGGGAGAGGGACAAAGGCAAAAAAATTGAAGGTAACAAAATTTGCTACTAATCGAGCTATATCCAATCACAATTGAGTTATTATATAACACATATATAATCTTCAGATAACATGCAATCTAATAGTAACTTAAGTAAATATTTTTTAAAATTATTGCTTTTTATTCATCACTACATCAGTATTAGTTGTGATTAGGAAACAATTCATATGTATAATCCTAGTGTTTTGTTTGGGATTTTTGATCCCCATTGAACACTTTTGTCTATAGCACTAAGGAAAATCTCTTTACATTCTTTATTAAAACTTTTTGTTGGACTATTTTGGTCAAGGAGTAATATCTCGTTGTAGTAATTTGATATAGTGTTGTGATTCAACTGGTGGGTATAGAATGATGCATAACCAATTTAAATGGTTTTACATGCCATACTAAGTCTTTTGTACAGTTATTTTCTATTGTACAATTATTTAATTAGGTGGGATTGAGGAAAATTAGTAAAAAATGATGATTTAATTAATTAAATAAAAATTATTTAATTAATAGAGGAAAAATGGTGAATTTTGAGGGAAAATGATGAAAAATGGTGAAGAGTGACGAAAAGTGACAAACATGATGAAAAATGATGAGAAAGTGATGAAAGTGATGAGAAAATGCAAGATTAGTGATGAAAATGATGAAAATAAGAAAAAATGATGTGCGATATGTTTATACATTTTTAGATGTCTATAGTTATTATAAATTCAATTAGATTTTTTATCTTGAGTGCCTGTACTTTTATATCAAAAATTCATCTTGATTTATGGTTTTTGGTGCTATGAGTCTAACATGCTATATATATCAAAGTATAGTTATTAAAAAGAAAATTAATATTTTGATATTAATTGTATATTTTTAACATCATTTTTACCAAATAGTCATATTTATTAATAATTATCACTTTGTCACAATTAATAAAATATAATAATATTATTTTTTAAATTATTTTATTTTTAAAACTATGAGTTATAAAAAAATAAAATGAAAAGAGTTGATATGAAGTTTATACATCCAAAAAAATTCAATAATCGAAGTAATGCATGAAAGATATAAAGCAACTAAACTAATGTTAATTTAAAATAAACAAGATAAACAAATAAAAAAGTGTAGAGTATATGTAAATTTAAGGAGATAATCGAAATGAGTATAAGTTGTGTATAAACACACCAATAATTATTTTGTTACAAAATATTTTGAAGAAAAATGTTTTTGAAGTAATATATTACAATAGAAATAAAGTGAAAGAAACTAAAATTATAAAATTATATTGATTAAGAGTATGAGATAACAATATATATAATGAACAAGTGCATTGATAAAAGGAATCGGTTTGTAATAATTGTTAAATTTAGCAAATCTATATGTTTTAAATCTTATCTTTTCGATATTTTTTTTTATATAAATTATCCTAGAAATTGTCTTCTTGCAACAAAAATAAGACATCTACAGATATTGGATGAGATTTCTATTTCCTAAAAATCTAAAGCTAAATTAGGATGTTTGACCTGTGGGCTTAATTTGAGCATCAAATTATGGGGTAAAGTGTTGCACAAAATCTTTATGATTTGTTATACATAATCTTTTGGAAATGTTGTTGACCCTAACAGCTTCTAGGTGCAAATGCTCAATGGTTAGAACAATAAGAAGATAATTTCAAATATAGTTCATATTAAAACAAAAAATGATGAATTTTTTTATGAATTTAATGCTATATTTACTAGGATTGTATGCCTAAATTACAAATAAATACTATAACAAGCGATCAATGCAACACATTGACTTAATCAATTGAATAAAATAACATTAGTAGTGAAAAAATCATAGTAGAAAAAGAAGATCCGATAGAAGATAGATAAACAATCTGTAACAATATTCACTCATCATAAATTCATACCAATTTGAGATGCTTTGAGAAGAAAATTATGCATAACTCACTTTTTTTTTGAATTTTGTATAACTACCACAATTAACCAGATTCCTGCATTTCCTAAACTGGTCATTCTATTATTATGCTAGGGCTAGAAGCATGATAGTGGAAAAGTCTTAAATATTTTGTTGCACTTTCTAATAAATTTATCTTGTTCAACAACTAACTTAAGGCATGAAGTAGGATTCCAGTTATGTTTGTTTTGAAAGACTTGATAAGATTTTGTCTAGTTATGTGGAACCCAAGAAATCCTTTTTTTGATTGTTATTGTTTAGTAAACTGGTTGTTGCTGGAAATTATCATTTTTTAGTCTAAATAGTGTTTGATGTATGGTAACATTGAATCTATTATTCATTTATTCTTTGAGTGGCCATTTGCTAAATATAATTGGATTTTTTCTATCCTCATGGTCTTCTTATGCTAGTAATCATTGTATCAACTGGCTAGATATCCTTTTTGGTTTTATTTATTGTCCTTCTCTTTCTAATTTTTTAAATAAATTATTGCTTGCAACTTCCTTTGAAATTCCCTGGTTCCTATGGATTTCTAGAAATAATGATATTTTTTAATATTGTAGATGATTGTTTATTGATTTCTCTCATCAATTCACCTTGTTTATTTTTGCAAATAATATTGCCATGCAGGTTCATAAGAAGGATGATATTAATAAGTTTATACATGATAGCACACCCTTTCCTTATTCTTAGGACTTAGATTGGGGCTTTATCTCTATCACAAAATTTTGTATGGTAATGAAGATCAGCCAATTCAAAGCAAAAATGAGGTTGGTAATAATTAGGGCCTTGAGTGTGGGTTTTCTTGTCTTGTTGGTTTTTTCATGATTGCTAGCGTGGATATTGGTTTTATATCTCCTGGTGGTGTTGTAGAGAAGAAATTTATTCTTGGGGTTCCTGTTGTTATTGCTAGTATGAGTTTTGCACCTAGTGGTGTTGCTACTAAGAGTATTGAACCTGATGGTACTTCTAATAAAAATAAGGATAAAGGTGTTGATCTTTCCATTTTAATACATGTTGTTATTAGTTCCTCTTTTGATTCTGACAAAGATAGTACTTTGTATCTGTTGGTAGTTGTTGACATTGATGTCAACACTAATGGTTGTGTTGTTGTCATTGATGTCAACACTAAGGAGATTGTTGGCAGTTGTTTTCAATATTGATTGTTACTTGTATTTGATGGCATGCCTTATCAAAGAAGAACTGAAGAAGTTCATGGTTGGATGTCATGCCTTATCTAAGAAGAGAAGAGTTGAAGAAGTTCATGGTCGGATTTCATGCCATATCAAAGAAGTATTATTATTGATATTCATATAATGCATTATTACTATCAGCAGAGTTGTTTTCATGATAATATTTTAAGATGAGGATTAGAAGCATGACTAATATTGGAGAGATGTTGTTGAGGGTCTACAGTCTATTGCATGCTCTCTTGATGTTCCTGATAATATATGTGTTGCTAAAAGGAAGTTCTGGTCTCCACAAGTTTCTCAAATGTTTTTGGTTCAAGATGTTGTATTGAAGTATGTCCAAGAGTGTTCTGTATTCCTCCACTATTGCAGTTCTAGTCTTGCAATTTGGTATTAAATGTTAGTGCTCTATGTATGGTACACTCCTATCATTTTAGGTCACCTATGTTGTTGAGGAGGTTCATGTGAATTGTAGAAGGTTGGAAATGTTGCTAGTTGTTTGGATTGGTTTGAGAAATGCTTTGTATTTCTCCACATTGATGTCTTTGCTCCTATGGCTTGGTGAATATGTTCACAACATTTGTACAATGTCTCAATTCCAATCTCTTATGTTGAAGTGGTCTGCAAGCTATTCTACAAATGTTACATCATCTGATTATGTATTATGTTTCCTAAATAGATTTTTTTATGCCTATTTGGTCTGTGATGGTTTTTGATAGCATGATAGTGTGAAATAAGTGTAGGGAAGTGATTTTGGATGTTCAAGGAATATCACTATGTGATCTGCATGTTACTAATTGGCTGCTTTGGTGTAACATTGTGTCTTGAGTTGTCTTTCTAGGTTATTTATGGGCATCTAGCTAACAAGGCTTGTTCCTTTGCTTGGTTCATGTGCTTGGGGTGTTGCGCTAGCAATGGAAGATGTCTCATGATAGATTTGGGTCTTGACCTATCTTGTTTAGGACCACATCAATTAAATTCAATTGAAAGAGTGTTTATGGGTCGACCAATTATGTGCTTCAATGTCTCATCCATATGTTTCCTTGATGTTGAATTAGGTCAATGTGCACCTACGTGTAAATCATTTTGGATCACATTGAAAGAAGTGTTGATATTTTTTTTGGTCCTCTCTATCCTCGAGATAGGACCACATCATGCTTTTGTGTCCGACTAGTTGAATTCATTATTTATTCTCTTGTTGGCCAACCTAATTGAAGAATTAAAGTGTTGTGATGGATATAAATGCAAGATCACTTTAGATGCAACATGATGTAGTAGTGTACAAGTGATAAAAAGTGTGTGAGTGAGGTGTATTTAATATCCAATAGATATAGTTCTAAATATTGTGAAAGGGAAGATAAATTGAGCTTGAAAACCTTGAAGTCAACAAAAAGTTGTGTTGGAATTTTTTGTAATTCTCTTATAAATTTTTTGTATCCTTCTTTGAGATAATGAATCTCATCAGGTCATCTATATCTTGCTCATGGATTTGGTTGGTACTTCATTGTTGCATGTCCTTTTTGTATCTTTCTTTAAGGTAGTGAGCCTTCTTGCAAGTCTTTTGACAGTGAGCCTTATATTGTGAGTTAACTCTCAGTGTGGTTTTTCCCTCATTGGGTTTTCCATGTAAATCTGGTGTCTCCTTGTGCATGTGTGTGTTTTCTATCTCTTTCTCTGTGTTGTTGATCTGATTACTACTATATATTTCATTGGTAAAGTTTTTTGAAGGTGTTAAAGATTCAAATTGCTATATTCTTCGATGTTACTACTTTGCTTAAAGTTTTATCTTTATCTGCTAAAGGATTTTGAGTTGTGCTGAAAGTTTCAATTTTTGGAAGGGATTAAGTTTTGTGTTTACTAATTCACCCCCCCTCAGTCTCCCGAAGTGTTCAACAATATCCATACCTTGTTGTTACAGTTAGATGTTACCAAAATTCTTGGGTTCAAGAATTTACTGGTTTTTTATTATAGTCCTTGAAAAGTAAAATTGAAGGACTTGTAAAGCGCATGGATAAAAATCTTTCAAAAAGTATGATAAATAGTGTTTGTTTTATGATTGATTTATAGTTCTATTAATACCTTGATCTAGAACTATCATCTATGGTGGTGACTTTTGAATTTTTCTTGATACAAAAGGCTCCTTTTATACTAGTAGTTTTGTTGTTGCAAGGTCTTTGGGAGTTCATGTGTACATTTTTTATTGCTCTATCAGAATTTGGTGTTCCTCCCATGATACTTGGTGATTTTGACTATGGTTTGTGCTAAATGGTGTCTCTTGGCACTTGGAATGTTTGAAGCCATATGTGTGAATTAGCTATTAAGATGTTTTGTGTGTCTCGATTTTTCAAGGAATATATTTTATGGTCTTCTCCTGTGCTCCTAAAGGATAAATGAGAGCCTGGATTTTGATGGTCCAATGATAGTGGAAGTAGTTGAGATTCTCATTAGATAGTTTCTTTCTATTGAATGTGTTTTAGATTTTGGAGTTTGGATTTTATGGTTCTATCTTATTGTAAATAAAATGGACCATATTCCTAATATGATAATAACGCCAAATTTTAATGTCTTTGAATATAATTTTATTGGACCATATTTCTAACATGATATCAAATATAATGCTTTATTTCCTATTATATCATTTAATTTGGATCATATTCCTAAAATAATATTAGAGTTGGAAAGGTTTAATTTCTTGGAATAATTAGATGCTTGAATTCTTCAATTGGGTAAAGGACAATAAGAAAGAATTCAAGATGAAGAAGAAGGAAAAAGGAGGGAAAGAAAGGTTAGAATATTTATGCATGTCTTTGTATTAAAACAATATGAACCTGTTGTAGCTAAAGAAGTACACTTATGCAACAAATTTTTTAAGCTCTTAATAGCTTTGCCATCACCAAATGAAATTTTTCTTAGGTATGCATGATATTTCCTTATAGTACTAGTCAAGAATGTATGAAATATGGGATATCATAAAAGAAATGTAATTGGAAAATATTTTTCGTGGTCTCCTAATATTGGAGAACAAAAGAGTTGGTTGATAATGTTTTCTTAGGTAGATCAATGGCTCTAGAAAAGCTATATATTTTTCTTTCTTGTACAAATCTATCATAACAAACTTATTGAAACATAGAAGATTTCTAAGTAAATTGCTTGTGATACCCAAAGATAGCAGTTGCACCTTCATCAGCTACTGGTGGTGCCTATAGCTATCTTCCTCAGTGTGTGGTTGCACTTTAAAGAGTTATTCTTAGGTAGTTTTTTGCTTATTTGTGTGGTATTGAGCTATAAGAAGATAAAAAAATCTCCTATATTCTATTGAGGGGGAGTGTTGGAAGTATTCATCAAAATATTGAATCAAAATAGAATCATAAATAGAACAAGGAGATGCAATAATTTATGATTATTAAACAAATATTTAGTTTTAAAATTAAATATTTTAATTTCTTCAACTTTAGTTAGTTAGGTGTTTTCATCTAATTATAGATAAACTTCATTGTGTTAACATATGAGATGAATGAACAAAAAATAAGTTCTTGGTTTCAAGATGCACATCTTTTGTAAATTTGGAGCTTGAATTTTGTAGTTCTATCACTATGCCCTACTTGTCAGTTTTGTATGGTCTCAAAATGATTGTGAGCACATGTAAATGTTATGTATAACCTTAGTATTTTCAATATCCAATTTAAATTTGATAAATTATGCGCCAATAAGAGTTAAAAGAACAATCCGGGTATACTACCTAATTCAAGCTTACTATTGCACAACACTTTTTTTCTATTATTCATGTAGAATAAATTATTACTTAGAAAAGTGGAAACTTAATTAGCATGAGGTTTCCTTTAATGAATTTTTTGCAAAAATAGAGTAGTAGATTTTACTACCTTGAGCAGATAATTTATACATAGTCAAATCTTTATTATGTTTTCCAAAGTGAAAAACTATATGATTTGAAAAGATCATTAAATCGCAACCCAACACCCAAGATGAAAATAATGCTTTAGCATGCCAATGGTACACTTTCTAATATAGTTGCAAGATATCAAAACACATACATCAGAATCATAAAATCCTGAAAAACTAACTACCATCAAAGCCCATTATCCATCTTTATTACACTCCATATTGAGATGGAGAACTTGTAAATTAAGTTGAATATATGGATGGATGGGAAGGACTAGGGGCACTTTGAAGAATTGAAGTGTAAGTGGAAGAAAAATCTCCTCCTATTATGAAGCTCAAAGGTTTAAATCAACATACACCATGGAAAAAGTGCATGTCCATTTTGTTAGTAAGTAGTTCCAAGTACCATTTTTTTGAAAGCATCCAAACAAGTAGGTGAGATTGGTTTTTAAAGTTCATTGCTAAAAATGATATAATCCATCTTGGAGATGATTGTTCTCCATGAATTAAAGGTAAACATGTTGTCAAATTTTGGCATGACAATAATAATTTCTACTAAAAAAATTTGTCAAATATTGCCTACCCTATATCATCTATTGCATTTGATTTTTCATAATAAAATTTAAGCTCTTTTATAGACATAAAGAAAAGAGAGAATTCCTATACCAGTCAATTACGACAATATATTTTTTCAAATTGAAAAGGCATCACCCTATTTTGTTTCTATCTTGTTGAACTTGTAGGTGGGCAGAGGAGACAATATATAACTGCAAATGTGCTACTACACCGAACGATTTTATTGTCTGATTAAATCAATTACATTTTCCTAATGCAAACTATATAATTCACAAAAGAAATTACATTCCAATAGAACTTACAGATCCACAATTATAAACTCTAATTAAGAAACAAACTTTACCAGTTCAAACATAATAACCAACATAGTATTCTAATCTAGACTCACTATCATATAATTGAATTTTATTAAAATGGTAATCATCAAGTGAAGACAGGTCTAATATTAATAGCATAAATGGTTAAAAAATCTTAAACCAGTGTGTGATGTTTTACATTCATGTACCATAAGAGTCAAATTAATGGTCCGAGATGCATTTTATGTTGATTTTGATGTAATCAGGAATATGGCTAATAGTATCCCAAACCTCTAGAATATACACTAGATGTCATGCCTAAATTCTAAGTAAATGCTCAAAATTCATATTTAGGCAAAGAAGAGATGAGATGAAGTGTTAGAAATTAAAGAATTAATATTCCTCAAGAGATGGAAAGAAACAAGTCAGTTCAAACCCAATCATCTACTATATTTCTATGTCATAGTGGCATCTTGAGTTGTCATCCAAAATCCTAGCCAATCATATGTTAGATAAATAAGTAGACAAAATAGAAATAAAACTTAGAAACCTCTATAGCCAGTATAGGCCACATGATAAATAGTGGAACTAAAGTGTTTGCAATCATTTGTGGTTACTAATGCCTTGTTAATAAACATGTCAACCATGTGTAGATTGAAAATTATTAGACACTCCACATAAAATGTTGGAAGAGTTATCGAAGAAGGCAACAATAGACCTACAAAACTTATTAAATAGGAAATAAATACTATTTAAGCAATTCCCCTTCATTAAATCTAGTAAGATGCTAGTTACTCCCTATAAAATATTGGAAGAACCATTGAAGAAGGCAATAATAGATCTAGAAAATTTATTAAAAAAGTGATAAACACTATTCAAGAAAATCCCCTTCATTAAGTTATAGAAATTTGTGAATGTTCCGATGTAGGAAAACAATTGCACCATAGGACTGGATATTTGTGATATTTTGGCCTAAAATTTAGTTTTCTTTAAGTTTTTTTGTAATAGATAGTTGCGTCGAAGGACAAATAGTTACATGATAGAATAACCAAGTGCGAATTTCTAAGGGTCAATTGTGTGATTTTGTGTAATTTGGTCTAATTTGAGTGTTTTTGAGCAAAATTTGGAAAGAAAATAGTTACACAATAAACATGATAGTTGATATTTCCAAGGTAATAGGTTGAATGGTATCATTGGTCTGAATGAGTAAAACACTCCAAGAAGTTGTTACACTCCATGTGTTATTACCTATTTATATTACCTTTTTTGGTTAAATTGCTTGAATATATGAATGCATTTTATGAATCTTGAATGGAAATATGATGAATGAATGATTGATTCAATTTGATATTTTATAATGATTTTGAATATGAGATATATGATGCATATGATTTTATTGTGATTGGCTAACTATTGTTATGATGTGCTAAGTTGAATGCAAGAACAGGTTCAAACCTTCGGAAGAGAGGGGAATTATCACTCAAGCGAAGAACTTGGTCTAGTAACCCTTAATGAGCCTAACTGAGCATACACACACTCACACCCTAGTTGGTCTTTGTCGAGTCAAGTCAATTTGGGAAAAGGTAAGTGATCTTTAGTTTGGATGTGAATGTTGTATTGGGTTATGATCTTGTCCTATGAATGTTGTGATTAAGGAATGTGATTAAGTCTTATATCAAGTGAAAGTCCTTCCTTGTGTGGTTATATTTATATCGATGAGATATATATACATAATATATATGTATGTATGTATGTATGTATGTATGTATCTACGATAGACTCATACATATGAGTAAATGCGTGCATGAGTATATGTAGACTTCTATAGACGTATCTACGCATGCTCATGGATCTAGATTATCCATATGTATGAGAATATCGATTGGACAAAGATGACATATATATGTATATATACACTTTGTGTATATATTTTGATTTATGAAAATAAGAGTGGTTATATAAAGATATTAAAATAATATTATATATATATATATATTAATATATATTTATAAATAATATATACATATACATTAATATATGTGTGTGTGTGTATATGTATATATATAATAGTTATTTTAATATATGTTTTTATATATTTGTTAATTGGCAATTAATGCTTATGATAATCTTGAGTAAATAAGTGTGTATATATATATATATGTGTGTATATATTAATCTTAATATATACATATACATATATATATATATTATATAATATATAAGTGATAATCATTTGTAATAATATTCAAAGCACATTATATAGCATTGAAGTTGATATTAGTAAGCGCTTTAAATAAAGCCTATGTGCATATAGTGTTGCCTTGTGTTGATGTGTTGCATAGTGTTAAACCCGTGCATGAAACAAAAGATTGACCAAGTAAATCAGCCACATCTATTAAGAGGCATCAAGTGAAATGTTGGTAAAGCAAATGAATAAAGTTTGAATGTTGGAAGAAGTCTTTTTCATTGCTATCTATAAGGGCACCAAAACATGAAATGTGGCGCTAAAACCTGTAGCTTTTGGAAGCAAAAATGAAGTCTTAAACTTGTAGATGTGCATAAACTCAATCAATGGTAAGTTGGAAGAAATATAGAGGAGTAGTCGACTTGCAAACCAAGTAGGAAACTTGCTAAAAGGTTGTGTTGTTCATTAACTCAGTAAAACAGTCTTGTTGTCTCTTAAAACAAGTCAACTCAACCATTTGAATTGTGAGGATTGTTGTGTGTTGCAAATCTATGAGTTAGTTAGATGATTCGTTGCATGGGAGTAGAAAGGTGGTAGAAGTAATAGCTTGTTTGTAGCCTTTGTTTGCTTATATTTTAGTATATATAGAGGTGGTCATTCTACCATTTTACTACACTTCTCATTCTTATTTCTTTATTACTATTCAGTTGTGATTTTCGTGTTAGTGAGTTGCTTAGCTATTTTGCATTTGTGATTGTTGAGATAATTGGTGAGAGGTTAGAAGTGGGAATTAAGTTGATCTCAGAGGAAGTAGCAAGCGGGCTTGAGGAATTGAGCTAGCAAGGGAGATTAATCAATTGGAGCTTTTATACAGACATATTAGTTTCTATACCTTTGTCATTTATGTTGGAAAGGTTAAATATTTATGATTACCAAGTTGGATAGGAATAATTTTGAGTATGTTGTGATGCTTGTTTATGCTTGCATGTTTCTTGGTTGTTTATTATGTTGGAGAAACCTTTCATATTGGTTTATAATTATATAGATGTGTATGTACCCTATATATGGGAATTTGTATGGAGGCAAGATGTATTTATACTATACATCGATGCCAACACTATATGTAGTTTTTCTATACTAGACGTATGTAGCATAAAGTAAGAAGTTGCTAGATTTACTTTGGTTGTAATGCCATTTTAATTATGAGTTGTTAGTGGGTTATTCTTGGGGTTAGTTTAATCCATGGGAAAGGGGGTAACCTAGGTGTAGAGTATGAATGGTCAAAACCAAGTCGAGCTAGGAAGGTGGGTGAAATAGATGACTCTCACTCAAAGTATTGGATGATGAATTCTTTGGCCAAAGCAGTGTAAGTAGCCAATGTTTACACTGTCAGTTCACTTTGATCTAAGTTTACATACTAGGCTGGGAATGTCATACATGTAGGTTGTAGCCAATGTATGGTAGCTCTAGATATGTAGGACACAACACCATGCTCAGAAAAGGCTAGGGTTATTAGATTACCAAACCAATCTCTTTGTCAAAGGGTAGGGCCATCTTACCAGTTTTGTAGATGTATGGGGGACCGCAGTGAGTCCATGGTTGGAGGAAAAGCGCTTGAGTGATGCTTCTCCTCACACAGTTGGTGACCAACATTTGAGGAGGATATTTTGAACCATTTGTATTTTTTATATTTGATAAGCTTGTTGAAGCTATGTATGAAAACTTGTATCCATCTCTATGGAAATTGTAAATGTGAAATGTCATGTTGGGATTATGCAATATCATTACTTGTATTAATGAGAAGAATTCTTTAGTATGTAAATGGAAATTTTTAGAAAGGTTATGTTTCAAATGTGCATTTATTATTCAAAGATAAATAAAAAATTTATTGCTCTAAAATGTTAGATGCATAATAAATTCACTTGTGGGTAAAACATAGTAAAATTATTGGGTAGAACAATGTGAATGTTACACATGGTATCAGAGCTACCAAGTTTAGCTCTAGAACCTATGTGCTCGCTATGTTTCCAATCCAAGATTATCTGAGTCTAATGTTAGAAACTCTTATGCTAGGATGGTGTGTCTTAGGATGATTGCAAGAAAGTCAGTGATCGGTTTGAAAGGAATCCAAGTACGTGGAAAGCTTCCAACACTAATATATCAGAGGAGAGAATGTGCAATTTTTATAGTTTCAAACCCTTCAACAATTATAATAATGAAGATGCACATGATAGGTAAAGATAAACAGTATCAAAGATACAATAAAAACACATAACACCAAATATATGTGGGGAAAACCCTTTCAAGAAAAAAAATCCACAATCCAAAACCCTGAAAAATGTATTATCTATAAACAATAGTTACAATAAACTTGCAGTGCAAGCTTCTATAGGAGTTTATCTATGTTACAATTCTGGAGTAAATTCGACAGCATAATGGTATCTCAACACAACATCATACAAATCCAAAATACACAAGTGCTCAATATATAAGAGCTTACGATGCATAAAATAAACATTTCTAAATCAACTAACAAAGGTTGAAGATGCAACATGGAAAGTGCCAAAAACACTGCACACGCATAATGGTAAGTGTCCAATTGTCACCACATTCCACGCTGCAAAATTTACACTTGCCAAAATAATTGCTCCTTGAAAACTCACATTCCATGTAAACTCAACACATAAATAGAAAAATCCTTTATGCACAAATCCACCTATAAAATCAACTTTCCAACTTAACTCCTCATCCAAATAGAAACTACAAGTTGCAACTCACAAGACAATGTTATAAAATTAGCAACATTTAATATTATGGAAAAAAACAAAGTTATCAAAAAATCAAAGGTTGAGACAACTTATTTTTTGTGACATTCTCCCACTCGTCCAAAACCTTTGAAGAGTCAATGTAAGTAATAGGATTTAACTGCTAGAGGTTGTGAGGCCCATAAACTTCGGACACCATCTGAACTTCTCTATGCTCACTAGATTTGTCAATGCATTTGCAACATTCATCAGGGTGTCAACCTTCTCCAACTTCACCTTTCCATCTTCCACCATATCACGAATAAAATGAAACTGGACATCAATGTGCTTTGTTCTGGCATGGAAATTAGGATTCTTTGCCAAGAAAATGGCACTCTGACTATCGCAACAGATAGTGATCTGACTTGCATCAAGCCCAACATCTGAACACAAAATATTAAGCCAAATGGCTTCCTTACAAGCATGAGTAGCTATCATGTACTCTGCTTCTATCATGGATAAAGCAAATACAGCTTGTTGCTTACTCATCCAAATAATGGCACCACCAAACATCGTGAATACATATCCACTGGTGGATCTTCTACTGTCAATATCTCCTACCAAATCAGAATCCACAAACCCAAGAATACAAACTAAATGCTGAGGTACAATAGGATAACCATTAAAACACAAGGAATACTTGGAAGTACCCCTCAAGTATCTAAACACTCTCTTAACTGCATCCCAATGCACCTATCCAGGATTATCCATAAAACAACTCAGGACTCCCACTACTTGGGAAATGTCTTGCCTTGTATAAACCATAGAATACATCAAATTGCCAACAACACTTGCATATAGTACTCTAGTCATGTCCTCCATCTCAATAGGATATTTTGGATAATCCTCCACAAAAAGCTTCATCCCCTGCATTACAGGAACAACTAACAGTCTGCAAACTGACATGATGAACCTCTCCAACACTATATTCACATACTTGCTTTGGATTAACCAAATCTTTCTGTTAGCTCTATCTCTTCTGATCTCCATCCCTAGAATATACCTCATTGCACCTAGATCCTTCATCTCAAACTGTGCTAACAACTGAGACTTCAAATCTGAAATCAAACTTTTACCATTCCCAAAAAATAACATATCATCTACGTATAATGAAATTATGAGAATATGACCATTATCAGATTTAGATCTCACAAATCCCATTGACAACACATAGGTATCGAACTTCTGGCACCACATTCTAGGAGACTTCTTAAGACCATACAAAGACTTTTTCAACTTATAAACCAGATTTTTTTTACCTTTAACCACGAAATGCTCTAGTTGTGACATATAAATCTCTTTGTCCAAGTCACCATGAAGGAACATTGTCTTCACATCCATCTATTCCACTTCTAGATCATATGTTGTTGCAAGTGATAACAGGAATCAGATAGATTTCAGCTTCACAACAAGAGATAAAATCTCACCATAGTCAATTCCCTCCACCTGAGAATACCCCTTAGCGACCAACCATGCCTTATACTTCTCAACACTACCATCTGGACTAAATTTTCTCTTGAACACCCATTTACATCCAACGGGATTTTGTCCTTCAAGAAAAGGTACCAGATCCCATGTATCATTTTTCTTTAATGTAGCCATTTCTTCATCCATGGATTTCATCTAGGAATCTGCGTCACTCATACCCATAGCCTCTCTAACAGTCCTAGGCTCGTCAGTGTTAGAAATCAAAGCAAAAATACAATTAGAATCCAACAATGAATAACCAAACCTTTTAGGTGAATATCCAAACCTATCAGGTCATCGCCTATCTCTCATAGACCTCCTTACTTGTTGAGATTGAGGTTCTTCTTCTTCAAATATTTCAAAGCTTCTCAAGCTCTCCTCATCATCGGGTCCATTTTGGGATTCAGGTTCAATTTTCTTAGAGTTAAGAGGAAGTTGAACCACATCTTTCTTTTGTCCTTCTGTAGGCTACAAAATAATGGAAGAAGGTTTCATCTCTCTGAAGATAACACTTCGATTGTAGAGAACCTTTTTGGCCACTAGATCCCAAAGCTTGTACCCTTTCACACCAATACCATATCCAATGAAGATACACTTGACAACCTTGTTTTCCAACTTCGACCTTTTCTACCTTGGTACATGAGCATATGCCTTGCAACCAAACACACGAAGATGTATCAATGAGGGCGTCTTGCCCGACCACACCTCCATACATGTCTTCTCAACAAGAGTTGATGTAGGATATGTGTTAACTAGATAGCACACAATGGCAACAGCTTCATCCCATAACTTTTTTTCAAGGCCCACTCAACTTAGCATACTCCTAGCCCTCTCCATCAACATCTTGTTCATCCTTTTTGCAAATCCATTCTACTGAGGGGTATATGGATTTTTCTTATGCCTTTCAATCCCATGTTCTTTACAGAACTTATCAAAATCTACATAACAAAACTCACCACCATTGTCAGTCTTCAAACACTTAATCTTCCTACCAATCTGATTTTCTACCAAGGCCTTAAACTCCTTAAATCTTGACTAAAGACTTTACATTTACTTCTGAGAAAATAAATAAATGTCCTACTGTAATCATCTATGAAAGAAAATATATATATAGATTTTAATAATGAAGGAACATTTATAGGACCAAAAACATCTAAAGGCACATAATCCAAAACCCTAGAAGATTTGTGAGAATTGTGATAAAATTCAACATGGTTTTGCTTTCCATAAACATAATGTTCACAAAAATTGAACTCAAGCTTACAATCATCAAGACCCTTAACAAGGAATTTTTTTTAGGGTTCTTAAACCCTTTTCACCAATGTGACCAAGTCTTTGGTGCCAAAGCAGTTTCTTCTCAATAAATAACTTCATCTCCAAAGTATGAGCACCCTTGGGTACCCAGAAATCATGACCATTGGAAGTAGATGCAACTTTCTTATTTGTTGTTGGCTTCAACGGTGAGGATAGTGACTCAGAAGTTCTTTTCTTCTTTTCCACATAAGAACTATTGCATTGAATTGTGCATGCATCCAGCTAAAACAGAGTGCCTATCCAAACACCCTTAGCAAGCACCATAGCTCCTCTTGTCTTCTTGCATACTTCATTCAAGAAAACAACTTGCACACCCACATCATTCAACTTACTTACAAAAAGAAGGTTTTGTGCCAAACTAGGGATATGTAGGACACCACCAATCCCCTTCACTCTACCATCTAGGAATCTTATCTTGAATCTTCCATGACCAAAAATATTCAGGTGAGAGTCATCACCCAGGTACACCTTCCCACCATCATAATTTTCATATTTAGAAAACCAATCTCAATGTGAAGTCATGTGGAAAGAAGCACAAGATTCTATCAACCACACATCTTGCAATACATGCATTTCCAAGGCAGTGACAAAGGCATCTGCATCATCCTAAGAGGACTTATCAAATTCTGAATCAGAGAATTCCTTATTTTTCTTCTTTCTCTCCTCCTTACAATCTTTGTGGAAATGACCAGATTTTTTGCAATTCCAACAATTCACCTTGGTCTTACTAGGAGACTTAGATCTCCCATAGGATTTGATTTTTGACTTTTCTTGCTTCATGTTCTTTTTTCCTTTTTCTTTCATTTTCCTCGAACCACCAGAGCCTCCTTAGCCATTTCAAAATATTTTATCTGCATCTCTTCAGAGAGAAATGGCATGACCACTTCATTCATCTTAAAGGTGGTAGTGGTACTTCTAATGGCCATGACAAGGTGGTCCCATGAATCTGACAGTGAACACAACAAATTCATGCAACAATCCCCCTCCTCCATTTTCACACTAACAAATTTCAACTAGGCAACAAGCATGTTGAATGCATTTAGATGATCTATGATAGATCCTCCTTACTTCATCTATAGATAATACATCTTCTTTCATAGGAACAACTTATTTAACAGGGATTTAGCCTGATAAATCTGAGCAAGTTTCTTCTAAAGAAGCACAATAGTCTTCTCTTCATGAACGTTTAGAAGTACTGAATCAGCTAAACATAGTCTTATCAAACCCTTAGCCTTCTGATCCATCATATCCCAATCTTCTTTTTTCATGCTCGTTGGAATAGTTCCAGGTATAGTTGTTCACAAGTCGCAGTCTACAAGAATTTCTTCCATCTTGAGCTTCCACATTTCAAATTTGCCTCTGTTAAACTTCTCTATCTCAATTCTACCAGATGTGCTTTCCATCTCCTTCCTACAACAGGGTCAACACAAAAAAAATTGTAATAGGCTCAAACTCAAATAAGATCAGTACAAAAAACCCTTTAACCCACAATAGGAAACAAAGGTGATCAGGCTCTAATACCAACTGAAAGGAAGCTCGGTAGGTGAAAAATCTTCCAACACTAATCTATCAGAGGAGAGAATATACAAATTTTATAGTTTCAAATCCTTAAACAATTACAATAATGAAGATGCACATTACAATTATAGATAAACAACATAAGAGATACAATAAAAACACATAACACCAAATATACGTGGGGAAAACCCTTTTGGGAAAAAATCCCCACTCCAAAATCCTGAACAATGTTTATCTGTGAACAACAATTACAATACACTTGCAATGCAAGCTTCTACAGGAGTTTGTTTGTATTACAATTTTGGAGTAAATCCAGAAGCATAATGGTATCTCAACACAACATCATACAACTCCAAAATACACAAGTGCTCAATATATAAGAGCTTACAATACATAAAATAAACATTTCTAAATCAACTTCCAAAGGCTAAAGATGCAACATGGAAAGCACCAAAAACACTACACACGCATAATGGTAAGTTTCCAATTGTCACCACATTCCATGCTATAAAATTTGCACTTGCCAAAATAACTGCTCCTCAAAAACTCACATTCCATGTAAACTCAACACAAAAATAGAAAAATCCTTTATGCACAACTCCACATATAAAATCAACTTTCCAACTTGACTCCTTATTCGAATAGAAAATGCAAGTTATAACTCGCAAGGCAATGTGAGAAAATTAGCAACATTTAATATTATGGAAAAAAAAAGCTATGGAAAAATCAAAGGTTGAGACACCTTTTTTTCTAACACGGTAATGAGCACTACTTAACCTAGCCAAGAAGGAAAAGGAAGCCCTTGTTCGAACCATAGAGGGAACCAATCATGACAACACCATTTGGCTAAGTGACACTGAGACTATCTGTCATGCCCTTTCATGAATCAGTCAAGAGAAAATAAGGATGACAGAGGTTGTAAACTTCAACTTTTTACCTCCTCTCTCATGGGCCAAGTTGGACTCTTTACCACTTTCTAGGGATATTCCCTCATAATGTAGTGTTAGTCTAGCAATGATATTTAGGGACCCTTGTGTTCTTCCTATGGTTGAAGTGATTGTAATAGCCTCAAGTGGTGAATCGAAGGAGTAGGTTCCCTGAAACTATGTATCTGCGGATAGGTCTAAGGGATATTTTCCTTTTGACGAAGTATATGAGAAAAAATATGAGGGGTATGCCCCACGTAGTTATGTATCAGAGAGTGAATATGAGGGATACGGTCCTCAAAGAGAACAATCTGGATTGTGCAGCAAGAGTAACACAATAGAAGCAACACAAAATATGGAGGAAAATGGAGATTCAATTATGCTCATTCACAAAAATCTCAATTACATTCGGTCGAAAACATCTGGGATTACAGATTTGGCTCACAGGCTTGATACAACATGCTCAAAAATACAACATTCTAACATGCTCCTATATGCAAGCAAACTTTTACACTTCAGATCTATCTTAATCTACTCAATCTATTACCACTTGACTATTGCCATTCTAATGATCGGTTACAAGCTTTATATCATATCTGCAACTCTAGAAACATTTGTGTTGGCCAAAGATCATTACTTTCTCCAAGGAAAGAAAATGTAGTGTGTGCAAGAATAGGTCGGCCTCAAATTTGAATTACTCTTCAACGGGTGCATAAGATGAAGTGTGGACCTATAATGAAGGTCAGAGACACTCCACAGAACATTTAAAATCACACCATTCAGATCCACAAGTCACGGGAACGATCCACAACGATTGAACTGGCCGAAAAGTTTGAAATTATTCTGGTTCCAATTCAAGAAACTGCCATGAAATCCGAAAGCGATAACTTGCCAGAAAAGATCCAATCGCGCTCAAATCTTGGAACAAGGAAAATGAATGTGTCAGCAATGTACACAAAGATCCACAAGGTTTGGTGAGCAAAGATGATGAATCCACCAACATGAACTGAGCAAGAATACAACAAGAATAGAAAATTGAAAGAAAATATTTTTGGTTGATGCAAGATTCTCAAGAACCAAGGATTCTCCTACATCAGACATCCAGGGTTATTGAAAAGTGAGTCCCTCACTTTGTTGGGGCCAAAGGAAAACCAAGATGGTCTACCTCAGCTTGATAAATCCAAGAAGAATCCTCAACTGGTCTACCTTTCCACTTCACAAGATATTCTTTTTACTATCTTCCATGAGTCTTCCTTCCATCTCTGACATCCAAAATCTCTTCAATCTCATCCAATTTTTGTTTAGGAAACTGATTCTCTAATTTTGCTTCACTGTCTTCACTGAATTCTGCTTCATGATACTAATATAGATTTGCAATGTTGAATATAGGTGATATTCCCATACCTTCAAGTATACCATCACTTCATCTCCAATTTCAAATTCCTTATGTCTCCTCTTTTCATCTGCTTTCTCCTTATACTTCCAGTTCATATCTTCCAATTGCTGTTTCACTTGAGTATGCAACTTCTTCATGTGTTCTGTAAATTCTTCTGCTTCTACACTCCTCTTATCTTCCATACTGATGTTTCTCAATTTTGATATACCTCTAGGATGAACTCCAGTAACAATCTCAAAAGGTGTCTTTCCTATACTCCTGTTTACTAAATTATTGTAAGCAAACTCTTCTTGTGCAAGGATTAAATACCAACTTCCAGTCTTCTCTCTAACCAAACATCTCATTGAATTCCCTAAACTCCTATTTACTACCTCTTTTTGTCCATCTGTCTGTGGGTGAAAAGTAGAACTAAACTTCAAATCTGTCTTCAACTTCTTCCAAAGTATCTTCCAAAAGTAACCAACAAACTTTGTATCTCTGTCTGAAACAATACTCCTAGGTAATCCATGCAATATGACCACTTCCTTGAAAAAAAAATCTACTATATGTACTGCATCTGTTGTCTTCTTAAAAGGTATGAAATGTGCCATTTTAGAAAATATATCTACCACCACAAATAGAGAATCATTACCTTTTTGTGTCTTCGGTAAACCAAGTATGAAATCCATGTTGATATCTTCCCAAGGTCTCTTTGGAGTTGTCAAAGGCTTATACAATCCAACATTCTGACTACTTCCTTTTGCAACTTGACAAACTCTGTAGCTCTGCACAAATCTCTTAACATCCTTATGAATCTATGGCCAAAATTAATTCTCACTCACCAATGCTACTGTCTTATCAACTCCAAAGTGTCCTGGCATTCCTCCACTATGCTTCTCCTTCACCAAGTTATCCCTCATTGAACTCTGACGTATACACAACTGATTTCCTTTGAACAACATATCCTCTTGAATGAAATAATCCAACCACTTACTTCTATCTTCTGAAAGAGGTTCTTTGTATGCTCTCCAAGGTTTTGCAAAATATGGGTCTTCCTCATACAATTCCTTCAGTTTATCAAAGCCTAATGCCTCCACTCTCATCTCTGTTAGTAAATTCCTTCTTCTGCTCAAAGCATCAGCAACTCTATTTTATTTTCCACTCCTATGCTTCAAAACAAATGTATAGCTCTACAAAAATTCTACACATCTCATGTGTCTTTGATTCAACTTACCCTGACTGTTCAAATATTGTAATGCTTGATGATCTGTATACAACACAAACTCCTTAGGCAACAAATAATGTATCCACTTCTTCAAGGCTTGAATTATAGCATAAAACTCCTGATCATACACTGAATATCTTCTCCTAGCATCATTCAACTTCTCACTTAAATAAGCTACAGGTCTCCCTTCTTGACTCAATACTGCTCCAATTGCATTTCTACTTGCATCACAATCTACTGGAAATACCTTATTGAAATCTGGTAAATCCAACACAAGCTGCTTAGTCACCTTCTACTTCAACAATTCAAAAATTTGATCTACTCCATAAGTCCACCTAAAATCCTTCCTATCTCCTCTCATTTTTTATGTCAAAAGACTACAAATAGAACTGAAATTCCTAATGAACTTTCGGTAGAAACTAGCCAATCCATGAAATGATCTTACCTCTCCAATGCCATCTAGTGTATGCCACTCAAAAATTTCTCTTACCTTCTCGAGGACCATCTTCAATCCATCCACAGGTATCACAAATCCGAGATATACCAACTCCTCCTTCATGAAACTACACTTCTTAATGTTTATCAACAACTAATCTTCTCTCAACTTCTGCAAAACTTGTCTTATATGTATCAAATGTTCTTCCCTACTCTTACTAAAAATCAAGATGTCATCCAAATACACAATCACAAACTTACCCAAGAATTTCTTCAATACCTCATTCATCAACCTCATGAAAGTACTTTGTGCATTTGTCAGTCCAAAAGGAATCACCAACCACTCATGCAATCCTTCATTTGTCTTGAATGTTGTTTTCCACTCGTCCCCTTCTCTGATTCTGATATGATGATATCCACTCTTCAAATATATATTTGTAAAGTACTTAGCTCCACTCAAGCAATCCATAATGTCATCCATCTGGGGCAAAGGAAATCTATACTTCACCATGATCTTGTTTATGGCTCTAGAATTTGTGCACATTCTCCATTCTCCGTCCTTTTTAGGTGCTAACACAGCAAGTACTACACATGGACTTAAGCTTTCTCTGATCAAACTCTTCTTCAAAAATTCTCGCACTTGTCTATTCAACTCCTCATTCTCTATCGATGTCATCTGATGTGCTGCTTTATTAGGCAAACTAGCTCCAGGAATCAGATTCATACAATGACTAATACTCCTCATAGGCGACAATCCATCAGGTACATTATCTAAAATTATCTCCTCATACTCTGTCAACAAATCCTTTATCTCTTTCGAGTGTTCTTCTACATGCTTCAAGTCTTCAGCCTTCTTAGGCACCAAGGCATAACACACATTCCCATGTCTCAATCCATCAAGGAATCTCCTTCCATCAACCAGACAAACCCTAGCATTCATACAAACCTCAACTGTAGGAACATCTTCCAATGGAAACAAAATTTGTTTCATCCCATTAGCAAAAATGGTGTATATATTATTCTTTCCATCATGAATAGCATGTCTATCATACTGCCAAGGTCTTCCCAACAAAACATGGCATATATCCATAGGCATGATATCACACAAAACTTCATCATGGTAATTTCCTATCTTCAATTTCACCAAACATTGTTCACTTACCAGTATCTTATGCTCATCCTAAATCCAAGCAATCTAATAGGGCTTCGGGTGGTTCAACCTTTCCAACTTCAATTTAGTCACCATCTCTTCAGAAACTAGGTTTTTAGAACTTCCACTATCAACAATCACTTTGCAAAATTTTCCATTCACCTTGCATCTAGTCTGAAACAAATTCTTTCTCTGCAATGGCTCCTTCTCCAACTCACTTTGACACAATACTCTTCTATTCACCAACACTTCTCCATCTTTTGGTTTATTAGATGATCCAGCATGTTCTTCCTCAACAAAGGTTGTTCTTCTATTTTTCTTTGTCTTCCTGCTTGTCTCTCCCTAATTACATTCAAATGTTCTATGTCCTCTGCCATATTTATAACAAATTCCTTTGAATATTCTTTTCTCATGTCCTCTATCATCTCTTTTGTAACCATATCCTCCTCTTCTGTAAGAGTTTCCATCACCTCTCTGATATGAGTTGTCATTATTACTGACCTCCTTATCCTTACTTGGTTTGGAAAAGATCCTCTTCCTCCTCCAGTAAAATTTCTTCCTCTTTGAAATCTTCCACCTCTTCCTCTTTGTCTCTGCTCATGTCTTTTATTCAACTTCCCGTCTGCTTTTAGGGCACACTGATATGCTTCCTCCACACTCTACAACTTAATCAAACTAATCTCATCCTATATAGGTGACCTCAAACCATTCACATATCTGGCTACTTGCTCAATCTCATCCTCTGAATGTCTAGATCTGATATTCAACTTATAGAATTCCTTAGTATACTCTGTCACACTAGATTCTTTCTGCATCAAATTTTGCAACTTTCGGAACAAACTTATCTGATAATCTGTAGGCATAAACTTTTTTTTCAACTTGTTCACCATCTAATCCCAAGATTTTATCTTTTCCTTTCCTCTTCTTTGCCTATCTATCTGCAAATGTTCCCACCAAAGGGATGCATGTCCTCTCAACTTTGTACAAGCATATTTCACCTTCTTATCTTTAGTGGTACCTTCAAATTCAAAATATTTTTCCATCTCTATAATCCAATCAAGCAATTCTTCTTAATCCAACTTACCATTATAATCCAGTGGATTGAAATGTGGTCTTGTATTCACTTTAGTTAGGGCTCTTATGAACCTCTCTTCTCCCTGATCCAGGCCAGGTTGCTCTTCTCTTCCTCTTTCTTCCTATGCTTCTACTTCCTCATCACTCACATCATCAACTGGTCAACCTCTCCTTTGGGCCATTTCAACTGCATCTAATCTGGCAGCAATTCCTCTCAACATCTCCATCATAGCTTGGTATGCATTTCCACGCGCTCCATTTCCTCTAACATTTCTTCTTCCCACCATCTTTACACAAGTCCTCTAAAGCTACAGGTCATATCCTCAATCCATCACCCCACAAAAAATCTTCAACAGGACTTTGTGAATTCTAACGACCTCACATGGATCGAATCTCGCTCTAATACCAATCTGGCATAGCCACGGTAGGAGGGTCTTCAAAGAGAACAATCTGGACCATGCAGCAAGAGTAACACAATAGAAGCAACACAAAATATGGAAGCAAAAGCAAATTCAATTATGCTCATTAACAGAAATCTCAATTACATTCGGCTGGAAACATCCAGGATTACAGATTCGGCTCACAGGCCTGATACAACATGCTCAAAAATACAACATTCTAACATGCTCCTATATGCAAGCAAACTTTTACAGCTCAGATCTATCTTAATCTACTCAATCTATTACCACTTGACTACTGTCATTCTAATGATCGGTTACAAGCTTTATATCATATCCGCAACTCTGGAAACATCTGTGTCAGCCAAAGATCATTACATTCTCCAAGGAAAGAAAATGTAGCATGCGCAAGAATAGGTCGGCCTCAAATTTGAATTACTCTTCAAAGGGTGCATAAGATGAAGTGTGGACCTATAATGAAGGTCGGGGACACTCTATGGAACAATTAAACTCACACCGTTCAGATCCACAAGTCACGGGAACAATCCACAATGATCGAACTAGCTGAAAAGTTTGAAATTATTCTGGTGCCAGTTCAAGAAACTACCATGAAATTTGGAAGCGATAACTTGCCGGAAAAAGATCCAATTGCGCTCAAATCTTGGAACAAGGAAAATGAACATGTCATCGATGTACAAAAAGATCCATAGAGTCTGGTGAGAAAAGATGACAAATCCACCAACATGAACTGAGCAAGAACAGAACAAGAACAAAAAATTGAAAGAAAATATTTTTGGTTGATGCAAGATTTCCAAGAACCAAGGATGCTCCTGCATCAAATAGTCATTCCATGTAAACTCAAGGATTTGATTAATTTGGGGGGGTAATCTTGCAGTGGTCGGTTGCATTATTTTGCTTGATTTGTGTTCTTTCAATGGTAAAATCTCAAATTGAACTCCTAACTCCACATAATTATGCTACATGGAGAAAATCAGTACTGAACTATCTCATGGGAAAAGGTCTAATAGGCTATCTAAAGGAAACCATTTCTCAACCTACTAATGCTAAAGAATTGGAAATATGGGAGATTGATCATGATAAAACACTTGGATGCGTATGTTCATTAGTCTCATTTGATTTACAATTTCATGTTGAATCATGCAAAATACCTAAAGAGGCTTGGGAGGCTTTTGAAAACTTGTATGGTAAAATAGATAAGATTAGGGGATATCAAATTGATATTGATTTGAGGAATCTTGATCCTAAATTTTTTGACCACATCCAAGACTACATCTCCAAAGTTAGGCAACTAAGAACATGGTTGAAATAATGCAATATTGATAAAGAGGGTTTACAATTTATTCTAAATGTGTTATCCAAGCTTGGTCCTAAGCATTCAATATTTGTTTTTGTCTTTCATACCCATCGACTTTCTATGCCCGAGCATCATATGTTGATCCTAAGTTTGATAACTTTTCAAATATCCTAATTCAAGAGGAAGCTAAGTTAATGAACATGGGTCTAATCAAGCCTTCCAAGTCACAAGCATTATTGACTAGTGATTCTAAGGTACAGAAAGAATCAATGAATATTGATAAGAAGGAAAAGAAGAAAAAGAACGAGCCACATAAAGAATCAAAATTCACTCACTCAAAATGGGAATTATCTAAGAAGGAGAGGTCTACTTGTGCATATTGCAAGAAGGATGGAAATGAAGAACACTATAGTTATAAGAAGGATATTGATGAGTTGAAGCATCTTCTCAAAAAGAATCACATTGATTTTCCTTCTAGAATGTCTAAATCACCTCCTTTTCTTCAAAATAGTCTAATAATGACAAAGGTCAAGCATCTACATTAGGATATAAAGGACATGCTCTTTGTGCTCTTTAAGGTCATGGATCAAGGAGATGGCTTCTAGATTCAGTAGCATCTCATCATATGGCATCTTCATAGTATATATTCTCTTCTTTTCAACCTTGTACTATGTCTCCTATATTGATGGGAAACAATACATACATGAGTGTAATTGGGAAGGGATCTATTAGTTTTTGGGACAACACTTTCTAGGATGTTTTGTGTGTTCCTCATTTGACGAACAATCTTCTTTCCATATATCAGATTAAACATGGTGGAGATGGGAGGACTGTGGAGTTCACACCTGATTCAGTCATCATTCGAGACTTGGAAAGTAGAGATATCATTGCTACTGGGGTGGTTGATCATTCATCTTGGTTGTATACCTTTACAAATTTTGCTTCTAATGATGACATTGTTCCTTCGGCTATTGATCACACTTCAAGTATGAACCATGATTCAAAGGAGACATTTGGCTTCTTGAACTTGGGAATTCTCACATTAGATCCAGTTCTTGAGCCATGCATTTCATCTCCTCCATCTACTATTGCAACTAAGGATGCTTGTGATTCCACAGTTTTGGTTCCTTGTGATTCACTGCAGCAAGACAGACATCGTCTTCTATAAATTGCTACTTTGGATGGCTTCTTGACAAGTATTTCAGACTTGTTTATGGAGTCTCATATTGCTGATTTGGGGGACATCATTGATGACATTCATCTTCTCTTTGATGGAGAAGAACCTTCTTCAGTTTTTGTGAGGGAACACTTTGACCCTCTTGTTCAATCTCTACATGATCATTCTTTGCAGTTTGACGTGACTATGGATACCTTTGGACAACATTTGAAGGGGGATTCTTTATTTTCAGAGGGGATATCTTCATCTTTGGATCATGTTCTACATTCATCTGTACTAGATTTTGGATTGTCCTCTTCAGCAATGTGGCCTAGAATGCTTGTTTGGAGTGTGTCAGATTTCGGCATTGACATGGAGACTCTTGAGCATGCTTTAGAGACACCATCACATATCATCCATCTTCCTGACATCCTGCATACATCCATGGTTTTGTTTCTTCCTAAGGGGAGAAATGTTGTTCGGTGAGATTGGATCATCTTCAACATTTAATGTTCAGCTTCTACCATCATTGCAGGAGACTCAACATTGAGGGGGGGTTGCCTCATCTCTCTTCTACTTCTCTCTTATGGGGGGTCTTTTTCCTCACAGGGGGTTTTGGCCTTCTCATTCTTCTTTGAGAGCATTTATTTTTTTTATTTCATCTCTCTTTTGGGGAGGAGTTTTGTCCCATTGGGTTTTCTCCTTTTCTCCATTTGTGAGAGATTTATTTGTCATTTCATTTGCATATGTACATGGGTACCTAATATGGCCTAGTAGTCAAGACCCATCCTTGCATCTTTTTTTCATTTTCATAATAATCTGCTACTCTCTAAGTTGCACTTAAGGGGGGGTGTTGGTGTAAATAAAGTCTTGTACCTAGTTAATTCATTACTAGGGGACTTATTTACATGTTAAGTTTACTTAGGTCCTAGTAAGGACTCTTTCTAGAAGGTGTTAGTTTTCATTAGTTGTTATCTTATCTTTTGACTTGTAACACATGTGAACCTAGGTAGTTGTGATAGGTTGTATCATGTCGTATGATTAAGACACTTGTCATAATCCTATGACATCTTGTATCTCACCTTGGCTATATAACCAAGGGGTTTCTACTACATTGTACATCACAATATAACATTGAATCATAATTGATAAGAATACAGTTTATTCTTGTCATATTCATATTCTCTCTCTTGTGCTTTCCATTTGGCCTCAAGATCTTGGCAGGCTATCTCCATAGCCAATTCTAATAGTTATTTTAAATGCTTTTAGAACATTAAGTAAACTTTCTTAGATCTAATTTAATGAAACCTCTAGGTATAACTATTATTGGGAAAAATGGTTAGGAGACAAACTGACATTGGGGGAATTCAAGAAGTAGGTCAAGGTACTAAGAATGTTGAAGCTAAGTTAGACCACATCTTGGCTATAATGGATGAAACAAGAGCAAGGATGGGAAACCTCAAGCAGGAGGTAAGGGGGAAAGAAAGGGAGGAATAAGAAGTTCAAAATAATGATGAGGAAGTTCCTAACAATGAAGAAGGGGAGAATTATCATGATCACACCCATTCTAGTGAACATGAGGATGAGGAGTCACAATCTAGGTTAGATGGAACTAAAATGAAATGAATGGAAAATGAGCTATCCCATGACATGAGGAATATCACGCCTCCAAAGTTTGAAGGTAGTGCTACTAGGGATGTGGCTGAGGCATGGCTTACAAATATGGAAAAGTACTTTGAGATTAGGAATTACTCTAAAGTCACTAAAGCCATTTGGGGAGCTTTTTAGTTGGTTGGTGAAGTGTCCAATTGGTGGATGAATAAGAAGATGGAGCTTAGGCTCTGTTTCTTGATGATGACATGGAGTGAATTCGTAGATACTTTCTAGAAATGGTGGTTACCGCAACTCTTCTATGATCAAAAGCTCATTGATTTCTATAATTTGAAGCAAGGAGATTCCATAGTGAATGAATATTGGGAAAAGATTTCTTTGCTCCTGAGGTACGTACCCATGTACCAAAATGATGACTGATTTTGAATAAGGAATTTTATCATGGGTCTCAATGCCCAAATAAGTGGTGAAGTAGACATGCACAGTCCTACTACAATGGACTTGGTGTACGAAAAAGACATTAAGCAGGAACAAAGGCCTAAGTCCATTTCAAACTGCTAGGAAAAGAATAGAAATAAGTTCAATTGGTCATAGGCCAATCAAGCTTCGAAGAATCCTAGTGAAGGGAAAATTTTCAAGAGGCAAGGGGACAAGAGACCCCAAAAAAATTGGAATGAACCAAGAAGGAATCAGAGAGGAAGCAACAACAACTTCAACAACAATGCTAGTGGGAATGTTAGTAACTCTGGAAGATCTAAGAAAAAGAGGGGACTAGTGAAAGGATGTTTTACATGTGGGGGAGATCACTTTGCTAGTTAGTTCCTTAACAAGCCGACAGGGTCACAACCACTTGGGAACCCTCTTCCTCCACAATGGATTGTATTCCAACAAAGGATACATGTTGCAATAGAAAATTGGAAAGCAGAGTATCAAATTACTCTGATAGAAGTCTCAGGTACTTTTTCTGGCACTCCCATCTCAATTTTAATAGATACTTGTGCCACAAAATTTTTATCTCCTATGATAGCAAGTCAAATGTCTAGAAAGGCTAGTTTTATGGAAAAATCTTGGATTTTTGAATATGCGAACCAGAAAAAAAGTTGAATCAAATCAATGTATGCTCGAAGCAAGGGTTGAACTTCTGAGTTCTCTACAAAGGTGAATTTGTACATAGCTCCCTTAGGTTCTTATGATGTCATCTTAGGGATGAATTGGTTATGGAAACATAGGGCCAAAGTAGATTGCCATGCTAAAACCATAGAGTGCTTAGATGATCTAGGTAACTAGGTGTCATTACAAGGAACACCTAAAGAAGTTAAGCTATGAAATATTTTAGCTGTGCAAATGCATACGGTGAAAAAGAAAGGTTGTCAAATCTTCACAATAAAAATGGAAAAACTTGAGGAATACAAGGAATTAATTATTCAAGATGATGTTATGGATTATGAACCTCAAGATTTCCAAGAATTTGAAGGAGAGGTGGTGGAAACAGGGATGTCAGATATGGAGAAATATCCTATCCTACAAAAATTTGTGGATGTATTTCCAAACAAACTACCTGGATTGCCTCCCAAGAGAGTGTTTGATTTCTCCATTGACATAGTCCTTGGGTTGGAACCTATATCAAAAGTGCCATATAGGATGATCACAATAGAATTAATGGAGTTAAAGCCATAATTAGAAGAATTGTTGTCTAAAGGACTAATAAGACCCAGTGTTTCACCCTGGGGAGCACCAGTGATCTTTGTGAAGAAGAAATATGGTACACTATGCTTGTGTATTGACTATCGATTGCTTAACAAAGTAATGGTAAAGAATAAGTATCCATTGCCATGTATCAATTATCTCTTTGATCATATGTGAGGAGCAACAGTGTTTTCAAAGATTGATCTATGTTCTAGCTATCATCAACTAAGGATCAAGGACAAAGACATTTTGAAAACCACTTTTAGGACTAAGTACGGTCATTACGAGTTCACAGTCCTACCTTTTGGACTCACGAATGCACCTGCAACATTCATGAACCTAATGAATAATGTATTTAGGGACTGATTAGATAGGTTTGTTTTTTTCTTCTTGGATGATATTTGAATCTACTCTAAGAATGAAGAGGAACATCTCAAGCATCTAGAGATTGTACTCCAACGATTAAGAGAGCATAAACTATATGGGAAACTCTCAAAGTGTACCTTCTTCCAAAAAGAGGTACAATATTTTGGTCATGTAATTTTGGCTGATGGGATTGCAGTTGATCCAGTGAAGATGAAAGCAGTGCTTGAGTGTCTGATGCCTAAGAATGTATTAGAAGTTAGAAGTTGCATGGGTCTGGTTGGGTATTATCGTAAGTTAATCACAAACTTTTTGAGAATAGATTTTCCCATCACTTATTTACAAAGGAAAGGGAAGAAGTTTGAGTGGATAGAGAAATTGCAAGTGACATTTGATCTACTCAAGGAGAATTTGACCACGACTCCAATACTAAAGGCACTAGATTTGAATGGTAACTTTATTGTTATCACCGATGCTTCAAGAGAAGGTTTGTGTGGAGTGTTAATGTAGGAGGGGCAAGTCATAGCTTATGAGTCAAGGAATCTAAAGCCTTATGAAAAAAATTATGCTTCACATGATTTGGAGTTACCAACAATTGTTCATGCATTATAAATGTGGAGACACTATCTGTTGGGGAAACCATTTGAACTTAAGACCAATCATCATGGTCTAAAGTATTTGTTTACCCAACCTAATCTTAATGCAAGGAAAAGAAGGTAGTTAGAGTTGATATCTGACTATGATTTCAACATCAGTTATATCAAGGGAAAGGAGAATTGAGCATTTGATGCTCTGAGTCATAGGAGGCATATCTCCTTGATGGTATTGATCCAAACTGACTTCAAAGGTCAAGTGTTGCAAGAATCCAAGGGTGATAAGTTTTATGAACAAGTCAAGCAAGCTCTCTCAGAAAATTCGCAAGATCAAAGGTATGAGGGGTATCACTTTGAACCTAATGGTTTATTAAGGTTTAAGGGGAGAATATATGTACCTAATTCTAGGGGATTAAGGAACTTGGTATGGAAAGAAGTTCACAATGCACCATATTCAGGACATCCTGGTGTAACTAAGATGTTGGTTGATGTAAATCCTTTGTATTTTTGGAAGGGTATGAAAGGGGATGTTGCAAGGTTTGTTCTGAGTTGCTTAAAATTTCAAAGAGTAAAAGAAAAGCATCATCACCTTGCAGGTATTTTGTATCCCCATGAAGTTTTGAAAATTAAGTGGAAAGTCATTAGCATGGATTTTGTGCAAGGTCTTCCAATGTAGAGGAATAAGCACAATGTCATTCTGGTGGTGGTGGACAAGCTCACAAAGGTGGCTCACTTTATACCAGGGAAACTGACCGATGGAGCTCCTATAACAGCTCAGAAGTTTATCCAAGAGGTATTTAGATTGCATGGGATTCTTGAAAAGATTATTTTTGATAGGGATGCTTGTGTGACATCTAGATTTTGGCAAACCTTATTTTCTTCACTTTTGACGAAATTGAACATAAGTTCTACATATCATCCAAAAATAGACGGATAAACTGAAAGGGTAAACCAAGTGTTAGAGGACCTACTAAGGATGTATTGCATGGATCAAAAATTCAAATGGGAATATTACCTACCATTGGTTGAGTTTGCATATAACAACTCTTATCATTATGTGATCAAGATGGCTCCATTTGAAGCATTGTATGGAAGGAACCGTCAAACTCCTATAAGCTGGGATAAGCTAGAAGATGGGATAAGCCTTGGGCTCGAGATGTTATTATAAATGGAGGAGAAAGTTGGTATTATTAAGTAGAGCCTAGCAGAATCTAATGATAGGAAGAAGAGTTATGTTGATGCCAAGCAAGTACCCAGAAATTTCTCAGTAAGAGAAAGGGTTTTGTTGAGGGTCAAGCCTCACAAGAGTTCTATCAAGTTTGGAAAGTCATCCAAACTATCTCCATGCTATGTAGGTCCTTTCAAGGTACATCAACCCTGTTGTGTATAGAATTTCATTACCGCCAGCTCTTGCTAGGATGCATAATGTCTTTCATGTCTCATATCTTAAGAAGTATATACTAGGGGATAACCATGTTATTGATTGGAATGCTTTACAGGTATAGGACCCAGGAGTGGTAACAATTGAGCCTCTCAAGGTGCTCAGGATATGTAAGCTTCACTTATGCAATAGAGAGGTTCTGCAATACAAGGTCCAATGGGATCAATATGCAGAAGATTTTGCCACTTGGAAAGACTATGCTGAGATGAAGAAAAAGTTTCCAAAAGTCTTGCTATATTTTGAAAATCCTAAAAAATAATGATGTGTAAAGATTTTTTATGTTTTATGTTATTTCCATGTTGATACTTAATAATCATCGGGGATGATGATTCACAAGGGGGGGATATGTTGCCCCATGTGTGTTATTACCTATTTACTATTACCTTGTTTTGTTAAATTGCTTGAATATATGAATGTTTTATGAATCTTGAATGGAAATATGATGAATGAATGATTGATTCAATTTGATGTTTTATAATGATTTTGAATATGAGATATATGATGCATACGATTGCATTGTGATTGGATAACTATTGTTATGATGTGCTAAGTTGAATGCAAGAATAGGTTCAAACCTTTGAAAGAGAGGGGGAGTATCACTTAGGAGAAGAACTTGGTCTGGTAACCCTTAATTAGCCTAACTAAGCATATCACACCCTAGTTGGTCTATGTAGATTCAAGTTAGTTTAGGAAAAAGGTAAGTGATTTTTAGTTTGGATGTGAATGTTGTATTGTGTTATGATCTTTTCCTATGAATGTTGTGATTGAGGAATGTGATTAAGTCTTATGTCAAGTGAAAGTCCTTCCTTGTCTGGTTATATTTATATCGATGAGGTATATATACATAATATGTGTGTGTGTGTACGTATCTACGATAGACTCATACATATGAGTAAATACATGCATGAGTATACGTAGATAGATGTATCTATGCATGCTCATGGATGGACTATCCATATGTATGGGAATATCGATTGGACGAAGATGACATATATATGTATATATACTCTTCGTGTATATATGTTGATCTATATATATATGTTTATCCTTGGAAAAGGATCTTAACATCAATAGGCTTCATGTGGAGGGTGACTCTTTGCTGATAATTAATGCATGCAAGACGAAGAACATATGCAATTGGAGATTAAGATACATTCTTCAAAAGTCTGGGATCTTTTATCATCTTTTGAGGATATTCGAATTTCCCACACATATCGTGAGGGTAACAAATTAGCAAATAGTCTTGCTAATTTAGCTTGTAACCAACAAGAATTGTTTTTGTTTGAAGACAATGAAGATTTTGAAAAGTTCCCATGCATTCAAGAGATAGTATTAGCAGAGCAATCTCCAATGATTTAAAAAATATATTTTTGACTCTAAGTTGGTGAATAGTTTATTTAGCTAAATCCAAAGTCCCAAGGAGAGTATTATCTGACATCGAAGTAGTTGTCCATGGCCATTTCATCACATGGGTTAAAGGTTATGATTTGTTTGGATGGCGGTGTGTGTTAAGTTATGATTGCATATTATGGTGGAAAATGTACTTCACCTTGTTCGAGATGTCATATTGCCTTCCCAGTATCATGTAAACACCCATCATTGCTAGAAAGGTTAATGAGTAATGACTATTGTCATTTGTATGGTGTAACAGAGCTTACATCATCTAAATTTCTCAGATTAAGTTAGATTTATCAGTCGGAGGATGGGATATGCTTTCGCCACGGGCTGCTTCAGTTGGAAACTTGTTCGCCAATCTTTGTTTTTCCTAATGTGTTGTTTATTTTGCAAGTACTTCTAATCTTTTCAGTGTAATGAATATTTATTAACCCTGTAGAGGATGAGATTTCACATGAGCTAACATGCTTAAGTGGTGTTTTTCGAGTTTCTGGCTCCCGTTCACTATGATCAATTTTAGCATGCTTCTTCTAGCTTTAAAAAGCGGTGTTCAATGTATCGTTTCATTCAAAATCATTGCCAATTTTTCTGAAGGCTATTGGAGAAATAAGAGTCGTGAGAATAGTGTGTTCAGAGTGAAAAAATGATGTCCCGACTATGGAATTTCAGGGTAAATTTCCTAGTGCAACCATGGGAGTGTCCCTTTGAAGACCATCTAACTCATGAAAACCTATCTCTGGTTTTTCAAGTGGAGTGTCCAAGAGTGGAAGAATCAGTGTGTTTGGTTATGGGTATTGAGGTCACAAGTCCTAGAGCCAAGTGGTTAATCTTTCCTTCCTAGGTATTGTTTGTGTTCTTGTCGAATATTTTGGATCTCCTTCAATCCTTAGCAGAGTTGGAAACAATTGTGGGAAAAAATTTCAAACCCCAACTGCTTGATAAAAATGCTCTGTTGCAAGTTGTGCAAGGGCATAATGTATTCTCTGGTGATGGGTATGTAGGAGGATTATTTCCTAGGGAACACGTTAAACACTGTCTGGGTTTTGATGAAATTTATGAGGCAATTAGTCTTGCACTACAATATAGAAATGACAATATCCTTTTGAAGGCTTTAAGGAAAAATTGCAGGCGTATTTGTGTGACCATGGATTTTGATATCAAAGAAAAGTATTATGCAATTTCTTTCCTCTATGAGCACACTCTCCACCCTCCCTGGAATTCCTATTTTTTTGGAGTGGGAGATGGTGCTCTGTTGTTTGTGCCAGTTGTTGAGAAAGTGGAGCTATTGCCAAGTCGAAATGTTGTTGAATCTTCTGTTGGTGGGCAACAGGCTATCATAGCAAGGGCTCACATTGCTCAAGCGAAGCTGAAAGACAAGGAGCCATTAATTGGTTTTGAAGTTTTTGCACTTGAATTGCATCTATAGGAGGTCCATGAAGGCTAGGATGAGAATTCGGTGCAGGGTGGTGATTGAATGGAAGAGTGGCAATTTAGTTTCTTTAGCTTCAGTTTAATTAAGAATGTTTATCTTTACTTAAATAAGGGTATTAGTTTTTTGCTTAGCAGTAATGTTCATAGATGCTCATAGTTGTTCTATGGAAGGATGGTTTTTCCTTTACATCAAAAATATATGGAAATGAATGTCGGTCTCTTCAAGTTTGGATATTTTGTATCATCTACAACTAGTTGAACAAATAATGTTTAGACAACAGATATCTTGCAAAAAAAATTGGCGATCTTTGCCTATTTTCTATAGACATACATGTAATCCTTTTATTATTCATGCCTTTTAAATATATAGATATATATAATATATACATATATATTAATATATTTATATATATTTGTGTATATATATGTATATATATAATAGTTTTGATTATAAGGGAAAAATAGGTTTTGAAGAGACTTGAAACCCTTTACAACAAAAAATATGAGAAGCTTCTCAAAGATAAAAACATTGAACCATCAATAGTAGCCAACAGCAAAACAACAGCCAAAAAATAGAGACCCGGCAGCAAAGAAACAGTAATAGAAAACAACGCAAAAAGAGACGCTATTTCATGTTCTTTAAGGTGTTAGCCACCTCAATCTCTTGGTTACAATGCATCTCAACCATATCCATCAGTTTTTTCTTCTCCTCCTCAAAGGTCTTCCTCAAGTTACCCCTTCCTCTTGTACATGGGCCTAATGCCTCATCTTTTTCGACCTTCTTCCCCTTCCCCTTTGAAGATTGGTCCTGTATGTGTGAAATTGTGGGGGCTAGAAAATCAATAATAAAACACACAAACATCAATGAGACATATTACATTAAAAAATTTGAATCATAAACTAATCTAATTTTAGCAAACCAAATCTCTAAAAACGTTCCATTGTCCTCTATTCTCAAGGATCCTTTAAATCATGAGTGCTCTCAGATTTGTATGTGCACAATGACTGGTTTGGATGACAACTTGAGAAACGAGATGTTGTATAATGAAAGAAATCTAAGTTCCTACATGATATTTCATGATGCAACTAATAATGGTGATATTAACAGATGGATAATGATGCTAGATTGTATGATGCAAATGCTTCAAATGTTGTTGTGATACAATGAAAATTATGTTATCATAATGATGTTGTAAATAAAACTAAAGAGACTAAGATGCAGTTATAAAAACTAAGACATGATTCTAAATTAGAATGCTACTACAATGCAAATTGATAAGTATTAAACAATGCTAAATGCTTAAACTCTAAATGCTCCAATTGCTCCAATGTTATTCCTGCATAATAATTTTGTTCAAATGTGGTTGTAAAATGTTGTAGCAAGAGGTTGTATTTATAGGATTTCTAAAGCATCTTGTGATGTGGTAGCAATCAACGGTCAAGATTCAAACATGAGAGATGAACGGTGGAGATGGAAGAATCATGGAGGATGATCCCTTGACCAAAGGCAACATGTCAAATGTATGAGAGAATAAAGTGTGTGAGAAAGCCATGTGTCAAAAGTTTGTTATGGAATTGGATGAGAATAATGTAATTTAAATATTAGTCATATTTAAATACATGTGACATTTGATGATGTGGCCAAAAAGTGTTGTAGACATGTGACTAAATTTGAATTTGAAATTATTCAAACTTAGTGAGAAGATATTTAATTAAATAAAAACAAACTATAGACATTTGTTTATTTAATTAAATTTAGAAGAATGTGATTTAAGATGAAGAATTTAGAAGAGTGTGAACTATATAAATAAATTGAGAATTTATTTATAAGTAGATGAATTAAAAGGGGTCATTAATTAAATAACTAGTATTTAATTAATTAATTGTCTTGACCGATTTTAGGTGTATACATTTTTCCCCTCTTTGAAGTAATGTGTTTACATGTTGCTTCAAAGAAAAATTCGCTATTGATGTCAACAACAACAAAAAAATTGATGCCCCAGACACTGATTTTCAAGTGATGACAGATATATGCCCCCTCGAGAGATAAATCGGTGATTTTTTATGTATGCGTGAAATTGTGAGAGTTAGTAAATCAATAATAAAACACACAAACATCAATGAGACGTATTTCATTAAATATTTGAATTACAAAATTAACCAAGTTAAAACAAAACAAATCTCTAAAATAGTTCCATTGTTCTCTATTCTTAAGGATCCTTTAAATCATTAGTTCTCTCAAAAAATTTATCTGCACTATGACTAGTTTGGATGACAACCTAAGAAATGAGATGCTATTGAATGCAAGAATCTAAGTTCCTACATGGTATTGCATGATGCAAATGATAATGGTGATATTGAAAAATGGATAATGATGCTAGATTGTATGATGCAAATGTTGTTGTGATACAATGAAAATTATGTTATGATAATGATGTTGTAAATAAAACTAAAGAGACTAAGATGCAGTTATAAAAACTAAGACATGATTCTAAATTAGAATGCTACTACAATGCAAATTGCTAAGTATTAAACAATGTTAAATAATTAAACTCTAAATGCTCCAATTGCTCCAATGTTATTCCTGCATAATAAGTTTTCTCAAATGTGGTTGTAAAATGTTGTAGCAAGAGGTTGTATTATAGGATTTCCAAAGCATCTTGTGATGTGGCAGCAATCAACAGTCAAGATTCAAACATGAGAGATGAATAGTGGAGATGGAAGAATCATGGAGGATGTTCCCTTGACCAAAGGCAACATGCCAAATGTATGAGAGAATAAAGTGTGTGAGAAAGCCATGTGTCAAAAGTTTGTTATGGAATTGGTTGAGAATAATGTAATTTAAATATTAATCATATTTAAATACATGTGACATTTGATGATGTGGCCAAAAGGTGTTGTAGTCATGTGACTAAATTTGAATTTGAAATTATTCAAACTTAGTGAGAAGATATTTAATTAAATAAAAACAAACTATAGACATTTGTTTTTTTAATTAAATTTAGAAGAATGTGATTTAAGATGAAGAGTTTAGAAAAGTGTGAACTATATAAATAAATTGAGAATTTATTTATAAGTAGATGAATTAAAAGGGGTCACTAATTAAATAACTAGTATTTAATTAATTAATTGTCTTGACCAATTTTAGGTGTATACATTTTGCCCCTCTTTGAAGTAATGTGTTTACACGTTGCTTCAAAGAAAAATTTGTTGCTGACATCGACAAAAAAAAAAATTCGATGCCCCAGACACTGATTTTCAGGTGATGACGGATATATGCCCCCTTGGGAGATAAATCGGTGAATTTTTTATTTTTTAGGATTTTTTGAAAATTTTGAAAATTTTGATGATTTTTCAATGATTTGATGATGATTTCAAAATTTTATGATTGAGAAACGATTTATCTCTCGAAAAATGATGTTTAAGCCACCAGGTGATGATTTGATGAATTAAAGCCCCTTTAAAAATAAAATAAATCAATGCCACAAAAATCCATCTTAATTAACCTTAAAAAGGTTAAAAAGGTGATTTGAAACTTCATTTGTGCATTTGCATTTTGGAGATTGGAGAGTGATTGAGAAATCTAGCAATTTGGAGCAGAATGGTGATCCCTTACCACACACACCGATTCGAGCATGTGCGATGGCACAACCACCCAACAACATACAGACCTCCAGTATGTATCTCAAAAAACCTCCTTGTAATTTGTGCAGTTCATTTTTCACACCATTTTCCACGTTCAAATTTGGTTTTCATTGTTTTAGCACATACAAGCACCGTAGTAGCGCATAGGATGTTTGTTATAGCGCATAGGATGAATTAGCGCTTAGGGTTAGGGCTTTAGTGCATATGGTTAATACATTAGCGCATAGGTTCATGTAGCGCATAGGTTGCCCGAAGTAGCACATACGTGCATTTAGCGCTTAGATGAATTGATTTAGTGCATCAATGAGATGATGTAGTGCGTAGGACAATTCAGCGCATAGAAATTATGTTATAGCACATTGAAATAATTTTGCGGTGCATTCATGGTTTTGGCGCATTAAAGCCCTATTTTAGCGCATTGATGAATTTTTCTAGCACATAGATTTTTTTAGCGCATTGAAGCATTGTTCTAGTGCATTGGTGAAATTTAGACTAGATTGATGATTTTTTTTATTAGACTCCTTGATTTCGATAATGTTTGATCGCGTCAGTCTTTGATTTGATAATGATTGATGATTTTGATAGATTAGATGTCCATTGATCTCATGATAGGTGAGATTAAATGATTGATACTGATAATTGACCTCATGATAGACGAGGATCAATGATAGTTTGATTGATTGATTGACCTCATGATAGGTGAGGATCAATGATAGCTTGATTGATTGATTGACCTCATGATAGGCGAGATTGAATTGATTGATAAACCTCATGATAGGCGAGGTTGAATGATATATAAACCTCATGATAGGTGAGGTTGATTAATAGATTGATTGATAAACCTCATGAGAGGCGAGGTTGAATGAGAGATTGATGCTCATGATATTTGATCAAAGTATCACCAAAGCTGATTAGATTGATAGGCTGATTGATTTTGATTAATTGATAGGTTGATTGATGTTAATTGATTGATTGGTTGATTTGCGATTTTGTGATGATAGGAGCCTTTGATGAGTCTACAGATTCGAGAGTGTTTCCCTAGGATGTGGGAGTTGATTCCACACCTGACATAGCCTAAGGTAGCCATTATCGTACGATTTGGTTTGTCCTCTCTTATAGATATTCCCCAAATTAGGATCAATAAGGGTTTGTTGACAGCTTTAGCAGAGAGGTGGCATAGCGAGCATAACACCTTTCATTTTCCCACTGGCGAGATCACAATGACACCAAAGGACGTATATCGAATTCTACGGTTTCTTGTTGTTGGGGAGCTGGTCTTATATGATTCGACTGAGTAGGGTAGGACTGATGCACTGAGGAGAGTATTCCAAGATGACCAGATATGTAGTTATAAATTTTTTGGAGAGAGATGGTTGATGGCTATGCCACATTGTCATCTGTACTTGTCGGATTCATTGGAGGGTTCCTTTGTCCTAATCGTAGGTCAAAGGGATGTTCAGTTGGATGGGGCAGGATTCTTGAGAGCATGATCGCCCAAGGTACCCGATATGCTTGGGGATGTTGCATGCTCGCTCATTTGTACCATGATTTACACTAGGTGGTTTACTTCTGAGGGGCTCGTTTATCAGCTGGGGTCGCATTGCTTCAAGCCTAGGCCTAGGAGCATATAGCGGTCACCCATCCAGTTGGAGATAGACAACGACCCACGATGAGACCATATCTACATGTTTATGCAAGTCCAGTTGCTTAGCCTAGGTTGGGTAAATTGGAGTATTGGAGGAGGATGCTTGATGACTTAGATTCAGTGACATGGTGGTTGTATCTAGATTGTGAGCAATGGCCAGAGGATGACATTGAGATGTCATTTTTGTGTCAGTCCATGTACCTGATTGGGTGGACCCAATTTATCATTGAGAGATTCTTGTTGTTGAGGGTATTGAGGTAGTATGGCAGAGTGCAAGGGATGCCCCAAAGAGTGTCCCAGTATGCATGGAAATGGGTGGATGCGACAGAGTGGGGACCTATTTTGTCATATGATGCAACAATCACGGTGTTCTAGGGTCTACAGGCCATCATTTGGGACATTCATCTAGAGATCATTGAGGCTATGATATCAAAGGAGTATACCCAGCACCTTTTCTTACACCCATTCCCATAGATCACCATCCCAGACAAGCCAGTGCCATTGTTAGAGGAGGAGGAGAGGGAAATAGGTCATGGGCGCAGGTGGAGGAGAGAGGGGGAGATGAGGAGGAGGAGGAGGAGGAGAGCAATGATGATGAGGATGGAGACAGAGATGGAGGGAGAGGAGATGATGATGACAGAGGTGATGGGGGAGGAGATGAGGGTGGAGGAGGCCCAGTTCCTAATGTTAGAGAGTTCAGAGTGCCTTGCAAGAGGCGAGCATAAGTAGCTGCAGCCTAGTAGCACATGGAGATCAGGCTACCCTCGCAGTAGCAGTAGACTCAAATAGTTGCTTTACAGGTACAGGTTCAGACACTACAGGGTCAGTTAGAGTAGGTGTAGGCTTTGCTAGCATAGACACAAGGATAGATTATTGTACTAATGACAAAGAGAGATGTTGCGAGACAGCAGGTACAGCAAGCATAGGCCCAAGTTCAAGCACAAGCTCAGATGCAGGCATAGATTGCTACGCTTACTACAGAGAGGAACACTCTGAGACAACGTATGGGTCAAGCAAAGGGCATTTCCAAGAGACTATAGAGATCCACAGAGGCCACAGGTTCAGTACACTATTTCAGAGAGATACGACATACTGTGTAGGAGGCAGAGTTTTATAGAGTGAGATATCATGATGCAGTTCCTCCAGAGTGGCAGGAGAGTTATGCGCAATCCCGGTCAGGTAGGTCCCAGTCTCAGACCACTAGCAGAGGTGTTACACAGCCACTTTTAGGAGATTGGAGAGATCCTGGTGCAGGTATGTCTAGTGCAGGAGGTACTAGTCCAGTGATGTTGGCAGCATCAAGGGGGAGCATGACATAGCTTTAATGTGATGACAGATTTGTTATATTTTTGGAATTGATGTACACTTCTTGATTCAATTGAGACACTATGATATACTACCATTTTTTATATTGATGTATCTCTCTATATCTTTGGATATCCTTGTACACTTGACATCATTTTGAGCTATATATGACATGCAGCGATGATGATGATTGATCTATGTGCCTATGATGTTTATATGATGATGATCATGATGATTATGATGGATGCATTTAATTTCTCGTATATATGCTATGTGATGTTCTATATGGTGATGATAATGATGATTATGATTCTATGATGCTTTATGAATGATGCCCATGTGATGGATTTTATGTTTTTTGTACTTTTCTAATGCAAATAGATGATCCAAAATGGATGAATGATGGATGAAATTATCTCATGATGGGGCATAGTTCTATGTTTTTATGATGTTTATATGATGATGATCATGATGATTATGATGATTATGTAATAATGAGATGATGTATGCAATGATGATATGATAATGCATGAGTGATGATTCTATATGCTTTATGGATGATGTTTTATGCTATGTGAGATGCAAATGATGTGTGATGTGTATGTGATGATTATGCTGATCCAGTTAGTTCTTTGTCAGTCTTGGATTTGAGTAATAACAAATTCATCTTCACTACTGGTTTTAGATGTTCATAACAATGGCATCAGTCATGTTCTTCAACAACTTTTTCTTCTTGGAAATCTTACTCTGTTGGATATGTCTTCCAATCTTCTTAAGTGAATCCAAGATCCATTTTATTAAAGGCGTAAATAATTTCCATGATGCATCAAGTTCAATTATGCCTCTATTAAAATAGAGATGTTTTTCTTCTTGGAAATCTTACTCTGTTGGACATGTCTTTCAATCTTCTTAATGGACCAATTTCTTAATCCTTTAGTAATTGATGAAATGATTTTGATTATGCACGTGAGATTTAATGCACTTCTTTTTGTGTTTTTGATGTGGGTATTATAATGTGATGCATGGATGGATGAATCCAAATGATGATGCAACTGATGTGTTTTCTAATATATGCAAATGATGATGCAACTAATTTTTTTTCTAATGTATGCAAATGATGATGCAACTGATGTGTTTTTGGTTAAATGTATGAATGATGTGAGAATGTATATGTGATATAAGAATGGTTTCTAATGTATGCAAATGATGATGCAACTAATGTGTTTTCTAATGTATGCAAATGATGATGCAACTGATGTGTTTTTGGTTAAATGTATGAATGATGTGAGAATGTATATGTGATATGAGAATAGTTTTTGATGTATGCAAATGATGATGCAATTGATATGCTTTTGGTTAATGTCAAATGTATTCAATCCATTAATAAGAGAGATAACCTCATTGTGAAATTGTTCAAGCTTTGGAAACCCCATGTCTACAGATGCAAACTAACATGGATGCAATCTAACTTAACCATGCAGATCTAATATGCACAGATTGCCATTGCACCAATCAATTTTTTGCACTTTTTATCATCATTGAGCCTTTAAAATGTTGAAAGTGAGTACAAGCATCGATGGTATAATTAGACCATGATGACCTAAGTACTACTTCCATGATTTTTGATATTGCAAGTTAACACAAGCATCTAGGTATAATTGAACGGAGATGACACGAGCATTCCTCGCGTAAACAAACAAGAGTTAATCATTTTCCTATGCAAATTTGAAATGTCATCAGTGATACTTTGTAGAGCACATCTCGTGACAATTTGCATAGTAGTAGTGATCAACTCACAGACAACAGACAAAGAAAAATCATACTCCTTCCTAGCTCCTCTAGTTCAATACATCATCGAGGTGCTCCAGAGATATGATGACAAAAATCAAAGTACAACCGTTGAACAGACATGCCAAAGTGATAAAGCCATGATTCAGAAGGAACATCATCCATTTAAAGCTTGTTTTGATTTGATTGATTCAGCTTGTTTGATTTGGATGGTTGATGTGTTATTGATGGTGATTCATATTCAATGTTGGATTGCACTGTGATTGTTGCATTTTTGGTGTTGTCCTACTATTGTTTGTCTATTGGTTTAAGCTCCAAGTTTATTGCCCCTAGTGAGTTCAAGATTTTGCCCCCAGTATAGGGTGAGACACGATCGTAATGCTAGGATATGTACATGATGCTTTCCGATGATAGGCAGATTGATGGCGAAAGAAAATGGCGAAATCGAATGGTCAGCATGCTCAAATAGATGGAAAAGCTAACCTATCACAAATAGCACCTGTTTCCAGGTTTTCACTACTTGTTTTTATTGCACTTTTTCTGATTTTCTGATTTTTTTTTCTTATTATTTTTTTCTTTTTTTGTATTTTTCTCTTTTTCTAATTTGTTTGTTGTTACCAAGATTCCTATTTTCCAAGTTTTCATCAAGGAAACCATTTTTTCAAGACATTTTTTGATGTTTTTATATTTTTTCAGGACCTTTTTTGATGCACTAGATGATTCAGGTGTAGAATTTCTTGAGATGCAAGCTGTTGAGGGGTTCATCAAAAAAATCCCCTTCAGGTATGGACAACTGATATGCTCCTAACCCAAAGACTAATACAACAACAAAGGGACCTAGCCAGTTTGGTTTGAATTTCCCCTTCTTCTCTCGATCCTGTTGATTACGGGGATTTTCTTTCAAGATCAAGTCACCTACCTGAAATGTTCTAGGCTTTACTCTGTGATTGTAGCTTTTGGATATTCTCTGTTGATAGGCTTTTAGGTGATCAACTGCTTGCTGACAATGTTCATCCAACAGTTCCAACTCTTGTAGCCTAAACACTCTATAATCCTCATCTGAAATGACCCCCTTTAGTGACACACGTAATGATGGTAGCTCAACCTCAATAAGTAGAATGGCCTATGATTCATAGACTAGAGCATATGGTGTGGCTCCTGTCAGGGTGCGGATACTGGTTCTATAAGCCCACAAAGTATGGTTTAGTTGAATGTGCCAATCACGTCTAGCCTCGTTGACAGTTTTCTTCAAGATTTTCAGGATGGTTTTGTTTTAGGCCTCTGCCTGGCCATTTCCTTGAGGATAGTAGGGTGTAGAAAATTGATGTTGGATATGAAACCTCTCACAGAGTTCTTGGACATCCTAATTCTTGAAAGGTCTACCATTATCTGTGATAATGGATTGAGGAATGTCATACCGATAGATGATATAATTCAGGATGAAGGATGCCATTTGTTTTCTTGTGATGGTGGTCAAATGAACAACTTCAATCCACTTCGTAAAGTAATTTGTGGCTGTGATGATGAACTTGTGTCTGTTGGATGAAGATGGGTGTATTTTACCAACAAGATCCAATCCCCACTGATAAAAAGGTCATATTGATGCGAAAGGTTGCAACTCTTGTGTTGGTGCATTTATCAAGTTTCCATGGATTTGACATTTCTAACACTTCTTGACATATTGAAAAGATTCCTTCTCCATATTTGGCCAATAATACCCCAAACGTAGGAGTTTCTTAGCTAAAGTTAGTCCACTTGAATGTGTGCCACAAATACCCTCATGAACTTTGCATAAAACAGATTCAGCTTCGTTACTTTCTAGACACCAAAGGAGAGTACCATCAAGACCTCGTCGATAAAGTACATCGGCTATCAGGGTATGTTGAGCTGCTTGTCAGATAAAATTTCATTTTTGGTTTCAGGATAAATCAGGTGGGAGGGTATTGTCTTTTAGATAGGCATAGATTTTCCCGTAAGTAGAAGCGCCAGCCTCGAATAGATGGTAGATGACTTGGGATTCAGGGTTGTTGTAGGCAGGGTTAAACAATTGTTCCACCATGAACTCATAACAGACTCGTTTCTCAGGTATTTGCAAGAGAGAAGCAATGGTAGCCATAGCATCAGCAGCTTTGTTGTCGCCTCTAGGAATCTGCTCAAATTTGATCTCCATAAAGTACTTTTTGAAGTCATCAACCATTCTTTTATATGGAATCAATTTATCATCTTTTGTTTGGTAATCATCATTCACCTGGTTAATGACTAGTTGGGAATCACCATAGACATGCAACTCTGTGATCTTCCACTTGACTGCTACTTTGATTCCAATGATCAATGCCTCATATTCAGCTGTGTTGTTGGTGCAAGGAAACGTTAATCTGTAAGACTTTGGAATGGTATGTCCTTGAGGTGTGATAAACAAGATTCCTACGTCTGATGCATGTTGTGTGTAAGATCCATCAAAGTACAACATCCATTGTTGTGTGGACACTGTTAAGACATCAGCATCTGGAAATTCAACTCTCATTGGATGGTTATCTTGTAATGATGCTTCAGCTAGTTGATCCTATGTGGCTTGACCTTTGATTACTTTCCTGTCCACATATTGGATATCAAACTCGCTCAATATCATTACCCACTTGGCTAGTCTTCCTATCAGGGTAGCTTTGCTGAGTAGATACTTTAATGGATCAATTTTGGCTATAAGTTTGATGGTATGAGTCAACATATAATGTCTTAACTATTGAGTAGCAAATACTACCACCAAACAAGCTTTTTCAATAAAGGTGTAATTGATCTCATAACCATTTAAGGTCCTGCTAGTGTAATACATAGCCCTTTCCTTTCCTGAAGAATCTTCTTGTGCTAATAAAGCGCCCAAAGATATCTCAATTATTGCAATATAGAGTAATATTGGCTTTCCTTCGGTTGGTGGCAGTATTATGGGTGGTGACATCAGATATTGCTTGAGTTGATTGAAAGCGGCTTCACATTTATCATCCCACTTGAAAGAAACATTCTTGTGTAACAAATGATTGAAAGGATGAGTTTTATTGGCCATTTGTGCGGTGAACCTCTTGATAGACTGGAATCGTCCATGTAATGATCCGAGTTGACTAATATTTATAGGAGGAGGCATCTCCATAATGGCTTTGACCTTCATAGGATCCACTTCGATGCCCTTAGCTAATACAATATACCCCAAAAGTTTAGTTGATGTCACACCAAATACACATTTCTTGGGATTTAACCTCACATTGAATTTCTCCAATCTGGTGAAGATTTTGTCTAAAATTTCCAAATGTCCCTCTCTAGTGAATGATTTCGCTAATAAGTCATCGACATAGTCTTCCATAAAATTTTGCATCATGTCATTGAAGATGGTGCTCATTGCTCTCTGATATGTGGCTCCAGCATTTTTCAACCCAAAAGGCATTACATTCTAGTAGAAAGTGCCCCAAGGACATGTGAAGGTTATCCTATCTTGATCTTTTGGTGCTATATTTATCTAATTGTAACCAAAAAATCCATCCATAAGTGAGAGCATTGCATGTCCAACTGTCAAGTCTACAATGATGTCAATGTTAGGTAGAGGAAAAGCATCTTTCGGGCAAGCCTTGTTGAGATCTCTGAAATCTGTGCATATCCTGATGCTTTTGTCTGGTTTTGAAACTGGCACAATATTTGATATCCACTCAACATAGTCAATAGGTCTGATAAATCCTACATCCAATAGCTTCTTCAGTTCAGCTTTCACCAAGAGGGCGATATGGGGATGCATTTTTCTCAACTTTTTCTTTACTAGATTTACCCCAAGTGGTAGTGATAAATGATGCATGATAATTTTTGGATCTATGCCTAGCATGTCAGTGTAGGACCAAGCAAAATTAACTTGTCGTTCTTCAAATAACTTGGTGAAGCTTGGTTTTTCTTCCTTTTTCATGGACACTGCTAGATATAAAGTCTTGATTGTTTCGACTATGCCAACATTGATGGATTGTGTAGGTTCAATCAACACAAAAGATCTCTCCTGATAGTGTTCGGGAAGAGTTTCAAATCTTCCATCTTTTGGTGCCTCAAAGAGGTTTTCACCTTGAGATGCGCTCTTTATTTTTACTTTTTCTTGATCTAATAGTGCCATTAAATGGTTTTCACCATTAGATCTATTTTTTATGTTTATTTTGCAGCTAGAAGATTTGGAACTCCCCTTGTCTGAAGCCTCATTATGAGATTCACTGGTGGAACATTTTTCAGGAGTGTTAGAGAAAAGGAAGTTTACAATGGCGTCATCATTCAAAAAGAAAAGTATGTCAAGCAGCTCATTTTGGTCCTAGTCAATTAGTTTAGGGTGTATCAATGGCAAGGAATCATCAGATTGGCTAAGGTCAAAAGGGGTAAGTTTCATGATGGCAACATCGTTAATGTGTTCGATAGCAATATCGAGGTCTATGATGTTACTCTCTTCTGAAGTATCTATCTCGCTCGAAGTATGATCATCATCACTTGAGTCATCGATATGTAGTGATCCAATTTCAAGTGGTCTAGAACTCGAGCTTCGTCCCTCCATACGTGTTGGTGTATACTTTTGTATTACATCAATTTCCTTATCATGACAAGACTCTTCAGAGAGGGAATCCCATTCATATTCATTGGAATCTGTTTCGGAACTATCTCTCAATTGGAGGATTATCTCAACAACCTGCTTCTTGGTTTCTTCTTTTGATTCTTCTCTATATCCTAGTCTCATTTTGTCCTTTGAATTCATTGTGATGGGTTGTATTGGTTTTATGATGCCTTCTTTTCTTTTACCAATAGAACCTTTTCCCTCATATCCCATCTTTTCTAGGATTGTCTTCCCTTTTCCATATTGCTTTGTTTGTACATTTGAAGTGGATGGTTGTGATGCTTCATCATCTTTGTATAACCAATTCAAAACCTCCTTGTCTTCGGATTCATCCACTAAGGTGCCTGCTTTTACAAAGGTTCCATCAAAAAGTGTGGTTGGTCATGATGATTGTTGTCTTGATGTTGATGGCTACCCATGTGACTTAGGAGAAGATGAAAGTTGTGATAAACATAAGGATTTCTCAAATGAGTATTCCCCCATGCCTTTGTCTTTCAATTGGATATTTTCAACCTATTTTGATAAGGCATTAAGTTGACCTTCTTGGTCTGGTGGAGTAGATCCACTGATACCTTTGTCTTTTGACTGGTCCTTCTTCTCAACGCACTTTGACAAGGAATTCAATTGTCTTTCATTGTTTGATGAGCTATGATTAGGAGCTTCCCTGTTATGTGGCACAAAAATGTCTTGAGTTGTTTTAAGTGTGTTGCAATATTGGGGATTGTTGGAGTCAGCTGCTATAGTGATTCCTTGTCCGTTGAAAGGAAATTTCAAACACTGATGATAATTTGATGGTACTGCTTGCATCTCATGAATCCAAGGACGTCCCAAGAGTATGTTGTATGTTAATTATTTTCCCAACACTTGGAATATTATGTCTTTGACAACTGGTCCCACTTGAATAGGTAGCACTATCAACCCTTGGGAAGATCTCTCTTCATCATCATATGATTTTATTGTGATTTTCCTTCTAGGATCAATAGCATTTTTGAGTATCCTAGTGCATGGATGAGTTTTAGAGTACAGATATTTAGGCCAGCTCCACCATCTATTAGAACACATTTGATGCGGTGTTTGTGAATTAGGACCTCAATGTGGAGAGCAGCATTATGTGGATGGGTGATTGATACATCATCATGTTCGGAAAATGATAGGCAATGAGGTGCGGTCAAGTGTCCCACCATAGCTTGAAATTGGAAAACTTCTAGGTTATTTGGTACTAGGGTGGCAATTAGAGCTTGTTCTAGGATTTTTTTATGTGCTGGTGAAATCTTGAGAAGCTCCAATATGGATATTTGGGTGGGTATTTTATGCAACTGATCAACTATGTTATATTGAGTTGTAGGGGTAGCAGTTATTTTGGACGTGGAAAGGGTAGCTCCTTTCAATGTTACCTTGGCTTGTCCTCTTGTGATTGCATTGATCGGTGAATTGGCTTGTTTTTCTTTGATTTTAATGACATTAATTTGATTGTCATTTGCAAAAATGTTGTTGATCAAATTTATTGGCACAAGGTCATTGATTTGATGTGAGGTGGTGTCGATATCATGGTGATGATTTTCAGTGAGAACAATGTTTCTTTGGCCTTTGATTTTGACGTCCTTTGTTTGATGTTCAACCACCTCAACACAAAGAATGGTAGAATCATAGACATAGTTCATGTTCTTGCCTTTGGTGTTTGATGAAGAAGACTCCCCTTTTTCATAATTGGGTAGAGGGTTCTTGAACACTCCATGATCATTGTTTGTTTGGGGTCCTTCCACAAATATGGTCTTGTTGTTAATAAAGTCTTGTATCAAGTGTTTCAATTGCATGCAATCATTGGTTTTATGTCCCTTGTTTCGATGAAAGTAACAGAAATGTGCATCATTCCACCATGGAGGCTTAACTTGCGGTTCTCAATTTCTTGCCTCTAGTAATGTTATGACTTTAGCTCCAAGAAGTTTCTTTAATGTTGATTCTGATGATTTTCCCAAAGGTGTGAATCTTCTTCGATTGGAGGATGTTTTATATGGTGGTCGTCTAGATTCAACATTACCTTTATTGTTGTTTTGATTGACATTTTGATTGTTGTTTTGGTTGCCGGTTGGATTATTGTTTTAATTGGTTTTGGTGGCCATTGTTGTCAAGTTGAAAACTAGTTTAGCATTTTGTGTTTCAGTTGCACCATCATTGTTACCAGCATTTTTGTTTCGTTGCAAAAACTTTGGTTTGTCATTGTTGTTATAGTTATTAGAGGAGTTTGATGCGTTGTTTTCATTATACAGTTTTATGAATCCTCTCTTGACCAAAGCTTCTTCAATTTGAATCCCATTTTCAATAAATTTTTCAAATGTAGGTGGGTATTGCAATTCCAATCTATAGCTCATTTCATCATTTAGGTTATCAATAAAGATTTCCATCTTTTCCTTTTTAGGTACGGGATGAAAATATCTTGCAACTAACCTTCTCCATTTTTGTAGAAAAGTGAGGAATGATTCACCCTTTTTCTGTTTCAAGTTGCAAAGGTCTTTCATTGTTATATCATGTTGGATGTTATAAGAGTATTGGGTGATGAACTTGTTAACCAATTCCTCGAAGGTTTTAATTGGTGGTGCAAGTTTGGAAAACCATTCAAGGCATTTTCCACCTAGGCTGCATGGGAATATCATCAAGTAAGTTTCTTCATGTGAAAATTCAAGACTCATGGTTCTAAATTCCCTCACATGATCTATTGGATCAATTTTTCCATTGTATTTATCATACTTTGGGAATTCACAATGTTTGGGAAAAGGAATTATGTGGATATCTTGATCAAAAGGATATGGACAAATGTCTTGGATCAAGTATCATTTTGAGGTTCCCCTTTGCATGTCAAGAATTTTTTGTTGGAGGTTTCTCATTTGATGAGTTAAGGCAACCACTTGTTCTGTATCATTTTCAAGCTTTTTAGGAGGTGCTTTCAATTGATTAACGTCAAAGTCATGGGAAATTTGGGACCTTGTTTAGCTAGCATTAGGAGGTATTTTTCCCCATTTCTTTCAAAAATATTTTCTAAGCACTTGTGGAAATTTGGATCTTGTTCAGCATGTTGGATGTCTTCCTCAGTTATTTCTTCACCTTCATTGTTGTGGATTCCATGAAAAGGATTTTCTTCAGGTTCAGCCATGGTGTTTGGAGTTTCAATGTTTTGTGTTTCAATTTTTTGAGTTTCGATGTTTTGTGTTTCGATGTTTTGTGTTTCGAGTCCCTTTTCCTTGACTTTTTGCTTTTGTAATCTTGTTTGAATGGGCATGCAAGTGTTATAATCTAACTAAACTTTGATCTTTGTTTGGAGGAGTGCCAAGGATGAAAAACTAAGTCAAATAGAATGACAAATTCTATTGATGAGACTAAGTTTAATTTGATTATACAGCTTTGTTTCGTGATGAAAGGATGATAAATCCTGATGATGAAACTTAGCTTATCAATCAGAAATATGATGATTTTGATGATTTAGGCACTTTGAAATGTTAGATCTTGGTTTAATTTGAAGAATTCCACTTGTAGAGGTCAGTTTTAACAAGTTTAGACTCTGTGATACTTGAGAAATGATTCAGGACTAAAAAAGATTCAGAATTCTGGTTCAAACTGTGAAACAGGGGATAAATTTAACTCTTAGGTTTTTCATTTAATGGATGCGCTAAAACAAAGCCTAGATGCGCTAAAAGACTGCACATATGTGCTAAAACAAAGAATGGATGCGCCAAAATATTGACTCAATGCGCTATAAAACTGTCTAAATGCTCTAAAAAAGTAAATGTATGCACTAGAAGACTACTCATCCGTGCTAAAACACTGAATGGATGCACCACTAGATTGCACCGATGTGCTAAAACAGTGAATGCATGCGCTACCAGATTGCACACATGCACTAAAACAGTGAATGTATGCGCTACTCGATTGCACCTATGCACTAAAACAATGAATGTACGCGCTACCAGATTGCACAAATGCAGTAAAACAGTGAATGTATGCGCTACCTGATTGCACAGATGCACTAGAAAATGCAGCGAATGCGCCAGAACAGAGAATGGATGCGCTAAACTAGAAGTTTTCAATGTTTTTGACAATCTGTCTATTTGTTTTGCTTTGAATTTGAGTTTTTCCAAGGTATAATTTGTTGATCAATGAATTTTTCTTGGTTTCCAGTTTTCCAAATATGGGAATTGCATGTTTAAATGGATGATTTTCTTGAATTTTGACCTCAAACACAGCAACAAGTTATCAAACAATTATTTCCACCTAGGAACTAAAAATTGAGTGTGTATTCAAGAATCTGGTCTGATTCTTTCAATTTCCACTGGTTTAACAGAAGAGAAGACAATTCAAGCACTTTTCTATTCTCAAGGGTCACTTAAAATATTACATCCCACATCTTAAAACCATGTCAGCTCACATAGCCCTGTCACCCCCTAGAGGGCACCCATGTTTTTTCCTTTCCCAGGTCTTAACCAAAGTCGAATCCTCCGCTTTTGGCCAATAATCCCTAATGGTTATATGGTGAGTATCTTGGGGGTAGATTCTTCCCTCCCCTTGCACGGTGATATAGAAAGTGTTCGCAAACTAACTCAGTTGGCTTCTACACTATAGTTTGTAGTAAGGGTTTTTGTTTGGTGCGGAAATAGATAAACTCCCTCAAGAGACCTCCCAACCTTTAGAACAAAGGCTTTGGGGATGGTTATATTGCACACTACTGTCGAATTGCGGACTTTCCCTGAATTTGCTTTTGATTATAGTGGGTTGGAAAACCTGGCTTTGGTTGTTCCCACTTAGGTCGTTCCCGTAGGGTGAGTACTTTTTCCCACTACGACAGGCCTTCTAAAGGTGTTAACAAAGCATAAATAGTGATTCTAGCATTTTGATCACCCAGTTAAGGGGAGAGAATAGGCCTATCACTTAAATCATGAAAGACAAGGGGTTCTTTAACCTTTAATTAAACTAGGTTCCTAATTTAATCAAAAGAAAGCATTCAAATAACTCCAACCCCTGCATACATCATTAGTAGTTGCATAAATTTGTCTTTGACCGACGTATAAAAGTACCTGCAAGTAGAAAACATCAATTAGTTCTCGAGATTTTTAAAATTTTGCAAATTTAAATCGATGTGCTAAAACAGTCATCGTATGCGCTAAAATAACTATCCAATGTGCTAGACAAACTAATGTATGTGCTAAAATAACAACTCAATGTGCTATAAGAATTACTGGATGCACCAAAAGAACTATTCTATGCATTATAGAAACTAATGAGTGCACTAAAGTATTGACTGAAAGCACTAAAAGACTCCCTGAATGTGCTACAATAGTTGATTGATGCACCGAAAAAAATATCGTATGTGTCGTAACAGTCCCCAGATGCACTGAAATATTTGTAATATGCATCGAAACATAATTCATATGCATTGAAAGATTTGTTGTATGCGCTGAAAGAACACACGATCACGCTAAAAGGTCACGTCCAACCTGTTTTCAAAAACTTTTCCAGAAAATTATTAAAAATGGGGTTGTGCCCCACAATGGGTGCCAATTTATGTATGTGTGAAATTGTGGGGGTTAGCAAATCAATAATAAAACACACAAACATCAATGAGATGTATTACATTAAAGATTTGAATCATAAAAAAAATATCTAAAAACGTTCAATTGTCCTCTATTCTCAAGGATCCTTTAAATCATGAGTGCTCTCAGATTTGTATGTGCACAATGACTGGTTTGGATGACAAATTGAGAAACGAGATGTTGTATAATGCAAGAAATCTAAGTTCCTACATGATATTGCATGATGCGACTGATAATGGTGATATTGACAAATGGATAATGATGCTAGATTGTATGATGCAAATGTTGTTGTGATACAATGAAAATTATGTTATGATAATGGTGTTGTAAATAAAACTAAAGAGACTAAGTTGCAATTATAAAAACTAAGACATGATTCTAAATTAGAATGCTACTACAATGTAAATTGCTAAGTATTAAACAATTCTAAATGCTTAAACTCTAAATGCTCCAATTGCTCCAATGTTATTCCTGCATAATAAGTTTTCTCAAATGTGGTTGTAAAATGTTGTAGCAAGAGGTTGTAGTTATAGGATTTCTAAAGCATCATGTGATGTGGCAGCAATCAATGGTCAAGATTCAAACATGAGAGATGAACGGTGGAGATGGAAGAATCATGGAGGATGTTTCCTTGACCAAAGGCAACATGCCAAATGTATGAGAGAATAAAGTGTGTGAGAAAGTCATGTGTCAAAATTTTATTATGGAATTGGTTGAGAATAATGTAATTTAAATATTAGTCATATTTAAATACATGACATTTGATGATGTGGCCAGAAAGTGTTGTAGAAATGTGACTAAATTTGAATTTGAAATTATTCAAACTTAGTGAGAAGATATTTAATTAAATAAAAACAAACTATAGACATTTGTTTATTTAATTAAATTTAGAAGAATGTGATTTAAGATAAATAATTTAGAAAAGTGTGAACTATATAAATAAATTGAGAATTTATTTATAAGTAGATGAATTAAAAGGGGTCATTAATTAAATAACTAGTATTTAATTAACTAATTTTCTTGGCCGATTTTAGGTGTATACAGGTCCTTCTCTATCAACTCTGCAAAGTAGAGCTAATCTTCCCTAAGCTGACTTATCTTGCAAAAAAGGACCTCCAGAGACTCCACATTGTTCTTGATCGAACTATGGATAACATGTAGTAGCTTCTTGATGTCCGCATTAGTTTTAATAATCTTAGCCTCCATATCAAAGAGGTGTTGTTCACACAAGGATTTAAAATCTGTAAAGGATCACTCTAAGTCAACAAGTCTTTCAATCAAGATATCTAAGGAAGAGCCCTTCATCCTATTTTGCATATTCTCTTTGGGACCCCTGATCTTGATATTCACCCTATTGAACTCCTCCAATACCCACTTGGCTAGCTAAAATGTGTCTATAGCCCCCAAACGAGCCATATCCAGAAGCTAAAACATTGAAGTATTGTCGTCATTAAGGTAAGAGAAGTACTCAGAGAGAGGATTCACCTTAAGTGGCTCTGGCTTTCCAGAGCTTGGATTAACCCCCTCATCCTCATGCATAGACTTCCCACCTGATAGCTCCACACTGGGTGACTATTTAACAAGGGAGTCATTTATTTAAAAAGCATTATCCACAACACCCTTCTCCTTATCCTGACCCTTGGTATCCTTCAAATCACCTTTCACAACCTAATTTTCAACTTTGCAATTCGCTTGGATGTCCTTCACGGAATTTCCTTGGCTTCCTTATCTCCAACATTTTCAGGAAATCCCTCCTCCTTACGGCCATCCACAATAAGATCCTAATCGTTAAGCTCATTATTTCCCTTGGACTAGGAACCACCAGAAACAACATCAGTATCATTTCCAGTAGAATGGGAATCTGACTCTTGAAGAACAATCTTCTTAGCAACACATTTCCCCTTGGGATTCCCCTTCTTCCTCTTCTTAGAAGGGGCCACCACAGGGGACAAGGACCCATCCTCATCCTCTTCATTCCATTCCTCTTCACTAGTAGCACTAGTATCTGAACTAATCGAGGGATTCTTCACTAATATCCTTTTCCTTACCTTTAATCATTTTGGTCGGGATCTAGGCTCTCACATGCTCCATTATGAGCAATATGAGGCCCTCATGGAGAACAAGAGCCCTCCTAATTTTCAGATGAGCATAGACTGACACTTCGAACAAAGATAAAAGAAAGAAAGGGAACAAGATAAACAACCCATGTCTGAAATGATTCAACAAAGTGAAATGGTGACCTAAAATTGAAGTATAGTGATCATCTAGGGTAACATACCGCATGATGACCTCTGCTACATCAGACCAAATTTTCTTCAAAGAAGTCTATTCGTAGCCCCATGACGACAACTTAATTAGCTTCTTTCGCTCATCATCCTTGAAGAACTGGTCCATGGCATCATTATTACTATTTGTATCCTTGAAAAATTTATGACCCACCAATGTCAACCTAGTTATGGAAGCAATAAACTCCTCATTAATCACAAAATCCATTCCTCTGGCCTGTAATCTTCTATTATTCCAATACCTGACAAATTTCGCCGAGGCCTTAGGATCATGGTCGTGGAGCCTTTCCAAAAAAGGCGTGAAATTCCCATGCTCCGAAATCCTCCAAATTTTATGATCCTTCCTCCATCTTGCACAGGAATAGGGCTCAATCCTACTACGATCGCCTCCCATGATCACAATCACCATAAACTAAAACCCTAGGAAAGAGATAGTCATTAGAAAGAAAACAAGCCAACCAACACCTGTTGATTATCAAGGTGAAGAAAGCTTGCAATATGAACTTAAATAGGTGAATGCAAATCTGAAATATGTAGATTAACCTCTAGCCTTAGTGTGAAGAAAGAATGAGAGAGAGAGATAGAAGAATCATAACACATGCAACAACAAATTTACGTGGAGAAACCCCAAAGGGAAAAAAATCCACCACCGAAAGAGAGGCAAGTATATTACTAATATTATGAAATATTACATGCAACAATAGACTTCTCTTATCATCCTTGTAAAATCCTGCAGCACCCTGTTACCTTGCAAACCTGCAAAACTGAATTGAATAACTCTAGCTCAAGGCCCCTATTTAAAGAGATTTGTGAGGATGAAAACCACCATGGTTTCACCAAACAATAGGCAGAAATACCACCTAGCAAAACCCACGCCTCCCTTCATGAAATGGTCATGAAATCCTAAAAATAGCCTCTTACAAATGCTCTTACAGCTGTCATAAGGCATAACTTATGCATGAGCACCTGGGGTCAAAGATAGCATATTTTGTCATAGGAATTGTCATACTTGTCATAGGAATTTGTCATACTGTCATAGCATCTTATGACAACTGTCATACATGTCATAGATGCTCTTACAACATCCTAACAACCTCATTCTAGAAGATTCCAAGTGGGACACCTAGCAATTTTGTCCTTTTCTTAAATGACAAACGGTAACGGTAACACTACATTTACATTGTCTCTTCACTACTATTGGTTAAATGGTTTCACCTCTTATGGGTAAATGTTGAAAACACTTTAGGAGAATAATTAATTAAAGGATTTGCAAGGTTGATGGGACCTAAATCCTAACATTCTCCCACTTGACATCATACATTTTAAATTACACCCATAGATATACAATTACATAGAATTAAGTACAGTGATCAAGGCCCACGGCCTTTCTACACCAAGAGAACTTTTCTGTGGTGACTGGCTTCATAAGAGAATCTGCAACATTATCCAAAGTGTCAACTCTTTCAATCAAGACCTGTCCATTCTCAACCATTTCTCGCACAAAGTGATACTAAACATCAACATGCTTAGTACGAGCATGATACATAGGATTTTTAGCCAAACATATGGCACTCTGACTATCACATCCAATCCTCACTATCCTGCAATCAAAACCAATACCATTACCAAGTCTCTGTAACCAAACCGCCTCCTTAGAGGCATGTGTAGCAGCCATATACTCTGCTTCAGTTGTGGAAAAAGCAACTATAGGTTGTATTTTACTCATCCAACTTACCGCACCTCCAAACAAGGTAAACACATAGCCACTAGTGGACCTTCGACTATCCAAGTCACCTGCCCAATCTGAATCAACAAAACCCTGTATGTCCAATGACTTATCAACATTGTCAGTACCATGATAAACCAAACAGTAATCAGAAGTGCCTCACAAATATCTAAATACCCTTTTAACAAAATTCCAATGTTCTTTACCAAGGTTAGACATAAACCTGCTTAGAACTCCCACTACTTGGGCTATATCTGGTCTAGTACAAACCGTTGCATACATTAAACTACCGATAGCACTAGCATAAGGAACTTTAGACATTTCATCAATATCATCATCCAATTCAGGACACATGTCTAAACTTAACTTAGTACCAACAGGAAATGGAATATTTACTAGTTTACAGTCCTGCATATTAAACCTCTGCAAAATAGTGTTAACATACTTACTCTGACTTAGCCAAAGCTTTCTGTGAACTCGATCCCTAATGATTTCCATCCCAAGAATATATTTAGCAGCCCCTAAATATTTCATATCAAATGTGCCAGAAAGTTGAGTTTTAAGTTCCCTAATCATTGCCTTATTGTTACCAATGAACAACATATCATCCACATATAAGACAATAATCAGTATCTGATCATCAATAACTTTAAAATAAACATAGTGATCCTCTTCACTTCTAACAAAACCCATCTTTAATGCAAAAGCATCAAACTTCTGGTACCACATCCTAGGTGACTGTTTCAAACCATATAGAGACCGTTTTAACCTACAAACCAAGTGTTCTTTTCCTTTCACAACAAAACCATCAGGCTGTTGCATATAAATTTCTTCCTTGAGATCCCCATGCAAGAAAGCAGTTTTAACATCCATTTGTTCTATTTCTAAATCATAAGCAGCAACAATGGATAAAAGGAATCTAATAGAAGTTAACTTAGGAACAGGAGAGAATATTTCACCAAAATCAACTCCCTCTCTCTGGGAATATCCCTTGGCCACTAATCTGGCCTTGTACCATTCCAACTTACCGTTTACACCAAACTTCTTTTTATATACCCACTTACAACCAATGGCCTTTCTTCCTTTGGGAAAACTAAAAAGATCCCAGGTGTCACAGTTTTTCAAAGACATCATCTCATCCTGCATGGCCTGCATCCAAGACTCGCATTCTTCTGAAGAGAGAGCCTCCCTGAAAGATCTAGGTTCATCATCAGTACATATGAAAGAAAATTTACAATGAAAATCAGGTGGGCTATACCTGTCAACTAGATTTTGTTGTCTTGTGGACCTTCTCAAAGGTGGAGTAAGAGATTCCTCCTCATGTTCATCCTCATTGTTTTCAACTTCTTCTGTTACAACAGATTCTTCAGAACTCTCTTCTTCTTCTCCATCTTCTTGTCCACCTCTCTGTTCTTCCACATGTGCATCTTCTTGCTTAGTTTCAAAATGCACTGTTTTTTACTTTTCCTTTGGTTGCTCATCTTCAGAGTTAGCTCTAAATTCCCTAAAAATAACATCTCTAGAAAATATCATCTTTCATGTTAATGGATTCCAAAGTTTATAACCTTTAATATTTTCACCATAACCTACAAAGATGCATTTATGAGATTTGGGATCCAATTTAGACCACTTCTCTTTAGGAACATGAACAAAAGCCTCACAACCAAAGACCCTTAAATGTGAAATTAAAGGCTTTTTACCCAACCACATTTCATAAGGTGTTTTATCAACAAGAGCTTTACAAGGAGATCTGTTAATTAAATAACAAGCAGTACCAACAGCTTCTGCCCAAAAACATTTATCTAACTTAGCACTACTTAACATGCTCCTAGCTCTTTCCATTAATGTACGGTTCATTCTTTCTGCTACCCCATTTTGTTGGGGTGTGTAAGGTGTAGTATTTTTCCTAACAATTCCTGCATGTTTGCAAAACTCATCAAATTCCTTAGAACAGTATTCACCCCCATTGTTAGATCTCAATACTTTTATCTTATAATTTGTTTGCTTTTCAACCAATGCCTTAAATTCCTTAAATTTGGTGAAAACTTCAGATTTTGTATGCATAAAATAAATCCACGTATATCTTGAGTAATCATCAATGAAGGAAACATAATAACATGATCTACTCAAAGAATTTGTATCCACTTGACCACATACATCCGAATGAATTAGTTCTAACAATCCATTAGCTTTATTAGTTCCTTTAGGAAATGATGACTTGTTTTGTTTACCAAACACACAATCCTCACATAAATCATTTTTACGAACAGAATAATCAGAAATACCGTCTACTAGTTTCTTATCAAGTATGGTCCTAAGACCTTTTTCACCAATGTGACCCAATCTATGGTGCCATAACATACATGCATTTTCAGTGCTAGTTACAAAAGAGGAGTGACAAAAAGTAGAGGCATGTAACGTAAACAGATTCCCTGTCTGAGATCCTTTAGCAACCACCAAACTTCCCCTTACCATCCTGCAACTAGACTTGTCAAATGTCACATTCATTCCAGAATCATTCAAGTTGGAAACTGAAATTAAACTTTTTGTAAGTCCTGGAATATGTAAAACATCATCAAGGATTTTAACCCTCCCATCACTGAAACACAACTTTACCTTTCCTTTACCGACAATATTTTGTGAGTTGTCACCCATGAAGACCTCTCCTCCATCATATTCTTTGTATGTAGAAAACCACTCCTTGTGAGGAGTCATATGGAAGGAAGCACCTGAATCAATAATCCAAGCATCATTGCAAACTGTGTTAGCTGAAATAATCAAAGCATCATAATCACTGTTATCAGAGGACTTTTCTGTGAAGGAATCTACATTTATTTTCTTATTTCTACATTCCTTCTTCACATGTCCCCATTTACCACAGTTCCAACACTTCACTCTGCTCTTTCCAGGGGTCTTAGATCGTCCTTTAGACTTATCCTTCTTCTTATCCCCTTTAGGCCCTTTCTCCTTGGGCCTACCTCGCACATGCAAGGAATCTTGGGAGCTACTATGAATGGTCTTCCTCCTCATCTCCTCTGAAAGAAGTATGGGAATAACATTATCCATCTTAGGTTCTACACCACCACTTGTTATAACCATAATTAAATTTTCCCAAGATTCTGGCAAAGAGAAAATCAATAGAATACATTTATCCTCATCTTCTATTTTAACATCAATAGATGCAAGCTGACTTATAATCAAATTAAAAGAATTCAAATGTTTAGCAATAGAATCACCATTCTTCATCTTTAATGAATATAAACATCTTTTGAGATACAACTTGTTAGACAAACTCTTAGTTTGATAGATTTCACCTATCTTCCTCCAAAGCTTGTATGTTGTGTCTTCTGAAGAGACATTCAAGAGGACAGAATCAGTGAGACACAACTGAATGGTCCCTCGAGCCTTCTTTTCTAACTTCTTCCAATCTTCATTCGACAAGGTTGAAGTAGACGGCTTCTTATCAACTGAAACTGGTAACCACTGATCTCTCTCCTCAAGGAGATCCTCCACTTTCAACTTCCACATCTCGTAACCAGTGCCATTGAACTTCTCAATATCTTGACGAGAGGTGGAGGCCATGGTATACAATCTTTCACAAATCTGCAAAACTCACAACACAAAAGCTCCCACTACAGCAAAAACCTTCAACACTTTAAAAGGAAAGTATCCCTTCCTTAACAGAACCGTTAGCTCTGATACCAAATGTTGATTATCAAGGTGAAGAAAGCTTGCAATATGAACTTAAATAGGTCAATGCAAATCTGAAATATGTAGATTAACCTTTAGCCTTAGTGTGAAGAAAGAATGAGAGAGAGAGATAGAAGAATCATAACACATGCAACAACAGATTTACGTGGAGAAACCCCAAAGGGAAAAAACTCCACCACCAAAAGAGAGGAAAGTATATTACTAATATTATGAAATATTACATGCAGCAATAGAATTCTCTTATCATCCCTGTAAAATCTTGCAGCACCATGTTACCTTGCAAACCTGCAAAACTGAATTGAATAACTCTAGCTCAAGGCCACTATTTAAAGAGATTTGTGAGGATGAAAACCACCATGGTTTCACCAAACAATAGGAGCAATACCACCTAGAAAAACCCACGCCTCCCTTCATGAAATGGTCATGACATCCTAAAAATAGCCTCTTACAGATGCTCTTACAACTGTCATAAGGCATAACTTATGCATGAGCACCTGGGGTCAAAGATAGCATATTATGTCATAGGAATCTGTCATACTGTCATAGCATCTTATGACAACTGTCATACATGTCATAGATGCTCTTACAACATCCTAACAACCTCATTCTAGAAGATTCCAAGTGGGACGCCTAGCAATTTTGTCATTTTCCTAAATGACAAACGGTAACGGTAACACTACATTTACATTGTCTCTTTCACCACTGTTGGTTAAATGATTTCACCTCTTATGGGTAAATGTTGAAAACATTTTAGGAGAATAATTAATTAAAGGATTTACAAGGTTGATGGCACCTAAATCCTAACAACACCCACAAAGCATGTGACAAGAAAGTAGGAAATAATGATATTAACACTCCAAAGAATGAGCTTAACCATAGCCATCATTTCATAATAAAGACTTGGCATCCTCAAGAAGGAGGGAGTACTCCTATGCCTTGAAATCATTAATTTTGATAGCCTCATTCACAAAGAAAACCGCCAATTATTTTCCCTCTCTATATATATGAGTGACATAAGTTTCCTCAAAGGATCTAAGCACCATTATAGCATCCTTGATCAATTGATCAATTGATCAATTGTACAACTTGGCTTCTAAATGCCAAGTAGGCAGTTAATAATATTAAGTGAATCTCCTTCGACCCAAACCTTGGAGTACCCCTTGTCCAATGCAAACTTAATACTAATGAACGTAGCCTCGGCTTCTGCACGGTGATTGGTTCGGACTCCCAATGGGATATATATTATAGTTATTTTAATATATGTTTTTATATATTTGTTAATTAGAAATTTATGCATATGATAATCTTGAGTAAACAAGTATATATTAATATATAATATATGTATATATGTATATATATTAAGATTAATATGTACATATTATATATATAAAATATAAGTGACAAGAATTTGTAATAATATTCAAAGCACATTATATAGCATTGAAGTTGATATTCGTAAGTGCTTTAAATAAAGCTTATGCACATATACCACTGCCTTGTGTTGATGTGTTGCATAGTGTTAAACATGTGCATGAAACAAAAGATTGACCAAGTCAATAAGCCACATCTATTAAGAGGTATCAAGTGAAATGTTGGCAAAGAAAATGAATAAAGTTTGAATGTTGGAGGAAGTCTTTTGCAGCGCTATCTATAAGGGCACAAAACATGAAATGTGGCGCTAAAACCTGCAGCTTTTAAAATTAAAAATGAAGTCTTAAACCTGTAGATGTGCATAAACTCAATCAATAATAAGTTGGCAACAATATAGAGGAGTAGTTGACTTGAAAACCAAGTAGGAAACTTGCTAAAAGGCTATGTTGTTCATTGACTCAATAAAAGAGTCTTGTTGTCTCTTGAAATAAGTTGACTTAGCCATTTGAATTGTGAGGATTGTTGTGTGTTGCAAATTTGTGAGCTAGTTAGATGAGTCATGCATGGGAGTATAAAGGTGGCAGAAGTAATAGCTTGTTTATAGCCTTTGGTTGCTCGTATTTTAGTATATATAGAGGTGCCCATTCTACCATTTTGTAACTACACTTCTCATTCTGATTTCTTCATTACTAGATTTTGTTGTGATTTCTATGTTAGTGAGTTGAGAGCTTGAGAGTTACTAAGTCGCTTAGCTATTTTGTATTTGTGATTGTTGAGAGAATTGGTGAGAGGTTAGAAGTGGGAATTAAGTTGATCTTAGAGGAAGTAGCAATCGAGCTTGAGGAATTGAGCTAGGAAGGGAGATTAATCAATTGGAGATTTTATATAGTCATGCTAGTTTCTATACCTTTGTCATTTATGTTGGAAAGGTTAAATAGTTATGATTACCATGTTGGATAGGAATGATTTTGAGTATTTTGTGATCATGCTTGTTTATGCTTGCATGTTTCTTGGTTTTTTATTATGTTGGAGAAACCTTTCATATTGGTTTGTACTTACATAGATGTGTATGTACCCTATATATGTGAATTTGTATGGAGGTGATGTATTTATACAATATGTAGATGCCAACACTATATGTAGTTTGTTTATACTAGACGTATGTAGGATAAAGTAAGAAGTTGCTAGATTTACTTTGGTTGTAATTTCATTTTAATTATGAGTTGTTAGTGGGCTATTCCTTGGGTTAGTTTAATCCATGGGAAAGGGGGTAACCTAGGTATATAGTATGAATGGTCAAAACCAAATTGAGCTAGGAAGGTGGGTAAAATAGATGACTCTCACTCAAAGTATTGGGTGATGAATTCTTTGGCCAAATTAGTGTAAGTAGCCACTATTTACACTATCAGTTCATTGTGATCTGGGTTTACATACTAGGCTGGGAATGTCATACATGTAGGTTGTAGCCAATGTATGGTAGCTCTAGACATGTAGGACACAACACTATTCTTGGAAAAGGCTAGGGTTATGAGGTTACCAAACCAATCTCTTCGTCAAAGGGTAGGACCATCTTACTAGTTTGGTATATGCGAGGGACCACAGTGAGTCCGTGGTTAGCAAAAAAGCACTTTAGTGATGCTTCTCCTCACACAGTTGGAAGCCAAGATTTGAGGAGGCTATTTTGGACCATTTGTATTTTCTATATTCAGTAAGCTTGTTGAAGCTATGTATGAAAACTTGTATCCATCTCTATGGAAATTATAAATGTGAAATTTCATGTTGGGATTATGTAATATCATTACTTGTATTAATGAAAAGAATTATTTAGTATGCAAATGGAAAATTTTGGAAAGGTTATGTTTCAAATGTGCATTTATTATTCAAAGATAAAAGAAAAATTTTATTGCTCTTAAATGTTAGATGCATAATCTATTCACTTGTGGGTAAAACATAGTAAAACTACTAGGTAGGACAATGGGCATGTTACAAAAGTATAGCTAACTAGTATTAAAGGTGTATCTTGCTAGTAGAGGCCCAATCAATAAAATACCATAGAAGACCACAGATACATGGCTCCACTCTCAAAGGTGGATAGCTAATTCTCTAGTGGCATAAGGTCTCACCTTCCTCCTTCCCTTGAAGTATTTTACACCCTCAAAATAACTATATCTCGCCTAAGATGGTACATGTTGGGTAACTTTGTGCATTTGTTATACATTGCACCCCACTAGAAAAAATAGCCACTAGTCTTAAGGCTTCTAAAAATAAAGTTTCATACTGGAATCAATGAATAGTGAGCTCATTTGTAATGACTAAGATTGGAGGGGTCTCCTTCGCTCACTTCACCTAATTTATCTCGAAGCATGGAGGGTCACGTGGCTTGGCTCGAATGACACTAGCCACACCTTGGGATACATATTTCATTCTCCCCCCTTCCTATACCCCACCCAAAAACATGCTTGGGGTCACCTTTGGGGTAATGAAATCCCCAAGTAGACATCCTACTAAATTAAAAAGAAGGAAAAATGATACTATTTTTTATCCCCAAATTCACACTAGGTGTGAGGGGAGAGCATGTATGTACATATCACTTGGGTAAATGAACAAAAATATGGATTATAAGGTATTTTTGATCCCCAAGTTTACACTAGGCACAAAGGGAGAGCATGTGTATCCAAGGCTCCACCAGACATGAAAAATAATTCATTTACCTCAATGAAATTGAAGTGCGATTTAATCTATAAAAAATCAAAGACACATGCCCCTACAACAAATACATAAGGAGTTTTTAGTGTTTTTCTTCTACCCACGAAAGCCACAATTGCACAAAAAAATATTACTAACCAAGACATGAACAAAACAAGATCACATAACAAAGTGATTCAATTGCATAAAATCCTGAGACAACTGAGTATCAAAAATTGACAAATGTGCCAAATAAAATAGAAATGTTCAAAACAACGAGTTATACCTACACAGTATGTTGGAAAGTTGCACCAAAATTTCTGACAAATAAGTCGCTTCCATTGAAAAATGTGCCACTTCCATTTAAAAATGTACCAAAATATCTTATAATTATGCCACTCCTTGAAAATTGTGCCAATCTACCTAAAAACAATATTTTTTTGTAGAATACAAAGATAAAACCCTAATCAGAGAGATGAATTTGGTATTCTAAGGTTAGAAACCTACAAGCCACAATTAGAAATCAACAAACAATAACACAATGAATAGAGAACATTAAATTAGTAGTAATCAAATAAAATTCAATCTTTGTAACACAATGATTTCTCTATTGTTTAGATGCACTATTTCCTGAAATAGATGCACCAATCCCGAGAACAAATGTACCAAACTCTTGCATAGATGTTCCGAAAGGAAGGAAATTCTATCACCTGTCTCAAAAAGATTATATCAAATTGCCAAACAAATGTGCCTTTCTGTAACAAATGCACCAAACTATCAAAAAAATGTGACTCTGCAACAAATATGTCATTCTATGACAAATACGCCACACTATCAAAAAAATGCACTATTTTATGAAAAATACACCATTCTATGACAAATGTGCCAATCTGGGGAACAAATATGCCAATCTGACCCGTAACTTCTCAAAACATGAAAAAATCACAAAAAATGTTAAAATTTAGGGACTTGAGGGTCCCACTAGGTGTGCTAGAATGTATGATCTGGAGAAAGATTATAAAATTGAATAACAAACATCAATTAAAAGTATTCACAATAAAATTCAAAAGAGATCACACCAATAGAGCATTAAGACAAAATTACAATAATAATAAAGTGCAACAAACCTGCACACACACAAATCCACATAATTTTCCTTAGCTTAGCTCCATTGTTCTCCTCTTTGCACCTTGGATAAAAGTGTAGTGATAATTTCTCTCATATTTTGTAGCACAAAGCACTAATAGTATGTGTACAGTTTCTTCACAATGATGAGAGAGAGAGAGAGATAATTGATGGATGATAGGTTTGTTTTATAGATTTCTTGATATTGATCAATGGTTGAGGTCTAATGAGAGATTGAGTAGATCAATGGATGATAATCCATGAGAGAAATTGATGGATAGTTAACTGACTGCATGATTTCAGTGAATTGAGTGCATAAATCATTTAATAGTATTTGATTGATTAGAGAAGTGTGAGTGATTATGAATCAAACATGATAGATTGGACAAAAGACTGATTTGATTGATAAGTGATTTGAAAGTGAATGAGAATTGATTGGTGAGGTGGAAATGCATGAGTAATTAATAAATAATTAAATAAATATATTATTAAAATGACATGTACAAAGGGGAATAAATAAAATAATCAATTTTATTTATTTTAGAAGAAGATAATGTTGAGAGGAATAATTTGATAAATTAAATAATTAAAAACAATTATTTAATTTGAGAAGTAAGAAATGGGAAATGAATTAATTAAATAATAATGAATTATTTATAATTAAACTTAGGAAAGAGGAAATAATTAGTAAATTAATTAAATAATATTAATTATTTAATCAATATAGAGAAAATGTGATAAAATAGATAATTTAATTAAATAACTCAAAATTATTCAATTAAAGTGGAAATGAAGGAAATTTTGAAATTTAAATAATTAAATAATTAAAAATATTTAACTATCAATATGAAGGGGAAATAATCAATAATGAAATTAAATAATTAAATTATTTAATTAAATGCTAAAGCTAAATTAATTAATCTAGATGACAAAAAGATATGTTTCTTAAGAAATGTGTTAGTCAAAAAAATTAAGTGTCTACAGACAACATTATAGTTGTAAGATAATCCATCACAATTGACTAATAATAGTTGATTCTCTTACTTGTCATAACCCAACTTGGGCTCCTAGATTCCCCATGCAAAGATGCCTTCCAACACTTGTCCAACTTATCATAGAATCTAGTTCTTAGATGTCATACCTTTTGTCATAGGAATATATCATACAATAATTATAATATGTTGATACATGAAAGATATTCTCTACCACAAAGTGGGATGCCTAATTTCCCATATAGGGATGCAAACATCCTTGTCACCTCCCATGTCACTTGCTCACATGATGACAAATCACTATGCCAAGTCACACTAGATGAAGAAATTATATGAGAAAGAAAATATAACATAGGCATTAAAGGGCACACAATATACTAGGAGGGGGGTGAATCAATATAATTTAATATCAAACTTTAATTACCATTAATAAACTCTTTAAACATGAACTCCAAAACATCAAAGCAACAATTATTGAATTCCTTAATGATGAAGCAATTAAGAAGCAAAAATCAACACATCCCCACAAAGAGCACTAGATTTATGTGAAAACCCAGAATGGGAAAAACCACATTGGTGAGAAGAGTTGTTTGGAGCTACTCTCCAAATATAGTCTCACAAAAATAATATAAAAATTACGTTAATTTTGTAGGAACCAACCCACAAGAGACACCAATCCCCTATAACACAATCACTGAGCACCAACTCAAAGACTTCAACATTACAAAAGAATATAGATTTTTCCTTGAATTGACAGGCGAACACACCCTCTAATGATTTCTCAATTTTGATCAACATCCTTGATTTCTCCTTTCTATTCACATATCTTTTCATACAAAGTACACACACATCTCACATTTTTATCATAAATAAAATGATTTACAATATATACCCATTCCAACATATTGACATATATCATGTCGGCCTAGAACCCTTTAACACCATCCACAATTAGCCATGTCGACCAAGGATAATTCTCAATATAAAATGGTATGAAATGTGTACTTGGATTGATCCTAAATCCCAATGTGTTATCACTGGTGTAAGATAAAATGATGTGCTTCCTTCCATGGACTTAAATTGGTCCTACTTTACCCTCACACGCTTCCTCCTGCTAGTGCATGCTTCCCTTCTCTAGTGCAAACACTCAGCCATTAATTATAGTCAATCAACAGACACAATATACATTTTCACATAATTTTTTTTCTATTAAATATCAACCTCTAAAACTTTGGAAACTGATACATCATGAGTAACCTTACTTTAGTTGCAAACTAAAAGCCATAACATTCAACTACGATAGAATGCAGAGCCAAACACGATGACAGTTTGATACATTGCATGTCTCTATCACTTCTAACTTTTTGTTTGTTGAAGCTCAACCTCTAAAAATATAGAATCTAATACAATATGGATAACCTTACTTTAGTTCCAAATCACAATCCATAACATTCAACTGTGATAGAATGCAAAGCCAAATACTATGACAATTTGATACAATGCATGTTCTGCTTTTGAGCAACGGACCATAGAATACTACCTCAAACACTTCCAGGCTATCTCCAATAATTGTAATGGATACAATATGATATTACAAGCATGTTACAACAAATATTCACAATTTTCCTTTTTCTCAATAATGATTACATTAAAATTCTACTACTGATCACACCACTTGTCATAGTGCTTCCTAATTTCAAATGCTCAGGAATGCCATGACAAAAGTAATTACATTTAATTCTCACCGATCTGCTAACCCTTTAGTAAATACCTCTACTATTACACCTTTGACATCAATGAAAACATATGTTCAATAATCTCCCCCTTTTTCATTGATGGCAAACAACAAAATGTTGCTAACACGTCAATACAAATCAATCTTATCTTAAACTCCCCTTATGTGATACAATAGAAGTTCTTAAGAATTTGAGTTCCTTTCTCCTTTTACATCACTAGTAAAAGAAAAAAACTCATCTAAAAGATATGGAAATTGGGATTCCCTTCTCCTCCTTGACAATATCATTTTGTAAGACTAGCAAGATTGTTTGTGATAGGGAGTCAACTCCCCCCCTCATCTTGTACTTCCTCTTGATTCAAGAGGAGAGAGAAACCACTCCCAACTTTTATCGAAGATACTCAAAAGTCTCCTTGGGAAGAGGTTTTGTGAAAATATTTTCAATTTTCTCCTTAGTCTCAATATACTCCAACTTCACTTCTTTGTCTTCAATCTTCTCTCTCAAAAAATGATACTTAATTGCAATATGTTTTTCTTTGAATGCATCACTAGATTCTTGGAAATATTTATGGCACTAGTATTGTCATAAATAATGGAAATAAGCTCATCAAACTCTATTTCCATCTCCTTTAGGTTCTATTTCATCCATAATACCTAAGTGAAACAAGAAACTATTACAATTTGCTTCTCTTCTATTGTAAAGTGTAGTGTAGAAAATTGTATACCTTAACAATTTCACATTATATTTTGTCCCCCTAATTTATTGGACTTAATTAAGCTTCTAATTTTCAAAAGCCTAATTTTTACAATTTTTTTAAGGATGACAAGCATTAAATAAATACATCCAATCATTTTTTTCCCATGACTTTGAGTGTCCTAGAACTTTGGGCCAGGACCATTCTCCCATCCATCCTTAGCTAGGACCCAAATTTAAATATGTTTTTGGTGGCATTTTAACATCTAAAATTCAAATATGAAGTGTCATCTTTTAGAATCTATTTTTTTGGAAATTGGATAAACACCTATAAATACCTAGTTATTTTACCATTTGAAATATAACAAGAAACATCTAGAAAACTATTGGAAAACTTACGATCAAGATAAATATTGAGCAAGTCAAGAGCAAAATTTTAGAGCATTATTTCATAAATTCAAGATCTAAAATCATGCCAAATTCTATGTGAGTTTATGTGTGTGTTCATGTTCACATTTTGTGAAGACTAACCCTTGTTGTAGGTCTCCAAAGCATTCAAGCAAAGCAAGATCCAAATCCTTGAGGTGATGTGTATGAATTCATTCCTTCAAGGAATCCATTGAAGGGTGGTGAGTTGTAGCATCTTGTTCATTCATCATTCCTTCCTTTCAATTATACATTTATCATTAACATTTCCATTGTGGAAGTGGAAAGACTTACATGGGGTTTGAGTGAGGAAAGCCCCTATATGGCACAATATCTTCCCTCTTTGTGAATGTGCAAGTTATAGGTTTGAAGAGGATTGAAGAGATTTTGAAGATCCATTTTACATTGTTGCATTTGTTTTCATCAAAGTTGTCAAGCCACGGGAAAATTACAGAATTCACTGACGACATTTTGACAAGTTTACAACCAGGAATCAGGAACTTAGATCCAAAACTAGAGGAATGCAAAAATAGTTTTAGGACCTCCTATCAAAGACCCATTCACCCCTAGGTGATTGAGTCCCTCTTGGAATTTTGAACCCAACTTTTGGTGATAGGTACACATCAGTCTGTACTTTCCAAATCCACTTGCAAATTATTGTTTCCATCTGTTTGTCTTCAGGATTTTGCATTTTACATATTAGGTCATATAGTCTAATTAGGACAATCAATCCAAATCATTTCCAATTCATTCCTAAGACTCAAAAAGATGTAGATACGGGTCTAATTGACTCACCTTGGAGGTTGAAAGTCAATCTGTGCACCTTGTTGATTTGCATCCTAATGAAATCCAAGAAATGATGGAATAGAACTTAGGTTTTGGAAACTAAATCTAAGGTAGCCACATTTTTATGTTTCAATAAGGATATCAAATCCCAATTTTTGCTCAGCCAAGATACAAGACTGCCACCAAGAAAGAAAGCTCCACCACTTGTACTCTTTCAGTCATTTATACTTCCAGCCCAATCTTCATATGTGTATGCATTCAATGTGATTTTTTCACTCTTAGGATACCATAAATCAAAATCTATTGTAGCCTTTAGATATCTAAATATCATTTTTATTTCCTTGGTGTGAGATTCTTTAGGTGTTTCAAAAACCTAGCTACCATCTCTACTGTTTGCATTATATCTAGTTTGGATGTAGTTACATACAACAAACTACCAATTATTGATCTATACAAAGTTTGATTTGTCAGAGTAGATACATCATCCTTACTTAATTTACACCTAGTAAACATAGGTGTACTAATCGGTTTTCACTCTTCCATCTTAAATTTACTCAACATCTCTTTTATGTACTTGGTTTGAGAAATGAATATACTTGTCTGATTGAGAGAGCTACAAACCAAGAAATAAATGCACTTCACCAAGAATTGACATTTCAAATTCTTTTTGCATTGCCTCTCATAACTCTTTACACATTACATCACTACTACCTCTAAAGATAATATCATCAACATAAACAAAAACAATCAGTAACTGATCACCTTGAGTTTTTATATACAAGTTACTATTTGCACTACCTCTCCTAAAAACTTATAGTTGTAGATATTTATCCAATCTGGAATACCATGCTCAAGGGGCCTGTTTGAGTCCATAAAGAGCCCTTTTTAACCTGCACACAAAATATAGTTTGATTGAACATAGGAATCATTTTGGTTTTTCAATGTAGACTTCTTCTAATTCTCCATTCAAAAAAGTAGATTTGACATCCATCTAATATACCTTGAAATTCTCGAATGTTGATAATGCCAAAAACATTTTGATTGCCTCTAACTTTGCTACTGGAGAAAATGTCTCCTCAAAATCAATTCCCTCAACTTGATCATATCCTTTGCATGTACAATTTTTGCCTTGTTCTGAATCACTTTTCCATCTTCATTCAGCTTATTTCTAAAGACCCATTTGGTACCAATGACATTTTTGTCTTTATGTCTCAAAACCAACTACCAAGTTTTACTTTTCTTAATTTGAGTTTACTCTTACTCCATGGCATCTAACCAACTTTTTTCTTTTCTTTCCTCTACATAAGAACTTGGTTTAATTTTTGATAGTAAGGCAAAGTGTACCTGGTCATTTTCTTTCTCAATTCTTCTTTGGGTCTGAACTCCATTGTTCTTATCTCCTATGATTTGATCTTTGAAATGGTTTTCTAAACATATTTGGAAGGATTCTTTGCAATTATATTCTTTGATTCACTTTTTGAGTCTTCATCATTACTACGAATTAAATCATCATTATCTTCTACATCCAGAGCCTTAGGAGACTGCATTATCTCATCAATACTCATATTGACACTTTCCACAATTCTCTTCAACCTTTTTTATAACATCTATATGCTTTGCTTGTCATATAATATCCAAAAAAATACCTTCATCGGATCTAGAATCAAACTTACCCAAATGTTCTTCATCCCTTTTGATGTAGAATTTTCTTTTGAATATTCTGAGATGCTTGACTAAAGCAAATCTTCCTTTCCACAAATCATATGGTGTCTTGCTAGTCTTTGGTCTGATTTGAGCTATGTTCAAATTGTATACTACTGGCTAAATCACTTCTCTCCAATACATATCTAGAAACTTTTCTTGACTCAACATTGTTATAGCCATATCCTATATAGTTTGATTCTTCCTTTCAACAACTTTGTTTTGTTGAGGAGTCCTAGGAGCAAAAAATTATCTCTGGATCTCATGCATCTCATAGAATTCATCATATTTGTTGGAAATGATCTCTCTACCTCTATCTAATCTTAAACACTTGATTGTTCTTCTAGTTTCATTTTCAACAATTGCCTTAAATGCTTCAAACTTCTCAAAGGCTTTTGATTTCTCTTTCAAAAAAGTAATCCAAGTCATTCTAGAATAATCATCAATAAGCATCATAAAATACCTGTCACCTTGAATGCTCTTTGTCCTCATTAGTTTGCATAGATCTATATGAATCAAATCCAATAGCCTTGTTGTAGAATATTCCTTAGTAGGAAATTTGGCCTTTGCCTGCTTTCCCTCATGACATGGCTTGCAACTGATAGATGGAGGCTTCCTGATCTTTGGCATATCTCTTACCATTCCTTTTGAGCTAATTATCACAAGATCATCAAAATTGATATGTCCCAACCTTCTATGCCAAAGCCAACTCTCTTCTCTTTGTATGGAAAAATAGTTTTTCCCATTGACCTCACTGAGATGATACACATCACTATCAATCCTGCTTCCTTCCACAACTAACTTACCACTAACAATCTTTCTAATTTCACAACCTTTAGCACTAAATGAGATATTATAGCCTTTATCACACATTTGACTTACACTCACAAGATTGGGCTTCAGTCTATCTACATACAGGACATCATAAGTCTTTGTCTTTCCACCAAATCAAGAATCAAGGTGCCTTTATTGATAATATTAGCAATTGATTTATTACCAAGAGTTACAACTCCTCCATCAAACTTCTTGAAGTGCATGAACTTGCTCTTGTCTCTGGTCATGTGACTTGAACATCTATTTTCAATGATCCATAAATTCTCTTTAAGAGCATGTAATGCAATCTAAACCATTATGGATTTCTCCGATCTCCATTCTTTTGGTTTCTTCTTGCAAACCTTTTATGTTTCACTACTCTAACTTGTTGAGTTATTTCCTCTTGCATCCAGTATAGGAGGACTCACAAAATTACTTCTACAATTTATATTAATATGCCCAAAATTATTGTACTTATCACAAATAATATTGAAATAAAACAATGGTGCAAAACATTTCTTCTCACAAAGTTATTTCTTCTTGCCAGAGTCTTTCTACAATTCATAGCCTTATGACCAAATTGATTGTAACAAAAACAATAACTAGAAAATGAATGATTGAACCTAGTACTGTATCCTTTTCCTCTTGAATCTTGTCTTTCATTTTTTCTATGCATTGGAGTGAATCCATCATCCACCAACTTTCTCTCCTTAGTTATCACAACTTGTTTAGATTTTAAAATTCCAGTCATTTCCTTTTAGACTCTCACCTATTACTTCATGGGCTACTCAGTCACCTTATTCTTCTATATATCAATGAAACCAATATTGATTTTGATATGTGGTAATCTCTAGATTTCTATTAGCTAATCCAAGATCTCAGTGCTCTTCCCAAACTTCAACTTTAGCTAACAGTTTTCTTTTTACAGATCCTTCCTTAATGACACAATTTCTACTTCAAGTATTTCACACAACCCTTATCTCTTGTCAGCAACCTTTATGACATAACTTATTCAATCATCTTTGCTTCTTTCACTTGAATCTTCAAGTCAATGATCATCTTCTCTGCCTTCTCAAGATTCTAAAATAATTTGTCTTTAACTTTCACTTTTTCAACAATCCTCTTCTTTAATCTTTTGATTTCTTTTTAGTGAAAATTAATTCTTCTGCAAGATATAACTCCTCATCATCATCATTCCTAGACTTTATTTTTGCATCACCTTTAGAATTTTCCATAGTCATGAATAGTGAATTTTCTCCTTCATTCCCAGAAGTGTCTTGGTCATCATCAGATGAATAGATTTCCTTATTGATGAAGAAACTCTTCTAATTATTCTAATTTTTTTTTTCCCTTTTGGAAGTGAATTATTTCCATTCTTTTGATCATCATTTTAGAATCTTTGTATGGACACTTAGCCATGAAATGTCCTACCTCACCAAAGTTAAAAAATTTGAAAGACAACTTACCTTTATACTTTTTGGAATCCCTCTGTAACTTTTTGACAAAGTTTGCTTCCCTCTAGATCAAACTCATCTTTCAAATCCAAATCATCTTACTTCTTGGACACTTTGAATGTTGCCTCTTTCCTTGTAGATTTGTCACTATCAATCCTCATCTCATAGGTAGTCAAAATTCTACGTAACTCATCCATAGTTAGAGTATTCAAATCTTTAGCTTCTTCAATAGTCGAAACTTGGGTATCAAAATTTTTGGGAAGGGATTTGAGTACCTTTTTCATAATTATACCTTCTTTCATTTCTTCACCAAGACCTATGATAGAATTGACAACCTCATCAACCTGAAGCAGGAATGTAGCAATGTTTTTCTCCTTCATTTTTAGACTTTCAAATTGACTTTGGTAGGTATGGAAATTTTCTTGTTTGACCTTTTCATCACCCTTGTGTAGCTTAACCCACACTTCCTTCGCTGCCTTGCAATGCATAATATTCACAAACTCATAGTTATATAAACCACATAAAAATGGCATTTCTTGCCTTGGAATTATTCTCACAAGCCTTCTTTCTTAATTGATCTCTTGGGGGACTATCAAGAATTTCATATTCATCCACAATTGACTACCAAACCTCAAATCCTAAGGCCATAAAATATGCCTCCATCCTTACACTCCCAAAGGCATAATTATATCCATCAAAAAGAGGTTCCTTATTTGAAGACAAACCTTCTTGAGCCATTGAGTGTGCCATCCTAAATCTACCTCAAGCTATTAAGCTTCTTCCAAGGAACTTAGTGTTATCTCATAAAGTTTGCACTCTTATCAAGCTGCAGAAACTTGATACTTTAGAGAAACATGGGAACTTTTCCAGGTTGTGGGTCACCTAAAAATGGAAAAGAACCTTTGGAGGAGGTCAGCTTCCTATGTTGGTTATATCACTTAAACTACTGACTTTGAAGGAAAACGAAAGAGAAAAAACTTTAAAGTGAAAACTGGTAAAAATACTATTTCTACGGTGATACACCAAACTGTAAGGATATGAAAACCAGAAAAACTATGACACTTGATTTTTGACTGGTAGTGGAGAAATACTTGCACAACCTATTGCAGCATAGCTTTTGCATTAATATTTCACTAAGAAGAAAAAATACATAAACTTGTAAATGGAAAATGAATTCACAATTAAAGGTTATATGTATTTTAAAGACACTCTTAGCAACCTGCAAGAACAAGCTTTTTGCAGAAAAAGGTACAAATTAAGAGACAAAGTTATAAGGGAAAAGGACAATTTCACTGATAACTTGATCAATCTTCTTGACATACACAAGATCTGCAAAAATATGAAGGCAAAAAAAATTCCATTACCAGCTATCTCCAAGGTATAAACTGTATTCCATATCTCAAGAGTTACAAAATATGACAAAACTATAGCAAAAGACTGTACAAGTCATAATGTCTCCAATCTGCATAGTTTAGAACTAACTCAGTAATGAGCAACAAATGATACTAAGTAGCCAAGCTCTAAGTTGCTCCAGAAAACAAGGTTCTAGAAACCTCATTTCTGTAAGCACTCATAAAGCCTAAAATCTAGGACCTAAATCTTCACCAAAATAACTCACAATGGTTGAAAAAGTCAAGTTGATCCTATCAAACCATAAAAGGTCCCTAAATATGCTCCAGATGTCCCCAAACTGACTTCAAACAACCCCTAGATGCTCTCCACAAAGTGATGATAAGATACCATAGATTAATATGCTTTCAAGATGATAAGTTTACCAATAACTACCTCAACTAATCGACCAAGTCACTTCTTTTTGCATTTAAAGATTAACAAAATGAATTAAAGGTTTATAATAACACCTTTTAACCCTTTGTTTTACAATGATCATAAATGCAAAGTAAAACACCATCCTGTAGAAAATGAAAATGAAAGTTGAATGAGTCAAAAACCACTTGTGATGTGGCATCCAAATTGGCATTTGCCACATGTAGAATATAATTTGGCACATAATCTCACAAAACTTATAAAAATTAACCAAGGCATATAATATGCAAAGGTTATATCATACTTTTCAAAAGCTACGGGCATCATTTGGTTGATTATTTGATAAATAAAGTGATAAAAATCACTTCATTCATATCGATGGAAAAAATAGGGTTTCAACCCTAACTCAAAAGCAACGAATGCTTTATTTTCCTCATTTTCACTTTTTGAAGCTTCTGGTTGAAGTTGAGTCTACCACCACTCCATGAGGGTTTTGTTGAAGGTTCATGATGGAATCTAAAGAATGTTGAGGCATTTTCAACAGATTTTGTGCAAATAAAAACAATACAACTCGAGTGAGCCAACTGTGAGTATGCATTATGTTATTTTTTGTTTCTATTGTTGTATATTTCCTGTAGAAAATGTGAGCCCTATATTTCGAGCTCTCTGGTTTTTTTCTATATCCTTACTTTCAACTTTGTAGTCCGACTTGTATTTCAATGATCACGGTTATCATATTTCTTGTGGATATTAAGGGTTCCTCTTACATATAGCTTGGCTTTTGTCATTTCAATCTAAAGATTGTATGCGTTGTATGAATAAAATGATGGCTTTAAACCCATGGCCTTTTGTGATTTTCTGCATGTAAGACATATGAGGTACTCTACATATCTTTACCTATGTCGTAGCCTTGCCATAATCGTGCCTTTTGGGTGCTTACCTGTTCGGCCTCTGTATTATAGTAGATTCATTTTCTGCATAAATGAAAGAGAAATCTCTTCTTATCTCAGCTCCTGGAGATACTAAGCCTGCAAATTTGCATTCTCATGCTATTCTTTTTGAGGCTATGGCCAAACTTTCTCTGATAGAAATTTTACTCGTTCTTGAATATGCCTCCTTTCACAATATTTCCTCTATGTTTTAAGCTTGAAACCCTCTTTTTCAATGGTTGTTGTCTCTTTATATTCGTGGCTGACCTCAATGAACATCCTGGAAGTTCATTGGTTATTTAATCATACTTTCTATTTTCTGGCATAGATCCTCAGAGCATTCTGGGTCTTTATATTGAGGGTTTTGCATTTCTTTTCATAGCTATTTTGACCTCCTGTGTTTTTATGAAAATGAAAGTTTCATTCCTTTAAAACCCTAGCTCGAGGGTTATCTATGGCTCGGCCTTCGTGGCTTTTGTTGATCATATGTTGCTTGACCAGTACTTCAATGGCCTCAGCTTTGCTTGTCAAGGGTCTTATGTATTTTTTTGGGTTTATGCTTATTTTTCTCTTCGTGGTTTCCACCTGGCTGCCATGAGTTTATATGCAGAAAATAATAGATATTCTGGTGTTTTTTTATGTATTTAACACAAAAGCCACTTTGAGTCAAGGGCTTAACTTCAAAGGAAAACTTTTCTAAGTTCTCTGGCTGTGGGATTTAAAATCTGCATTTGGATATAAAAGTTCACATCTATTTTTCTTTTGTTCCTCTGTAAGATGCTATACACTTCTATATATACTTGCTAACAAAGAGAAAATATTCAAAAACACATTTTGTTCTCATAGGCACATTGATGACTGCATACTCCTTATGAGACCGTCATATGTTTGGATAGGGTTTTAGAGTATGTCTGTAGATTTAGCTTGTCTCATGCATTGTTAATAATACATTATTCACTCATGCATTTGGGTTGTCTTTATGTTCATGACTGTTGTTTTCATGTATTTTTCTGTAGAGGGCTTCATTTAGAAATTGAGGGCTCATTCTTCTTATTGGCTACTATAAGCACTCAATGCTTGTTGTTTCACTACATCCATTGGCTTTTTCTGTCATTAGACTTCTCTTTTTCTTTGGTATTTCTGCTCATAATTGATTGTTATTCTCTTTACTTTGTGAACTAAAAGAAAGTATAACCATCTTTGCTATGATCATGAATTTAATGGCTGTGCTTTGATGTGACTGCCATATCCTACTGAAGATACCAATTATCTTTATCTCTTAGAAGACTGTAAACTTTTTTTACTATCATTGACTCACATGATAGTCATGAAATTTGTCACCTATATATGATCTTTTATTAATCAAGGGATTTTCACACCTATCTTGTAGTTTGTATTTTAATGAATTCTTAGCATTGTACTTTTTTGCATTATGATTATAAAGTAATCATAGTTGATATCAATTGTCTTGTGTTGTAATCTCATATGCACTTAGAAAATTTGTAAAAGATTGTGCATAGATTAAAATAATGCAAACGTTGCTATGAGCTGGGCTCAACCCTTATGGGAGCCACATTTATTCCACTCATTTGATCTGAACATGTTTTCACCTGTAGCTGCACATGAAACAAACAAGTTAGAAATAAAATGCATATTTTGATGTGATATCTCAATGGCTTCAGTGTTTTCTCTAATATATTTAGCATATGGATGTTTCTATTTAATGCATATCGAGACTAACTTATGGATGGATAGGTAAATATTCATATATGGAGTATGACCTTTCATTGCTTAGAACATAGTTCTAACCCATTGTTCATCATCTTATGAAGGAAACCATAACCCTAAGAACCAGAAGGAGCTATGAGGGGCAAGGCAACATTAACAGAAACTGGACCAGCCAACAAAAACCAGTCATTCAGGCAATGGTTGGTTATCCTCCCTATGTGTTTTTCTTTAAACATTTACTTATTCATGCATAACTTATTCTTGATGTACATTGAATAAGAAAAGTCAGTTTTCACGGCTTGTGTGAGACACATGTATCTGATTACATTCAATAAAGATTACATTTTTCAAAAAGATTTGTACAATCTTTCTATGTTTCATACATTTATATAAATGTAATGATTTAAAATTCTTGCAATCTTTTGAGGTTATTTCATTTGTATAATTGAATGTAACATAGGGAGGTTAAAATGTACCATTTGTATGAAAATTTAGAGGGTTCTACCTGATTGAACCTATAGGTGAAAATCTGGTAACACTTAGCTCTAATAAAAATTGAAGGGCACACAATATGCTGAGAGGGGGGGGTGAATCATTATATTCTAATTTCAAACATTAATTACCATTAATAACTTCTTTAAACATGAACTCCAAAACATCAAAGCAAAAAATACTGAATTCCTTATTGATGAAGAAATTAAGTAGCACAAATCCACACATCCACACAAAGAATACTAGATTTATGTGGAAACTCAAAATGGGAAAAAACACAACATGAGAAGAGTTACTTGGAGTTACTATCCAAATCTTGTCTCACAAAATTAATATAGAACTTATAGTAATTTTGTAGGCACCAACCCACAAGAGACACCAATCCCCTATAACACAGTCATTGAGCACCAACTCAGAGACTTCAACATTACAAAAGAATATAGATTTTTTCTTGAATCAATAGGAAAACACACCCTCTAATGATTTTTCAATTTTGCTCAACATCCTTGATTTCCCTTTTCTGCTCGCATATCTTTTTACATATATTTTCATGAAGAAGTACACAAACATCTCACATTTTTATCATACATAAAATGTTTTACAATTTATACCCATTCCAACATATTAACAATATCTCATATCAACCTAGAACTCTTTAACACCATCTGAAATTAGTCATGTTAGCCAAGGATAATTCTTTATACAAAATGATATGAAACATGTAGTTGGTTTGGTCCTAAATCCCAAAGTGTTACCATTGGTGTAGGGTGATCCCACAATACTGGTTTACAATTCCCTTCATGAAGAAAAATTACAAAAACACTTCGAAGAATTTTTTTTGGTTTTTTAGGGGTTCACTCAAAGGGGGGGTTTGCATGAATCTAAAAAGAGGTTCGCTCAAACCCCCCCTTCGAGCGAACCCCTTTGTGATGTCATCCCCTTTTTGGCACAATTTTTTTAATGAAAACAAATGAAAATTATAAAAAAGGAGGGGTTCGAGTGAACCCCCCTTCAAGAGAACCCCCCTTCGCTCGAAGGGGTCCACGGGGGTTTGCTCGAAGGGAGGTTCGCTCGAACCCCACTTTTTTGCCCTTCTCCCTCTCCTCTAGCAATTTTCTGCAAAATTTTGCCTTTTCAACCTTGGGTTGAAGATGAAAATGGAATCAACTTCACAAACCCAACCGCATGGTGGTAATCATCGGAATGAGCTATCCATCAAATATTATTTTAATATATTTTGGTTTTATTAGGTTTTTTTTAGTTTAATTAAACATAGGTTTTTCACCAAAAATCAAGCTCTTTGTTCTGCACATGTGGAAAAATAGCAAATTATTAAAAAAATTCTAAAAAATATCTATGCACTAGATATTGATGTCCTTGATCCAACAAAAAAAAATGAATTTCAATACATACAAAAAAAGTTATGTGTTAGCAAGTAAACCTGTGTCTAAATTGTAATTGGTTTGACTTCAAAAATTAATTGAGAAAAAAATATATCAATAAAGCACTATGAAACCAATTGCATGCACTAGATATCGTAGTTAAAAATCTAAATTTGAAAAAAATAGAATTTTATCCTTCATAGAAATAAAGTTATGTGTTAGCAAGTACACATCACTCTTTAAAAATAGTGTTTAAAGTTAAAAACTAGTTTTCAAAGAAGATGGAAAAAGAAATGCAATTTGATTCCAATTTTTTTTTAAATATATATTTAGAATCTAAAGACAAAATGTCACAAATCAGTAGTTTGCATCATCTTCAAATTCCTCATGGTTTAGCAGCTATAGGTTCTCAAAAGTGAAGATTTAGTTAAAAAAAATTAGTCCAATGTCAAGTTTGTCCAAAAAAAGTAAACCACTATTGTGGGATCACCCTGTAAGATAACATCATGTGCTTCCTTCCATGGACTTAAAATGGTCCTATAATACCCTCATACACTTCCTTTAGCTAGCACACGCTTCCCTTCTCTAGCACAAACACTCAGACATTAATTACAATCAATCAATAGACACCGACTATACTTTGTCACTTCTAAATTTATGTTAATTGAAGCTCAACCTTTGAAACTTTAGAAACTGACACATCATGAGTAACCTTACTTTGTTTCCAAACCACAAGCTATAACATTCAATTGCGATAGAATGTGGAGCCAAATACGATGATAGTTTGATACATTGCATGTCTCTATCACTTCTAATTTTTGTGTGTGTTGAAGCTCAACCTATGAAACTATGAAATTTAATACATTATGGATAACCTTACTTTAGTTCTAAACCAAAAGCCATAGCATTTAACTGCAATAGAATGTGGAGCCAAATATTATGATAGTTTGATACATTGCATGTTTTGCTTCTGAGAAACAGGCCATAGAATACTACCACAAACACTTCCAGACTACCTCCAAAAACTATAATAGATACAAGGTGATATTACAAACATGCTACAATAGATCTTCACAAGTTTCATTTTTCTCACTAATGATAACATTAAAATTTTGCAACTAATCACACCACTTGTCACGATGCTTCCCAATTTCAAATGCTCAGACATGACATGACATAAGTAATTTTATTTAATTCGCACCGATTTTTTGACCCTTTAGTAAACACCTCTAACATTACACGTTTGACATCAATGACATATGTTCATCAGGCATAAATAATTAGAATATTAATTAAATCAATGTTAGGAAATACTAAGGTCAAGACACCTTAATTCCCAACAATGGTAACACTAGAAAAAAAGCTTATATAAATATTTATTAAATTAAATTATTTAGATTAGTAAGGATTCTATAAGTAATTTGACCACTAGCATGTATTTAGTATAAGAAGAGCTCAAAAAAATGAAGAAATATGAAATCAATGGACTTGTCAAGAGAACTAGACCAAAAACTACCTATGTTGTCTTCACTCTTGCCTCCGGCATAGGTTTTATTGACATTGAAAAGGATAATTTAAAGACAAAGAAAAGGTGGATTTCCTTGCAAAATAATGGAAATATACCTCTAAGATTAAGAGGTTGGTTGATATAAATTATCCCCTTGCTTTGTGTTTCTCTTTTTTTTTTTGTTTTCATTTATCTTGTGTTGTTTTCTACTATTATTTTTTTCTCCCTCTGTTGGGTTTTTTTTAATGCTTAATCCCATATCTCATGGGAATCAATGTTTATGACATAAGGTTCATTTTGTAAAAAGGTTTGGTACTTTTAAAAACCTACCAGTTTTACCCTAATTAAAAACATTATCCATGAAAGTCTTGAAATTATTGAATCCATGTGTGAAAGTTTATAAACATAATTTATAAAGAGTTTCAATAAACAAATTATAATTAAGTGTTTTCTTTGTCAATAAATTTATTATAATATATACATTTTAAAGATGTTTGATTTCTTCAATTCAAGCAAGTTTTCTTGCCAATATATTTATAGTGAACTTATAAATTTATCATTTCCATATTCTCATAGGTTAGAAAATATATTTCTTGTTTTACAACTAACATGATAGTGGATGGTTATATACTACCTCTTAAGTATTATTGATTGTTTATGTCAAAAATAAAATAATAGAGGATGAGTACTTATCACCTCTTAGATGTTTCTATTACATATTTTATGTCTAGGACTCTTGAGGATGGTTGTTGACCACATATTAGTTGAACTAATTCATACCTTTATACCTACTATGAATGATGATAGTTTCTTATGACCTTGTTTATGAATTTTCTTTTCCTACAACTACTTTTATTTTTTTTATCTACAGAGGAAAATAAATTCCTAACACATGATTTTTAATGCTATACTTACTTTTTTTATTGAATATATTATTTTACCTAAATACAAATTAACTATATTGTATTGTATTAAACTTTCATTTATAAGTTCTCATAAGTTTAGATAAAGATATATTGCTTGTTTTCCAACTAACACATGGTTAATTATTAATTTTCATAGTAACATGCTTGAGGATGGTTAATTATTTCCTCATTTATATGTTTAATTCTTTATACTAATGTCATCATGTTTGAGTATTGTCATTAGACTCACTATATTTTACTAAAATATATTTTTATAACATGAATTAATGAACTTAGAAAGTTATCATTTCTATTTACTCTCGGGTTTAGAAAATATATTGCTTATTTTGTGACTAAATTTATATAGGATGTCTGTACACCACCTTTTAAATATGGGTAGTGTTGGCTCCCAAAACTACTACTCCACTTCCTAGAACCAAATCTAACTCGTGAGGCTAGGGTTTTCGTCATGCAAGTGAAATCAGTTGATCAACAAATCATGGAGGGTTGAAGGCTATCTCTATGAGAGTGGATTATATCTCCTACACTTAGAGCTTAGATTATAATTGGGAGAGTGTTCCCAAGGGTATACCTTAACATGTGTTAAAATCACTTCAAATGAACAATTATAAATAATGACATCCAAACCCAACTTGATGTCTTGGTCCCAAGGACTGCCACTAAACCAAAAATAATTGGTTGTCGTAAAGCCTCTATATAGGTGATAACAATATACAATCATAACCCACATGCAATGAATTCATTTAAGGATCAATACAAAGATAGATCCTTGGTTATATCACAAGGAATTGAATTTATAGAATCTACTCCTACTCCTACACTACTACTTCATTTTTTTTTTGATGGTGTGAGATTGGTGCATGGTTGTATATCAGTGCCTATATATTGAGCAATGGAGTCAAAATACACAAATAAAAGGACAAACAAAAAAAGAAGAACATGGAGCTATGTATTTGCATACAATGATCATGAAATCTCACAATAGAGAATACTTATTAATCCATAATAAAATGCATATATCCATACATAAAGTGAGAAATCTATCATTACAAGCCTTGTAATGTTTTTAGAATGTTGTTACATTCATCTAACCCAACATTACATTTATGTCAATGAATGTGGCAGAGGAAAATATCTAGTTGTGACTAAGAAATCTTCTTGAATACATACTCAGTGTCATGTAGACATCCTTCGAAAAAATCCCCTAATAATACTAGTCTTCTTTTATTCTATAAGTTTGTAATCCCTCAACAAATTGGATTTGGCATCAATGGTTGTCCTACAACATACTGGAAAATATTTGGCCTTTGGTGAATCATAGCTAAACCAAACTCTATGAAAAAATAAAAAATCATACCTTAACACTTATTGTGTGTGAAACCCTAATTGCTACACTATGGCACATTCAACATTTGGGGCTAAGGATAAATTTCTCTCAAAACATGTGTTCCATATTGAAAGATGGGAATGACATTAAACTTTGGTGGTTGGGTGACTATTTTTCAATAATGGCGATAGTTGAAATCAAAACCTATGTATTGAAACTTTTGGCACCCAAAGACATTTATGAAAACACCAAGTAAACCCATGGTTGGTGAAAGATGCATTAATGACATCTTAATTTAGCAAAGGAGCAAGTGAGAGACAATCATAGAGAAAAACCATAAAAAATTAGATATTTAGGTTCCTTTGGAGTAGTCTACAGATTGAAATGAGTATTTGTGAACTTCTAGAGTCCAAGGAGATCATTTACAGAAATTTCTACTTGAACTACACCATTACAAACTAGTTTTGTGGGGAAATATAATTGAACCCACCAACTTCATAATGTTTCAAAATATCTTATTAGGATGAAAATTCATGATGATGATGTTAGCATGACATCATCAATGGATTAGGGGGCTTGAAATGAAGTGATGTCATGATGACATCACCAAGGTGGGATGACATCATCAATGTATGGATGTTGGAAGGAGCAAAGGAACTAGACCTTATGAGAAAATTCATCTAAACTAGATGAAAGGTAAAGTTAATGGATAGTTTTAGATGGGGGCCAAACTTCCACAATTTATTAAATTGGCTTACATTGAGGGCTTGCAAGAAAGTACAAGAAAACTAATTTTATTTCTAAAAGGGGGGGTTCATATAGGACCCAAATTTTTGTAAGAAGTTAAATTGGATTAATGAGGTTTGGATGTGGGGATTTTCCCCCCAATTAGACATTGTAGGGAAAAGCAACTGAACCAAAAATTTACACATGAAAGTGGAGGTTTAATAGGAAGTTGAATTCTTGAAAATATCATACTTAGCAAAAAAAAATCTACTTTTGGCAAGGACTATTACTTAATTGGCACTTGTAGGAAAACTAAATTGGGTTGCACCTTGCAATAGAAGGCATATGCACTGCACTTGGGTTGGTTGGAAAAAAAACCACAAAGCCATAACTTGTTTCCCTTAGAGAATTTCGTAAAAATTATAAAATTAACTAGGCCTAATTTTTCATGCTTTACCCAACTATGCTAATAAATTTAGCAAAGGACCACTTAGATTAGATATCTTATATTGGTTATCAAAAAATGGGTTGAAAAGGCCTAGATAACACATGGAACTTCATGGGACTCAAGCAAAAGAGGCACTACAAAGTGCCAACAACTAAAACTCTTGAGGATTGTTGTTTACCACCTCTTAGTTGAAACTCATTCATATTTTCCTACCTAGTATGAATAATTATTGTTGATTATGATTTTTTTTTTAATTTTTTTTTCCTAAAACTACTTTGAAATTAATTTTCTATTTGTAGAGTAAATATTCTTAAAACATGTAATTTTTAATGCTATATATACTTTTTATGGTTTGAATATATTGCTAAAGATGTACCCCTTGCATATTTTATGACTAGTGGTCATGAGGATGGTTGTTTATTGTCTCTTATTTGAACTAATTTATATTTTTATACCTAGTATGAATGATGATGGTTGTTTATGACCTTATTCATGAATTTTATTTTCCTACTTTTTTCAAAATTCTTTTCTATGTATAGAGTAAATAAATTCCTCAAATATGTTCTTTTTAATGTTATATTTACCTTTCTAATTTGAATATATTGTTGTATCAAAGTATGAATTAACTATTTATTATTGTATTTAGCTTTCATTTATATTAGATTGTAATTTTAGAGAAAAATATTGCTTTTTTGTAACTAACACATGGTTAATTCTTAATTTTGATAGTGACATATTTGAGGTTGGTTAATTATTGCTTCATATATGATTAATTATGTATATTGATACTAACATGTTTGAATATTGTCACTACTCAATTTATTCTACTAAAATATTTTCATAAAAATTGTTATTTTTTTTATATAGATGACATCCAAAATGTTGACTCTCTTTTCTACTCTATTAAACTAATATATGTATAAGGGTAAAAGTATAAAGTTATGTCACACTTTTATAAAGGAAACGACAACCACTAATCCCAATTTGTAACTTGAATCACTAAAAAGTGATATATGTTTTGAATTTTGAAATGATGTAAAATAACAAAATGTATATTTTTTAGTGTATTTTATGTTTTTAATTTTTTTAGAAAAATTAAAAAACTATTTGAATATATTTTTTTATAAAATTAACACTATAATTTAATTGTTGATAAAATGTTGAAAAATGAAATTGTATGGGACGTCACTCTTTATATAGTAAATTTTATTATTATTATTTTTTTTTTTTGGGTGTAAATTTATAACTTGCAACTTTTGTGATGGATCTATTTTTCACCATTTTGATATGTGTGTGTGTGTGTGTGTGTGTGTTTGTGTGTTTGTGTTAAAAGTTGTGTGTACTGAAAACATAACTGTTTCCATGGGACAACACCTTCTTTCTTAATTATTTATCCAAAATAAAATCAATTATATCATTTTGACATAGAATCTTTTCTCTAGTGCATCATATTTTTTCAAAAAATTTAATAAATTTTAGTATTTTTTCTTGACAAGATAATCAACCTTATATTTTGGTGTTGATGACCTAATTTTAGTAAAAATAAAAAATATAATATGGACAATGATTGAATTATTAAAAATATATACTTTTGAGAATTACACTTATAGATCTACAAAAGGGTATTCTTATATTTTTAAAAATAGATTATTTACATGAGTAAGAATTTTTGAAATATCAACTATTTTAAATATATTTTTTTAAATTGGCCCCAAAGTGGTGCTACATATGTATTTAGTGAGCAATTTTGGTTGGAAAAGTTGTGGCTCATATCTTAGTTAGAATACGTCTAACTAAACCATATGTTTGACCAAAATTGAATTTTAGTTGGAAATGCCTAAATTCGCCTATGTTCATAAGTTGGTTGAAAGTGTGGCATAACTTTATACTTTTACCCATAAGGTGAGCCTTAAATAAAGTTAATCATATATAGTCATTTTATTTTATGATAATTATTTAAGCAATATCTTATAGTATATTTTTCTTACATATAATATTTACTATGAATATATATCATGGGACGTGACCAAAATGTATACATGTTGCACAAAACAACTACAAAATATAAAGATATAAAATGTGTTTGATTAAATTTTTCTTTCTACTTAACTAATTCTAAATATTTGTGTTCTACATTATAGGAATGCTATTATGTACACAAAATTATACCTCCTAAAATAGTTTATAGTACCAATTCTCCATTACACTAGTATATGTATAAGGTGAGTCCTAGATAGCATTAATCTTACATAGTCATTGTATTTTATGATAATTATTTAAATAATATTTTATTGCATATTTTCTACATATAATATTTTCTATGGCCATATATCATGGTAGACAATCCAAAATGTATACATGTTACACAAAATAGTTACAAAATATAAATATATAAAATATGTTTGATTATATTTTTCTTTCCCCTTAGCTAATTCTAAATATTTTTATACTACATTGTAGGCATTCCATTGTGTACAAAATGATACCTCCTTAAAGATTTGATTGTACCAATGTTAGCACATCATATAATAGAGAAGATATAAATTAATTGCATTCTATATGATACCATGCAAAAGAGTAGGAAATTAACAAGGGTAGGTGTGAGGCACTTCATGATTCAACACAAAACAACGATAAAGTAATGCACAACACTACATTAAATGGTTTCCAGATATCATCATTTTTTCTTATGCCTCCAAGATCTTCTACTATGATCCCTAACTCATTTCACACATATGAATACATTGCGGGTCACAAAAACTTACACTCAAGAATAGAAAAACTATCAATCATTCATACATGGCCCATTTCAATAAAGAGTTACCTAGGAGTTCAAGTTATAAATTCAAACAATGTTAATTTCTATAGATTCTTTGCTAAGAAAATTGGAAATCATTTTTCCAAGTGAAGAGGCTTTATCCAAGCTTCAAGTCAATTGGACCTTTCCTACTGCTTTTAGAGATTTTGTTAGAATTTGGATTAAGAGCTCTCCTTTTTACCACTCAGATATCAAGGAAGTTTGGAACCAAAATCCTCTTCATATTGATTGGGGTCTTTGGAAAGAAAGAAATAATAAAATATTCAAAGAATAGATAAGGGATAGCAAAGAGATACTATAGAGTATAAAGAGTGGAATGCAAGATAATGGAAATGTGGCCAAGTTTGGTGCTACTACAAAGATACCTTCTACTCTTGAGCTAAAATTTAGTCAAAATTTGGGGACTACACAAAACCTTGATAAGGTTAATTATGTCAAAAGTCTACTGAGATGATAGTCAAGTTGTTGTTGGAGTATTAAGAAATGACAGTGGCCACATGATTGAATTTTTTTGCAAAAAAAAAAGGTTGCAAAACTAATTTAATGAAGCTAAAGCTCAATTTGTTTAGTGGGGAATTAATAGAGCTTTGTTTCTAGGCTCTTAGAAAGTGGAATTTGAAGGATATTCAAAGCTAATCATTGACTTGATCAAGAATTAGAATGTTCCTCGAAGGAAGATAATAAATTATATTGAAGACAATTGAGAGCTTTAATTGGCAATTTTTAGAAGTAAATGTGAATCATATATTCAAAGAAGGTAATATAATTGTTGACTCTCTTGGTGACATTTGTCTTCAATTTCAAGACTAGAGGTACTAGTTCTATAATAGGGAGCTCTTTCTTATGGTGAAGGAAATTCTATTGAATGATAGACATAGTCATCTCTTTGCTGATCAAGATAAATGATGTCTTCATTTTTATTTAAGAAAAGAATATTTTCAAGGACTTTATCAAGTTTGATTCTAGTCATCCCTTCCTTGTTACCTAATATGAATGTTAAATATTTTCAAAGCAATTTGTGTATAAGTTCAAATTTTTTGAGCTTATTCCTAAATGATCACATTGGGGAAGATAAAAAAAGATATCATCATTTCAAATTTGGGTTATATCAAGTTGAAAGTATGTCTTAATGATTATGAAGGAAAATGTATTAAAGGTGACAAGAGATTGAATGTGTGTCTTAATTATTATAAAGGAAATTGTATCAAAAGTGGCAAGATATTTTTTAGAAGGGCATAGGATAATTATGACTTAAATACTTGCTCTTGTGTTACAATAAGGTAGCCTATACTTGGGGAAATTATTATTGGAGGTGATGCCAATTCAAGACTTTGTGATTTCTCACATTTCATTCTTTGTTAGTATTTTTGGTGGTCTGAGTTGCAAGCCATGATGGGTGGCCAAAGACTCCATGTTGAACCTATATCTTGTAACTCATTGAGAAAGAATTTCAATTTGTGGGATATCTTTGAATAGGGTGGTTTAACTCCCTACTTTTAGGCTATGATAGAGCATAATGACATGCTCACTACCCAATTTTTTAATCCCTAGAAATAGGTTGTTACAGTTAGTAGGATTAATTTTGTGGTTTTAGAGGAGCTTATTGTTCATGCTACTAGTCTTAGTTGTGTGGGGGAGAAGGTGCAAAGGCTTAGTAAAATGATTTATCAAAATTTTATTATTTCTTTTCCTAAAAAAGTGGAGACTCTAAGGAGACATCAAAATGGGTATGATTAGGAAGCTCTACTAGCACCATGACCAATGGTAACATTTCATCTCATCAAGTATTTCACTTTAGAAGGTATATTTGGGACCATTCATGGCTATCATTTTCCTCTACTTGATCATTTGTGACATGATAATGCTCTAATTTTTCCATATTTTTTGTTGTCCTTCTTGGAAAAGTGCATTAAAGAGGTGGCCTACCCTCCTCTATATCATGGCCTCATCTTTACCATTTATAATTTTAGTCTTACTCTTCCCCTGTTACTAATGTGATAACCATTACCCCTACTAGGTCAGCCTAGAAAAGCAAGAACCTTATATATATGGGTTGGATAAAGGAAAAAAATAAAATTTATTTCCTTGAGGGGTTGTCAAACCCTTCCACTTTAAATATATCAAGATATATGAACCATATACTCTCCCCATCTAATCGCTCCTCTAAAAGAAAGAAGACTCATTTGGTTAGAAAAGGAGAAAAAAAAAAGACAAAAGAGTTTGGACTTGAAGAGATTCTCTTATCTCTTAAAAATAAGGGTAGAGAGAAGGTTTATCTCCCCCTTAAGGGAATGAAAGACTGCAATACGAAGGATTTTGCTAAGGGTGATGCCAATATTTCTATCGATACAACAATTGATATCTTTGATGAAGAGACCCCTAGGGAGTAGAAGGTTGTTTCTTCAAGGGGGAGACGAGTGATGAGACTTTCCAATATCTCTGTTGGGGAAAAAAAAATTAATTTAGAAGAATATTGAGATTTATAGAATGAGGAAAAAACCAAATCTTTGCCTTAGAACTCTGGTAATGATGACTATTTTGGTGACTATTATTCTCTATTTTTGCATAATGAAGTGGATGATTCCTTGTCCCTTTCCTCTTCTAATGAGGTGTCTCCCAATGTTATTCTAGAGGATTGCTTTGTTGGTGGTGATGAAGGCCATGAGACTACTCATGATAATAATAGTAATTTTGATGTGGTTAAGAAGATAAACGATAAGGAAAACAATATTGATTTCAAAGATGACCCCATCTAGACCTACTATACGAAGATTGAATACTTGTAGGTTAGAGTGTAGAATTTGGAGAAAAATTAAGATAACCCTACTTTTTTTCAAAGATACAAGAAAAAAAGGGATAATATGTATGACACTTTGAAGTTCTACTAGCATAGATTGGTAATAATGGAGACTAATATGAACCAACTTGTTAAATTCACCAGTGGGATCATAAGGAAGCCTATCATAGGGGTGGTTATTGTTCAATCTAAGTTGAACAAAAGGAACAAGAAATGTAAGAATGAAAAAAAAAAGTTGCCCATGGGAGCTGGAAATTGGGATGAGGCTCTTGGTGCCTTAACCAAGGACTAGAGTTCTCTTAATTATCTATTCTCTATTGTGTTCCTTTTTGTTGTGTTTGATGTTCTTTGTTATTTTTTTATTCTATCTAGCCTAGTGCCCAACCGAGTTGTTCTATTGATGATAAGAGCTTTATAATGTATTGTTCCTCTCTTTTGTAAGGGTTAGGGGCCCTTTCCCCTACTTATATCATAAAAAAACATACACCCTAGAAGAATTTCTCTTTCTTTATAAATCTTGACCCCAATAATATATATTTTAACTGTATAGTATACAATACTATACAAAAAAAATTAGTAAACAAAAGTGAGTAGGAAAAGGACATTTAATTCTTCAACACAAAGCAATTTTCAAGTAATGCACAACACTACGATCAATGGTTTCTAAAAATAATCATATGTTCCTATGCCTTTAAACTCTTCTACCATGACCCCTAACTCATTCACATATCTAAGTATATTGTAGTGCATAAAAACTTCCACTCAAGAATAGATAAACTATAAATCATGCCTACATATTTCATTTGGATAGAAAATTACCCAGGAATTGAAGTTATAAAGTCAAAAAGTGTGACTAAGTGCTACAGGTATTTTTTGAGCAAAGTGGAATAATATAAACCTTGGAACATGTCTCATGCTTTGTAAAACTTGACTCCAGTAGAAGATATATTAATAGCAAGGTTAAATCCATTTATTCAAGTTAGGGATGCATGAGGAGGGAAATTAAAATATAAATTCCATACCATTATCTTCCCACAAGATATTAATGCTACTACAAAATATTTACCTAGATGTATTAATCAACTAGACATGATTATTATTAGAAGGCAAAGTGTAGATCATAAAACTAAGATTTTTATGTTAGTTTCTCACGAGTTCTCAAAGCCCTATAGTACAATATTGTGCATGGTCTATAATAAATAGATTTCTAACTTGATGAATTTGCACTCTTAAGCTTACCTTACACTCCTATATGTGTAAATAGGATTCCCTGTGACTCTACAAATATATAAGAACCTACAACCCACTCCTTATCCATAAGCATTTATGAGTTTAACAATGTTGAACAATAATTAAATGAAGACTCTTATTTTGAAGTTGTTCTCCTAATAACATTCATAGAGGTTGAAAAAATATGTAGCTTCTTAAGGTGAAACAAGCTCACCCCACAAATTTTATGAAATTTCGTCATATTGATTTATTATCAATCAATAAGTAAATAAAAAAAGTTTCCATCCAATGGCATTCCCTACTCTCTTCCCTACTTGTGTAGCACTTTTTAAATAGACACACATAAAAGATGTTAAAATTCATGAATATGATCTACATCATATGTGATGGCATGATAATAGGTTTGGTCAACATCCATGCTTTTATTACTTCTTGTTAAATATTATGATGAGACATAGAAGCCAAACAATAAAAATAGTGTTTTTCAACCAATTATTTCATGAAAGAGTACCAAATATAGTTTCTAAACTACATAGATTCACATGCAAGATTTTCTTGACAAAAAAATTGTTGATCACCTTACACATTTTGGATCAAATGTGTATGGGAAAAGATACATTTTGGATCAAATATGTATGGGACAAGATACATCTTGGATCAAATGTGCATGGGACAAGATATGGTCATATCAATTGGTTGTGTAAATGCATTCTTCACATAGTGCAATGCCTAGCATACCACCCACTAAACCAACACAAGCCTACTAGTGGAGGATCAAAAACATAATTAACAATCAACATTTAACTACACTTTATATGCATAATAGTGTAACAACCCCGGTATTCTACTCAGTATAATTTCAAAGTTTTCACCCCAAGTGAATGATCCATGATGCCATAACATAGCAATAAGAAATTTTCTTTCCATATTTTAAATTGCATGCACATTTGAAATAAACTCTATTTCCAAACTTCCATTGCATTTCATTATAATTTCACAAATCTTTCCATAACATAGATTCCATATTAAATAAACTCAAGTTTATCATTCATGATTACATTCTTCCATATAAATGGGTACATGATACATGCATAGCTCCTCTAAGCTTCATTTGGTAATAGATATACAAACTAGTCCTGATGTCACCACATTGGTGCATACATTCTAGATGTCTCCATTCCCTGGCATGCACACTCTAGTTGTCCCCAATACTGGCACAAACATACGCAAACCTCAGGTGCCAATTGATGAGGAGAAGCATCACTCAAGCACTTTTCCACCAACCACAGACTCAACTATGGTCCCCCACACATCTGCCACATATGGCATGATGGCCCTACCTTTCGATGAAGTGATTGGTTGGTAAAACCCCATAACAATTGCCTATCTGAGCTTAGTGTTTTGTCCTACATAACTAGAACTTGTAGACACTACAATCCTAAACTAGCATGCATAAAAGGAACACATTAAATTGACAATGAAACCAATGGAAAATTACAGTACTTTGGCCAAAGTATTCTTGCCCAGTACTATGAGTGACATTCATCCTATTCACATACACTACCATAGCTCAGTTTGGATTATAACCATTCACTAAGCATAGGTAATTTCCTTCCATAAGTAATCAATAACCTCAAAAATAACCTATTTCCCTTTTTTCCGAAAACACAATGGTATCTCTACCAATAAAGCATAAGCATATGTGACCCCCTTCAATGGATATTCTAATCCTAGGTATAACATATGAGTTGATCTAGTCTACAAATTAACTTTGCAGAAACAAACTATTCTCTTTAATGGACAACCTACCTAGTCCTAGGAATAACTTTGTAATCTAAATTATAGCTACATAAGCTCCATCTTATCATAGAGTAAATATTCATAATTAACCGACTTCATTCAGTAACAACAATAAGTGATTCTCATCAAGAGTATAATATCATTAATAAATGACCTCAATCAAAGAATATCAATAAATGATTCTATTTGAGAGTGTAATCTCCTTAGTAAAAAGGGTTATTCAAAGAGTAAAATCTTGTCAACAATATGACTTCACATCAAGAGTATAAAACATCCAATCAAGTAACAACTCAAACTTAATAGGTGATCCGACCTCTGGCTCCAATCAAGTAGTAATTCATAAACTCGGGTGACTAACTTGATCATAAAGGTGAGTCTCAACCTTGGTATACCCTAATTCTAGATATAATCTATAATCAACAATTAGTCTAATTGTGTAGGTTAATCTAAACCTATGTGCTTCAAACAAAGCTCAACTACATAACCCATCCAAGTTAGTTATTCTCAACTTATTAGTTCCAATGGGTAATCAAGTAAATATCCCAACCTAGTAGATAATTCTTAACCTAGGGTTTCAATATACTTCTCGACCCAAATAGGTTACTGTCAACCTAGGGTTTCATTCAATAGTAAAGTAATGATCAAGTGATTATTCAAATATAGATTAGCAATATGACGTCTCACCCTATCATATCTTATTACTGTTAATGTATTGCTAAACCTTGTCATTCCTAAGGTTTCCTAGCATTATAAGCTAACAGTATCAAGTCACTTCATGTCATTGATGCATTTCACGTTATACATGTAGTGTAAACTATCTATGTATAGAAATAACATCTAAGTTCCCATATAGGGTATATAAGAGTATTAAATCACTCCCTTAAGCTACTCACGCTTCATCAAATCTAGTATATAATACTATTGATGACATGCACTCCTTAATATGGAGTATGTAAAATCACTCATAAGGAAATCATATCATTAAGACTCTTTTCCTTTCCAATAAGTAAATAGATTATTACTCTAACTCAAACAATCAAATGCAAATCCAAATAAAACATACAAGACATTCATTCTTTCAGAAAAATAGATAAACATAAAGAGAATAGAATCCCATGCCTTTTGATCGCTTAAACCCAATTGACCAAACTGTTTCTATACTTCGTTCCTTCTAATGACAGCTTGCTAAGCTTCTCTCCAATACTCCAAACCACTCTATTAAATACCTCACAATAACTCACTCGCTTGATCTCACAAAATTACTCTCTATTCCAACACTAATTGTCTCTAGTATAAATCAGTAGAATGTAAGTATGATCAGCGTCCAAAGGAGAAGAATAGCTCTTCTATTTATACAAAATATTGAGACAATTATGCCTACAGTTATGCTATGCAAATTGACACTACTCAGAACGTTGACTTCACTATTAAAGCACTGCTCTATTCTCTTAGATAGTACGTTGTGCAAGCTTTCCATCTTCACATAGTGTGCATCACCTTTATCTCACTATGTTTTGACCATTAATTACATATGCTATGTTCATTCAATGCTTTATATGCATATATGTAGCTTTATGCGTTGAGATTATATTCACCTGATCTTAAACAACACATGCTTTATTCTTATACAACATGTAGCAATGAAGATCTGCCACTTTGACTTCTAACGTGGCTTTTTAAACCTTCCAAATTATGCCTTGTATGGCATATATATAGCTCTCTAATATGCTAAGACAATAAGCCATTCAATAATGAATGTTTTGTCTCTAAATTCATAAAAACAATGCTTAAGGTTTAAAGCCAAGCTAATATCAATGTGCTGAGTAAGCTTCCCAGGCGCTCCATTATATATATATATATATATATTGTTTATCTTGTTTATCAAATTCAAACATATATACATTTAAATACATTTATACACATATACATACATTAATGTATATGTATACACGTTTCTTTAATGTAATTATATACAATACATTAATGTGTGTGTGTGTGTATATATATCGTATATACAAATCATTATTTCAATACCCATTACTCAACACATATATTCATATCCTCATCACCATGCATATATACATTAAGAGTATACATATATACACATATATAATCAGTTCCTCATGCATGTGTGCTCGTAAGTATTTCTACTTACATACATATGCACATGCTTATAAACGGTCAACATATATATATATATATACCCATATACATGTTTACAATTATCGTATATATGAATCAACAGAAAGCTCAAAGACTCAAAGATCCATCACGATAACTTGATCAAACAATCAAAGAAACCAAAGACATTTAATCAAGCATTTCAACCTATCCTTAAAGGTTACTTACTTGGTTCCAATTGACCCAACAACCACAAACATGAACATTCAAATACAAGACCATAACCGAAACCATAATCAATCAAAGTCTTCCAACCAATTCCAATAAGCCAAGACTAAGATGAAGGGTTTACTTATCCAATCCAAATTGACTCGACTCTTCTAAACTAAATCTAGGTGTGAGTGTGTGTAATCTCAGTTAGGTTTCATTAAGGGTTACCCAACCAATCACTTCTCCTGAGTAATACTTCCCCTCCCTTCCAAAGGATTGAACCTGTACCTACATCCAACTTAGCATATTTGCAACAATAGTTAGACATTCACATGAAATCCACATGCATCATAACACATTTGTATCAACAAGGCATTAGAATGTACATAATACATAGCATTCAAAACATATTCATTCCTTTGAAATCAATAACATCTTATTGCATATTCACATATTTCATTTATCTGATATACTTATCAAAGTGAGATTTAGCATTTATCAACATTTTCACTCAATATAAACATAATTACTCTTTCAAAGCAATAATAACTTAATACCTATTTTAGTACTCCATTCCTTAAGCAATCATATCGAAATCATGATTGCATTTATCTTCCTATTTACCCGTGAAGGTAAAATAACTTAGTAACAACAAGACGGGGTGTGACAAATAGGTTCATAATTTTGTGTGAAGAGTTCTTGGAGAACCTTTTACTTTCCCAAGACTATTGATATAGGTGAGTGAGATTTATCATCGTTTATCATATATATACCAAGTGATTATAGACAAAAATTATAAAACTTGTGTAATCTCACATATATAAGTAGTAACATAGAGGGTTTTCCCATATTCATGGCTTCTTTTGGTTACAAGGAGCACCTATGATTAAAATCATGGACTTGAATAGTCTATAAGCAATTGAACAAGTTGTGCAATGCATAAATAGGTGTGTTTTAGAATTGAGTCATTAAAAGATTTGGAAAGTAGAACAAATGGTGCCTCACTCCATTCTTGATGACCCTTGCTTGTTGAATAGACCAACAATCCTTGCATGTGACCCCTTTGCATACTGCATAAATTTAGTAAATTGGGTTCAAAAACACATAAAATGTAGCAAAAAAATGTTTGTAGGGAAAGGGGCCATCTTTGGTATCTCATTACAAAGCTCCTTGGGATTTGTACGCATCATCTTCTTTTTTTTACAAATAATAGTGGCTACACATCATTCCTAGCCACCTAAAAAGATGATTGGGTGAACATCCACAACCCATTTTTTTAATCAATTTGGCATAAAATTGTTGATTTCCAACCTATTCTATCTTACTGTGTAATGTTCAAATATATTAAAAATTATGTAGCAATTTCAAAAGTGTCAATCTATAAGTTATGATAACCTTTTGAAACACATATATAGAAATATTGAACCAGGGAATCTAACTTCTATTGCATTTCACTGTTTCATAATTGAGATTATTGCTGATTGTGGTATAAATGCATAAGAGTCTTGCCACTTGATATTACATTACCACTAAAAATATGTAGGCATTCCTTTGTGTCTTTGAATGTTAATAGGAAAACTTTGTGTATGCACCTTTAGCTCAAGAATGTACAATACCCACCTCAAGATTCATTGAAAGGTATATGGTTTGACTAATAATATTACAATCACTATCAATAATTGAAGCAATTCAAAGTACCACACAAGCTACAAGTGGAGAAAAAAAATATTCTAAGCATTGTTCAAGTATCCCTATTTTTTAGTTCAAGTCCTTCTAAAGACACTAAAATGTTTGAGTCCTATTGGAGTGAACTTCTATTCTAATTTCCTTTTCACAATATTATTTATGAATTTGGATCATATAGCTTAGAATATACCATCTATGAATGGGAAATAACGGATATCACCTATCATAAATGATATGTTGATTACACACCAAAAAATAAAATAACAATTATGATGAAATTATGCTTGAGGGACCAGAAGATAGATAATACCTTGATGTAGAGGAGTGAAAACTTCTATCCTCCCTCCCTCCACCTAGGGAATGATGTCATAATTGATTAATAAAAATACTTGGATGTTGATTCTTTGACATAATCCTCAATTGGGCTACCACTACAATTTCCCCCTCCTTGGTGAATAATGTTGCATTAATTGATTACAACCATTCAATGCACTAGTCCAAAGAAATTGAACCCAACTCAAGTATCACAAAGGGGAATATTTCTTTAGATCAAAAAAATTATTTCAACATTATTATGAACCATTAATCTTGAGTTGGAAGGCAAGCACCACTTCTAATGATCATACTAAGAACTACAAAAGTTTAGGGAAATCATACTTTGATTAATAATATTGAAATTGGACTTGCTAGAAATGTACCCCATGCACAAAAGCCATTGCTTTTTCTTGCCCAAATAGGTGAGGCTAATTTCAATATCAATGCATCAACCATTCATTTGGTACTTCAAATACCAATCAAAGACATGAACCCTCTTCAAGGCCAAGCTCTATCAACTTTCCAAGAAATCATGTATTTTATTCATTTATTTTAATTCGTGAAATGAGCTTCATTGGACCAAGGTTATTAGACCACATTTACAACAAGGTAAATGAATCATTCCCATTCCACAATCAAATCCCATTCGATGGAAAATCTGTTGTGTTTGGTGGTGACCTAGGATAATTTTCACCTATATGTGGCATTCAGATGTATGTTGGATTGTCATATGAAATTTGGAGAAGCTTTTAGACAATGGTCACACTAGATAATTTTTTGGCAACATGGAGACAAATTTTCCCAAATGAAATTTCTTAAACTCATTAAAGATATAAGTAATTTTATAAAACTAGAAAATTTGACAACTCCTATCATGCACAAACAAGAACATATCTGTAAATGAACAATATACATTTTTTCATCCATACATTTATTTGCAACAAATGATTTGATGAAACACACAACAAAAATGTTAAAAGAATTGGCCACACTAGTAGCATGTTATATTATAATGCAAAAAAACAACACTATAAATTTATATTTAGATGAAAAACAACTATATATAAAGGTGTTATTGTGTGTTGGATAACAAGTTATGTTAAATATAAATTTGTGAGTTACAACTGAAGTTGTCAATGGTGCACTTGGTAAAGTAATTGCTATTGTCCACCTATAAGTGTGAAATTCCAATAAAGTTTTCTTAGTTTTTCAAACTAATTTTTTTTAATTTGTGAATGCTTTGGTAAACTATTTTCTTCTAAGAATCATATCCTACATTGCAAATAGAACTAATAAGTGTTCCCTTAGTGAGGAGCACTAGACAAAGTGCATACATCAATGGTAGAGATTAAAAGGACTACCATCAAACAAATATTGACCATACACTTTGCACTAAATATATAATTGTGACATAAAACCTTGTCATGTTACAATAAATTCATATTTATAATATATAGAAAAGATCTTGACCTTACATTTACTACATTTTAAAAAATAATTTTATTTAAATTTTTATAAATGATGAGGAATCAATAAGACCTTGAACTTACATTAATTTATCTATTCAATTTAAATTTATTTATATTAAGATAAGAACTCTATTTAGTCTTCACATACACAAGCACATTTCATTTAACTAACTTATTGCATTTTGTCATTATTGAGTAAATATGTAAATTAAGTATTGTAAATTTTTATTTTTACATGGAATATAGTTTTAATTATTCTTCTATATTTTGGGATAAAATTATTGTCCTAATCCCCATCTTGTAAATAATTCACTTAATAAATTGCATGCATATCATATTTCTCATATAAAAAAAAACTATGTCAATTTTTTCTCTCTAACAAAATTTTATTCTGTAGACACCTAAAATTGTTTGAATGCATCACATTCCAAATTCACCATTTTTCATCATTTTCACTCATTATCTCCTAATTCATCAGTTTTAATTAAATAATTTCTAATTATTTGATTAAAATAATTTATTTTTCTATTTCACCTTAATTAAATAATTTTTATTATTTAGTTAATTTTTTAATTTCCCACCTTCTACTAATTAATTACTAATTTTCTTCAAACCCATCTAATTAAACAAATTTTTAATTATTTAATTAAAAATCTTAATTCCTCCCATCTCACCTAATTAAATAATTTTTGATCAGCTAATTTTCCTCCACATGGCATATTCTATTTTCAAATATGGAATATTCCCTTTTCAAAATATCTTCCATCCATAAATATCTTAAAATATCTTCCTTAAATCAAGGGATAGAGTTTAGTTAACTAAACCTCTCATTTGATCTCATCCATTGATCTCTTGATTTAATCTCCACCATTGATCTTCATCCCTCAATCTTCATCGTTAATTAAACCTTCATGAAATCTATAAAATAATCCTTCTCTTTAATTCAAATTCATTCACAATCATTCTAGAGCACCCATTATCATATTTGAACATTCAACTGAGCATTTGAGCTATCCTTGTGAATCAAAGTCTTCATCATCAAGCTTCATCAATATCATCGATCTTGCTTTTGTCAATTAGGTCATGCACAATTAATCAATCCACATATCGAATAAGCAAGATCTTACAATGGAGTACTAGGTTTGCATGCTTTATGAAGTAATTTGATATTAATTTGAATTGTATTCTTGATTTGGGTTTATTTCATAAAAGCATCACATTCAACTTCATTATTTAATGGGTTTAATATGATATTTTGGTTTTAGGTGTTTGGTATTTTATAACCCTAATTGCTTAACTCTTATTTTAATTTATTACCCATTATACTTGTTGCACATTCTAGTATGCTCGGTGGAACCCACGTCCTTGATTTGACGTTAATTTGAGTTGTGTTGAGTTACAAGTTATAGAGACACTTTTGACATGGATTGACACTTTTGTAACATGCAACAACACTTTTGACTGGACGACGACATATTTGAAAGGTATAACCATGCTTTTGATTAATGAAATGATGTGTTTGCTTGTTCTATTTTTCAAGTTGGCAAGTTACATCAACACTTTTGACTACACAATGACACATTTTATTTTCATAGCAACGCTTGTGACTATACATTAACGCTTTTGAGTTATAACGACAAGGTTAATGTAGCACTCAGAAATTAAGAGTGTTTTCAATCTGTTTTAAATCAGTATTAAAGAGAAAATTAAGAGTATTTTCAATTTATTCAACCATTATAAAAAGGTTTCCAAGTAGTCAACATCGTCCATAACACTCCAAGAGAGCTTAAATAAAAGGGAATTTAAATTGCATTTCATAATTAACAATAATATCAATGTAATGTATCAAGATTATACAAAGCATAAGTATTTCAATGACTTTCTCATATCAATATATATTCAACCTCTCTTGGAGGAATCAATCCTTCAAATAGAAACATCTTTTCTATGCTAAGTTATAAAACTTTAACTTTTCAAATCAATGTTACATTAAATACTTTCAAATCATACTTCCATTTCAAGTTTCAACAAGAATGTCAAAATACATATACATTTACAATGAGCTTCACAAGCCAAATCTGAATAATACATAAGTACATCAATAGTAAATAAACTTGGAACCACCAACCGCCGTGACGCCTTGGTCTTCTTGCGAGCTGGGGCCAAGAATGTGATTCAGGCGCCTTTTCCGCCCAACCACAAAGTCCATGACTTCCCCGGGTCCCTTCCTAACTCGAAGGAATCCCCGACCCTGCATAAAGGAGCCTAGCAACCCGAAACAGCAAAACAGGAGGGAACTCTTGATGCGTGCCTGATGCCTATATGCATTTCTAACATGAGAAATAAACACATTTCTTGCAACAGGAGGTGGCAGAGACTCAAATACATATAAGTTTCTAGGCTTTTAAAACAAACCCATCTATTTCAATGGTACAAGTGCTTGGCCAAGCAAAATAATACAAGTGAATGGTAGTTTAGAAAAGGTAATACTACCGTCTCTGTTTGCCCACCTTCGGCACCCTGTCCCGGAAGTTACCATAGTGAAGTATGAATAAATACCAAAGCAGAAGGTTATACACTTTCATACATGTTTCAATCATTCAATTAATTCTAAAAGAATTTCAAATGTGAATCCTTTGTAATTCAGTTGTAAGATCTCGTTTATTCCTTTGTAAGTAATCCCTTTTCTGTTTGGAATAAAGGCTCTGTTTTTTTTAAAGAAGGACGTATATGTCTTAATACTTTTCAGTGTATTATAAGAAGAAGAATTAATCAATTTATTTGAAAGGAACAGTGTTTACTGTTTTCAGTATGTATTCCTAATTTTTCCAAGCTCATACTGACTGATAGTGTAATTCCCAATTTCAATACAGGGTTCAAAGTAATAATAGTATACTGAAACAGTGCAATTTATTCAGAATTTCAGAGGTTTGGAAGATAATTTAGCATTCACATTTTATATTGTATTCCTTTACTCAGGGTATACTTCTGTAAGTAAGTATATGTTTAAGAAATCAAAATGCTTTCTAGTTTACATGGTTTCTCAAAACCTTTCTGTTCTTGTTTCAGGTTTAATATTACTGAGATATTTGTGTATAATTAACAGAGTTCATTCTATTTTCTGGAAATGATTTACCTGCTTCAATTTGTATTTTGGCACATAATTAACAGAGTTCATACTATTTTCTGGAAATGGTTTTCCTGTTTCAATTTGTATTTGGCACATAATTAACAGAGTTCATACTATTTTCTGGAAATGGTTTTCCTGTTTCAATTTGTATTTGGCACATAATTAACAGAGTTCATACTATTTTCTGGAAATGGTTTTCCTGTTTCAATTTGCATTTGGCACATAATTAACAGAGTTCATACTATTTTCTGGAAATGGTTTTCCTGTTTCAATTTGTATTTGGCACATAATTAACAGAGTTCATACTATTTTCTGGAAATGGTTTTCCTGTTTCAATTTGTATTTGGCACATAAATAACAGAGTTCATACTATTTTCTGGAAATGGTTTTCCTGTTTCAATTTGTATTTGGCACATAAATGCATGGATATCTATATATATATGTATATATATTATGTATATGCAACCAATTGTATATGTATACATATATATATATATATATGTATGTGTGTAGGAAATCATGTACAATTGTGTATAATTTGCAGAAAGAAATTCTGGTTTATAAATCTGTTCAAAGAATTCACTGGCCGTGCACACAGAACAGGGTAATTTTTACATGGTTTCCTTACTGGCATTGAGCGACTAAAGGGCTCAGGGAAGCCCTTGCCCCTCCCATGGGGAGGGGGCGGGCTGTGAGGGGCTCGCGCCTCCTCCACAGGCCGCGGCCTGTGGAGGGCGCGAGCCTCCCACAGTCCACGACCTTCCCATGGGGAGGGCAAGGGAAATAATCCCTTCCTCTTTCCTCTAGTTAGCAATTTCAAAACTCAGAATAAAGAGAGACATTTTGCCCAGTATAAACTGCATTCGAATTTATCTCAAAGACATTTTGATTTTATTCAGATGACAGAATTTTTATGCAGACCAAATATGCAGACATATATATATATATATATATGCATGGGAGTTCGAATTCCTGTGCATATATATATATGCATAGATATATATATAGGTTATATCATTTCAATAAAATGCAGACTTGCAACAAAATGAAAACCCTAATTCTGAAGGAAGAATGTGTACTCTATAATTGCAACACAGAGAAGTAAGCTGTTACCTAGATTTCAAAACGAAATTGGAAAGATTTCTCAGTTGTTTGTACTCTAATCAGAGAATAAAACATTTCATTCCTTCCATTTCCTTACTGCAGCTTTTAAATAAAATTAAAAGAAGGCATAGCAATGAAAAGAACCTGGCAAAATTTGCTTCCAGTGCAGATGCCCAACAATACCTTCTTCGCCTCTGTTCCAGAGCTCTCGGATATCCTCAATCGAAGTCCTCTTTTCTTTCTTAAAGCCCTTTTCCTCTTTTTTGAGGATCATGCATAAAATTTCCAGATGACAGATCGAATTCTCATGCAATTCTTAAGGATTGCCACATGCCAAGTGAATTGTTGGTTTTAAGACAGAATTCCAGAGCCCAATGTTCTCTCGGGCTGTTCATTCTTCATTATTTTTGGAGAATTCACCATATACCAAAACAGAAATATATATATATATCCCTTTTTATGTAAATTTATAATTTCATTTTAAACACAATGTTATATTCCATTATTTATTTTGTTTTATTTTTTTTTTAATTATACTTTAAAAAAAAACAGATTTTTCCTTTTATTGCTCAAATAAAATGGAGATTAATTAAAATAGAATAAGCCATACTATTTCCACAATTTCTAAGGTCAATTAAACCATATTTTAAATTTTCTATGCTAATCAATTTCACGCAATCACATTGAAAAACAGATATGCCCTAATGCAGCTACATGATTTAAGTGGTGTGTGCGTAATCGAGAGCTTCTCCTCTTTTACCCTGTCGGGGAGCTAACCTTCTTTTCCTCAATCACATTCTTGGCCTTCGATCACCTTGGCCTTCGATCACCTGCAACTCATATGCACTCAGGCGTGCAAAAAAAAAATGAAAATGTATTAGTAACCATTACAGAAACATAAATTTAAACAATAATTAATCAACATTCCTATTTTATATAAATGCATTCAAAATTCTTGAAAGAAAACAATTATTTGTTTCTACATTCCCATACATCAAAACATTGTAGTATATTATATTGCTTTAACATGTATCATAATTCGTATCTTAAATCTCATAAAGTCATGGTCAAACATTATCAAAATAAGTCATGGTCAAAATAAGTCATGGTCAAAATATCATCAAAGTATGAGACGTGACAGTTAATCACAATGTGCATTGACGCTTTTGTAAAATAGTGATGCTTCTAATAGGTACAATGACTCATTTGATTTTTGTAATAACGCTTTTGATATTTTAGTGATGCTTTTGATTTAAATTTCAAAATTTTCACTAACCCCATCATTTCTTGAGTTTTTATAGAACTAACATAGTTGTGCATCCTTGGAAAATGTTGGGAGAAGACAAAATAAAACAAACTACTGATGTATTTGATGCAAGGAAAATAATCGTTAATGCTTTGATTTTAGATTAGTGCACATTTGAATATGGGTTTAATTAAAGAATTGATTGTCATGTTTGGTAGGATATTGGTGTGTATGATCTCTCGTTGTGTTATGTGCAATCTTGGAGATCAAAAGCACCACTAGTTTGCACATGTTTTGTACACCCAAGGAATACTAGCAAATTATTATCTTCTCTTGTGCTATGTGCGAGCCTGAGAATCATAAACACTAGTATCTTTGTTTAATTTAGTAGGAGGCCTACTTAGGGATTTCGTTTACTCATGGGGTATATAAAGGGGGAGAATGGAAGTTGTACCTCAAGGTCTGTCCAACATCCTTTAAACCAAGCATTGCATTCCTCGATCCACCGAGATGTGTATAGGTGAAGAGAAGAGGGGAGACCCCTCTCAACTCAGGCATCCCCGAACGAGCTCACTATTCACGAAAACATTATGAACCTTGTTTTTAGAAGCCTTTAAGACAATTGGTCAATGGATTAGTGGGGTGTAGGGTATAGTTATCATGCCTAAAGTTACTCACCACATACTCTTCTCTTGTTGAGGTGACATATACTCCTTGTTAGGACCTCATCCTTCCAAGTTAAGGGGTGTTAAGGTGTACATGACATTAGCATACCCTAGTTACTCATTCATTTAAAGGTAGTTCATTTTGGTAGGTGGGCCTCTACTAAGTCAATACACCTTTCTACTACTAATTAGGTTGTGTTACTTGATGTGTTTTCTTGTTAAGACCTATAATTGCCATATAGTGACTTTTCATTGAAAAGATGTAAAATTATCCAAAATACACCTTGGACTCAATTTTACATTCTATTATTTGTTGTGTGATATCTCTTTCCAAACAAAAAAAATCCAAATTAGTCATCAAAATAGCCAAATTAGTCAATTACTTTAGATAAATTTTAGGATCAGCTATAGAATCATGCTTCTATATTATAGTGACGCTTTTGTTGTCACTGTGGCACATTTGACAATTTTGTGGTGCTTTTGTAAACAACTCAATTTTTTTTATCAAAAACACAATGCTTCTACTTTTCATATTGATGCTTTTGTGCAACTTGACACGTTTGATCAAAATTGCTCTCTATCAATTTCAAATCCTAGGTTTACATAGTCATGCTTATGAAACACATCGACACTTTTGATAAGAATAATGATGCTTTTTCCATCGTTTAACACTTTTCCCATATCGTGTCACTTTTGATAGAGGGAAATGCATCACTTTTGCGATCCTATGATGCATTTGATAAGTATAGTGATGCTTTTGAAATATAAAGTGACATATTTGACTGTCAAATTAAACTTTTAGAATCCTTAAAATTCCAATCTTCAATATTCAATAGAAAGTCAATCTAGGATTTGAGATATGTGTTGTAACAGACCTATAACCAACATACCTCATCCATACAATAAATAAATTTTCACCCTCATCTCACACCTTTTTTTTCATCTTAGACTTTTAGAGTTACACCTCCTTAACTTTTGGATAAACAGTGATATCTCAACCATCAACAAACATCAACACTTCCAACAACCAAAATCATTCATAGTCTTACTTTGATCTCTCAATACCATCTCCTAGTTTAGCTCTTGCTTGAAAAATAGTCATTTTCAAGTACTTAGTTAAATTAACATCAAAATCCTTATGAGCAAACCAACTTTGTAGTCTTTGTCTACTTCTAAGTTTGTAAACTCACCATCATCTTCCTTTTCTTGGAATCATTAGTCTAGTACAAGTAAATATCATCCTTATTGCATATCAAAATGAGATCTAATCTAACTTTTACTTTTGGAGGTTTTCATATCTCCCATCAAACCAACATCATCAATGTCAAACCTTTGTCCAAATATATATAGGATAACTCTCATAATTCCAATCTTGAAACAAACCCTCATCAACATCACATAATCTCAACTTCACTTACATCCCATCTTTCATTAGTTCATGCCTATTATAAGGTCCCAACATAAGAAAATCATGGCATCAAAACCTAAGTAGTTCAAACGTTACCATGCTTATGACTACTACCAGTACAACCTTTGGGATGCTTAGTGATCTATTTGATTCACGTACATATAAAACACCTCAACAACCAATTGAACAATAAGTAACTCAACAACCTCAAGATCAAACCATCCTCATAGAAGACATTACGAATGAATCCAAGTTATCTAGTGAATTCATTGAGGAAGAAATTTTGGAAATACAACAAGATCCCTAGTTGTATAGTAAACTTTATGCCCTTATTTCTATGGATCCCAACTCTTAATTTCTTAAACTTGCACAAAATAGTGCCAAACTACCCTTTTATTATAACATTGTAACAATTAGGGAACAATCTCAAATAAATGTCATGACAACTAGTGTTCCTATACATGAGAACATGTCCATGGTGCACACTATCATTGAACAAATACCACCACCTCCAATCCCAAACATATGAATTCAACCTATGATACCAACGTATGACATGGATTTCATACCATTTTTAAAACAATTTGTGAATCCATCATTACCAAAACCCAAGCATAAGTGATCAAACAATCCAAAATCACCAACCACCAACATCCCACTATTCTCAACACATGTTTCCATAACAACATACCAAACTATACAAACAACCCTTTTACAACAACAAGTCTATCACTATTTGTGCATCTTAGTGTTACAAATACAACACAAACAACCAATACAACAAGGATCATAAATAACCCCAATAACCCAAGTCAACCTTCCAACTCCCAAACTACATTATTTTTCATCACAAAACAAAATTCAACAATTACTATGCCAAGAAACTATAGTGCATCACATCCTACACCAACACCCACATCTCAACAACAACCCCAAATAACACCCCAACCATAATACGTTCAACAACCTCAAACAATACCCTAACCACAATATCTTCAACAAAAACCAATCACACCACAACATGTCCCACAACAAAAATACATCATACCTCAACAACAACCAATCACACCACAACATGTCCCACAATAACAATATATTGTACCTCAACAACAAAAAAACCTCCACCATCAACAACAAAACCTACACCAACAAAAACAATAAAACCTATCACAATAAAAACCTTCCTCATACAATCTGTATTACCTTACCCGTGGACAAAACAACACACGACATCAACAACATCCCTCATATAAATCATATATCATACCCCAAAACATGACACAAAATCAAAACCCATCATACAATTCATCATCGATCCTACAACACCAAACATACACTCCACCCCATCAACCTAAAAACACTCAGCACAATGACTTGACATTCCAAATCAAAAATTTGAACAAAAAAATCACAAACATACAACTAGGGCATACAAAGAAAAACTGCACACTTAAGGACATTTATCCTTATCCTTTTGATAGAAGCATACCAAGGATATATTTTCCTCACAATTTTGAAATTCCCAAATTTGATAAATATAAGGGAAGAGGTGACCCTCGTGAGCACATACAAGAGTTCTATGTCACTTTTCTAGAAGTCCCCTACAATGATACATATTTAATGCAACTTTTCCCTAGAAACTTAGGAGGACAAGCCATAGAATGGTTTTCTCATCTACCCTTCAAGGTATTAGAACATTTGAAGAACTAGTTGAAAATTTTGTTCGTCACTTCTCCTATAACATTGAACACGAGATAACTATGATAGAATTGTATAGCACCAAGCAAAACCAAGGAGAAAAAATTGCCTCATTCTTACAACACTGGAGACATAAAGCTAGCAAATGTAAATGGCCAATACCAGAAAAACAACTTGTCAACATTTTTGTGCAAAATCTAAACACATAAATTGGTTTCCATCTAGCGATACAATGTGCAAATACCTTTGATGAGATCATAGAGAAGGGACTCACTATTGAAAAGACACTTATCACTAAGGCCTTGTTAAAATCTATAAAGACAATAAGGAGCACACATCTAATTCTAATGATAAACCTTGCCTCCAGGCTAAAAACAAAAATGTCACCAATGATGGAGTGGTAGATGTAAAATTCATGCAAAACATACAACCCCCATCTAATAATCAACAAGACAACCAAAAAAATCCTCCAAGGGGACCACTAAGACCTACTAATAATACTAGATGTAAGTACACTCCCTTAGGGGAACCAATTGAAATGGTCTTAAAAAAGTGGTCTCAAACCAACCTTATCAAACTTCCAGAGTTTAGGCATTATGATGAACTACAATTAAAACCCTCATGGTACAATGACAATGACTATTGTGAATATCATAGGACTAAAGGACACAAAACAACTAATTACATGAGACAAAAACATAATACAAGACCTTATAGATTAAGGAGAGGTGAGCATAGATTAGCGTCCTAGAACCTATGGAAATAATGATTTAGGTATCTACAATAACCCAATCCTATACCATGGTAAGGGAAGTGACTTAGGGAATACTAAGGATTATAACAAGGTTAATCCCTCCTACGAAAAAATGTAGTGGGAGGTGTACAAGACCCAAACAATTGTGTTTCCATCATTACTATATTTGATCAAAGTTCCAAGTGTGGAGTCACCACACATCAAGGGAGAGTAACTATCTAAGGATTTCCACAACCATCTAGGAACTTACCTAAAGTTACAACAATCGATTATAGCCTCATAAAACATATTAACAAGACACCAACTCAGATATCTATCTTAGAACTTCTTAGAATTTCTCCAACACATAAACAGGTCCTAGAAAAAGCACTCATGGAATCTTTTGTCCCAACCGACATAGACACTGATCAATTCCAAGGTATGGTAGGGAAAATTGCATCTAATCACCGCTTGGTATTCATTGAAAAAGGATCTTCCATCTATTACATATCATAATCATGCTCTACACCTAGAAGTCTATGTCCACAAGCACACAATCAAGAGAGTCTTGATAGATGGTGGGATAGGCTTAAATATTTATAACTTAAAATTGTCCAAACAACTAGGATATTCAGAAGAAGTCATTGAATGAAATAAGGGCATTACAATAAGGGAATATGATGACAATGAGCGTGAGTCTGGAGGCACTATCAGGCTTCCCATTCATTTTGGTCCAACAATTATGGAGACATGTCAAGTCTTGGATCTTGATCTACCATATAGCATTCTCCTAGGATGCCCATGGATACATGTCATGCAAGCCATCCTATCAACCTGCCACCAATGCATAAAATTTCCATTTAATAAAACTGAGGTTACCATCCATGGTGACCCTCAACCCTTTCACTATTGCAAGAACTTGGAAGAGAAATATCACAAAATACTCCAAGTTCCAAACAATTACACTGCCCTTCACTCGTCAACTTACATCGATCCATGAACACTAGCTTCATCATCCACCACTCATAAACCTTTCATCAAAATTAATATCCAAATACGAGAAAATGGTTGTATTGACTACAATCTTAAAAGGTCCTTCTATGTAGGACAACTTCCATCTTCTCCTAAGATGTATGGGAAATCACAACATATTGATAAAACTTCTTCTATCATCAAATTTTCACATATATTTTTCTCTAAGTGGGGGAGAACTAAATAAATAAGTCATAAAAGAAGATATTTCTCAATGGTTATACCATGACGAAGAGGAACAAGCTACTTTTCCTATTGATCAAAATAGTAATGGTTTTTAGATGCTTAAGAACATGAGATTCAAAGGCTATGGTGACCTTGGTCTATGCCAACAAGGAATCAGAGAACCCATCATTCTTGAGAACAAAAAGAAATATATAGGGCTTGGATATGGTCATCTAGATAATGCTACCCCCAACAATTAAAATATTTCTAGTGAGGTAGTTGAATCTTCTCCTAAGCATAATATGTCTAACAATGATACAATTGAGGACTCTCTAATGTACATCACTTACTTATTTAAAAGCGCGTCCATTAACACTCTCACTACCCTATCATTCACTCCACCTTCAATCGATAATGACCTACAAATAGTCTACCCCCAACTCATTGATTGGGATCAACAACAAGCACTGATTCTAGATTTGTTTGAAAATGATGAAGCTATTGTCGAGTTCATGGGAATTAGATATGTTATACTTATAGGAGACCACAAAGTAGGATTCAACATAAAACTTGATGTGGAATCATACTTTGGGGAGAACCCTGAATCTTTCAATCGCAAAAATGAAAACATAAAAATTATAAATATACCCCCAAGTGAAAACCATAATGTGACACTTTTGGATCGAGAAAAGTAAAAACATAGAACATATTCAAGGGTGAAAACCTCTTTGAGGCACCTAAGGATGAAGGATTCAAACTCCCAAGTATGGATCAACATCAAGATAAGTTAGTAGTGCTAGTAGAGGATTTAGAGCAAGTGAATATTGGAACCACTAATACACCAAAGATAACATTCTATGCAGCTTCACTAGATCTTGAAGAGAGACATAATTTCATAGAATTCCTAAAAAAATGTAAAATCTACTTTGTTTCCAATCTTACACTAACATTCCTAGAGAAGATACTACACTAGTGGTACATCACTTAATATTATATCTAGGAGCTAAGCCAATGAAACAAAAGTTATGAAAATTGCACCCACATATTGCATTATTGGTGATATTAGAGCTACATAAATTGTTAGATGTGTGTTTCATAAGATTAATCGACTATCTAGAGTGGGTTTCCAATCTAGTACCAGTTTCCAAACCCACTAGGGGCATCCACATTTACATCGACTTTAGAGATTTGAACAAAGCTTATCCTAACGACGACTTCCCATTACCATATATTAACATCATAGTGGATCTTATAGTAGGACATGAGATGTTATCCCTCATGGATGTTTTTTTGGGTACAATCAAATCAAGATAGCACAAGAAGACCAACATAAAACACCTTTCACATGCCCTTGGGGTACATACTATTGGAATGATATACCTTTTGGTCTAAAAAATGCAAGAGCAACATACTAGTGAGTTATGATAGTGATTTTGCATGACATGTTCCCCAACATCATGGAAGACTATGCAGACAACATTTTATCTAAATTAGTGACAAGAAAAGGACACCTAGAGGTGCTAGCTAAAATATTTGATAGGCTTAAAAATATCAAGTGAGACTTAATCTGAAAAATTGTGTCTTCGAAGTCACTTCTGGGAAACTTTAAGGATACATAGTATCTCAAAGAGGTATTGAGGTGGACCTAATGAAAGTAAAATAAATCATTGATATTCCTCCACCTAAAACCCTAAAGCAACTATGAACTTTACAATGGAAACTTCAATCTATTAGAAGGTTTATAACACAACTAGTAAATAAATGTCACCCATTTACTCATCTTCTTCGTAGAGATATCACATTCAAATGGGATGAGAAGTGTCAACAAGCCTTCCAACATCTAAAATATTACCTAGCATCACCTTCAGTTGTGATACCTCTAGTGGCAGATAGACCATTGATCATGTATATCTTAGCAATAGTAGCAGCATTAGGTGCTCTCTTAGCACAAAATGATGACTCAAGGAAGGAAAGAGCAGTCTATTACATAAGTCAAACACTAGTCATCTATGAGCTTAATTATACCCCTATCGAGCAAGCATATTTAGTAGTCATTTTTTCTTCTCAAAAGCTATGACACTATATGCTTAATTGTCAAATAAAGCTCATATCTAAGGTAGATCCACTGAAATGTCTATTGGAAAAAGTAACATTCATAGGTCGCATGGCTAAATGGGTCATGATACTCAATGAATTTGATATAAAATATGTGGATAGGAGGAAAATCAAATGATAAGTCATAGAAGATCAACTAGAAGATGGACCATTATATGATTCCCTCAGATCGGACTTCCTAGATGAAGTAGTATTCACCATCACTTGTACTAGTCAATGGAAGTTATATGTCAATGGTACTCATACTCAGCATGGATCAGGGGCATGAATCCTCTTCATCACATCCCAGGGTGATTGCATACCTAAACCATATCGGCTAGCTTTTCCATGTATGAATAATATAGTCAAATATGAAGCTCTCATTATAGGCTTAATGATGGATATATAATGGCAGATCAAGGGCCTATAGGTTTAAGGGGATTCCCAACTCGTAGTGAGGTAGGTCAATAATGAATATCAAACTAAAGATGACAAGCTACTTCCCTACAAAAGGATGGTGGATAGTTTCAAACAATACTTTATTGTTTTCTCATTCAAGCAGAAAACCAGAGTCAACAACAAGGTGACAGATGCTATGGCAACCATTGGGTCTCTTCTAGACATTCCACACAACAGTCACATATGTGAATTCCTTGAACTAAGCAACTATTGATATCAACATTCGAAGTCCATAAATCAAAATTTGTGTGTGAAATTGTTGGTCCCAATCCCCCTTGGTACCATGCTACCCAATCTCACTACTAATATTAAGAAAAAAATTATTCATTGATCATCTTGCTTCACCATACTTGGTGACACCCTTTATCAAAAGAGTCTCGATGGTACTTTTCTTAGATGCCTTCACACAGAAGAAGATTCAACTACCTTACATGAGGTGCATGAAGGTGTTTATGGGTTGCATTCTAGTGGCCCTACCCTTTCTAAGAAGTTATTAAGGATTTGGTACTATTGATTGACTATGGAACAAGAGGCACATTAGTTTGTGAAGAAATGCCTACAATGTCAACAACATGGTGACCTTATTCATGCTCTAGCACATGAGTTGCAACCCATAACTACACCATGGACTTTTTCACAATGGGGACTCAACCTCATATGTAAGATCTCTCCTACCTCCTCTAATGATCATAAGTTTATCATCACCCCCACCAAGTATTTCATGAAGTGGGTTGAAGCTATCCCTCTAACATTTATTACGGATAAATAAATTTCCAAGTTTATCTTAAACTATTTGATTTGCTAGTATGGTGTCCCCCAAGCCATCATTATGGATATCAAAACACCCTTTAAAAAATAGGATTTTTTAGATTTTTGCACCTAGTTCCATATCCAACACTGTTTCTCAACACCCTATTATCCTCAAGGAAATTACAAAGCTAAATCATCTAACAAAACCATATTAAAAATCCTTAAAAAGACTATCAATGGCATTGGTCGTGACTGCATTTACAACTTAATCCCACTTTATGGGCCTACTGTACCAGTATCAAAACACCTACCAGTGCCACACCATACTCTTTGGTTTATGGTACTGAATCCATATTTCCTATTGAGGTTGAGCTTCCATCATTGAGGATCTCGTTGCAACACCTTATTGATGATGAAGAATACTGAGTGTCCAAACTAATGAGCTAGAGTTGATGGATGAAAGACGTCTTCATGCACTTAACCATATTTAATCCTATCAAAATCATCTCCATTGAAGTTACAACAAAAAGATCAAGGGTCAAAAATTCCAAGTGGGATACCTAGTCCTTAAAGAGAATCAAAAGAGTCAACTGGATCGGGATAACAAAGACGAGTTTGAACTGAATTGGTTGGGACTGTTTGTTGTCACAACAAGCTATGGCTTCGGAGCCTACCAACTAGCTACACTTGAAGGTGAACCTTTGTAGGATCCTATCAACAATAGCCATCTCAAGTAGGTCTACAATTAAAACCATTGAGGTATCCCATTCAAAAGTCAACAAATGAACCCAAAAAAATCAAATAAAGTCAAAAAAACCAAAATTAAAAATAAAATAGACAAAAAAATCAAATAAAGTAAATAAAAATAAAAAAGAGGATAAAATATTAAAGATAAAAAAATCATCCTCTAGTGAAAACCACTTTGGTGGCACTTTGGACAAGTACCTTGGTGAAAATCTAGAAAATAGGTGATGCAGGAGCATCCAAGGGTACTAGCAATCAACATCACCCAAAATGAAATTATTTTATTTTTTATTGTTTCTTGAGGTTTGGTAATTATGTAGTTGGAGAATAAATTATAATATTAGGCCTAAATAAATATTAAAAAATTGCTTTTTATTATTTTGTTGCAAATTTTGGGAGTGGAGATAATTTAGGAAGTAATTTAAATGGGAAAAATCCAAAAAGACAATCATGGCATGGATTTTTGGAAGTTAACAAAATGCATCAAGGAGAATTTAATTTTTTTTCTAATTGTTGGAGAATCCTTTTCAGTTGCATGGGCATAGCCTTTTCAAAGGAGGAAAAAATTAGATTTTTAGAAAGTAGTGCAAGAGTGGTATTAACAATTTTTGGGTTGTCATTAAAGGCAAATTTTTAAAGAAGGAGGTGTGGCTTTTCCTGGGGAGGTTGGAGAAGGATTTTTTTTTAGGTTTGAAGAGGTTTTCCAATAGAAAATGGATTGGTGATACCGAGGTTTGTTGCAACAATGGTTTCCAGTTGAAGGTTGTAGGTTGTAGAAGCTAGAAGCTTGTGCAAGAAGACAGTTTGAAGGAGAACAATTTGCATTTGTTATTTTCTGTCTCTTATTATATTTTGTTTCAGTTTTTAATGGATTTAATCAACCCATATGGCTGCAAATAAAATGTAATTTTAGATTTGGTTATTTTGAATGAGAAGCTTAAGTCTCTTCTTGCATGTTTTTGTGACCTTGTCAATCATTTTCTTAGTTGAATTAGTTGTTTTTGTGAGTTGTGAGGGAGGGTTTTTTCCTCACTTCATCAATAGGCGCCATGGGTAAATAAGCACCATTCACCATCTATCAAAGGTCTTTCCCATCTCATCCATAATAAATCCACTTCATCCATCCATCTTTCATATCTCCACTTACACATCTACCATGGCTTGGTTTTTGATTGATATCTATCATTACACCCATCACCTAGCATCATCCTAGGGTCATCTCATCTAGTCTATATCATAAAACGATCCTACATCTAACTAGAGGCATTTTTCCTAAACCTAGTAGTCGGATTGGATCCTTGTTCATTACTTAAATAAAAAACATTAAAAACATTCAAATAATGAAAAATCGAAAAACATCCAAATAGTCAAAAAATAAAAATGACCTCAAATAATTAAAAAAATAAAAATAAATACATATTATGAAAATCCAAAAACATTCGGGGCGCCGGTCCCAGCTCAGTTGGTTAAGGTGTTCCCTGTAGCAGGGCGCCCACCATGGGTTCGACTCTCTGGCGCTCCCGTGGTACCAGTTGGTGTGTCCTGCCAGCACTGCTGGTCACGGTAAAAAGTTTACCGCCGGTGGGGGGTTATATGGGGGGCCGTGCTGCACCCGATTCCCCTCGTTAAAAAAATAAAATAAAAATAAAATAAAAAAAAATAAAAAAATAAAAAAAAATCCAAAAACATTCACATATCTCAAAAAGTTCAAAAACAACCTCAAATATATCCAATAAAAGTTTAAAACCATTCAAAAATTCCAAAAAGTTCAAAAAAATCATCATAACTCGTCCATTCGCAATAAACTTGCCATCTATAATAAAACATCATCATCTTCATCTTTGACGAAGTAAGAAAAAGAAAATGTGGCAATCATTGAAACCTAGAACACTCGTGAAAATTACTAGCATCGATCGTTGTCAGAACAACCCAACTACCTACATACCAATTGCCTAAAGCATCTAATTTAACATACAACATCATCGCCTTAACAGATATATCATTCCTACAATGGGCACAAGCACATATCAATGATTACAATTTCTTTGGCAATAGATATGATGGCTTTGATATATTTTTTCAATCAGTCTTTTATTTTGATTTATCTTTTGTCTCATTCCATCACTCACTCAACACCACCTTGATCTTCAATATCTTAGTGTGTCTAGAGGGGTATGCAATGGGACATAGTCACCATCTACTATGTTTGTGGGATGTTTTTGTAATATGACCATTGTGAATACTTTCCTTGTGTGTAGGGATAGTTTCAGGCAATACAATGAGCTTTGCATGCCAAGTTCTTTATACCTTTTTTGCATAAGGCCTTACTTGCTTTGAGGCTTCATTCTCTCACATGATCTAACAAGGTTTATGTATGTTAGATATGAACAAGGATACTCCTATCTATTTACAAAGTCAAAATCCATGCAATAGATATGATGCTACCCTAGTTCTTCATACCTTGGTGCATAGTGTCTACTTGCTAGATCAAAATAAGGATTGGTCTCATTATTTAGCATAGCCTAAAGCAAAAGAAAAATAATCTATCCTATCTCATCCCATTTCTAATAAAATCTTAAATCAACAATAATCATAGCTTTCTCGATATTCAATCAACATCATATCCTATTCTATCTATCCATATAATCATCTATCATTTATTCTATCCTACTCATCATACTAACAATTCTATTCAAGTATCACGACATACATAAAAATATACATCGCATCCTGCATCCACAAATCATTAGTAGTATCATATATCATATATCCTACATAGTCATCATATATATCAACAAAAATACAAAAAAAAGAATCATATCCATACATCCTGCATCCACAAATCATTAGTACCATCATAATACCACATCACCATATCATAACATCATTAGATCATAACATTGCATATAACATCACATTATAGAATTATTAAATGCATACATCAAATCATAAAATCACATGCATTCACAACATCCATATCCCATGAAATCATAATCATAGTCCATATCTCATCTCATATCTCATATATAATCAAAAGTGTGTTAGGATACGCAAATCTATATATCGAATATGTGTACAAGGGGATATCAAGATCCATCAATACATATATACATCATCAAAGAACATGTCTACAATGTATGTGTACATCAAAATACAATCAGAGACATAGCTACATCAAACTCCCCATCTCCTCTCGACCTAGAGAAGGAGGATGAGGAGGAACACCCTATTGTATCTACCTCATGATGGACCTAGTTGTTGTGCCTATCCCCCTGATGCCCTAACTATGATGGTGGCTGAGGTTGTCGAACCATTGATCCTCCCTCTGATATCCCCCTGCTTGCTACACTCCTCATTGAAAATATGGGAGATCTCTTCCCAGCTGGCATCGCTACCTCATAAAGAGTATTGCAGTACGTGGCCTCTTGGGTGAGTAATATCACCTCTCATATTCTCTACCATCAATACCATTTCTCCCTATCTGACAACCTCTAGTTGTTGCCTCTGAGCCCACTCTCCATCCCTCTCAAATGTAATCTACACCACTTGAGCCTCTGCCTACTATCAATGAGCTATCTTTACATCTCACTCTACTTTTCATTGTGCTAGTTGAATAATAAGGGTATCCCTCTCTCCTCTGTACTTGTCTTGTTCTCTACGAGCCTAATCTTGCTTGGACAGAGCTACCCATAGCTTGATATCATCTAGATTTCCCCTCGACATCTCCTCCTCTCCTCTTTGCTACTCTCCCCTCAGTGCCACCATAGGTACTACCTATTGGTGTCCCTTCCTGAGCCTCCACATTTTCCTTCAACTACCTCTGCCTCTACCTTTGGGCCCTACAAGGCTCTACCTCTCTCCTCCTTCACCTGCCACCTATTGCTCCATCATCAGGGTGCATGAACCTCAAGGGTATTTGTGGGACCCACCATGCATCATAGTCAACTACAACTCTTAGATCCTTAGCTTCATCTTCCCATATCCACTGAAATGACATCAGATGTAGAAACTGAGTCACTTCTATCTGGGGCATGACCATAGGTCCCCACTGACTGATCTCCCTCTCTATGCATGCAAACATCATGTGGTAGTCAAGGACAGGAACATCCTATGCCTTTCCAAATTGTCTCCTCATCCTGTTTGATGAGTACCTCTCTAGGATGTGAGGTGTCCTCTCATTCAACCACCTAGTCTGTCGACAATATGGCAAGTGAATATCATTGTCACTTCATGCCTCATAGTGAAGCCATGATCTCCATACGAACTCATTGATCTTGTTGATGATTCGTCTCTAGTAGTTGAAGTCCCTAAGCCTCTATTATGTCAAAAATGTTTCATAGTTGTATATAAATGGGTCACCTGGTGCTCGAGTCACCTCTCCAATGGGTCTTGTGACAACAATCTGATCCCACACCTAGATGTGAAGTAATGTGGCACCAACAGGTAAAGTGGTAGTTGATCTATAGACTACCTGGTGCATGTCATGGTACAAATGAGCCCAAATACAAGGTCCCCATGCATAAACTCAGCCATCCTATAACATCCACTCTCGAACATGGCCCCATCCAACTGAGAATCCTTTAGACCATTGATCAAGCATGATCTGTCCACAGATGAGTCCTCTACCACCAAGATAATATCATAAAAAATACTGATGTACTATCATAGATCAATTTGATCATTGTCAATGTCTAGCTCCTCATCAAACAAAACCTACTCTAATGCCTCTACACCTAAATCAGGATCATATGTGACCCTAGGACCCTCAATGGGAATCCTCATAATACACCAAACATCCTCGAGTGTGATGGTTGCCTCACCAGTAGGTAACCTAAATGAGGTCTTTGAATGCCATGTCTCTACTATAGAGATCATAAAAGCCCAATGTGCTTGGATCTCTGGCATGTATGCAATATGGAATAGACCAATCACTTCGAGAAACTCAACATCTAGCTCACTTAGATGGGCCATCCTTTCAAGAACCCAAGGTTGTCACTCCCTTGATAAAATGGTCTGATCAAGTACAACCTACAAGCATAACACCCACAATGTCAATTTGTCAAAAAAAATCAAAAAAATCTAACACTCCACAAATCCTTAAATCAAAAGTGAGTGTTTTTGCAAAAGCATCATTTTATCACAGTCATAAGAGAGCTCTTTTTCAAAAGAATTGCTTCACCATTTCAAAAATGAATCATTTTGCAAATATGCCACTTGATCACAATAAATAGAAAACCACTTTTCATAAGCAACATGCTTTGACAAAAGTGTCGTGATGAAATCAAACACATCGTGTCGGGTTTCAAACGTGTCACATTGGTGTTCAAAAGCATCGATCCTACATCAACATGTTTGATAACCTAACTTGTCCTATTATTTATGACACTTAGAACTATGTGTAAAAGCAAAAGGGATAGTCACATATCGGGGGGCCTGCTTCGATGGGCCATTGACATTGATAGTCTTTGTTTGTGTAGTGTGTAGTTTGAGGAACGAGTGCCATCTTTACAACAACTCAACAATTGAATCTCACTCTGAGCTTTGAAAACTATGAATTCTAAGAATGCAAATGAGGTGAAAATGACCCCCAAGGGCCTATATATAGACCCCGAAACCATGGATTTCACTCCTCCCACCCCCTTCCTCCCATTTCTTGCCTTCACTAATCCTCTTGATTAGTTTCCTTGCCACTTAGGACCTGGTTTTTCCTCCTTTTCTTCATTGAACCTATCTCGTCATCCTATCGCAAGCCCAACTTGATTTTTTTCTAGCTGACCTCTCGAGGGGCAACATACAATCCTCCCACCATTCCTTTGTCTATTGAGGCACAATGGGGCATCAAAAAAATTATTTTAAAGAATTATGTCTTTGAAACAACGTAACAGGTACATTGCCTCAAAGAGAGGCAAAATGTAGACAACTAAAATTATTTGAATGCATCACACATTCCAAATTCATTTTTTTTCTTCGTTTTCACGCATTATCTCTTAATTCATCACTTTTAATTAAATAATTTCCAATTATTTGATTAAATTAATAATTTTCCTCTATTTCACCTTAATTAAATAATTTTTGAATTCCCCCTTCTACTTTAATTGAATAATTTTAATTATTTGATTAATTACTAATTTTCTTCAAACCCATCTAATTAAATATTTTTTAATTATTTAATTAAAATATTAATTATTTTTCTCCACATGGCATATTCTATTTAAAAAAAAAAATATTCCCTTTTCAAAATATCTTTCCTCCATAAATATATTAAAATATCTTCCTTAAATCAAAGGATGAAGTTTAGTTAACTAAACCTCTCATTTGATCTCATCCATTGATCTCCACCATTGATCTTCATCCCCCAATCTCCACCATTGATCAAACCTCCATGAAACCTATAAAATAAGCCTTCTCCTTAATTCAAATTCATTCACAGTAATTTTAGAGCATCCATTATCATCTTTGAACATTCAATTGAGCATTTGAGCTATCAATGTGAACCAAAGTCTTCATCATCAAGCTTCATCAATCTTGCTTTTGTCAATTGGGTCATGCATAATTGAGCAATCCACATATCAAATAAGAAAGATATTACAATGGAGTACTAGGTTTGCATGCTTTATGAAGTAATTTGATCTTAATTTGAATTGTATTCTTGATTTGGATTTATTTCATGAAAGCACGACATTCAACTTCATTAGTTAATGGGTTTAATATGATCTTTTGATTTTAGGTGTTTGGTATTTTCTAATCCTAATTGCTTAATTTGTCTTTTAATTCATTACCCATTATACCCGTTACACATATTCTAATAAGAAAATTATCAACACAAGAATTTAATATAGTAATAATCAACCTACTTATATTACTAACACTATAATTACATGGAAAGACATAACTACAATGACAAAGATGCAATGTAATGACATGAGTAAAAAGCTAAAACTATAAAATAACTCTTAAGTAAATAAAATAAAATAACTATTGGTAAATACAAAGAAAATAATTCTTAAATAATTATAAAGTAAAATAAAATAACTATTAAGTAAATAAAAGAACAAAAAAATAACACTTAAAATATATAAAATAAAATAAATATATTTATATAAATAAAATAATTAAAAAAAAATAATTCTAGCATATCATAAATATAAAAATAACTCTTAAATATATAGAATAAAATAAATATAACTTATGTATCTACCTTTTGAAAAATCTATCTAAAATATAAATAACTCTTAAATAAAATAAAACAACTATAAAATAAATCTTCAAAATAAATTTAAAATGACTCTTAAGTTTAAAAGAATAAAAAAAATTATATAATAAAATTAAAAAATAAATTAAAAATAATTTGTATATCTAAACTTAGTCAAATAATGAAAATTTAAAATTATATAAATGATTTGGTGAGAACATTTATATATATTTTTAAAACAACAATGTCATGGCATATTAAATTGTTTTTAATATACAATTATTATATATGTTTGGAGTTAATACAAATGTGTACAAATCAATTGTAGAATTGTCATATTATAGTTATAGAATACATACAAAAGTTTATACCAATAGATACATCCAATTTCTAATAGATATACAAATATAATCAAATTTAATTATTATTTTTGAGTGCAAGTAACTTGACTTTTGTTACATTGCATGGAGGGAGATATCACCAAAGTGTTTTATCTCCAACCACAAACTTATGATCCTTTACACACCTTCCTATTAGAAGTGGTCTGATCCTTCCAAATCCAATGACCAACAATAAATTGTATTAACACTATCATATGCAATCAATCATACATACTTTAGCTTTAAATGACATTCAACTACCATGCAATCTTTAGGCAAATGCATGCAACAAATATTACTTTGATGGAAGTATTTATTTTGTAGGTACTGTGAATTGACATATTACTTTGGCCTAAATATTTATTCAATCGTATTTAGATTCACATATATGTAAGTCATTTGTTCATACATTTTTATCTCTTTCTTTACTCAAAATAAGATCATGCATTAATCTTTACAAACATAAAGTACAATTCAAAATATACATTTCCAAAATACTATAATAAGTTACACTCTTCATGAAGTTTGCACTAATTTATGTAAGAACAATTAGATATATGACTATTCTAAATAATTTATTACATAAAAATTATAAATAATATCGTTTAATGATTTAATAATTATATAAGAATGTTGTTCAAGCTATTTTTAAAAATATTCTGAATATAAACTATTCAAACACTAATGATAAACAATATTTTCAATCATATTAATTGCATATTCATACAACAATATTATCTTGAAATATTTTAAATATATATTTTTATAAAATAGATATACTTCGAAGGCATTTCCTATATGAACATTACCAATTCACTTTAATGAGAATGCGATAGAATGATGGTTGACCATTGAAAAATATTGATTCAATGAATCCAATATAAAACAAGAGCTACAAAGCTTGACCTTCTTGGGGTTGACCCCGCAGTGCAACAGTTAAGTTGCAAGGGTAGCAGTTGGACTGCCCAAGGTTTGAATCCCATGGTGGTTTGTGGGAATGCTTGTTAGTGCAGGTGGCAGGCATTGGTGTGGGGTCAACAAAAGAGGAATTGAGGCAGAGAGAGATCGTGGGGAGGCTGCGAATGGTTGTAGAAGGGTTAATGGAAAGACAACAGATGGAGGGTTAGAGGGTCAAGCTGGCAGTAGGTTGGGTGGGAATCGACAAGTACAAGCACTCGATAGATGGCGAGAGGAGTAATGGTGGAGGAGTGGCAGATGGAGGGTGTACAAAGGCTGAAGGTGCCAAGGAGGAAGGAGGGAGGAGAGGAGGAGAAATGGAGATATTGGGGATGAGGTCCCCCATATGTGGCCTCACTGGTTCATAGCTCTAGTCAAAAGTGTAGGGTGTTGCCCCTTAGCAGTGATTTACCGAACAAAGAAAAGCAAGAGCTATAGAGCAACGAAGTTCCTGCCAAAATGTGCAAGAATAGTCTTATTTTTATTTGTTGTGTCTGTTATGTTTTAGCAACAATGTTGATATTATAACAACTTAATAGTAATCTTGAAATTTGTCAGATAGTGACATGTAATACCATAAATAATATCAGGAAATAAGGCAAGTTGTTACAAACAGGAAACATGTATTGTCCTTTCAAAATCAACAATCTGTGTATTCAGATCAAATAGACAACTCCTTAGTTTATGCTACAATTGACACTGTTGTAATATTTTTCATTGAATTGAATGCTCAAGATGAAGGAACTTTCTAATTGTGCATTTTATGTTAGCTTTCTGCCCTATACATTTAATTACATGTAATGTCACACATATCTCTTCTCATAGTTATGACTATGATGAATCTTTTTTGTTTTGTAGGAGGTAATTTTTTGGTCATACAAAAGTAGTGACAAAAAAATTGATTGCAGAAATATCAATTTTGGTGCACAAGTTTTATTTGGGAAAGAAATCTGAAAATATTCATATTGCAGGACTATCTGGTGGAAATGTTTGCATGTATTGTAGATGAAATGAGGAAAGTGGAAGAAAATACAGAGGAATACCCAAATCTCCAAATTGTAGACATAAAAAATATGAAGATAAACCTAAATACAATATTGAAACCAAATATTGCTTGGCTAGTGGAAGAAGATAATCCAAATGACTTAAAGGAGGTTCTATTGAGTGAAAGGAATTTAGAAACAATACCTTCAAGAAAAAAGGGAAAAAGGGAGCTAATTATTTTCTTTTAAATAGGCATTCAATGATGCCTTTTGAAGAAGATTTATTGAGTCCAAATGTAGACGTGGACTAGGAACCGCCAATAAATGCTTTTGAAATTGTAAAAAAAAATGGGGAAAAGGATTTAAAAGTATTGAAAACACTTAGAATAAAATGCAATAGCAAAGAGGCTCTTGTTGCTTTGGCATTCAAACTTGGTAAAAATTTAACTTTAGTTTCATTAGTTTCCCTATTACATGCCAGAAGGTTGATCATAAACATAGTGATGAAAAGTTCAGAATTTGACAAATGCCTGAAATGTTCATATTAATAAAAGGCCCAGAGGTGAAAACAAATAAAAGTAGAGATACCTGTAATAATGACTAATATTGTTATTTACAGTATTCAATCTATTGTGTCTGTAATGAACTTATAGAATATGAAGTGCAATTAGAGAACCAATTTGGATAAGGTATACACTCATTAGTTATGAGAAATAGAGAAAATGGAACATTTAAGAAAATTCTGAGGCCCAATTTCTTGCATATTGTCTTCGTGATGCACTTGATAATTTTGGATATTTGATCAACGCCGTGCATTTGCTATCAAGAATTTTGCCTCAAAGGTATAGGAAGGTTGCACAAGGAACAACACAAATCCAAAATTTAAACCATGGGATAATAACTTGACTTGCAACTGTAAGTTGTATTTTTTTGAAGCTAAAATTACATACCATTAATAAGCCAATATTTGCACATTGTGTTAGAGATAGAGGTCATTAGCACTAATGTGCATGTGGATAAAATTGACAAGTGAAGTTGGAATTGGTATAAGTGAAGTAGAAGGTTCAATTTGACATCTTGGTGAGGGTAAATAGTTTGAGAAATAAGTTGAGTAAGTCCTCTGATATCTACAAAAAAGAACACTAAAATAGATGCATGGCATAAAATGGAAATTGCAAAGTAGGTGATTTTTTACAATATAAATAACAACCCACCTTGAAACAATAATCATTATCAATAAATTAGGGAAAAAACAAATTATAGGTACATAAAAAGCAATTCTTCCTCTAATCATACACACTTGACATTCATAACTCTCAATCGCTAACACAAATAGTCAAGACTTATTACAAAATTGTACAGAGTATCAATGAACATCTATTTCTTATTCCTTCATTATTTAAAAAGAGAAAAATCAACCATTAGACGATATGGTTCACAAATTGCTACTTAATGACTCAGCAAGATTCTTATATTCTTATATTAAAAAATCTCTTTTAGCAATAGGTTGATGTTGCAAGCCTAAAGAGAAGGTGTAGTTTCACCTACGTTTTGCAAGGTAAGATAGGGTAATCTGCCCCCTTAGAACAAAGGTCGGTAAGGATCTTGAACAAGGAATGGAAGATATTGTATTTACTCATTTCAAAATATTAAACTGTAGTCACTACTTTTCTTGCTTCCATTGAAATTGCATTCAAAAGAACATGTTTCCAAAATCAAAAGTATAATTTGTAGCCTGGGATTACATCAATATGTAATATATGTCATGGAGAATGGAGGCCAAATATAATAATGATGCTTATGACATTGCTGTCATATCTAAAGAAAGGAAAAAATAATATTTTCAGGCATTCCATACAGATACATTCTTGTGAGTTGAAATAAAATGTTTACATGTAGTTTGTAGATTCCCTTAGGTAACAACCCTCTTGCTTGTCCATTTTTTTCTCAACATTTCTTGAAAAGTGATGAGATAGAACATTAAAATTAAGTAACTCCAATATAAAAAAACATAGAAAATGAACTAAAGTCCAATATACAAATTAAAATTAAAATTCAGTCACAGTCTATGAAGGAGTAAAGCAAGGAAAATTTTCTTATTGTTCTTTAAGGCTTAATAGGTTGCCGATGTTTGAGGGAATTGAACCTGTTATCTGGTTTCTATCAAGCATCCTGTTTCCCAACAGTATTACCAAAATACACAAATTGAACAACTATGAAAACCTTAAACATGGCATAGGAAGAAAACAGAGTTAAAATGCTGATACTCACACGACTGTCAAATTGTCTACGAGTCCTAGAGTAGGAGGAATTTGTCCATGAAAGTTATTGTTGTCAAATAGTCTATAGATAATAATAAACACTACTTAACATAGTCAATATCTATATCATATGCTCAAGATCATGAGATATGAGGAGTAGGAGTAGTATTTCTCACTCACACATGAAGTAGATTCATATTCTCACTGAAGAGTTCAGGTGGAATGGCGCGTGACACATTGTTTTGATCAAAATGGCTACAAAAACTACAAACAATACTTTATTACTTCATTACTATGACATGAAAAGTCATTAAATAAATTATTGTATCTTATTACTTACAAGTGTTGTGCTTTAACAAGTTTGTCTAATCCAGATTGAGTGGCATTGGAGAGTTGAAGATTCCCAGTAAGTTGATTGTTAGCAATGTTAAGCCATTTCAGAGTAGTCCATTTACCCAGAGTTGGAGGAATTGGGCCTGTAAACTTATTCGAATTGAAAGCACAGCTGACAAGAGCAAATATTATATTAGTAAGCCTTCATATTTCTTTATGTGTTCTCTAGATTAGATGTGCACATATTTATGTCTATGTTTTGTAGATTAGATCTCCAAATTATTACTCACTAACATACATGGAAAAGTGAAGTATAATCTTACAAAAAGCTAAGATAAGTTAGCTTCCCCAATTCACTTGGTAGGTGTTCATTGAAATTATACCCAACCACTATCTTGTGGGTAATAGAAAATTATTAATCACAAAGAGAGCTCTGCAATTTAATGTTGTGAAATTAAATGTAAAACTTACAAAATTTTCAAGGAGACCAAGTTTCGTATGCTATTTGGAAGCTTTCTGGTCAAGTATTTGTTGTAGGATAAATCCTTGAAATGTTCATGTTAATAAAAGGCCAAGAGGTAAAAACAAATAAAAGTAGAGATCCCTGTCATTATGACTAATATTGTTATTTATAGTATTCAATCTATTGTGTCTGTAATGAGCTTACATAAGATGAAGTGCAGTCAGAGAACCAATTGCATCTGAGAGAGTTCCCTTAAGCCCCACACTCGATAATTTTCTGTAAATGAATGAAACATAAGCCAACAAAATTGAACATGGTACCTGTGATTAATGATGTGACGACATAGTAGCTGAGGACCTACACAAAGTCGACTATTTCGGCTGTTTATCAACAATATCAAGTTCAGATTAATGGGAAACAAAACACACTAGCATGAAATAAAGAATTTCAATTACAAATTGTTCGATTTAAATTATAACTGTCCAAATTGGAAGAGCATTACGTTGATAACCGTACCACTTTTGTAGACCATGTTAGTCCAACAAGCGAGACACCCCTTCCCATCTGCCACTATTATCGGCTAAAATTTCCTTGCCAACTAGATTGAAGAAAAATGATTTTTGAGATATATTTTGCTATAAAATTTGTATCTATACATTGTTAATAGATAAAAGATTTTGAAATAGAAAAATTATTTCACCTCTTATTGGTTAAAAAAAGAATTATTAATAACTAGTTAAGATAAGACCTTTCCTATAGTTATCTTGGCACGAACTAAAATAATCTTCAAAATCGTTATAATGATATGAAAATAAATTAAAAATTTGAACTATATTCAACATAATCTTCAAAACCAAACCTATATTATATACTTAATAGCATAAATTGCAATTAAAAATTAAATGTTAAACATTTTAAGTATGAAAGAAAGAAAATTGATGACATTTATTTTTAAGTTTTGGTAATTATTTATTTATTTATTGATGGGATTGCGACTTACAAATTTATCCCTTTCATGACAAAAAAATTGTCTTAAAAAAATGCATCAATATTATTCACTTTCAAACAATATATATATATATATATATATAATCATTCTATCTTCCTACACAAAACAAACATTTATTTTCTTCTTAATTCAGATTCACAATTACATTCTATTATACTTAATACTAAACTATATCCATACAAATTCTAAATTAACAAAAAAATAAAAATAAACCACTGGCGTACCATTACACACCAAGGTGCTAGTTTGTATTGTCAAATGAGAGTAAAAATAGTCATGTTATTGATTTTGGTCCACTAATCTTTATTTTCTTTTTTATCCAAGACACTCTAAACCTTTATAACCATTTTCATTTATATGGATTCCGAGTTTACATTCTACCATACTTAATACTAAACTCTATCCATACAATTTTTAAATTAATAATAAAAAAAAAGCATTGGCCTACCATTACACACCAAGATGCTAGTTTGTATTGTCAAATGAGAGTAAGAAAAAGGCATTGTTATTGATTTTGGTCCACCAATCTTTTTATTTTCTTTTCCATCCAAGGCACTGTAAGGCCTTTATGACCATTTTCATTTATATCGATTCCCAGTTTACAGAACCAACCTTCTGTCCTCACTTCTTTGAATTTTCAGAATATAAACACCTGAACAGAAACTAGGAAAACATGCTTGTTTGATGAACACCATACGGCGAATGACCCAATAAGCCATGCTTGCTGTTTGTAGAACAATGAAGTACCAGAGGAAGATTCTATTGCACGCTTTTATAGTGAACTTGATTTTTTTCAGTTGTACTTCCTCAGGCCTTGAATTTGGCAAACACAAGCACAAAATCCATGGACCTATCAAAACAATTGTGGTGTTGGTCATGGAAAACAGGTCATTTGATCACATCTTAGGGTGGCTGAAGGCCACAAACAATGACATAGATGGTGTAACTGGCAATGAATCCAACCCTGTGTCAATTATGGACGAAAATTCCCCAACAGTTTATTTTTCTAATGATGCAGAATTTGTAGACCCTGATCCAGGCCATTCTTTTCATGCCATAAGGGAACAAATATTTGGGTCAGAGAACACTTCAGCAAATCCAGCACCCATGAATGGATTTGCCCAGCAAGCAGAGAGCATGAGCTGGGGCATGTCAAAGCAGGTTATGAGCGGCTTTAGGCCCGACGTTCTTCCTGTTTACAAAACACTTGCTTCTGAATTTGCAGTTTTTGATAGGTGGTTTGCCTCTGTACCCACTTCAACACAACCCAATAGATTCTATGTCCATTCTGCAACTTCTCGTGGTGCCTCAAGCAATGTTAAGAGAGACCTAGTTAGGGGCTTCCCTCAGAAGACCATTTTTGATTCATTAGATGAATCAGGACTATCCTTTGGGATTTATTACCAGAACATCCCTGCAACTCTTTTTTTCAACCAACTTAGAAGGCTTAAGAATGTTGTCAAGTTTCATGAGTATGACTTGTCCTTCAAGTTGCATGCCAAATTGGGTATCCTTCCTAATTATGTGGTGATTGAGCAAAGATATTTTAATGTGAATATTTTCCCTGCCAATGATGACCATCCTTCCCATGATGTGACAGAGGGGCAGAAGTTTGTAAAAGAAGTGTATGAAACGCTCAGGGCTAGTCCTCAGTGGGATGAAATGATGTTTTTGATTACCTATGATGAACATGGTGGATTTTATGACCATGTTCCTACTCCGGTCTCCAATGTGCCCAATCCTGATGGTGTAAATGGGCCTGAGCCATACTACTTTGAATTTGATCGGCTTGGAGTTAGAGTACCCACACTTCTGATATCTCCTTGGATTGAAAAGGGTACAGGTACGTCTTTTTCTTAGTTTCTTCTTGTTTATTTCACTTTTTATTAAAAACGATTTTGTGCAAAGCTGTCTACAATATGAATACTTTGAAGATGCCAGAAAATCTATTGTCGTTAAAAAATTTCTGTTGAACGTCTTTTCTTATTCCTGTTTTTGTGGGGTAAAGTCTTTTTTTCAGTTCTAGTGTAATCTATGGAATAAGAAAATCTGGCTTTGGCAATTGAGTTTACATAGAAGTGGGTCTCTGGATTGAATAATTGAAGATACTTTTCCCTCAAAGTTACCAGGAAACCGAAACCATAAATTTGATTTTCTAAGCACCTCTGGAAATGAAATGGTGCAGGTAAGTCTGCCCATATAATATTAAATGTTAAGAGAAACTTAAAGTAGACATGATTTTCAATATTTTTTCATAAAATTATTAAGAAAATTCCCGCATTCTCTGGAAATGTCCTTTGTGTTTCCATGACATATCAGTGTGTGCCCTTATGATTCTGGTTATTTGGTTTCCTTTCAGTTTTGCATACGGAAAAATAAAGACTCGTGATATTTACTGCAACTTAAGATTTTCCCTTTTATTTTGTATTTTTAGTTTGTGAGGCTCAAGGTTCTGGACCTCAAAAAACATTGATGCAGTCAAGGAAGGGGTTCCAATTAAGGGCTGCCTAATCCTTGCAGCCAAAGTAAATTCTCTAAAGAAAATAGCACACAATTTGATTATCCATGCAAATGCAAAAATGAGGATGCCAACTGAACTGCCTCTATGTCCATGGGAGGCATGAAGGAGAAAATTATAATAAACACACCATAGTATATAGATATCTGACAGCATTCAATTTGAAACCTGATAGAAATATCATAATTTGAAACCTGTTAACAAAGCTTCAGTAATATAGTCTTCAGCCCTTCCTCATCAAATCTAGGCACTGTGTGCCCTTGAATGCCTGATGATAACTCTCTGCTGATTGTCTCCAATGGTGTTGAGAAAATCCTTTCCACCACAACAGGGACGTTGCTACACCGCTCTTTTTTTTACAGACCCAGTAACATGTTACCCTCCTAAAAAAAGCTATGGTCCCTAGTAAAGCTGCAGACCTCTTTATTTATTAATTATTTATTTTGTTTTTCCTCTAAAGTATGAATGTGGGTTGTATTTAATAGAGCTCATCCACAATGAGCATAATGTTATGTCCCATTTTCATTTAATTTAAGTCTATAGATATTAGGTCTATTCTTTGTGTCTCGTGTCTACCTTGGTCCTGTTTTGCTTCGTGTTTTTCACTTTCTGAGTATGTTTTTCCTTCCAACTCTGTTTTTCCTCTCTTTCTGTCGGAGTTTTGGACTTATCTTCTTGTCATGTCTTCCATCCTTCCCTCACTCTTTCCTTTGTATTTGTTGGACTTTCGGACCTATCTTTATTGGCATGCTTGTTGCTCGATCCCTGACTCCTTGACCCGTGGTATTAGTCTTGTGGTATTTCCAACCCCTGCATCTTGATATTTATGCCTTTGGTTCTGTTCTCTTTTCAACTCCGCAACACGTGTCGTAATGTCAGTAATGGTCAGTTTTGGCACCATATCTTTCAAAGGTAGAATCTTTCTTGCCAATAATCATTTTTCAAATTGGAAGATACAGATTCACATTATGGCCGAACTGGTATTGTTGTGGTGGATATAAAAGGGTGAATGTGTCCATTAAGGGATCATCATCTATTACTTTACACAAAACCCCTATTCGGAAACCAATTGAGCACTTGTGTTTGAGCATGAAGATCAAAGGATGAAAACCCTTTGATTTTGGAAGTTTGAGGACAAAACCTCTTTGGTTGGAGGGAGATCTCATTCAGAAGTCACATTGGAGCTTCATTGAACACAGATTTCAGTCACATTGTATTGGTTCAATTTGCTATTGCCGTGGGTATGTATATGAAAGTTTAATGCTGTTATAATTGCCAATGTTGCAAATTATTTGAATGTAATTCAGTTTTTATTTGTAATAAGAGAAAGATCAGGATTTATATCTATCATTTGCTGTTTGCTGATTAGAGTGTAATGATAATGTTAAGGTGTGAACAATGAATTAAATCTGAGTTATTTAAGATCTGATTTAAATATTAGAATCCAATATCATTGTCCCAAATGATAAGTTTATTTAGAAGGCTAAAAATTGGATTTGCATAAGTGTTTTGGCCTGGGACATTATAGTGGTATTGAAGTTGGTGATCTTTCCAGTTTGTGTATCCAGAGTTAAACTTCGCATGTTGAGTTTTTATGAAGTACAGTGACATAGCAACCATATATCATCTAAGGGAAATCATAAAACAAAGTTGGTCTGTAAAGAATCTAGAGAAGAAATCTCCTCCAACAAAATTTGTTGCAGAGTGTAATAGTATGTTAGAAAGAGAAAGGAGAAAGAAAATGGATGACAATTCTGATGGGCAGGCCAAAAGGAAGTATGATTTGATAATTGATATGATGGCACAATTGCTTCACAAGATAGACAATAATATGAATGTGCCTCGACATCAGATTGGTGAAGGAAGCACTTTTGGGGCTAATAATCTTGATGCCACTCAAAACAACACCCAAAAGACTGTCGTTGTTTCAGTTGTAAGACCTACTTGATCTACCTTTCATAATAAGGAGGTAGACGTTCTAGAAATTGAAGCTTATAACTCACTAATTGATGAGATTAGGGCTTGTCATGCAAAGTATAGAGCTCTTCCAGAGGAGATCCAAAGTGATGTCCCAATTTTATGAATATGAAGAAGTTTTGAGATGGCCTTAGATCTAATCCTAGACCGCAAGCTTTTTAGAGAGATGTGTATCAAGCTCTAGGGAAGTTGACTCTCTCTCCCTATGATGGATCAAATAAATGCATGGTTCATGTGCATGGTTCATGTGTCGGTACATAAGCTAGACACGTACCTGTCTATCAGATCTATGACTGAAGATGAGGCAACATTCTAGTTGGAGGGTACTGCATGAGTAGTGGTACCACAAACTAATTACTCAAGTTACAGATCCATCAACTCATATAATGAATTTTGTAAACTACTAATTGAGAGGTTTGATTGGAAGGATCTTGAAGTTTACTCAAGAGAATTGTCTCAACTCAAGCAGTATGGTTCAATGGAGAATTATGCGAAAAAACTTTAGAAGCTGTCTGTCATGGTGCCAGATATCACAGAGAGAAGGCTGACTATACTCTTCATATACTGAGCCTCTCAAGGGACTGGTCAAAGATTTTGAATCACCTTCCCTACAAGAGGCAACCAAGCGACCTTGTGTAATGTCCCCTTTTGGGATATTCCTAAATTTAGGCTTGCAAAACAATAATAATCACTAAAAACTGATATTAGTAATAACGAGTATCAACTTTACAGCAACATTCAAGTTAATACATGAAATATTATAATATTGAGAGCAATACACCATAGCTAAAACATCATAATAGTTAGATCTATAGTTAATAGCATCATTAACATTTGGATTCAAAATATCTTAACATCATTAATGGTTATTCCAAAGCATATTCCTATAGCCAATCATATTAGGAATTCACTTGAAGTACTTGCAAACCACAATCTTAAGGATGGTTGTCCTTGTATTGCAAGAGCATGGTGGATCCTTGTCCATCCATCTTAGGGTGGCATACTTGAGAAGACCCTCAAGCTTAGGAGCACTCATATGCCGCCTGACCCACGAGTGCTCCATCTCGGGGTGGCGTACTTGAGAAGACCCTCAAGCCTAGGAGCACTTGTTCGCCTCCCAACCCATGAACATGGCAGGATCTCAGGTCCACTCCATCGCTTAGTTCACCTTGGAGGCGCTCCATCCTCCTTGATCACCACTTCCTTATCTCCTTGGTCAGCGATTAATTTAGGACAGGTTGTGAGTGGGGGGTTTTGTGATTTGTGGTGGGGCATGACAGTCCGTCCTTCCCAATATTGCTTGTCCTCAAGCAATCACAAGCTACGATGCTCCTGAAGTTACCAAGATCCCCAAATCAACCTTGTAGATTTGTAATTCTTAGACATTGCTCCCTCTTGTGATGTAATTAGCTTCTATTGCGATACTATGATATAATTAGGAATTGAAAACTCTACTTCTAGTGATGATTTTCTTGGTTATATCCAACTCTATACTACAATGATGTCCTTAGAGAGTGTTTGTTAGTATACTTGCCTCAACTTCAGTACCAATAAGGTTAATACCATCCTCTAAAGTATGAAGACAACTTATTGTCCAATATTCTTTTGGTTTATGTACTATTTTCCAATAACTCTTAATAACAAAACCAAGAGTTGGTAATTGGTAAGGTTTGTAATTCAAGACAAGTTTTCTGTCATCCTCAGAGAGAAGAAACAAAAGGACATCTTGTAGCCCTACAACTCTTTCTAATACATGATGACTGTAATTCTTTATTGGGATGTCTTAGGCTTTACCCATGGTAAGTCTTATTTGTAGATGTGTTTAAGATTCTTTTAGCCTTGAATTTGAGGTTGCTATTGATTGTAATCACTACTGAGTTAATCAATCTTGATTAGAGAGTTTAGCTATCCTCAATTAGTTGAAGTTTGGGTGCAATTATCTCACTTGTTTGATATCCCTTGTATGATTGTAAGAATAAAGTTGCTAAAGAACTGCCAAATATGTCAAGCACTATATATAAGGTGTTGTCCAAATCTTCTAGCCAATTTTACTCAATTTCGGTTGGTCACTATGGGATCATTGGATGCTTTGAAAATTCAAAATGGCTTGCTCCTTGTTCAAGAATGTAGTCATGACTTTGTGGATTTTAATTGGTTGGCTTTTTTTTAGAGACTGATAGTCCTAGGTCAAGATAATATCTTTGTGCACTTATATATTGAAATTTGGAAGTAAGATGATGTGGAAAGAAATCTAAATCCATATTTGTATCTTAGTTATGCCTAAGTTTCCCATGACAACTAGTGATGGCAATATATGGATTTCCATTAGATTTTATCATTAACTTTGTTGAGTTGTCAAAGAGTGATCGATTGTTCCTTCATTGGGAATCTTATGAGCTTATAACTTGTAACCGAAAGACCATGTAGGTCTAATAGCTTTGGCAACTACTTGTCCATTCCTAAAAGCTCTTTCCATCTCTTTTTGATGATACTACTCCTGGGCGCCCATTCGATAGGCCTTGGAGAACTACTTCTTGGCCATTGTGTTGGAAACAAAGTTCCATCTTTTGAAAGTCTTGATAATGTCTTTCTAAGGAATGCAACCATTGGATGCTTGAAACTACATCCATATCTCCTATATTCACTACATAGAAATCTTCACTTATTTTATGTCTTCCCAGGGTGATACTTAGTTGACGGATCATTTGTGTGCAAGGTGTAGTGTACCCATCTGCCATGACCACCTTGAATCTCTTTCATTCTTTTCACTAAACCTTTGTCAATGAATTATGGTGGCACCACTATCCACTAGGACAATCACTTTTTGTGCTTTTAGAACACTACAAATTTTGAAGGGGTGATATTTAGGTGCTTCCAAAAGTTTGGCTAAGGCACCACATGCATTTTCTTCACCATCATGTTTTCTTTTCTTATTTTGGGGTTCAAATTCTTCTTCACTCATTTCTTCGTCTGATATTGCTTCCAAGTTGTGTGCTTGTCCTCTTTTTGCACACCTATGTCCTACCACCCATTTTTCCTTACAATTAAAACACAATCCCTTCTTTTGAAGTTCTGTCCTATCTTCTCATGTTGTGTGTGATCGAGGAGGTAGTGTCTTTGGTTGCCGGTTTTCTTTGTAGGAGGGTTGGTTATGTGACCTTGAAGGCATATACTTTGAACAACTCCTTTGTTTTGTTGTTGTGGTTTCTAACCTGAAGGCCTTTTGGATTGCATCTTGAAGAGATGTGGGGTCTAGGGCGCTCACCAAACCACGGATTGATTTTGATAGCCCTTCAATAAATAAGTATGTTAGCCTTCTCTCGGTAATCCCAAGTACCATAATTGAGATCTTTTGAAATTCGACCACATAATCTTCTACTGATCCTTGTTGCTTCAATTGGGTTAGTTCTTTGAAGTGCCTTTTAGGATGCTTTTGATCAAATTTATCTATGAGCTTTTGTGTAAATTCATCATAGGTTATTATGTTTTGGTAACCTTGAGTAATAATACCATGATGCCACCAATCATGTGCAACCCCTTTCAAATGTGAAATGACAAATTTGATAGCATCGTCTTGGGCCATGGAACTAAGGGAGATTTGATAGCATCCTCTTGGGCCATGGAACTAGGTGTCCAACTTTTGGATCCATGAATGTGCAACGACTTTTCCCGATCCATCAAAGTTGGGGAGAGTCATTTTACTCACCCTTTGGTGTTAATCTTTATTTGGTTGTCTTTTTTCTTTTCTATGGGTATTTCGTGCCCTAGCATCACAATATTCCTCAAATGAGATATTTCTCCTAATTTTAGGGTCTAGCCTTGAGTAGGCCCCAACATATTCATTAAAGTCATTAATTGGTGGATTGGTTTCTTCTTCTCTTGTTGGCCCTTCCATAGGTAAGAATGAGGGTCTTGTTAACCTAGGCGTTGACCCTGGTGGTGATCTATTGTTATTTTTTGAGTGATTAGAGTTGACATCCCTTCCATTGGTTTGCTTGGGTCTAAGAGCGTTGATTGTGTTATTCATATTTTGTAGGGTTTGGAGAAGTACTTGAGTTGTCCTCTCGTTTTGTTCCATGAAGGGCCTCAATTCTTTTCCCAGTTGCTCACTCATTTTATTGCTTTCAGTAGGGTTGTTTCTTGCTTCAAGTTTCCTTCTTTCTCTTTTCAATGCCATTCGAGCCCTTTGGCTTAATTGCATAAACTACTATTCTTGATCCTCAGACTGGTAGGATCAAGGCTCTGATACCAATTGTAATGTCCCCTTTTGGGATATTCCTAAATTTAGGCCTGCAAAACAATAATACTCACTAAAAACTGATATTAGTAATAACGAGTATCAACTTTACGTCAACATTCAAATTAATACATGAAATATTATAATATTGAGAGCAATACACTATAGCTAAAACACCATAATAGTTAGATCTATAGTTCATAGCATCTTTAACATTTGGATTCAAAATATCATAACATCATTAATGGTTATTCCAAAGCATATTCCTATAGCCAATCTTATTAGGAATTCACTTGAAGTACTTGCAAACTGCAATCTCAAGGATGGTTGTCTTTGTATTGTGAGAGCATGGGTGGATCCTTGTCCATCCATCTCGGGGTGGCGTACTTGAGAAGACCCTCAAGTCTAGGAGCACTCATCCTTCTGACCCATGAGCGCTCCATCTCGGGGTGGCATACTTGAGAAGACCCTCAAGCCCAGGAGCACTATGATCTTAGGTCCACTCCATCGCTCAGTCCACCTTGGAGGCGCTCTATCCTCCTTGATCATTGCTTCCCTTTCTCCTTGGTTAGCGATTAATTTAGGACAGGCCGCGAGTGGGGGGTTTTTTGATTTGTGGTGGGGCATGACACCTTGGCACTAGAGGCTTCCATGTTGAAGAATAAGTTATAGACCAAAACTTTCCTTCCAAGAAAGCCTTTTCATAAAAATGTACAATTGTCTAAGAATTTCCCATCATGACCAAACATGGAGGTGAGGAACAAGCTGAGAAGGAAGAAGCTATGCTTTAGCTGCAAGGAGCATTGGTCACGTGGACATAGATGTCTTGGGAAAGGACATGTGCATTACATTGAGGTAAGGTTTGATGATGAATCGTGATCTGAAGAACCTGAACCATAGAGTGAAGAAGAACCCGAATTGGAGATTGAAGAAGGAGAAGACAAATCAAAAGAGGAAGGAGAAATTTTGGGAGGCACTTTGGCTACACTCTCTAGTGCTCCAAGGTACAGTCCTTTTCGCATTTGTGGAGTTCTATGGGGAGTAAAGGTTATTGTACTCTTGACACTGGTGCTACTCATAATTTCATAGATGAGGGATTGGTGGAAGTGAGGTCTCAAAATAGAGGATTTCGAAGGGTTCAATGTAATGGTGGTTGATGGATTCACTATCCAATGCACTAGGAAGATCTCCCAATTGAACCTTAATTTGGGAGGATATGATATGAAGGATGATTTCTATGTTGTTAGCATAGGAGACACGGATATGGTCCTAGGTATCCAATGGTTGCACTCATTAGGTGAGATCACACAAAGTTTCCAGACCATGAAACTAAAGTTTCAATTTGAAGGGAAAGAAGTGATACTTTGAGGAATGACCAATAGGGCACCAAGGGTTGTATTTGTTAAAAGAATGGAGATAATCTTTTGTCATGGGCATGGGCAACTTAGTGCTTGGTGACTGGTAAGAAAGCATATCATGTGGATGTATAAAATATCTTGAACAAACATGGTAAAGTCTTCAACAACATTCCTTGAAGGAGATTGATGAACAAAGGCTTTGAGCATGCCATTGAGTTGGAGAAGGACGCTAAGACTATCATTACTACTCCCTATTGCCATCCTAGGAGGCATAAGGAGGAGATTGAAAAGGCAATTAAGAAACTTCTAGACATGAGGTACATTAGATGCAATTCAAGTCCTTTCATTTTATTTGTAGTGCCAGTGAAGAAAAAAGATGGCACAATGAGGATGTGCATTGACTATAGAGAATTAAATAAGACTATAAAAAATTGATACCCAATCCCTAGGATCAATGAATTGATAGATAAACTTCACATGGTGTGGTTTATTTTTCAAACATCTATCTTAGATCCAAGTCCAAGAGAAGAATATTCACAAGATGACTTTTCGATGTCATTACGGGCACTATGAATTTTTGGTCATGCCGTTTGCTTTGACAACACCCTAACAACCTTCTAGTCATGCATGAACCAATTTTTTTATAAGCAATTGAGAAAGTTTGTCCTTGTCTTCGTTGACAACATTCTACAACAAGAGGTAGGAGGAGCACTTATGATGTACTGATGAGGTGTTGGGAATTTTGGAAGCACAAACTCTCTTTGCAAGGAGTCAAAATATGAGTTTTCCATGACAGATTTTATATTTGGGGCACATCATCAGTGCAAGTGGATATGGAGAAGATCAAAGCAATTCTGGATTGGCCTCCCCGAGGACTTTGACACTGTTGTGAGGATTCTTCAGCCTTTATAGCTACTATAGAAGATTCATTAAGGGGTTCTCTCAATTGGCTGCCCCCTTAATTGATCTGACAAAGAAGGAGCCTTTGTGTGGAATGAGGTGGCACAATGAGCATTTGACAAATTGAAAGAAGAAATGAGATTGTGTCCCATGTTAGCTATTCTTTATTTTTCCCCTACTTTTGTTTTGGGATATGATGCATCAAGATAAAGAATTGGAGTAGTGCTTATGTAGAACAGGCACCCAATTGCATTTTGAGAGTGAAAACTCATAGAAATGGAAAGACTATTCTCCATATATAATAAGGAAATGTTGGCTATTATGCATTCATTAACTAGATTTAGGCAAGACTTGGTGGGTGGTTGATTTGCAGTCAAGACTGATCACAAGGTTGAGGTGTTTTTTTAGTTAGAAGGATTTGAATGAGCAACAACAAAAGCGGGTAAGGAAACTTCAAGCATATGACTTTGACATTGGATATGTTAAAGGAGAGAAAAGTGTTTTTGCAGATGCATTATCTAAAAGACCAACTTTTTATTCAATGTCTCACATCTTTGCTGATTTTGGAGAGCATAAATCATAGCAAAATATGCTAAGAATATGTTTGCACTAATGTGTTGGAAGGGAAGTTGTTAAATGATAGGTACATAGTTAAGTTACCGAATTCACTCATATACAGGCCAATTTTGGGTATGAAACGTCCTAGAATTGGATTTTGGTTCAAATTGCTTATGGATTTGACCATTGTACGCATTTTTCTTGCTTGAAAGGATTTTAGGTTTACATATCGAATCTGGCCAATTCCAACAACATGGCAATTCAAAACTGAATCTTGGGCATTTCAACCTAGAATTTTGAAGGGATTTTTTGTTCTCTCGCCTCATGAGCTCTCACCGTTGAAATGTTTTACCATTGTCAAGCTTGTATTTAACATTATACTGTATACAAACTTTGCATTATCTATCACCCGCTTATAAGTAGTAAGTGGGAAACCAATAGATGACTTTATTAGAATTTTATTTACGATTCTAATTTAATATGAGCCAAGATCCGAACCATTACTATGGACTGCGATAGTTAAATGTTTTTAATTTATTAGAATTTCATTAAATTTAATATCATTTTTAACAATTATTATTAATGAAGTTTATTGTTTATTAAATTTAATTTATTGGTATATAAAATATTTATTATTTATATTAAATTATCTATATATATATATATATTTATGAATTTCATATTGAATGGTATCTATATTTGAGGATTTTGAAAAGTAGTTTCATCCTTGTTTGATATGGTATTTGTATTGTGCTTTTATTTTTTCAATACATATTATTAATATTTAACATGTTTAAAAATAAATTTAATATAGCAAAGCTTTATACTAATTTTTAGGTTACAAATATGTATATATTTATGATTTTATATATTTTTTGTATGGATATCCCAAGAATGTACCCATACTTGATTCCAATTATATAATAAATATTATATATGTTGTCAATAGTTTAATAGTTAAATATTAATTAATATTGTATATAATAAATAATATATATTAATAAAGTCTATATAATTTTTTATGATTTTAATGTATTTTTTGTATGGACATACCCAAATCTACCCAACCCCTCCAAAAGATTTCCGTACCAATGTATTGTACCCATGTACCTGTACATGTACTCAATTTGACAACTTAGGTACACAGTATGTAACCAACTCATTTTTACAAGGGAAGATGTACTTGGTGTTGGAATCGAGAATGAGAGGAAAGATTTTGAGAGTAGTTCATGATACTCCCATGGTGGGTCACCTTGGGTATTTAAAGACCTATAATTAGATCAAGGAAAGATTCACATGGAAGGGATTCAAGGATGATGCCCTTTGTTATATCAAATAATGTATTGTTTGTGAAAGGAATAAAATAGAGCAAACATTCCCAACAGATCTTTTGCAACCCTTATCTATTCTGAAGCAGAAGTGGGAGTGTTGCAATGGATTTCATCGCTGGACTTCCTAAAGTCCAAGGTAAGGACTGCATATATGTTGTAGATAGACTCATGAAGTATGCACATTTTTTTGCTATTTCTTTAGACTTTAAGGCACCACAACTTCCTGATATGTTTTTAAGGAAATGTTGAAGCTTGATGGACTACCCAAGAGTATCATGAGTGATAGAGATAGTCTCTTGTTGAATTTGTTTTGGCAAGAGCTCTTTCTTTTGGCAAGAACCAAGCTCACACCCAACACTAGCTACCACCCACAAATAGATGGCCAAATTGAGATTGTGAACAAATGGGTGGAAGGTTATTTGAGAAATTATTTTGTTGATCAGCAGAAGACATGGATCAAATGGCTCCATCTGGGGGAGCATTGTTATAACACCACTTACCACATGCTAATTAAGATGATGTTGTTCATGACTTTGTAGGGGCATGAAGCCCGATGTTTTGTAAGAGGGTCCCAAGTGTGAGTGATTTGATTAAACAGGGCTAAAATATTTTGAAGTCACTCAAGAATAATCTCTATCAAGCTCAAAATCAACAAAAGATGTATGCCAACCACCATAGAATGGAGAGAACATTTAAGGTTGGAGACATGGTGTTTGTGAGACTGCAACCATACTAACATCTTCTTTGAAGGCAAATGGGTTTGAAAAACTTAAGCCTCATTTTTATGGGCCCTACAAGATTTTGAGAAGGATTGGTGAAGTTGCCTATGAGTTGGAGTTGTCGAGAGAAGTACGATTCACAATGTTTTCCATGTGTCTTGTCTCAAAAGAGCACTTGGAAAATATATTGTACATTCATATGAGTTGTTTTTGATTGATTAAGAAGGCAAGTTGATTTTGATTCCCGAAGTAGTCATGGATGTGAGAGAAATGAAGTTCAGGAACAGCAGCACCAAAGAGTATTTAGTTTGATGGAAAGATCTTCTCATAGAAGATGCAACATGGGAAGGCCCTCTTGGACCATTCGAATCTGCAATTGTTTAAGGACAAACAATTATGAGTGGGCTGGACTTGTCATGTCTTGTTTTCATTTAATTTAAGTATGTAGATATTAGGTCTATTCTTTGTCTCTCGTGTCTCCTTTGGTCCTGTTTTGCTGTTTGTTTTTCCCCTTTTGAGTATGCCTTAACTTCCAACTTTGTTTTTCCTTTCTTTTTGTCGGAATTTTTGACTTATCCATCCTATCATGCCTTCCATCCTTCCCCCACTTTTTTCTTTGTATATGCTGGACTTTTGGACTTGTCTTTACCAACATGCTCGTTACTCGACCTCTGACTACTTGACCTATGGTATGAGTCTTGTGGTATTTCTAACCTCTGCACCTCGATATTTCTGCCTTTGGTTCTATTCTCTTTCCAACTCCTCAACAAATGTTGTAGTGTCATTAATGGTCTGTTTTGGCGCCATATCTTTCATAGGTAGAATCTTTCCCGCCCATAATCATTGTTCAAATTGGAAGATGCAACATTCACATTGTGGTCAACTTGTTATTGGTGTGGTGGATATAAAAGGGTGAACACATAAATTCAGGGATCATCATCCATTACTTTACACAAAACCCCTATCCAGAAACCAATTGAGCACTTGTGTTCGAGTGTGGAGATCAGAGGAGGAAAATCATTTGATTTTGAAAATCTGAAGGTGAGACCCTTTTGGTTGGAGGGAAATCTCATTTAGAGGTCGCATTGGACCTTCATTGATCACAGATTTTAGTTGCATTGTATTGGTTTGATTGGCTGTTGCCGTGAGTATGAACTTGAAAGTTTAATGCTGTTGTAATTGCTGATGTTGCAAATTATTTGAATGTAATTGTAATATCCCGTAGTCTGAATCATTCGATCTTCCGATTATTCCTTTCTAGATTGTTGTTTAAATCTTTACATTCATGCAATTTTCTAAAATTTGGTGTTGTGTCTGAATTTTGCTGATTACTCATGCATCGTGATTTAGATGATCTTTGGCTCCTTCAAGCACTCCGATCTACTAAATATATATATATGGGTCTGAAAAGTATTCTATTCCATAATTGATATCTCTTTGCTTTGTATACGTTCTTCTTTTATATCTTCATGCTTTTACACAAAGGGTGCATCTCTTTGAATAGAGATGACCATTAACAGACACGACCTTTGTTAAAGATCCTTTAAGCTTAGTTACCGCTTTGTTAGTTACGCTTTTCTTCTAAGTTTTAATCACTGTCCATACTATCGTGGTTGCTTCCTTACATAATATTAATTAGTGCCTAGATCGAGCAATGTTGCATATGGTTTAGACTGGAAATACATGAATGGAGGTCGATATGGTTGTTTGCGGCTTTTCCTTAGGCGAATAAGATAGCCTGCAGACTTTAACCCAATGGCGGTGAGTATGCTTGATGAACTCTTGAAGGCTTTATTAATATATAATATGTGAGTTGGTAATGATGTCCACATAAGCAAAAATGCCCCCTACTATGACAGCACAAAAGCCTTCTTTCAATATCGATGGGAATTTATGCAGGTGGCAGCGATTTAAATCACATAGGTCGACATTATATCGGCTCTTATTGTATACCACCGATGTGGCTATTATATACCATAGTAGAAGACAGCAGTGGCTAATATATTATTAGCAGATCATGAAACAATATCTTCTTCGCACTTTTAAAGATATGTCACACTCCCCTTACAACTCACGGCATGCTGAAGAATTGAATTGATGCCAGGCAAAATTATCTGTCAGCTTTGACTTCGATGCAATCATCAAGTAGTGAGTCTGCTCTTTCAAATAATCGTGATACTCATAGAAGCAAGGAGGCGGCAATTTACAATAGAGAATATTGTATTCCAATATGTCTCCAATCCCAAGCCGAATTTGAGATAGAGGTGTCTCTTAATATGTGGCGGCGGCTATTAAATATTGGTCTTATCGAATTTATTAGCAAGTCTCCCGATTATGCCAATAGCACTTAACAATATAAATGCATCGCCTTGTCCTCCACGTTGTTATTCACTGGATACGTTTGGATTAAGGAGCAATTATAATCTCTCATCCTTGAGTTTTGATGTGATCATCCTTTAGCATCGATGACGATAATGAATTATTGGTTAGATATGTTCAATAAGAATATTGTTTCGAGTGACTAATAGCACTCCATTAAAATGGGACATTAGTCCACCGAGTCTTACATTTCTTCAGCATCGATTTGTTTAAACATTCAGGGCTTTCTTAAAGATTTCAACATCTGAACTAAAACGTCTGACTTCCTCTCCAAATGCTGATTCTTGAAAAGTAATTCTCTGATGATCCTTGAAGGGATGATCCTTGAAGGGACTTTGACTCCTGTCTTATTGTCTTTGGGCGACCAGGAGGTGAGAGCTGTGTCTCCTCAACGTATCTCTATTTATCTTACTATCATTTATTTATTTCTATTATAGTGTTATATTATATTGTCAATATTTATATTTATTATTTATCATATCTTTGATATTATTATTATTATAATTACAATTAATAATATTGATTGTATAATACTATTAAGAGCATTTTATGTTGGTGTGTTATATATTAATTATATATATATATATATTTATTTATTATATAATATTTAAATTATTAGAATTCATATTTTATTTTAATATTTACGATATTATCTTTGATAATTTAATTATAATATTATCTTGTGATAACTATAATAAAATTACTACTGTTTATACTTTTACTATGTTTTTATCTTATTTACTTATTTCAATTGTTATCTAGGTGTTGCAATTTCGGGGACATGACAGTAATTCAGTCTTTATTTGTAATAAGAGAAAGATCGAGAGTTATATCTGTCATTTGCTGTTTGCTGATTAGAATGTAATGATAATGTTAAGTTGTCAAAAGTGGATTAAATTTGACTTATTTAAGATCTGATTTAAACATTAGAATTTGATATCTGCATCTGTTGGCTTTGGCACTATACCATCAACAATTTCCTAGAGATCTCTTTCAATTAACACTAACTGTATCTGTATTTGCCAATTGTGAAAATTATTTCCATCAAACTTTTCATAAAGGCTTAATTTATCCATTTTGTGTTGAATAAATGTGTCCTTAAAAAATAATATTTATATCTTCAATATTCCCCACTTATAATTTTCAGAAAAAGAAAAACTCACAAGGAAATAAATGCTTCCTTTTGTGCTCTAAACGCCTTGACAAAAAATTGTGATTCTAAGAAATATTTCTGTGCGTTAAATTGTGTGAGTGCAAAATATAGACCAACAATTTCACCTTACACCTTAATTGCTTTCTCTAGCGTGCCCTCTTCTCTCATCAAAATCTCGTTCTGTAGCATGGGTTGAGGAAGCTCCTGTGGGGATATCCTTGCCCCAAACGTACTTCAAAACCGCATGAGTTGTTTGCAGCGGAATGACTCTTCTCTTGGGCTATTATCACTATGCTTAAATACCAGGGAAACCTAGGGACGCGTCCCCCCCCTAAAATGGCTTGTCCCTCTCCTTGGGACGTCCCATGTACAGGGGGACGACTGGGGGACGGTCCCTTGGTGTCCCCCTTTTTTTTTTCAAAAGCTGGGAAACATCCCCAAAATGGGGAAACGGTCAACGGGGAAAGGGGGATGGTCAGCCGTCTCGGGGACGGCCAGGGGACGCTTGAGCCGTCCCCCAACCGTCTCGGGGACGCGTCAAAGCATGTTTTAAAATTAAAAAAAAAGTATATAATAGTTTTCAGTTTTCTAGTTTTTGAGTTGTTGGTTTAAATTATTTTCATATATCTTTCACAATATTTGGAACACTCACAAGATAAATATTTGCTGCTCTATTAGAGATATATAAAAATAACAAAAAAATATTCTAGAAGTGTGTAAACTTTGATTTATTTGCTTGCTGTTCACTAACAGGTTTTAGAGACAAAGACTTAGGATTTTGACCTTCTTATACAGTTCTTCACTATTGGAAATAGGTTGGATATTAAAGTAATTTGATGCCCAAAACTCTTTGAGTGCAGCAATTGTCCCAACATTTAACTGCTCAAATCCATATCAGACAATACACCAGCATTGAATTTACTTCCAGTAGTCCACACTCCCACCAAACTACAATAATTTTTCCTTCAGATGCCTTAGCTATTCATTATTGTTCTGTACCAAGTAATCAATAACCTAGGTGAAACAATCTTCACTATAATCACAAAATGTTCGCCCAATTTGTGAGCTGGAAATAACCTTATGTAATTTGATATAAGTTTATAAATTATAACTTGGAGGTTGTATCATGATTCATGTATATTAATTCTGAATTTTCAATGCATATTGAGTATTGACAAAGAATGTTGAACACAAATGTTATATATTAAGGTTCTATAATGTATATTATGCATGCTTTATCCATGTTTTCATATGAATATTTATAATTTCCCTATATATTTTAAATTTTCCCTATATTTTATATAGCCGTCCCCAAATTTGGCCTCAAAAATCGGAAACTTGGGGACTCATCCTGCTGTTCCCTACCGTCCCCCTCCCGAAAACTTGGGGTAACACTGTTAAATATTGATTTTAAACTCCATTTACAGCCTTCATTCCATGACACTGGCACGGCTTCCTTCGTTCTCCTTAATCTGCATTTTAAGATACTCTCAATCTTTTTATTCCTGCGCTACCACTATTGTATAATTCCAAACTTTGAATCCCTCCTCCTCAACTTGCACGACTCTCTTACACCGGCGCATTCAAAATATGGCTACAAAACATGGCTACGGTGAAATGATTAATTTGTCAAGATACGGTTGACAAAATCTTTAGAAATTTGCAAAACACTATAAAATGCAAACTCTTATCTCTAGAAACCATCGGCAGATTGGTGATTTTTTTTTTAAAAACTTTTTTGGGATGATAACAATGAACAGAGTGAAGTGATAAACAATGGCAAGAATGAACATGACAGAGAGAATGTAAGAGACCGGGTGTCTCTCAACCCCAACTGCTGATGGCGAATGCAATTTTTGTTTGTGTTTTGTTGTTTTTGATTTTTTTGTGGTTTTTTGCAAATAAAAGAGATGGTGCGATTTTGCAGATAAATGCATTCTAAAAATCTTAATAAATATAGGAATGTAAATACTGAAGCAAATTGACTTCTAAATTGGTAGCAAATGGATTTATTATTCTTTCTAGATGATTACAATGATGAATCTCAAACATGCGGACAAAAAGGAAAAGCAATATGTAATATTTGAAAACTTGATTGCAGCCGCTTGTAGGAAGCATGAAATGGTACGGCCAATCCAAAAGACAGACTTTCCCCAACAAATTTTGATTGCAGATGCTACTGGAGACCTAGGCGCCCAAACTGGAGAAGTCAGAATGCAAAAAGGCAAGGCGATTTGCCTGTGATGAGAAGTACGGCCTTGCTGCTGTAAAAAGTATGGCCTGTACCAGCAATTAATGAATCCGTACTGCCTTGGAAAGAGCACTAGATGCTGGATAAACCACTGCCAATGAAGAAGATTCTATTCCCTGATGAAAATCGAATCAAACTCTGAATATAAACTTCACAATATGCTCTGTAATGACTTCTGAATGAAGCCACTCAACTGACAAGCTTCAACTGGTATCTCACAGTCTCAGTATGTCTGATTCTGAAGAGGGAACATTCTCCAAAATCCAATGATTTGCAGAAACCCTTGTTTCACAAACCCCAATGTTCTCAGAGAGAAAATAAGACAAATTAGAATAATTCACAATGAAGTTCGATTTGCCTTGAGGTGAAATATAAGCTCTCTTCAAAAGTTCGACCCAAAAAAGCAACTTAAGAAGCATTTAATATATTATAAATTCGCCCTTTGAACTTAGGAGAAATTATTATAATATGGCGTCCTTTTTAAAAATGATTAATGAATAAATAAATCATCAATAATCGCCCTTTTAATATAAAGTATTAAATACTTTATATTATTCCATTGATATTTTAATATTTAATTAATTGACTTTATATTATAAAGTCACAACTTTAATATTTCTCCCAATATCATTAAATGCTTTGATATTCACTATCTGCTCACCAAACTGTCAAACTGGGTTGAAATTGAGTTGACCAACTGAACCAGGTGCCCTGCCAGAAATAGCAACCCTTGTCAGCCTGACTTACTATAAATAGTAAGTGTCTGAAAAACATTTTGTAAGCGTCTGCCAAGGCCCAAACTTGAATCAACGGATGAAGAAAAGTCCCCAAACGCAAGGTAACTGCCAAAGTAACCCTCTAAACACATCTGTCAGCCTACGAGGGTCTGAATGATAGGCTAACCCCTGAATACTCTGAACTGCCTTGGAAGGGGACATTACAGTCTGCCCTCCTTGAAATTGCTTGTCCTCAAGCAATCTTAGCTCTGGATGCTGTAAAATCTCCTCTGACTCCCATGTAGCATCTTCAACCGACAAGTCTCTCCATTTAATCAAATACTCTCTGATGACCTGCCTCCGAAGATGTCTCTCTCTAACATCGAGGATGGCCTCAGGCACCAATATCAACTTCCCCTCATCATCAAGGGGTGGCAGTACTGGAGAGGGAATCGCATGCTGACCCAACGCCTTCTTCAGGCGAGAAACGTGAAACACGTTGTGAACCCTGCTATCCGCTGGTAAATCTAACTCATATGCAACCTCGCCCACTCGTCTGATGACTCGGAATGGACCATAGTAACGAGGTTTCAACTTCTCTGCACCACTCTTCCGCAGAGTGGACTGACGGTAAGGTTGTAACATGAGATACACCATGTCACCTACTGCAAAAGAACGCTCAATCCTTTTCTGATCAGCATACTGCTTCTGCTGATTCTGTGCCCGCTGAATATTGTCTCTGAGAGACCTCATAATATCCTGTTGATCCTGTAACATATCACCTGCGCTAGGCACTTTGCTATCACTCAACACCAAATCTAAAAGGTTGGGCGCCTCATACCCGTATAATGCGATAAAGGGCGTCATCTGTATAGTCATGTGGTGAGTAGAGTTATAACAATACTCACAGAGGTATATCCACCTCACCCAAGCTCTCTGCTGTCCAGCTATATAATTACGCAGATATCCTTCCACCCACTTATTGACGATCTCCGTCTGTCCATCTGTCTATGGATGGTAGCTGGTACTAGGTGTCAGTTCGGTTCCACAAAGTCTGAACAACTCCTGCCAAAAGTTGCTCATGAACCGACTGTCTCTATCGCTGACATAGTCCGAGGCAAATCGTGTAACCTGAATACCTCTCTGAAGAAGAGCTCTGCAGTCTGCGATGCTGTGAATGTAGTGGTGATCGGAAAGAAGTGTGCATATTTTGTTAGTCGATCAACAACCACGTAAATACAATCTTTCCCTTGGGCTTTCAGCAAGCTCGTGATAAAATCCATTGATAAACATTCCCACTTCCTGTCAGGTATCGGAAGTGGCTGAAGCAAGCCAACAGGATATGTGTGCTCCTGTTTGTTTTGTTGACAAACAGCGGACTCACGCACATACTGAAGAACATCAGTCTTTAGCCCTTTCCAAGTAAACCGTTCTCATACCAGCTTATATGTTTTGAAATAACCGGGATGGCCCGCCATAGGAAGATCATGAAAGGCTTTCAAAACTGTATCCTTCAACTCTGAATCCGGAACCAGAAAAATCCGCCCCTTGTAAATGATCAAGTCATTCACAACGGTGTATCTATTATCCTGCTCTGCCCCATCAACTATGCTAGAAGCCCATTGGTTCTTAGCATACTCTGCAATAATCCTGTGCCTCCAATCCTCGGAGATCTGTGCCATAGCATTCAACTGAGGTCTGTGAGACAATGCATCAGCTACAACATTCTACTTCCCCTTAATGAAGGTGATATCAAAATCATACGATTGCAATTTAATGACCCATTTTTGTTTCCTTTCATTTAAGTCTCGCTGCCCAAGGAAGTGTTTCAGGCTATTGTGGTCTGTACACACATTGAATTCACTGCCCACCAGATATTGCCCGAACTTAGCCAAAGCGTGCATAATGGCTAACATCTCCTTGTCATAAATGCTATAAAATCTCTTAGGACTCCTTAGCTTCCTACTCTCAAAAGCAATAGGGTGTCTCTCTTGCATCAATACGACACCAGTGCCCTCTCCTGAGGCATCACAATACAAATCAAAAGACTTCATAAAGTTTGGTAGTGCTAGAACTGGACACGAAGTCATAATCACCTTGAACCTGTCAAAACATTCCTGAGCCTGCGGTGACCAAGCAAATGCCCCCTTCTTTGTCAGATAAGTAAGGGGTGCGGCATGTCGTGAGAACCCACTAACAAATCGTCTGTAAAAGGAACACAACCCAATGAATCCTCTGAGTTGGGTAAGGTTCTCTGCAATGGCCACTCTACTAGCTCAGACCTTCTCAGGGTCCATACTGACTCCCTTGGCATGATGTGCCCAAGATACAACAACTCAGCCATGCCTAGCTCACACTTGGACTCCTTGGCATACAAGGACTCAGCCAAAATACCCAAAACTGTATCCAAGTGAGCTAAATGCTCCTCCCATGACCTACTGTACACCAGAATGTCATCGAAGAAGACCAACACATATCTCCGCAACTGAGAACTGAAAACTCTGTTCATTGTAGCCTGAAAGGTAGCAAGGGCGTTGGTTAGACCGAAAGGCATAACCAAGAACTTGAAGTGACCGCAATGGCACCTGAAAGCGGTTTTCTCTATGTCCTGCTCCCTCATCCGAATCTGATGGTACCCGGATCTCAAGTCAATCTTTGTGAAGAAGATAGCACTGCAACTCATCAATCAACTCATCGATGCAAGGTATAGGGTACCTGTTTTTAATTGTTCTCTTATTGAGCTGGCGGTAATCTATACACATTCGTAGTGACCCATCCTTTTTCTTCACCAATACAACCGATGAAGCAAAAGGTGACTTGCTAGGTTTGATATGCCCCATAGCCAACAACTCACTGATTGTTTTCTCTATTTCATCCTTGAGGCGTTTCAGATGTTTGTATGGTGTGATCATAATGGGCTTTGCGCCCTCCTCCAACTCGATAATGTGCTCAATGCTCTTGTCTGGAGGTCTGCCAGGTGGAATATCACTAAACACTTTAGAGTGTTTAGTCCTCAGTACCTGAATGTCAGGATGGTACTCAACCTTCTGCTGCTTCTATTGTGCTAGTAACAACATACACTCTGCAGCCCAATCCACCATATCATGACGAATGAGCCTCTCCATTCGTCTAAAAGATACCACTCTCAAATTACTATCTCTGATGGCCTTTATGACATGTGGTTTCCTGTTTACCTTGAACTTCATCTCCATGTCTCAAAGATTGAGTGTGAACTCACCCAAATCGTGAAGCCATGCCATCCCAAGTACCACATCAGTATCTCCCATATTCACAACGTAGAATTCAGCCTTGAATTCATAGTTGTTAAGCCGCATCGGAAGATCTGTTATTCTCCTATCACATTTGAGGGTGTACCCATCAGCCACCTTGACTCGAATACCCTCAAACTCCTCAGTCTGTATGCCTTGTCTCTCTACCAAACGTGCATCTATAAAGTTATGAGTGGCACCAGTGTCAAGAAGAGTAATCACCTTCTGACCTGCTAGGAGCCCACGTAACCTAAAAGATCCATCTCTCTGAAGACTAGTCAAATGTGCCACCTGTAACTTCTTTCCTCCCTCATTTTCACTATCATTTTCAGACCTTTCATCATCTGAATGCTCTGAATCAGCTTGTTGGTCTGACAGATCAGATTGCTCTTCACCCTCATAAAACCACTCCATCTGATTATTTTTGACCTTAGGACGAAGAGGGCATACATGTTTCTCATCATAAGGTGCCTTGCACCAAAAACATAATTCTTTCTTGTGTAAATCATTCAATGTTTCCCTGTCAAATGGTGGTGCACTCCGTTTCTTAGGATCAGGTGGATCCTTCTTCCTGTCAAATGTTCTATTCCTGTCAAATGATCTGTTAGGCCTCGAATAAGGTGTTGAGCCTGAAGAGAACTTGCTGCGAGGTGCTGCAAGCTCCATACTGCGTGCCTTCCTCATTGCTTCCTGAAGAGTAGGAGGATCAAATGCCTTGACCCAACCTCTCATCGGCTCAAACAATCCCTCGATAAAAAAAATGACGAGTCTTCTCTTCGAGATACCTGTCACCATGACTGCAACCCTCTAGAATTCACCAATGTAAGCATCCAAACTACCTGACTGCCTGAGCTGAGCTACCTCTCTAAAGTAAAGTTCTGGATCCTTCTTATCAAAACGCTCTATGAGCCTGTTCGTGAACTCCTGGTAAGTAGTAACCGTGTGATGACCCAGTGTATACATGCTGTGATGCCACCAATCATGTGCCAACCCGTCAAGATGTAGCGTGGAAAATTTAATGGCCTCGTCCTCCTGCATAGGTCTCAAAGATAGGTAATTGTCTAACTTCTGTACCCAAGACTTCACTGAACTCTTATCCGAACCATCAAAATAAGGCAAGACAATCTTGCTCACTACATGCTGAAGATCCCTGTTCACCTATGGTGGTGGCTGGTATTGAGGAGCTCTGCGCGCGAATCTACCTCCACCCCTGGGTCTATGCACATCCATAAACTCATGAAAGGACAACGACTGCCTGATCTCAGTAGCCAATGTTGAGTACTCTCCAAAGAATCTGGTCACGTCTGCCACTGATGTACCATGCTGTGGCTGAAACTCTGGCTGGTGACCCGGCTGCTCTGCCTTCGGAGTCGGAGGTGCCACCCTAGTAATAAAGGTAGGTTGTCCAGGCCTACGCTCATGAAAGATAGGTGATGACTGCTGCTGTGGTGACACCTGTAGTTGGTCTATGCTTGCAGTCCTGCTGGTCTGTCCTATCTGAATGTAGTGCTGTTGAGGCAGAGTATACTGCCTCATCGTGCCCATCAAGTGAGACATCATGTCCATCATATTATCATGTCTCCGTCTAAACTCAGTCTTTGACATCTCACCCTCGGTAGGTTCTTTCCCTGTATCCCTACGAGACTCTGTGGAGTCTCCACGATCTGCCATGAGTGTGGTGACATTGTTCTCATTGCTGCTGGAACTGGATCTGTGTATACCCAGAACCCCTGATACATCTCGCCTTCTGGAATAGGTGGACCTGTCCAATCCTCAACTCTGCCTGTTCCTCTACCCTTACTGTAGAAGATAATGTCTCTACTCATGAAAAAGCATTGAAAAAGCACACATCTAACTGAAAAAGCACAGGATGGCAGGAAAACTGTGCTCTGATACCACTGTAAGAGATCGGGTGTCTCTCAACCCCAACTGCTGATGGCGAATGCAATTTTTGTTTGTGTTTTGTTGTTTTTGATTTTTTTGTGGTTTTTTGTAAATAAAAAAGATGGTGCGATTTTGCAGATAAATGCTTCTTAAAATCTTAATAAATACAAGAATGTAAATACTGAAGCAAATTGACTTCTAAATCGGTAGCAAATGGATTTATTATTCTTTCTAGATGATTACAATGATGAATCTCAAACATGTAGACAAAAAGGCAAAGCAATATGTAGTATTTGAAAACCTGATTGCAACGACCTGTAGGAAGCATGAAATGGTACAGCCAATCCAAAAGACAGACTTTCCCCAACAAATTTTGATTGCAGATGCTACTGAGACCTAGGCGCCCAAACTGGAGAAGTCAAAATGCAAAAAGGCAAGGCGATTTGCCTGTGATGAGAAGTACGGCCTTGCTGCTGTAAAAAGTATGGCCTGTACTAGCAATTAATGAATCCGTACTACCTTGGAAAGAGTGCCAGATGCTGGATAAACCACTGCCAATGAAGAATATTCTCTTCCCTGATGAAAATCGAATCAAACTCTGAATATAAACTTCACAATATGCTCTGTAATGACTTCTGAATGAAGCCACTCAACTGACAAGCTTCAACTGGTATCTCACAGTCTCAATATGTCTCATTCTGAAGAGGGAACATTCTCCAAAATCCAATGATTTGCAGAAACCCTTGTTTCATAAACCCCAATGTTCTCAGAGAGAAAATAAGACAAATTAGAATAATTCACAATGAAGTTCGATTTGCCTTGAGGTGAAATATAAGCTCTCTTCAAAAGTTCGACCCAAAAAAGCAACTTAAGAAGCATGTAATATATTATAAAATTCGCCCTTTGAACTTAGGAGAAATTATTATAATATGGCGTCCTTTTTTAAAAATGATTAATGAATAAATAAATCATCAATAATCGCCCTTTTAATATAAAGTATTAAATACTTTATATTATTCCATTGATATTTTAATATTTAATTAATTGACTTTATATTATAAAGTCACAACTTTAATATTTCTCCCAATATCATTAAATGCTTTGATATTCACTATCTGCTCACCAAACTGTCAAACTGGGTCAAAACTGAGTTGACCAACTGAACCAGGTGCCCTGTCAGAAATAGCAACCCATGTTAGCCTGACTTACTATAAATAGTAAGTGTCTAAAAAACATTCTGTAAGTGTCTGCCAAGGCCCAAACTTGAATCAACTAATGAAGAAAAGTCCCCAAACGCAAGGTAACTACCAAAGTAACCCTCTAAACACATCTGTCAGCCTACGAGGGTTTGAATGATAGGCCAACCCCTGAATACTTTGAACTGCCTAGGAAGGGGACATTACAGAGAAAGAGAAGAAATGCATATGAATGATGGAGTCAAAAGGGTTTTGCACATGGTCTACATTGCTCACTTGTTGACGAATGCAAGAATGGAAGAAAACAACAGCAGTTGCATGTGGTCCTCACTGCAGTACCATTGTAAACACCGCTTTGGATGAAAACGAACGAATGGAAGGACATTAGAGAGAGGTCCAGGAAGAAACCTGCTCTGATACCATAATAAAATGAGAGAGAAAAAATCGAGATTGCTCTTGAATCAATATTCTGTCAATCACATTCAACTAAAAAAAACAATTACATAGTATTTCCTTTAAAAGGCCATTATTCCTGTATAAAACTATTTACGGGAAAGTAACTACCAAAACTAGATTTATTTATTAGATTAACATGCATGTTAATCTATTTATTTAATTATATTATGTCATGTACTAAATTTCTAACAATAACTTGCCCAGAGGCATTGTATAAAATCTGAAGGTGGATCATTCGTCCATTTAGAAAAAGAAGAAAAAATATACCTTTAGTTCCTCCTAAAGAAGTCCCAAAGATTCCAATCATTTTAATGCTCTGACATCCTTGTAGAAGTTAAAATGACTGAAAATAAGCACGGGTTGTTAGTTTTTTGTCTTGAGTTTGATGCATGGTTGGAATTTTTTTTTTTTCATAAAGGCTCAGGATTGTGGTGCCAAAAGAAGTGTACTGGGATTATTGAGTTCATAACCTAGTTGCTGAGAAATATCTACCAGGGGGTGCACACTTTCATATAAAACTGGGGAGGAATCCTCCAGCCACTCTAGTGACAAAAACCTATTATTTTTTATCTCTGTTATCGTGCAATTGGGTGTTATCTTGACTTGAGTACACATGCAATACATGAGATCTTTCACTAGGACTTTAAAGGGAAACATTTCTGCAAGATTGGAATGCAGCACTTGTTAATTGTCTTCTATTTAACTCCCAACGATAGGCTTATGTAATTAAGTTTTTTGAGCTGTTCTTGGGTCTTACTAAAAATCAGGGTTTTCAATTGTATCCCAACTATGGTGTTTGTATGGAGATTCTGAGCATATGAATATGATGAACAAAGTTTCAGCGTAAATTGCCCAAGTCATTGTTGTTAGCTTAAATTTCTATGTAGTCCTTTATGGGGCACAGAACCTGGGCCTTGATGTAGCAGAGCTATGATTGGTGTTAGTATCTCAGTCACCATGCAGAATTAAAACCATGTTTGTTTTGTATTTGGAGAGTAACAGGCTCTATTTGTTACCACTTGAAAACTATAGAGATTGTTTGCTTAATTACCTAAATTTTGTCAGAATATAGATGCATGGTAATAATCCATATGATTCGTAGCACAATCTTATGTTGAGATTCATGCATCAAAAGTATAGATGAATAACCTTTAAATGTAAGATCGTTGGTATGCTGTCAAGACGGTAGACCAGAAAGCTTTGTCATAGTATTTCTGAAAATACAGCCTACATCCCACTCACACCAGGTTCCCCCCAATTTCTTGGTGTTAGCTGTTTGGAAATGTACTGGGCATGCTGGGGCAACGGAAAGCAATGTGAGCATTTACTGGATTTTCCTGGGAGGTATTTTCACATATAGAATGTAATCCAAAATTTAGCCACTTAGAGACTTGGATTCTTGACCTATACCAAATGATCATAAGATAGTTTATATAAATTCTCTCTTAGTGTGGCAACAGTAAAGCAATGTGAGCATTTACTGCACTTTCGTAGGAGGCATTTTTGCACATAGAATGTAATCCCAATTTTAGCCACACTCAGATACTTGGATTCTTGACCTATACCAAATGATTGTAAGATAATTTATATAAATCCTTTCTTAGTTGTTTTAACTGGGGACCCTTTGGTCCTTGCTGGCATCTCAAGTTTTGTGATTTGTGTATGTAGTTCCATGGGGATGCAGTCCCTATCCTTTGGGGCCATCCTGAACATTTCAGGGATGCAGGTTGGATATCTCCCGTCCCCATTTTTTTTCAGCATTTTCAACTCATGTCTCCAAAAATGCTTTGGGATTTTTTCGGTGTCCCAATGACACTTGGGTATGGATATCTTGAATCCCTACGACATTGAAGGACACCCCCAATTTGCTGAAGACACCCCAGAGACAACCTAATATCACCCATGCTAATAATTGTTTAAAAATTAAGGAAAAAAACATATTTAAATTAAATAACAAAAAGAGGGAGTATTTTAAAATTTGAACTGTATTTTCATGAGCATTGATAAAATAACAATTAGATATTCATTCTTACAATTTTGTATTTGCATTTTGATGTTTAACTGAAACTTTGAATGCTATTTTCATGGTCAATTTTGAATTTCAATGTCATATATTCCAATATTGCTTGGATTTAAGCTCTATAGAATGTTTAATAATGTTCAAGAGCTCAACTATAAAATTGAAAAGCAATAAGGTACATTTTTTTTTATATTGTTAATCGTTTATAAATATTCTGCTCATATGAGCATCAACATGAGACGAATACAAGCATTGCGAGCACAACCATGAGACTAATATCTGCTCCTTTTGAGCAACCACACAAGAAACTACGTATGGACGACCATGAGTCACAACTTAGAAATCCACTTATTTAGAAACCACCTCTACATTAGAAGCCAATTATGGAAAACTATAAGTTACAACTTAGAATTCCATATTTGTGACATGCCCATTGTTCTACCCATTGATTTTTACTATGTTTTACCCACAAGTGAATAGTTTATGATACCGACATTTAGCAATAAAATTTTTCTTTTCTAAAACAATAACAATATCCACATTTGAAATAACCCCATTCCAAACTTTCCCATTGCATTACAAGAAACATTACAAAATTCCAAGTAACAATTCCATATTACATAAACCCATGTAATGATAACAATTTCCATTTACAATTTTCATAGAGATAGAGATACACGATCACATACATAGCTTCCAAGAGCTTAATGAAATGGAGGTACAAATGGTCCAGATGTTCCTTCCTAGGCATACATCCTAGATGTCCCCACCATTGGTGCATACATTCTAGATGTCCCCATTATTGGTGCATACATTCTAGTTGTCCCCAATATTGATGCATACATCCTCCAATCCCGACCGCCAATTGTATGAGGGAGAGCATCACTCAAGCGCTTTTTTGCCAACCACAGACTTACTGCAGTCCCTTGCACATCTATCTAACTGGTAAGATGGCCCTACCCTTCGACAAAGAGATTGGTTTGATAACCTCATAATACTGGCCTTCCTGAGCATGGTGTTGTGTCCTACATATCTAGAGTTACCATACATTGGCTACAACCTACATGTATGACTTACCTGCCTAGTATGCAATCTTGGATCGCAGTGAATCGATAGTGTAAATAGTGGCTACTTACACTACTTTGGCCAAATAATTCATCACCTAGTACTTCGAGTGGAGGTCGTATGTTCACCCACCCTTAGCTCGATTTGGTATTTGACCACACATACTCTTTCATTCAAAACATAGTTTCAACCTAAAAAGGTGATGACATAACAAATGACTAACTAGATTACTCCCTTTCCCATGGATTATCCTACCCCCAAGAATAACCAAGTTAACCATACGGGTAATCATTACCTCACAACATTAAATGACTCCATTTTCAAAAGTATAATCTCAACAATAAATGACTTCAATCAAAAGTATATTCTCATCAATAAATGACTTCAATCAAAAGTATAATCAACAATCAAGTGATCATAAACAATCTTAAGCCTCTACATTCAGTATGACTCAAATATTCACATGTTTACAACGTTCACTACATTTGTATATAAACTGGAGGACATTAGCCTAAGAGAAGTTTGTGCTTCTGCACCTACAAGTCCTCTTCTCAATATGGCTTTGGGTTGCCGGAACGTGAGTCCTCTTCTAGAATTCCGTGAATAGGAATAGACTCTTATTCAAAAAATAAGAAAATAACAGAATCATAAAATACATTTTTCAACCCCAATGTTGAATATTGATATAACAATCAAGTATACAATCTAACCCTAGGGAAAAGATTCTCTTCCTACTACAAGGAGATATGAGTAATCAATCAAGTATAGACTATCAACATGGTTTGCATAACATCACAATCTATCAATAATGACATGTCTATCATGCCATCATTCCCGTCGTATTACGAGGCTCATTATCCAAAAAGGTTTACCTAGCATCATAAGCTAACAATTTCAAGATAGCACTTCAATGTAATATTAATTCCCATACTTCACAACCTATGAAGTATATATAATCTATGACTATTTAGGTATTTTAAGCCAATACACTAAGATTATCTTATATAACCACACAATTTCGGTAATTGGAATATATATATCAACCAATAAGATTTCAATAAATCACCCAAAGATCATGCAAGCTCCTTAAATTAAGAATGACTGAGAGATCAAACAAGCAAGTTCAACAAAACAGATAATTCATCTTTCCACAAACAATGGCATTCATAGACAAATAACATGTCAACATAAAGAGATTAGAGAAATAGAAATCAACATGCCTGGAATTATAGCTCCAATTGATATTATTGCTTTCCAAGCTCAACCTCCATAATTACAATTGCTACTCCTTCCAAGCTCGACCCATCTCCAAACTCTAGCCTCTTCAGAAAGAACTTTCAACAATTGCAAATTCACAAACAACTCTCTTTCTCACAAAAGCTCTCAAAAATACACTTGCACAAAAAACTACAATAGAATAACGAATGGAGAAATCAAAATGAATGAGTGTAACAAAAGGTAGAGAGGATGCCTCTATTTGTACTAAAATCTGAGCATCTTAATGCTACAAATAAGCTACTAAATCCGACACCTTCCAATTCCAAATGCATCGACTAAGCTCAATAAGAGAGATGTGGCTGTTTAAAACACTAGTTTGCAAACACATATACAGTCCAGCTTCTTTGTTAAAGATGAGTTGCTCTTATCAGGTTGACAACAATGATTGAAACTCAGAAATGCAACCTATAGGTTTCTTTATTGCAATATAAGTCTACTACCTTAGCCAGCTCGTGGAAAAGACCAAGTCTCATGCTCTCAAAAACGTTGTGCGTTGGATTATTGCACAACAAAAGATTTCTCACTGATTCATACTTCCCAAAATATGGCGCCACCATTCATATTACACACCCTTTCATTATGCGCAGGTTTGACAAAGTCAACAACGTATGAATTGTTAATGTTATTGAGCAGCTTCGGGTTCATTCTTCCAGCCATGAGTGAAGACATAATAAATGTAGCCTATCGGCTATTTATTTATATGAGTCATTTATTTTGGGCGCTTCTCTTGGCAACATTATAATTTCACTTGAGGCCGACCTTCCTTATGATTTGTATTTAATATTTATTATTGTATTCTGGCCGACCTTATAACTTGAAGAGGTGCGACCTCTCTCATTTGTATATATACAAGAATCATTCTTCCATTGTTGATCATCAAGTTCATTCTATTGTCAAGTGCGAATATTGTCAAGTGCGAATACTGTCAAGTGCGAATATTAACAGATTGCGAATTACTCAAGAGAGATTGCGGATTACTCAAGAGCAGGTTGCGAATTGTTCAAGGACAGATTGCGAATCATTCAAGTGCAGTTTGCAAATCATTCAAGAGCAGACTGTGAATTCCTCTAAGGCTGAATTGAACATTATATAGTTTATCATCTGTTCTTGCATCTACAGTTGGTGCTGTATATTGGCCTTGTGTTCGGCCTCATTGTAAAGTGAATTGTTGTCACTGTTTATAAATATAAGAGAGATCTTTGTTGCTGGGTTTTTCTCCCTCAAGAGGAGGGTTTTCCCAGGGTATCTGCTGTGTTATTTTGTCTGATTTGAATTAAGTTTCTGTGCATATAATCTGTTCATTAAATTTTACATGGTATCAGAGCCAGGTTTGAGAGGATCGTGATCAGATTATTACAAATCAGCATACCCTTTTGTTGTTCACTTATCTACATCAGTCAAGATGGTGAATGGTTTGAAGGTTGAAGATAGACTCGAAGGTGCATCTAACTTCACTTCATGGAGATTTAGGATCATGCTCACCTTGCGTGAAAATGACTTGGGTGAGTTCGTGGAGTCTAGCATTTCTGAACCTGAGGAGGAAGAAGAAAAGTTGCAGTGGTTGAAGAAAGACATTAAAGCAATGAAGATATTGGTTGATTCCGTCAAGGATCATATTGTTCCTATCATCTCTAAGTTGAAGACAGCAAGAGATATGCTCAAGACCTTGGAAGAGATGTACGAAGTCAACAATACCAGCCGAGCTCTTGCTCTAAAGCATCAATTGCATCATGTGAAGATGTCAAAGGGAGAATCTGTTACTACATACTTCATGAGGATTTCAAATTTGAGAGATCGGCTCTCAACAATTGGGTATATGGTTGATGACAAGGATTTGACCATGCTCGCCCTCAATGGGCTACCTTTGTCTTGGGAATCCTTCATTCAAGGAATCAGTGCAAGATCGAAATTGCCTAAGTTTGATTGCCTAATATCTGATTGCATTCAAGAAGAATCAAGGTTGGTGGCAAGAGGCGTGGGTCAAAGTTCTAAGAATGAAGACATTCATTTTCTCGCCTCCCATGCATCAAAGAAGAAAGGAAAAGATGGAAGGAAAGGATTCTTCAAGAGGAATTGGGACAAAATGATGATGCACCTCATTGAAGAGATATGTCCAAGATTCAATGTTTTAGGTGTGACAAGTTTGGGCACTTCGCCAAGTATTTTCCAACTAGACCTAAGCAACAGGTCACCGTTACATATGTTGATGATACCTCTCCTAAAAAGGATTCAAGTAAATATTTGTTCTATTCGGCATTATCAAGCAGCGTGCTGACACCAACACTTGGATAGTAGGCGGTGGTGCTTCTTGACACATCACAGGATTTAAGGAGCACTTATCAAGTTTGATGGAGAAAGACTCTTCCGAACAAGTCATTATCAGAGATGATGCTGGCTACTCCGTGAAAAGGATTGGGACCTCTACTCTTCATTTGGATTCCGACATAGCTTCCAATTGGGTAATGTTCTTTATGTTCCTGGAATCAATCACAATCTTATTTCTATATCAGCATTGGAAGATAAAGGATATCAAGTTGTCTTTTCCAAAGGTAAAGTTTTAGTATGGATGGAGAACTCTAGCTTCAAGAATGCTCAAGTAATTGGAGTTAGACATGATAACCTCTACAAGGTTTGCACACATTCTTTACAAGCTTTGGTTCATGACTCTTCAAGTCTTTGTGATCTTTGGCATCAGAGATTGGCTCACTTGCACTTTCGTGCCCTACCTATCATGGAGAAGATGGTGACGGGCCTTCCTAAGTTCACTCAAGAGCACGAAGGCACATGCAAGGGCTGCGCATTAGGTAAGAACATAAAAGCCCCTTTTCATAGTAGAGAAAATAGATCTAAGTGTATTTTAGACCTAATTCATTCTGATTTATGTGGTCCTATGTCTGTTCCTTCTTCGAGTGGTTTCTTGTATTATGTTCTTTTCATTGATGATCACTCTAGGAAGACTTGGATTTATTTTTTGAAATCTAAAGAGTCTGAGGAAGTGTTGGATAGGTTTAAAGAGTTTAAAGCTTTGGTAGAAAATCTTTCTGGTAAAAGAATTAAGGTCCTCAGATTTGACAATGGTGGAGAATACACCTCTGGTAGTTTTCAGAATTTTTGTATTGATGCAGGGATTAAGAGGGAGTTCTGTGTTCCCTATAATCCTCAACAAAACGGTGTTGCAGAAAGAAAGAACAGGGGCGATGAGTGGGCGGCAAAGGCCATGATCCATGATCAAGATTTGCAGAAACATTCTTATAGGCGGAAGCTTCCGGAATGACTATATATATTCGGTAGTCCTCATAGATCTTGGAGAATATGACTCACGAAGAAGCCTTTCTGGGAAGAAGCACGAAGTCGGTCATTTGAGATCTTTGGAAGTCTGTCTATATTCATGTTCCCAAGGAAAGAGAACCAAGTTAGACCTTTGGCAGAAGGGAATATTTGTGAGCTACAGGTGAGACATCAAAAGCTTACAGAATTTACATTCTAGGTCAGAAGTTGATCGAGATCGGTAGGGATGTCACTTTCGAGGAAGATGTTGCATTTAGAAGATCCAGGGGGATTCATATGGAGATTGATAATGAAGAATCTCCTCAGGATATGGAAGTTGACCATACTCCTAAGATTCAGAGGGAGACTTCAGAACCAGAAGAAGATATTGATCCTGTTGAACCCTTGGAACCTACTGATGGGCCTACTAACATTGTTGTTGGAAGAAAGAGACCTCTATGGGCGGGCGTGCTATGCAAGAGGCTGAGTTTTTGCAGCTCTAGAGGCACATTCGAGGAGAAAGCAAAGGTACACATAAGTTCTCGATTATATTGCCTTGATGAGTCAGGATATAAATCGACCTACACCATGTTGAGGAAGCTTTAGGTCATGTCGGGTTTGGAGATGCTATGACGAGGAGGGTATCGTCAATTCTTAAAATGATGTTTGGGATATTGTTCCCTGAACCCGAAGGCAAGTCTGTGGTATCTTCTAAATGGCTATTTAAGATTAAGCATGCTGCAGATGGAAGCATTGAGAAGTACAAGGCAAGATTTGTGGCTCGTGGGTTCTCTCAGAAAGAGGGAGTTGATTATGATGAGACATTTGCTCCTGTTGCTCGCTACACTTCAGTCAGAACTATCATTGCTATTGCTGCATCCAGAGGATGGAAGATTCACCAGATAGACGTGAAGACAACCTTTCTCAATGGAGTGATTGAGGAAGAGGTTTATATAGAGCAACCTGATGGATTTGAGATTCATGGGAAGGAGTCACATGTTTGCAAACTGAAGAAGGCCCTGTATGGTCTTAAGCAGGCTCCTCGTGCATGGTACGAAAGGATTGATCGGTACCTATCAAGTTTGGACTTCTTGAAGAATAATGCTGATTCAAATCTCTACTTCAAGGTAATCAATGGTGATGCATTAATTTTGGTTTTATATGTTGACAATCTGATCCTTACTGGAGAAGATCACCTGATTCTTGAATGTAAGAAGGAATTGACTTCTGAATTTGAGATGAAGGACCTTGGGCTCATGCATTACTTCCTTGGCTTAGAAGTCTGGCAGAAACCGGATGGAATGATTCTAAGTCAAGGGAAGTACACCATTGATATACTTAAGAGATTTGGCATGATGGATTGCAAATCCATGTCTACACCTATGGAGACCAACCTACATAAATTGAAGGAGGCTGACTAGTTGATTTGGTGGATCCTGCTACTGACTAATTGGGTCATGATGTATCTAGTTAACATAGACACGATATTTGCTATCACGGTGAGTGCACTTAGCGGTTTATGTGATAAAACAGTCACATCTTATTCACGTCAACATATCTGGGAATACTTATGGCTTGCAGTTGGATATGGAGTTAGGTATCCACTTGAATCTGAACTTGGAATTTGTAGTTTCCACTTGATTACGATTGACGAGTTGTGTCACGAATCGGAAAACACCTCGGTTGTTACTTGATTTGGGTTACACTTATGATTTCTGATGCATTAGGGCTTGATCATGTAGCATTAAAATGCAGTGACGATACATTGCAGCTTGTAGCAACTGAGAAAGCGATGCGGCCCGTAGCTCCTGCGAAGTTGTTCGAGACGATGTGGAGCCTACTATCATTCATTATGATAATGAGTTGTGTGAAGCTTTCATCAATCTGTATTTTTATGACAGAACCAAGCATGTTGAGATCAAGTACCACTATATCAGAGATATGGTACTAAGGAAGGCTGTACAGTTGAGGTACATTAGCACTGATGAGCAGACGACAGATATTCTCATCAAGCCTCTCGCCAGGATAAAGTTTGAGTACTTCCGAGATAAGCTTGGTATGGTGGAGAATCCGCCTTGGCGCTCTATTGACCCTTAGTAAAGTTCTTCTCAGAGGAGAAAGTAAGTGAAATCCTTGTTTAATGTTTAACAGAAAGAATTTGAGGTGCAAGCCCTTGTTAATGCATTTTCTTCAGACGGAAGAATTTGAGGTGCAAGCCTTGTTAATACATTTTCTTCTGAGACGGAAGAATTTGAGGTGCAAGTCCTTGTTAATGCATTTTCCTCTGAGACGGAAGAATTTGAGGTGTAAGCCCTTGTTTCCACCCTCTGAGCTTGAGTCATGGTGGATGTCATGTGTGAGACTCCATGACATATCTTGTACTTGTGAATGTCACGTTGAGGTGACAACATCACGCAAGTGATGAACACTTGTACACACCATAGTGTGGTTGTTGCCATTATGGTTGATATCGTATTGAGGCGATATCTAACATCATGTTGAGTTGATTTATCTTGAGCAGCTGGAAGTTCTCTCCCTAGCTGAGAGGGAGTGTTAATGTTATTGAGCAGCTTCGGGTTCATTCTTCCAGCCACGTGTGAAGACATAATAAATGTAGCCTATCGGCTATTTATTTATATGAGTCATTTATTTATGGGCGCTTCTCTTGGCAACATTATAATTTCACTTGAGGCCGACCTTCCTTATGATTTGTATTTAATATTTATTATTGTATTCTGGCCGACCTTATAACTTGAAGAGGTGCGACCTCTCTCATTTGTATATATACAAGATTCATTCTTCCATTGTTGATCATCAAGTTCATTCTATTGTCAAGTGCGAATATTGTCAAGTGCGAATACTGTCAAGTGCGAATATTAACAGATTGCGAATTACTCAAGAGAGATTGCGGATTACTCAAGAGCAGGTTGCGAATTGTTCAAGGACAGATTGCGAATCATTCAAGTGCAGTTTGCAAATCATTCAAGAGCAGACTGTGAATTCCTCTAAGGCTGAATTGAACATTATATAGTTTATCATCTGTTCTTGCATCTACAGTTGGTGCTGTATATTGGCCTTGTGTTCGGCCTCATTGTAAAGTGAAGTGTTGTCACTGTTTATAAATATAAGAGAGATCTTTGTTGCTGGGTTTTTCTCCCTCAAGAGGAGGGTTTTCCCAGGGTATTTGCTGTGTTATTTTGTCTGATTTGAATTAAGTTTCTGTGCATATAATCTGTTCATTAAATTTTACATGAATATCACTTACTCTTGTAAATGATTCAATTCATATTACTTTATGCACTGTTAAATGCATTAAGACTTATTTTTTATCTTATGCACTACATACTTTACACCTCATCATTATGTTGTGCGTTGGCTTCCTATTACTTAGCTCCTTTGTCATTTAAATGCCTCTTCCTACTTTTGCTTTGCGCAACTATTGGCCCCCCATTTTACGTTTATTAAAAATGCCATATAAAATGTTTATGCGCTCAATACTATGCGCAGCCTTATTCAATATATGCGTGGCTTTTAGTTTATAAAAAGTTTTACTCACTCGCTTTAAAACTATCTTAGTGTATGCGCCTTGACTATGCATAATATTCACCTTATGCATTGATTTACTTTATCTCATTTATCTCAGCCTTCATGTGGCTGCTCAAGCCCACTTTATGCAGCATTAATATGCTTGACTTTATGCGATTCCTTCTCCCTTCTATTGCATATGGTGGCTCAAACTAGAGTTTGAGTTACTTTATAACTCTCACTCACTATGCGTTGCCTATTGCCACCACGTGGCTTCTTAACCTTCAATTTGCTGCTCATACTTTACTTGTGCATTGCTTTTGCTAACATTTGTTTGCTGTTTTAAAACAGTTATATTCCCCTTTGAACGTGGCATATATTTCCTATCACCAAATTTGTATTATGCATAGCTTTTGTATAACAAGGTTTAAGCCACGGTTACAATCCGTATTCATTATCAATGGTTGCACATACATATATGCATGGGGTAATACTTATATTATTTCGAAGAAATCTATAACATCCAATTGCATATATATATATATATATATATTTGTTATAACAAAATAATCTTCCCTCGTAGTGCTGCCCTTTGCAATCTCGTCCTTCCTAGACTTTGCATTGAGTGACTTTGCTAATGTATGGGAAGAACTTGTGTGTTCCAATTAAACTTTCTCTCTAATGAACTATTCATCATAATTACATTAACTCATGTACATCATAAGTACATTAGTGACTGTATCCCATGTGACACCTATACCACAGTGACTAGAGAAAACATGTTCTCATTGGCTAACACACAATTTTCCTTAGTGTAACCCAAATAGACAAGGAATGTCGGTGCATTGCACACTACACCGTGGGTCCCATCCTTCTCTTTGGTCTTTACAACATTGGACAACTTAGAAGCCGAGACCATCCATCACTGACACTAGTTTTTACCCTAAGTATAATAATATTTCCCTTGACTATTGTTCATCTTGAGCATAATAGTACTGCTTCTTAATTCAATCTTTGTATCAACTAAGTTTTCCTTGATTATTTCGATCTATTCTTCCATTTATGACAACATTTCTGGTCTAAGGCTTATCCTATTTCCTAGCTTCTCCTAGCTTTATAGGAATTCAGCCCTTCCTTCTGAATAATGTTTCAAATGGGTCATATTTCAATGAGAGAAGTTTATTGTAGTAAAAGTATTCCACAAATCCTCTAAGATTTGATTTATCCCTTTTGTTTGACTGGCTGACTCAAAGTAATAAATTGAGCATACATTCAATTGAATTTTCAACAAGTTGATCATGGTTTAGACAAAACCTTAACATTACTTGTGTGTCCCAATCTGAGATAACCTTCTCAGGAACATCAAGCAATTGTTTTACACAAATTTTCTGTTTAGGACTGGTACCCAACAAATCAAATTTTCCAATTAGAAATTGGTTTCCTTGGTGAGTCTGTCCAGCATAACATTATGCCAGTTCCATCAACATAGAAAGATCAAAACTATTCTAATGATCTGCCACTTCCGCTTTGGAATTTTATGAGACTATACAAGTCCTGCCGGTGATAACATCCTACCTTCACCCTTTGGCATACTGGACAACTTGCTACATACCTTGCAGCATCTTACTCTATTCCCTTCCAGATTATAGTGGTTTCCCGTTAGTCAAATAATTTTGCCATTCTTGTGTGTCTTGAATATGACATCAATTTACCTCATCTCATTCCTTAATCTCCCAGTAATTTGGTACATAGATTTTCCCTTGATTCACAATAGTCCATTCTAATTAAATGAAACATCTTCCTTCGACTTAAATCACATTTGATTCTCAAAATATAATGATTAGATATTATTGAGGAGTTATAACTCCATCTTAGGCATCCATACCTTGGCTTTCTTTCATCTTTTAAGCGTTTCCAAAGTTGTAGTTTGATTTCAATTTAATCTACCTCTTCCGATGAGCATTTATATTAATTGAGTAACAATTCTCATTAAATCATGCTGGTTTGATATTATCTTCCAAAAGATATCCAACAATTAATGCGTACCTAGTTACCAAGCATGATCGTTTCATGATAACTCAAAATCATGAGTACATAAATCTTCCCTTTCCTATTCCATAGGCAATAATCCTTGCCTTTCATAATAAGCATAACACTTAATCTTTTCCAAAGTATCAATAATAATCACAAATTGGTCTTTTGATACAAGAAATCATAAATTGAGTCGTAATGACTTCTTTTCCATTTGGTCAAAAGCTTCCAACTTTTCTTGACCATTCCAAATCTTTCACTAGTTCCAATACCTTAACCTTTTAACTTCAACAACCTTGTGTGGTCATTGAGTACAAGACTTTAAGCATAGGGTTTTTGAAGCATGTCTTGCGGAGAAATTCTCTTAGATTGAATATAAATCATTAAACTTCTTTGAATAGGGTACTTATCCGAGTACATCTTCTCTCCCTCTTTCCCCCTTAGTGTTTCCAAGACATTAGATCATTTTAAAGTTGAACTTTTAATAATTTTCTCCAAATTGATCGAATCGATTTATTATTCCTTGTTGTTGGCTTTTTGATAGTTGAGTGACTATTACTTGTCTTTCTTACCTCCACAATATACCTTAAATATACTTTTTGCTTCCAAAATTGGATCCATCATCGCCCTCTAATCTCTCAGAATCAGTAGTTGGATCCACAGTAACAAGATCTAAAGAATAATCAACAACTTTACAGTTAAGAGATACTCTAGTATTTCATTCCAATTCTCTTTTCCATGTATGCTAATAGCCTTTTAAGCACAGTAGAAGAATATCCCATATCCGCAAAGCCCTATTTGTTGATGTGTTAAATGAGCTTGCTTGAGGATCCCCCATGTCAAATGTGTCTTCACCCTTATGAGTTGTTTCTTTTTCTGACCAGGTCTGTGACCTTTATTCTAAGGTATCAACTTTCACTCTTGATTCTGATTTATTATTGCAAGATTTTAACCTTGTACTGAATTAGGTCTGTCAAGGGTTATCTTGCCTCCTGGATACCTTTCTAGTTGATTTTGATTCACAAAATGTTTGACTTTCACTTCAACTGAAGTTCTAGTTTACACTAATAATTTAAACCTTTGTACGAATAGACAAATCATATTTTTAGACTCATAGTATTCTTTTTCATAATCTTTGACTCTTTGCAACTGCAGGTTGCTAAGAGGGTTTACCCTAGTTCTTTCTCACCTTTAGAGTCATTAACAATTTCGTAGGGTGAAGGTACTCATCGGTATTCCCATAACCTTCCTATTGAACCTTTTTGCATGACTTCTGCAATCCAAAGGTGTTTCTCAATGAGTTGTTGGTTTAGGAGTTTTTAACTCCAGGGACGATTCTTTCCTAGTCCCAAATTTAGACAAGTTTTCAGGAAACATAACTTCCTTATTGTTTCCCTTGTTCTTTTCCCCTTGCCATCTTGGCATAAGAACTTTTCAACCATTATCTATTGATAATGTTTATGTAATACTTACGTAATGAGTTTAGAGGTTCCAGTGTTGAGCTTGGTAGCTTTGATACCATGTGTAACATGCCCATTGTTCTACCCATTGATTTTTACTATGTTTTACCCACAAGTGAATAGTTTATGATACCAACATTTAGCAATAAAATTTTTCTTTTCTAAAACAATAACAATATGCACATTTGAAATAACCCCACTCCAAACTTTCCCATTGCATTACAAGAAACATTACAAAATTCCAAGTAACGATTTCATATTACATAAACCCATGTAATGATAACAATTTCCATTTACAATTTTCATAGAGATAGAGATACATGATTGCATACATAGCTTCCAAGAGCTTAATGAAATAGAGATAAAAATGGTCCAGATATCCCTTCCTGGGCATACATCCTAGATGTCCCCAACATTGCTGTATACATTCTAGATGTCCCCATTATTGGTGCATACATTCTAGTTGTCCCCAATACTGGTGCATACATCCTCTAATCCCAACTGCCAACTGTATGAGGGAGAGCATCACTCAAGTGCTTTTTTCTGCCAACTACGGACTTATTGCAGTCCTTTGCACATGTACCTAATTGGTAAGAGGCCTCACCCTTCGATGAAGAGATTGGTTTGATAACCTCATAATACTGGCCTTCTTGAGCATGGTGTTGTGTCCTACATATCTAGAGCTACCATACATTGGCTACAACCTACATAGTTTCAACCTAAAAAGGTGATAACATAGCAAATGACTAACTAGGTTACCCCCTTTCCCATGGATTATCCTAACCTCAGGAATAACCAACTTAACCATACGGGTAATCATTACCTCACAACAGTAAATGACTCCATTTTCAAAAGTATAATCTCAACAATAAACGACTTCAATCAAAAGTATAATCTCATCAATAAATGACTTCAATCAAAAGTATAATCAACAATCAAGTGATCATAAACAATCTTAAACCTCTACATTCAGTATGACTCAAATATTCACATGTTTACAAAGTTCACTACATTTGTATATAAACTGGAAGACATTAGCCTGAGAGAAGTTTGTGTTTCTATACCTACAAGTCCTCTTCTCAATATGGCTTTGGGTTGCCGGAATGTGAGTCCTCTTCTAGAATTCCGTGAATAGAAATAGACTCTTATTCAGAAAATAAGACAATAACATAATCATAAAATACATTTTTCAATCCTAATGTTGAATATTGATATAACAATCAAGTATACACCTTAACCCTAGGGAAAAGACTCTTTTCCTACTACAAGGAGATATGAGTAATCAATCAAGTATAGACTATCAACATGGTTTGCATAACATCGCAACCTATCAATGATGACACATGTCTATCATGCCATCATTCTTGTCGTATTACTAGGCTCATTATCCACAAAGGTTTACCTAGCATCATAAGCTAACAATTTTAAGATAGCACTTCAATGTAATATTAATTCCCATACTTCACAACCTATGAAGTATATATTATCTATGACTATTTAGGTATTTTAAGCCAATATGCTAAGATTATCTTATAGAACCACACAATTTCAACAATTGGAATATATATATATATATATATATATATATATATATATATAGCCAATAAGATCTCATAATAAATCACCCAAAGATCACGCAAGCTCCTTAAATTAAGAATGATTGAGAGATCAAACAAGCAAGTTCAACAAAACAGATAATTCATCTTTCCACAAACAATGGCATTCATAGACAAATAACCTGTCAACATAAAGAGATTAGAGAAATAGAAATCAGCATGCCTGGAATTATAGTTCCAACTGATATTACTTCTTTCCAAGTTCAACCTCCACAATTACAATTGCTACTCTTCCTAAGCTCGACCTATCTCCAAACTCTAGCCTCTTCACAAAGAACTCTCAACAATTGCAAATTCACAAACAACTCTCTTTCTCACAAAAGCTCTCAAAAATACACTTGCACATAAAACTACAACAGAATAACGAATGGAGAAATCAAAATGAATGGGTAACAAAAGGTAGAGAGGATGCCTCTATTTATACTAAAATCTGAGCATCTTAATTCTACAAATAAGCTACTAAATTTGACACCTTCCTATTCCAAATGCATCAACTAAGCTCAAGAAGAGAGATGTGGCTGTTTAAAACACTAGTTTGCAAACACATATACAGTCCAGCTTCTATGTTAAAGATGAGTCGCTCTTATCTGGGTGACAACAACGATTTAAACTCACAAATGCAACCTATAGGTTTCCTTATTGCAATATAAATCGACTACCTTAGCCAGCTCGTGGAAAAGACCAAGTCTCATGCTCTCGAAAAGTCCGTGTGTTGGATTATGGCGCATCAAAAGACTTCTTACTGATTCATACTTCCCAAAATATGGCGCCACCATTCATATTATGCACCTTTCATTATGCGCAGGTTTGACAAAGTCAGCAATGTATGAATATCACTTACTCTTGTAAATGATTCAATTCATATTACTTTATGCGCTGTTAAATGCATTATGACTTATTCCTTATGTGCTGCATACTTAACACCTCATCATTACGCTGTGTGTTGGCTTCCTATTACTTAGCTCCTTCGTCATTTAAATGCCTCTTCCTACTTTTTCTTAGCGCAACTATTAGCGCCCCATTTTAAGTTTATTAAAAATGCCATATAAAATGTTTATGTGCTCAATACTATGCACAGCCTTATTCATTATATGTGTGGCTTTTAGTTTATAAAAGGTTTTACTTGCTCGCCTTAAAACTATGTTAGTGTATGCGCCTTGACTATGCATAATATTTAGCTTATGCATTGATTTACTTTATCTCGTTTATGTCAGCCTTCATGTGGCTGCTCAAGCCCACTTTATGCATTATTAATATGCTTGACTTTATGCAATTCGTTCTCCCTTCTATTGCATATGGTGGCTCAAACAAGTGTTTGAGTTACTTTATAACTCACTCACTATGCTTTGCTTACCACCACCACGTGGCTTCTTAGCCTTCAATTTGCTGCTCATACTTTACCTGCGCATTGCTTTTGCTAACATTTGTTTGCTGTTTTAAAACAGTTATATTCGCCTTTCAATGTGGCATATATTTCCTATCACCAACTTTGTATTATGCGCAGCTTTTGTATAACAAGGTTTAAGCTGTGGTTACAATCCATATTCATTATTAATGGTTGCACATACATATATGCGTGGGGTAATACTTTTATTATTTCGAAGAAATCTATAACATTCAATTGCATATAACATAATATATATATATGTGTGTGTGTGTGTGTTTATTAACACATTAATTGCAAAACGTATGTATATTAATCAATATATGAAAATATATATTTATATATATACATATATACGTATATTTGTATATATGTTTTATCTGATACATACATACATGTATATATATACACACATCATGTTTATTTTTCCACAATAAGCACAATTCATATATATATTCACCGATACGCATACACACTAAGTGTGTACACACACACACACATATTTGATGCGTGCACGTATCGATAAAAGTATAAGCATGATTTCACGAAGAACATAAACTCAAAACAGAGATCTAGTCATGTAATCCAGATTAAGAAACAATCAAGAAATCAAAGACCAAAACCAAAACTATAACAATCATCCCCAAACTATGACCGATAGTTTACTTACCAATTCTCGATCTAACTTGACTCATCTTAACCAAACTAAGGTGTGAGTGTGTGATAGCTTAAATAGGCATATTAGGGTTACCAAACAAAGCTCTTCTCCTGAGTGATTCTCCCCCTCTCTTACTTGAGGGCTTGATTCCTTCCTGCATCCAACTTAGTGCATGCATCATAAAGGTAGTTAGCCGTTCACATGAAATTAATTTGCATCATCAAAGTATTAAAGTAATCATATTGCAATACATATTCCTTCATCATATTTTCCATTAGTATATACAAAACATTATCATACCTTAAAAAGCAATAACATTTTAATGCATATTTAAGTATTTCATTCACTTATTAAACATATTTAAGTCACAATTTACATTTATCATCATTTTTACTCATGAAGGTAAATGTAACCTGGTAACTAAGAAATAGGGTGTAACAATATTAAATATCCCTAGGATTTGAACTTGGGTCTCTTTATTTAGAATATTTTAACCAATTAAGCTCAACTCCTTGGACAATAAGGTACATTTTTTATAATTTTCTTGTTTTTTTAATAAATGGGTGTGTGCTCATGCACACATACATTTTTATTCACCATCCACACACAATCTGAGATTTTTTTTATTATCCTAGAAATGTCTCCCCTTAGCCCACCGTCCCAGAAACTTGGAGAAACATAGCATACGAGTCATTTGCAACTGGAACATGATTTTATTGTGTTAGGATTCCAATGTTTAATTCAAGCAACGAAGATTTGAGATATTGGAATGAAATATGCCCCTTTATTTTTTCTCTTGATTTTCAATATCAATTACAATGCACATGCACCCGTTAAGGTTAGCCCCAAACCAAAACGATGCAAAAAAGAACTCTAACCAAGAATGCGCCCTAAAATCACTTAAGGAAGAGGGACGGGCATATGGTCAGAAGATCCCTAGGATCTAATAACTCAACAACTATAGGATGATTACAACTGGAAGTACAAAATAAACTCAACGCCAAGAATGTGCACACAAGATCCCTTTGAAGGCGAGGTGCTAACATATGGCGGATTAAGTATTACAAAACTGAAAGAACTTAGGCGGTGAACCAGCCATAAAGATTTCCGCTCAACCACTTAAACAGTGAGGAGAATACTATAAACAATTCAACTAATTCATCTGCTGCGGCGGGCATCCACTTGAGAGTGGGAATTCTCCACTTAACAGTGGGTGGTAAATGAAATTACAAATCAGATTACTCCACACTGGCGGTAAACCATCCAGGGGTTATAATATTTGCATCAATTAATCACAAGTAAATGCAGTAACAAAATGGTTGGATTAGTACTACTAATTCACAACCTTACAATTAAAGAAAAACTGCAAATTATGAGTGTTACAATGATAGAATGATTGCAAATATATAAAGGATGATTCTTTCAAGTTGTAAACCTCTTGAAGACTGAAATTGAAGCCAAAAACTGAACTTATAGCAATCTGATTTTAAAAAACCAGCAAACTGAAATTGTTCAACTAGCAACTGTAAACTAATAAAATGCTTATAACTTCTTCAATATACCTCCAAATTGAATGGAATAAATTGTTGAAGCTCCTGTGAAGGGTGGCGCCCAAATTGCTACATTGAAATTGCATCAAAACTCAGCCATTTATTTTTGCACGAAGCCCAATACCTCCTGAAATGGTATGGCCTCCTTGCTGGTGCGATTTTGGCAAGATAAAAATAAATACTTTGAAATAAATTCTGATCTTCTATGGGAAGGG